>OY776297.1:27793874-29012746 GCA_963675345.1 Trididemnum clinides
TCTGATCGATTCGTTTTTGGTTTATTGTTCTGCTTTTACTGATTTCATCATCTTGATATTGATTTATTCAACAAAATATTTGCCATTAATCGCTGTAAAATCTCTTCGCCTCCATCCAAGATTGAACTCGTACCATTTCAAAGTAAAGCTTTTCATGATTTACCGACAAGAAAAACTCAGACTAATCACTGCCAACAGACATACACTCCGCACATACTAACAAATTTGCATCGAATTACTTTAAAAAATTACCCGTTTAGGTAAAAATCTGCACAGTACGGGTTTATTCTTTCCAATCAAAATTACTATTTGTAACACTATTTCGTTGTGATTGTAATAAAAGTGCAATCCGTATAAATTTCTTTACCAACATGCAACTTTGAAGCTATTTTCATTACATCTACCAAGCTTCAAGTTTAAATTTCCAAAACTGTATACGTAATTGATATACAAAATATCTAAGTTACATTCAATCATCATTTAATTTTCTCATCGAATTTACTCTTCCTACACCTCGTTGTACAACAAAGATCAACAAAAAATTTAACTTCGCCTAATTTATATCAACGTCAATACACTTGATATCATATCAAAATTTTATAAATCTACCTTTATTCTTCGGTTGAAAATGTAGTTGGAGACTTTAAAATTTCTAATAACTTTTTTAGATACAAATTTATTCACTTGTTGAGATTCTCACCAAACATTAAGCTCGCAACGTTGGGACAATTGAACAATAAAAGTTTTTAATCTGACGTCTTCATGAAATATTGAAATTGAAGACCGCTTGCAACAAACCAAAACCATGATGCTTCAGTTAATAATGTCATCACCACACTCGTACAAAATAAATGCCCCGACCCGGGATTGAACCGGGGACCTTTAGATCTTCAGTCTAACGCTCTTCCAACTGAGCTATCGAGGCAGTAATGACCAATGCAAGACTCGAACCCGCGACATTCGCGTTATTAATCCGACACTATAATCGACTGAGCTAACTGGCCACTTGTTGAAGACCCAGAAATTTCTCTATTGACTAAATGCAGCAACTGTCTTTGATGTTATGCATTTAATGTCTGTAGGAAATAATGATTTTAAAATTTTCTGAAAAAGTATTGCAGATTTACCCAGTTACAGTGCTTCGTAACATCCCAAAGTCTCCAATTTCAAAATCATAAGCAAAACATTTAGCTGCTTTCTTGCTGTATTTTCACTCAGATTTCTAGAGAGGTAGCTGACTAATATTTTTACTTAAAAATGTTCATGTAGTTGGAGACTTTAACATTTCTTATGGCTTTTTAGATTTAGTCACTTGTTAAAATTCTCACAAAAAATTGAACACGTTGAAACAACAATCATAAAAAGATTTTCTATCTGACACCCGTGTGAAATATTTCAATTGAAGACCGCTAAGCTACATTGTGCGATCAATGTATTGTTTTCTGATTTTAAGTTATCATCACAACTCAGTTCAGTGGTCAATGAGCGGTCTAATATTTTTCAATCATCACGTATTTTTGCATTATTTTCTGCATCACACAATACTTTTGTTGTTGCATATCAATTTAAATCAAAAAATCCTATCTTATAGTGTTTTCAAACTTAAATTTTCTTACCGCGCACTCACTTTATCATCTCTGTACATAACTGTAAATTGAATTTAACTCAAAAATTTTAAAAGTTTATGTATCAAGCCTAATATTTGACACTACATATTACCGAAACTACACCGATTTTTATCAGATTTTGATTCCCTTACAAATTATTTATGAAACTAAAAAGCAAACTAACTTTTCCTAATTATCAAACGTACAAATATGGTGGTGATTAGAGCGTTCGCTTCACAGATCGTTTTCTTGTCAAAGACTTTTAAGTGATTACAGTGTAGTGTTCAGCATGAAAGGTTTGTTTAGAGAAAGACTAGTTTGTTTGATTCATTGTGTTTTACACTACAGATAGGTGGTGGGTTCGGTGTACTAGCTACAAACTTATAGGAATGAATGAAACTTATATCGCCACTACACATAATTTCAAAGACCACCTGTTTCCAATCCACACCTAAATCATTCTATTACTACTTTTCATCTCCTATTTTGTTTTATTTATTTGCAGTACAAATTTCTAATGATTGTCACTAACATATTGTTGCATAACATCGTGGTTACCTCAATTTTGTATATTTAATAACTTCCAGGTTTACAATTCGTAGCCATTAATCTAAGAGTAATTGATAAATTTACCTTGGTAGATATTGTTCTTACAGCTGAGAAAACAACTTTTCACTAAACTTTTCAAGGTCGTATTACAAATTTGATTGGGGTTATCAAATAATGTCCACATTGACCAAGGTGTATTACAGCATAGAGATGGGTTATTCTGAACAACTAAATCTTATTTCTAAATTAATCTTTGTTAATACTTAAAACTGCAAGTGATTTCAGTAAATAATAAACATTTCAAATGTTTTTGTCTTTTTCAAGAATTAAAATCTGTAAATGTGATGTAATAATTTTAAATAATGAAGATATACAGTGTATCCAAAAATCAGTACCGTTCAAAAAATTCATGTATTTTTCATCATTTTTTCACAATAAGTCGGTACCTTTCAAAAACTTCATGTATTTTTCATCATTTTTTTCACAAAAAGTCACTACCGTTCACGTTTTTTTCAATTTTAAAATCTTAATGTAGCAAATCATCGATCGCATCTCTCATGTACATAATTGATATTTCATACTTTGTGGTTTATTCAATAAAAAATGGTTGATACAAGTGACTACATGGTTGAATATTGAGGTCATGCTGCTTCATTTTACATCCCAAGCAACCAAACCAGATATACCATGAAGCTTGTTAGAGACAGACTGCAAGTATATTATGATATTGTACTGAAAGGATATCGCGTAATCAAGGCTTGGAGTAACAAGTTTCGAAAGATCGATAGCCTGTTTGACAGACCGAGGAATGGAAGACTAACCGAACGGGAGATGCGATCAATGATTCACTACATTAAGATTTTAAAATTGAAAAAACGTGAACGGTAGTGACTTTTTGTGAAAAAAATGATGAAAAATACATGAAGTTTTTGAAAGGTACCGACTTATTGTGAAAAAATGATGAAAAATACATGAATTTTTTGAACGGTACTGATTTTTGGATACACTGTATATCTTCATTATTTAAAATTATTACATCACATTTACAGATTTTAATTCTTGAAAAGGACAAAAACATTTGAAATGTTTATTATTTATTGAAATCACTTGCAGTTTTAAGTATTAACAAAGATTAATTTAGAAATAAGATTTAGTTGTTCAGAATAACCCATCTCTATGCTGTAATACACCTTGGTCAATGTGGACATTATTTGATAACTCCAATCAAATTTGTAATACGACCTTGAAAAGTTTAGTGAAAAGTTGTTTTCTCAGCTGTAAGAACAATATCTACCAAGGTAAATTTATCAATTACTCTTAGATTAATGGCTACGAATTGTAAACCTGGAAGTTATTAAATATACAAAATTGAGGTAACCACGATGTTATGCAACAATATGTTAGTGACAATCATTAGAAATTTGTACTGCAAATAAATAAAACAAAATAGGAGATGAAAAGTAGTAATAGAATGATTTAGGTGTGGATTGGAAACAGGTGGTCTTTGAAATTATGTGTAGTGGCGATATAAGTTTCATTCATTCCTATAAGTTTGTAGCTAGTACACCGAACCCACCACCTATCTGTAGTGTAAAACACAATGAATCAAACAAACTAGTCTTTCTCTAAACAAACCTTTCATGCTGAACACTACACTGTAATCACTTAAAAGTCTTTGACAAGAAAACGATCTGTGAAGCGAACGCTCTAATCACCACCATATTTGTACGTTTGATAATTAGGAAAAGTTAGTTTGCTTTTTAGTTTCATAAAATAATTTGTAAGGGAATCAAAATCTGATAAAAATCGGTGTAGTTTCGGTAATATGTAGTGTCAAATATTAGGCTTGATACATAAACTTTTAAAATTTTTGAGTTAAATTCAATTTACAGTTATGTACAGAGATGATAAAGTGAGTGCGCGGTAAGAAAATTTAAGTTTGAAAACACTATAAGATAGGATTTTTTGATTTAAATTGATATGCAACAACAAAAGTATTGTGTGATGCAGAAAATAATGCAAAAATACGTGATGATTGAAAAATATTAGACCGCTCATTGACCACTGAACTGAGTTGTGATGATAACTTAAAATCAGAAAACAATACATTGATCGCACAATGTAGCTTAGCGGTCTTCAATTGAAATATTTCACACGGGTGTCAGATAGAAAATCTTTTTATGATTGTTGTTTCAACGTGTTCAATTTTTTGTGAGAATTTTAACAAGTGACTAAATCTAAAAAGCCATAAGAAATGTTAAAGTCTCCAACTACATGAACATTTTTAAGTAAAAATATTAGTCAGCTACCTCTCTAGAAATCTGAGTGAAAATACAGCAAGAAAGCAGCTAAATGTTTTGCTTATGATTTTGAAATTGGAGACTTTGGGATGTTACGAAGCACTGTAACTGGGTAAATCTGCAATACTTTTTCAAGAAAATTTTAAAATCATTATTTCCTACAGACATTAAATGCATAACATCAAAGACAGTTGCTGCATTTAGTCAATAGAGAAATTTCTGGGTCTTCAACAAGTGGCCAGTTAGCTCAGTCGATTATAGTGTCGGATTAATAACGCGAATGTCGCGGGTTCGAGTCTTGCATTGGTCATTACTGCCTCGATAGCTCAGTTGGAAGAGCGTTAGACTGAAGATCTAAAGGTCCCCGGTTCAATCCCGGGTCGGGGCATTTATTTTGTACGAGTGTGGTGATGACATTATTAACTGAAGCATCATGGTTTTGGTTTGTTGCAAGCGGTCTTCAATTTCAATATTTCATGAAGACGTCAGATTAAAAACTTTTATTGTTCAATTGTCCCAACGTTGCGAGCTTAATGTTTGGTGAGAATCTCAACAAGTGAATAAATTTGTATCTAAAAAAGTTATTAGAAATTTTAAAGTCTCCAACTACATTTTCAACCGAAGAATAAAGGTAGATTTATAAAATTTTGATATGATATCAAGTGTATTGACGTTGATATAAATTAGGCGAAGTTAAATTTTTTGTTGATCTTTGTTGTACAACGAGGTGTAGGAAGAGTAAATTCGATGAGAAAATTAAATGATGATTGAATGTAACTTAGATATTTTGTATATCAATTACGTATAACAGTTTTGGAAATTTAAACTTGAAGCTTGGTAGATGTAATGAAAATAGCTTCAAAGTTGCATGTTGGTAAAGAAATTTATACGGATTGCACTTTTATTACAATCACAACGAAATAGTGTTACAAATAGTAATTTTGATTGGAAAGAATAAACCGTACTGTGCAGATTTTTACCTAAACGGGTAATTTTTAAAGTAATTCGATGCAAATTTGTTAGTATGTGCGGAGTGTATGTCTGTTGGCAGTGATTAGTCTGAGTTTTTCTTGTCGGTAAATCATGAAAAGCTTTACTTTGAAATGGTACGAGTTCAATCTTGGATGGAGGCGAAGAGATTTTACAGCGATTAATGGCAAATATTTTGTTGAATAAATCAATATCAAGATGATGAAATCAGTAAAAGCAGAACAATAAACCAAAAACGAATCGATCAGAACGAGGCTATATAATTTTGATAGGTCAAAAGATTAGTCAGAGTCATATATAGCAATATCAGAAATTGTGTTTCTTGAAAATAAGCAATAAGTTTGAAAGATTTGTTGTGCAAATGAATGAGTTTAGAAGTTATCAAATTGCGAGTTTGGTAAAAACTTGAATGAAATTTGAAAATAGCGGGTCATGATTTTTTATGCGAGTCAATACTCGGTGAAGACATGAAGGTAAAGTTCAGAAAATATTTTATACGTTTAGATTTTGAGGTGTTAAAAGCATTGAAACAGTTGATTGTGAGGAAAATTGTTTGTTTTAAGGATGGAAAGTGGCTTGTCAGAAAGTTAGTCAAGACTTTCACGAGATCACATTCAAAACTTTTGTGTGTTGGTCACAGCAATTACTAATGAGGTCACTTAGAAAGACAACTGTAAATTTATGTTGGATGCTACTATCAGAGTTTGTTCGCTTCTAACAGAGCATTAGATTTGAGAAAGCTAGTAGAAAAACGTTTAAAAGTTGGTTTTGTAAGCTCAGATTTTACGTTTTTAATTAATGGGTTATACTTAATACAACAACATTGAAGTTGCTTGATAATGGATAGTAAGAGATTTTGTAATGAATCAACTTGGTCTAATCTGCAATTGTAAACGTGTGTAGCAGTAATTACGTATAACAAGTGTATAATAGATATCAGTTAATGTAGTTTTGCGAGGATTTAGGTAAAATTCTTGATTTATTTATGTGGTAGATAATATGCTGAGAGAAATTTTATTTTAGTTGAAAGTTGTGAATTACAAATAACGGTTTCAAATAGATCAAAACTTAGTGCAAGAGTTTAATTGTGCAAAACAAAAGTCTTTGATCAGCTAAGACGACTTATCGCAATGCATAAGTATGTTTGCTCAAGTGCTTACGAATTAACGGTTAAGTTGGAAATTTTTGTTAAAGCAATGAGTTTTAGATTGGTGATAGCACACAGTCAGATTGATTTTGAAGCTTTCTGTTTGTGGTTTTTAGCAAACAACGAAAAATCAAAGAATTGGATTAATAATTTCTATTTGCAGTAGAGGGTGAACACTCACTTTAATAAGAATAAAGAATAATCTTTGTGTTTTGTTTTTCTAATGTCTTACAAATAATGTTAAATGTTTAGCTTATTTCTACGTAGGTGAGCTAGGTAAACTGTGAAAAATATGAATTATATGTTAATGTCCTACAAATAATGTTAAATGTTGTGTTTATTGCTATGTAGGTGAGCTAAGTAGACTGTGAAAAACATGAATTTTGTGTTAATGTCCTACAAATAATGTAAAAGTTGTGCTTATTTCTATGTAGGTGAGCTAAGGAGACTGTGAAACACATGAATTTTGTGTTAATGTCCTTGAAATAATGTGAAAAGTTGTGCTTATTTCTATGTAGGTGAGCTAAGTAGACTGTGAAAATCATGAATTTTGTGTTAATGTCCTACGAATAATGTGAAAAGTTGTGCTTATTTCTACGTAGATGAGCTAGATAAACTGTGAAAAATATGAGTTTTATGTTAATGTCCTACAAATGAGGTTAGAAGTTGTGTTTATTTCTACGTAGGTGAGTTAAGTAGACTTTGAAAACCATAATTTTGTGTTAAAAGTTGTGTTTATTTCTATGTAGGTGAGTTAGGTAGACTGTGAAAACCATGAATTTTGTGTTAATGTCCTACAAATAATGTTTAAAGTTTGGTTTATTTCTACGTAGGTGAGCTAAGTAAACTGCGGAAAATATGAGTTTTATGTTAATGTCCTACAAATAATGTTAAAAATTATGCTTATTTCTACGTAGGTGAGCTAAGTAAACTGTGGAAAATATGAATTTTATGTTAATGTCCTACAAATCATGTTAAAGTTATGCTTATTTCTATGTAGGTGAGTTAAGTAGATTTTGAAAGGTAGTAAAAATTTCGTGTTAATAAGTTTAAAAGTTGTTAAATTTCGGAAAAAATCTTAAAACAGTTTGGTGATACGATACAATTTTGGTTTCTAGTTGTATGAACAATGAATGTGAATTTGAGGTGAATGTTTTATGATTTGCACACAATTAAAGCTAAATCTCGGTTTTGCGATGTAAACAGTAGTGCTTTAAGTGAGGTATGGTGTTAAAAAGAAAATGAAAACGCAATTTTAAAGAGAACAGAGAGAGTTATGGTGAGAGCCATGTGTGGTCAGAAAATTATTGACAAAAAGAATGAAGAACAGAGGGTTGATAGTAAACCATTTTTGAAGTTTTGTGTCGATTGTGATTGGTTAAAGGTTTGCTGACGTGATGTTGATGTTTCCGTTTGCATCAGATTTTTGTTGATAGTAATCTTAGCTGATTTCTTGACTTTGAAAAATATGAATTTTATGTTGGTGGCTTAAGAATTTGATAGTTTTTACTTAAAACAGTGTTATAACAGGATACAATTTTTTGTTTTCTAGTTATATGAAAAGATCCTGTCAATTAGATGCGTGGTGAATGTTTACAAGTAAAAGTTGAACAATTATTGAAGTAGTCTCCAAACACAATAAAGGTTCAATCTTCTTGGTTCAATAATATTTAGTAGTGGTTAAAAACTGTTGAATTGAAACAAGCTTCTTTGTTGTGATCTTTTCAAAAATGTTTCCACCACTGTACTAAAAATTTAACTACCTCACTGTCATATGTGAAGCAAATCTACATTTCACTCAAAGGTCTGGTCAAACTACTGAAATTGTCTTCCCAGAAAGTGTGAAACTAACATCTAACGGTAAAAGTTTGATTGAAAATGTGTCAAATTTGATATTGTTTCTTTCACCAAACTCTTTTGGAAGCAGTTTCGCAATGTCATTGCATGTGATTTTTCTTCAACAAACCTGATGATCTAGAAAACTGTATATTATTTTCTTCTGTAAGCCTACAACTAGTGATGAACGAGCAGATTTTCTCCTTCAACATCTGTCTTTTGCCATACTGGTAGCAACATCTATAATCTCTTAGCATTGTATCTGCGACTAGTTTTGAAATCTATACTCCCCAACATTGTATCTGACCCTAGTTTTGTAATCTATACTCCCCAACATTGTATCTGACCCTAATTTTGTAATCTATACTCCCCAACATTGTATCTGCGGTTAGTTCTAAACTGTTGGTTGTGCTTTGAAATTATTTTCTTGTGTACGTTTTCAGCTAGTGATAGACACACAAAATTTTCCATCAAACATCTGTCTTTCATGACAGTGGTAATTACATCTATATTCCTCCAAGATTGTATTGTAATAAGACTGAATCCATTACCTGCCTAGTTCTACTGAAATAAATGTAAATTAATTCCAACCAATTGCAGAAATATCATGAGTAAAGGAAAATACCTCCAATAAACACATCTAGAAGAGTAAAGAAACAACATTCTAGGGAATCAAAAGGAGAAATCGATCAGAGGCTCTATGATGTTACCAACAATTTCAAGATGTGAATGATTATGCGCGATTAATGCTTACGCTCGAAAGGAAGTAGTTATGATTTAGTATCAAAGGCTTCAGTCACGACCTAAAGTTAATGTTTCCGTTTTACAGCAGTTGTGCTTACAATAAGACAAAAAATCGTAAACGAGTTGAAAAGTGAAATCAATTGGAGAACTTTTGAAGTGGGGGTATTCTGAAGCGAGGGTACAACCAATTGGGACATTTTCAAAAATAAATGAAATCATTTCCAAAAAGAAATAAAACCATTTCCAAAAAACAACAACATTTTCAAAGCATTCCTAAAAAGAACTCAAACAAATAAAACCATTCCTAAAAACAAATATACCTAATCATTCCTAAATACAAGAAACAGCATTTTCAAAAACAAATCAAACAAATAAAATCATTTCCAAAAACAAATATAATCATTCCTAAAAACAAGAAACAACATTTTCAAAAACAAATAAAATCATTCCTAAAAAGAACTCAAACAAATAAAAAAAATTCAAACAAAGATTCAGCATCGACTTGTGATTGGTTCAAGATTTTCACGCCCAAATGTTTATATTTCCGTGATAGATTTCTAGCTCGAGCAAAGCACTGTCTTACGAACCATATGTTCAAAAATGCAGTTAATATCGAAGCGACGGTATTCTCAAGAGGGGTGCCTACAACAAATCAATTTCAAGTTCTATTTACATGTATTTACAAGCTGCTATAAACATTTCTTTTCAAGTTGTATTGACATTTGTTTTAAGTTGTATTGCCAAGGTTCACATTTGTTTTCAAGTTGTCTTGGTAAGGTTCACATTTGTTTTCAAGTTGTTATTTACAAGTTGTTACACGCTGTCTTGTATTTACAAACTGTTACAATGTACTTCAAGTTCATGTATCACCACGTTCGGAAATGACGTAGGGCGCCACAACGCCACCGCAAAAACCGGGTCGAAAGTGTCGTTATATACTACTAGTGTGATAGCTGTAATAATTTTGATATAGCATTGTAAAAAGCTGTTTTAGCCAAAAAGCTGTCTTTTTCAAAGCTATGTTGGAAAAGCTGTGTTTTGCAAAGTTATAGTAAATTTTGTACCACCAACAACTACAATAACCAACCTGTGGGTAAACTGCGGTTTAGGCTATTTTTATGGAGTCATGTCGCTCTCGTGATTAGTCTCAAATCCCTGACACATTCAAATGTAACTGAGTGGAACAAAATTGTCAGTTTTGTTTTGGGCTCACGCAAATTTTACAAAAAATATTGACCTTCTTAGCACTAAAATTTAGTCGGTGTGTTATCCACTTCAGCCATAACCTGTTTTAATAACTGATCTGTAGTTGCTAAACGCCGAAATACTTTTCCTGATCATAAGCATGGTAAGACCCTGATCTTACTGGGAAGGAATATTCGTTTTGTTTCCCCCGGCTGTGCGTTTGAAAAGACAAGAAATCGTGAGCGCAGCCAGGAACTTGCGATCACAAACGTATTTACAAAAAAGTTGCGATTAAGCCTACCAGTTAATAGCCTATTTCTGTAAATTAACGATTACAAAATCACTTCAAACTCTTTGCTTCTCTTATGTTGTTGTTGTTGGTTTAACCCTCCTCTTCCTTGGGATGGAGGTATGGTGCGAACAGTAATCCAGGTTCACGCCATCAACCTAATTGAATTAGGCTAGGAGAAAAGTGGCAGCCCATTTCGAACCAATCATGTATGCAAATTGTCGACTGGTAGCCCCACCACCAACAAGGCGGACTGCCATTGGTGGGTACCCAAAAGTCGCCTCTTAGGACATGCTGGGTGAGCAACTTTACTATTCTAAACCGGTGAAGCAAGGGTATCGCTTCTCTTAACGCTTTATGAATTAAATAATTTCTTATCTTTTATTTTATTCGGTTTTCGATTAAGTAAATAATTTCTCATCATTGCAGAAATTGAATTATAATCATAACTACGGATCATTATCGAAACTTGCAAATTATATTTATGCGGTGGGAGGTTGTTGTGAAAAGAAAGTGGAAAAACTTGATGTGACAAATCCAATTCAGTGGGAAAGTGTTTGTCCTACATCGGAATGTCGAGAAATTTCTGCAGTACACAATGGTAAAAATGATATAACTGTCCTTTCCTAAACTGAAGTTTTTGTTAAAATTGAGCTGTTGATGAGTTCAACGAAAAGAAAACTGTAGCAATATGCCGAAGTTATATAGGTTAAGGTGTAAATCTGCATTGTCTGCAACAAAGCAAAATTTCAGAAATGAAAAAAATACATCAACCTCGCCAGAATAATTTCTTTGACTTGAAGTGATACTTTAGCAAAACCATCTATCTATTTACAAATGCAGAAAAATACTATGCCAAGTTATATTTATAAATTTGCGTGTGAAATGCAGGGACTCTAAATTTTCCTAAATGATAACGGTACGTTTTAAAATCAACGAGCCCTTAAACGGTAGCTGTTGTTAGTTTGAATATCACAGATTTTCTTAGTCAAACTCTGGAAACCTGCTGCATCAGTTAAGCGTCATGTTTTCCAATTTATTAGCAACTCTTACCAGTCTACCGAGGAAAAATAACTGGTGCAAGCAAGTTGTCTACTGGCCAGGTAATTAACAGGTTCTGAGCGTCCATTTGGCCGCCACCTGCTTCAAAATGCCACGTCGCTGAAAACTACAACAATGGCAAATTTCCTTAAGAGCTGTCCACTAATTATATGACGCTTTTTTATCCGATTTTTGATCCACCTCACAAAAGTGACGCATTATAACGTTTTTGTAAATCGCCTCACCCTCCACATGTGAAACGTAACATAAAAAAAGTATTCAAGCAAATTTTAATTATTCGAATTCGTCACCAAAATCCGTTTAATTAAGCAATTGAAAATTTTAATTCTTTTTATTACAGTAGGAAGTTTTGTACATAGCAATGTCCTCTCATCACCCTTTCCCATATAACACCAATATGCAAATTTTGCTTCCCCCTTGCCCCATCTGGAGGCTTCATATGATATTTGCAGGGCCCCTTATTAGCCGTGAAATGCTTGTAAGTTTATTTTGTTTGCTTAGAAAATAACAGCTATTAAAGTTTAGTTGAAATTTGTGTAAACAAAACTTTCTTTATTTTATGAAACTTATACACAAGCTGAACATCCAGGCCAGGAACATTGGGACCGCTCATGTTAACAAGTTCATCGTTCGGTGAAAAGCCCGTTCCGGTGCTCCTGTGGTGCGGGGCCTTGTTAGTAGCTCGAGCACTGTGATCGCGCAAACCCTGCCGAAGAACTGTGTAGGGGAATCTCTGCGTGTGATTGTTAAGTGGTATCTGGCGCTAGTTACGTCGCATATCGGGATACGCTATGTAACTCACTAGTTATTACCCGTGCGGTTGGCTAGTTGTCGGAATCGGTAGCTATGCTCGGAGGAATAGGCGAAGTGGTTGACCTCTTGGCGGCCGTGCATTATATAAGCCACGGTGCAGCCGTTTGGGACCCACCGAAATCAGTTAAGTGCCCTTTTAACGTTACGCGCACATTGTATTCTTAAACGTCAACGCTAATGCAACGCGTCTGTGGGATTCCAACCCGCGTCTTTCGAACTGGCCTCCTCGCGCGCCGAGTTTCGCTGCCATGCACCACGTGCTGCCAGCCATGTCTTAAAGCACCGCATTGGCTTGTAACCTTTGGAAGGCCTTTTTATGCCTAATCACTGCTTGTGTGATCAGCTTTACATAAGGATACCAGTTTTAGTCCATAGTTGGGCCGCTAGCAGTACGTCAAAACCAACCTCGTTCAAAAGTAAGTAGCACGTAAGTCTTGTGCGTTGTGTTAGTTTGTTTTATAAAAGTCAACGTTAATGCTATTGGGGGGATCTCTTGGCCCTTGGCAAGCCCAGCTGATGAGTCCAAAAGGACGAAACGCGTCCAGGGATGGCTTTGTAAATTTGAAAATATCTCTCAATAGCATTGCTCCCTTCGGAAGCCTCGCGCCTTAGCACTCGCTTTGTTGTTTTGTTTCTCGCTTATAAGACGCTTTCTATCGATCGTAACCACTTGGAACTAGCAATATAAATCGGCTACCTTTGTGGCTAACGCAGATCGGCTATTTTTGATTGAATCACATTCTTCTTTTGTATTATGTACACTGTAAGTGCTGTTGGTTGTTGGTGTTATTTTTTCCAACAATTTCTCTTAAAGAGTGTGAGGCAACAAGCTATTCAAATGCTCTTCAAAAAAATAATCAAATTACAACAGATGAAATCAATTTAGGTTGTATTTACACGACTGGAGGTTGTTGGGAAGATAGTTCGTCTACAGGAGAGAAGTACATTCAACAAGCTGATAAATGGCTCACCATCAAAAAGATGAACCATGAACGCATTGATCATGCACTAGTATCACTTGGAGGTAATCAGCATCACACTAATACCACAGTTGCGTTACAAAATAGCTCAAAGGAAATTTGCTCCCAAAGATCAAAAAAGTGTTTGTGCATGGAGTTCATGGGCCATGATTAACATAAGTAAATGCAGATAAAAAAAGATTCGCCAAAGCAAGTGTCCCAAAAAAAATTAGAAGCATTTGCGTACAAAGGGGCAAAGGGTCGCTCTCCCTTTGTACGCCATTGCTTCTGATCTTTTTGGGATTTGTGCGCGCGCGACCCCTTCTATAGAAAAAAGTAAAATGTCATTTTCAGTTATTGTGCTGGCAACGGTAGCAAACAAGTCCCCTAATATAGCTATGAGAATATTGACCTCCAAAAAAAAGCCTTCACTGTGACTGTCCCGTGAAATTTCTAAATACAGTAGAACCTCTACTAACGAAAGACTCCAGATACGAAATTTCCAACTTACGAAACGTCTTTTTGTAGAAATTATGTTTCGAATAACGAAAGAATGTTCTAGTTACGAAACGCCGAAAATTGTTCTTTCTTCTTTCCATGTGTACTTTTTCTATTTAGTATACAGTAATCTAATTCTAACATGCATTTGTTACAGGTTTTAACCATTATTTATATTGTATACAAGTATTTTGTCCGTGTTTTGGGGGGCTTGGAACGGATCAGGGTATTTATAGGGTAAATGCGTTTCTACTTACGAAATTTTCGGCTTACGAAACGGCTTCCGGAACGAATTAATTTCGTAAGTAGAGGTTCTACTGTATACATTTTCACGCGCCCCCCCTCAACGATATTCTACGCACGTTCCTGATCAGAATGCATCACAGCAGCATATAAACACTACAACTGTGAACAATACTGTTTCACCAGTTGTTGCAGCAAGTATTGCCTTTTCAATTCGTCATAAGTTTGAACTCGGTTTCCCTTGTTTATCGCATAGCTTATGTTTGCTTTGATTCGATGTTCCCTTATTTAGCGTTGTTTCTCGCGCGCCTCGCCCTCTATTAATAGACTTTAGATGACGTCATAGCCTTTCGTATTAAGCGTTACCCCCTGATAACCTTTGCCTTTTAATTAATCACTGTTGCCTCCCCAATATAGCTGACCGTTGTTGCCCTCGGAGTCAGTTTAAAATTTGAGTAAATTACTGTTAGATTGTATTGTGAGCAACTGTGAGTCGAACGCTTACAATCTACTGTTCGATCATTTTTTGGGTCTGATTTCCGGTCAAGCTATAGTAGGTGAGTGCTTCAGTGAATTTACGTTTGTGTAGTTGAGTTATGTGTGTTAATCATTTTACAGAAAACTGTACTGCATCGTTCCGCATCGTAACTTAGTCTGAATTCTTCAATCTACTAGCAACTTCGTAACCCCTTCGTTTTAAATTTATTTCAATTATAATCTCTGTGTGGAACCTGTGGTACGCGTGATTCTAGAAGACAGCATTAGGCGGGACATCAGGCCAGAAGTTTCTGTAACACCAGTAGCCTACTTAAAACTTAACGCACTCCTTAGTTTCTGTACTTCATAGTGCCGTGACTTTTCACTTGGAACTTTCATAATTGATTGTTTAATGCCAGTCTAATAGAAGTAACTTAAAAGTTATATTAAATCATCTTTTATCTGGTGGTGTTGGAGGAATAAGTCTTGAAAGCTGAGAGCTTTTCTTTGTGCACAGTGACAAACACATACCGTTTAGCGCTGTTATTCATAAAGTGAAGATACCATCGGGGATCACTTCCAAATTCGTGCAATACTGCTCGGCTACTCAGAAACATTTGCGAATTAATCAATTGGATGTGCGCAATGAGGTCGAGATTCCGAATTTAGTTACGGTGCAAAAACTTTTTATTGATTTACCAGGAGTCATGTTGGGCAGGGCGTTTTTGACGTTAGTCCTGGCGCTCATGTTGTAGGTGTGGAAGCATTTTCTATTTAGCTTATCTATACTGGCTTTGCAGACATAGTCACAGTAATTGCAGTTGGTTAAAAAATAGGCTTATGCTTGTGTCATAGAATAGACCACCATGATCCCGACACTGGCCCGCGGGTCACATGTTCTTGCGGCCAGCAGACACCTTTAGTTATTGATAACATTTTATCTTACAACTTTTATTAAGTTTTCTTAAATATCCAGTGCATGGCCTGAGGTGATTCTTCATCAGGTAGGCTATATTATTTTGACTAGCCTGTTTATCTCTGTACTTCAGTGGACGGGGGACAAAAGGAGCGGTGCTCCCCAAATTTTATGGACCCTGTCCTGAAATTAAGCTGTTTTCACACAATATGCCCAAAATCTTTTGATCTAATAGACCATAGGCTGAGGTAGAATGCTTAACCCACAAAAACCCTTACTTCTCACACCAACAATTACTTTAATTCAATTTTTTCTTTGATTAAACAAGCACGTGCACAATTCAATGTAAATAGTAGATAATCTATTACAAGGGTGGCCACACTTGCAGCACGAAAAAGCCAGAAACAATAGAAGCCAAACTGGAAAGAGTCGCAACCCGATTCTCTGTTATGTCATGGCCATATATTGCCGTGCAAATTCCTTTTTTTATTTATTTTATTTTTTTGTCATCACAAGTTTCAAATCCCGAATTGATTCATTCTCCATTCAAATAAGGGGTGTAGTCTTTTTTTGGAGATTATTATTTTTAAAGGCCAAAATCACGCATTCGCACCCTTCCATTTGCCAAAAATTTACGTGACGGACCGCAGTTTACACACTAGGATGGCTCGTTTTCGAACTATTTTTCAAATTTTTTCTGGGAAGTAATAAAAAATTGCCAATCTATGAGAAACTTAACCATGCAAAATTGGAGCGTTTGAAACAGTCATCTTTAGTCCCCTCAAGTGGCCAAAAATTTCGAAAATTGGCGACCAAACCCATTTTTTGCCAAGCCTACCAAAATTTTTTGCGGTATAATGTAGGTGTTAAATTTTTCAAATTTGTTGAACAATGTTTTGACAAAATTTTTAATGCAATTAAAAATAATCTTTTAGCATCCTCAGAGCTTTCGAAAATATGGCTTATTTTAGAAAATTTAGTCATTTTGCTGGAAGTGAAATGTTGATCTAACTACAAACCACAGCACAAGTTTTAAGCAACACGTACAACATTTCTCATAATTATTTAATGGCAACAATATGTGACATTTACAACCGATAAGATAAGAGCCTAAACCTTTCAAGCAATCTTCTACTCAGATTTGAAGAAACATCACAATTCTATCGTCTTCCATATTCGTACCAGTTTTTTGTTTTCAAGTTTTGGCATCATTTTAGACTTCGCAAAGTTGTCCTAATGTAACCATCTTTGTTTTTGTGACCACAAATTTTGCTGAATGCAGCCGACACCAATTTGGTCATTGTTTCAACTAGCTGGGTGAGATAACGAGCACTGGTTAGCTCTATCGTTATTTTAAGGAAAGTGCTCTCGATGATTACTCTTTCTATTTTGTCATCGGTGACGTCAAGCAGCAAAGGTGGTGTGATTTGAACGTTTTGCCAGCCAATCAGCTTATAACATGCTTTGGCATCAAAATCTATCGTTGTTATGTTGAAAAGTCGTATATTTGTTTCTGTTTCCTGCTTTCGAAACTTCAGCACTCTTCTGATCCCAAGCTCTAATATATGATCATTTTGATCAGCTATCATTTCCATCTCGCTTTAAGGAGGAGAGAGGTCTGTAGGTGTGACGTCGCATTTTGTCAAAACCTTGTTCAACATATTTCAACAATACAACACTTATCCGATCAAGAATGTTTTGCAGGCCTCTCAAAAAATGGACATTTTTGCCAATTTCTCAAGTTTCTCCAAAATTATCAGTTTTTCATCGCTACCCAAAAAAATTTTTAAAAGTAGTTCAAAAATAAGCCATCCTATGGCACATTCTTAGGCTGCATCACCGTACATAAACACAATATCAGGGAAAGAGTCGCAATTAAAGCCGCAATTTGGCCACCCCTAGTCTATTACATTTAAACATTCTGTAGTGCCTTTAAAATAATAGGTATAGCCTTCAATACAAAGATGAGTGCATTTAATTGATATTAGCCGTGATCAATAGCTATGGTTTATGGATTTTTCGAGGCAATAACAATTTTTGTCATGTCATATATCTGTTAGAGGTAATCATGTATTACAGATATTTTAACTCATAAATGTCATACAAGTTTAGATTGCTTTTAACTAGTTTTTTATTTAGTGTAAAAGTCTTGCTGATCCTGAGCCAAGTATCATAAGAACTTACAGTCGAAAGATTGCGGGTTGAGTAATGCTGCAAGCAAGATAGCTGAGCTTGCTGTCTGATGTTCAGCTCATGCTTTTAAGTTTAAACAATAGATGACTGTTTACTCAAAGACCGTACAAGGACAATTTGCGGTCTTCTAAACCCTATGTTTATTTTGTATTGTTGTTATGGTCATTACCTTTTGCTGGTGATGATGTCACATGTTAGGTTATGTGTTGTTACACTGCAAAATTTTCATTATATTCTCTTTTCTATTGAAGTTGTTTTGCTAATGTGAACTCTAAGTTGCTTTGTATAGATCATCTCTACGCTGTTGGTGGATACGACTTGAGTTCTGTTGAACGATACGATCCATTCAGAGACGAGTGGTACGAAATTGCTCCGATGACGATTGCACGATTGCGACACCAAGCGGTTGCATTCAGTGGATCAATATACGCAATTGGTAAACTTTCGTTGCGTGCCCATTGCCAACTAAGATCTTTGCAATATCAAACATGTCAATCGGGATTTCATAGACTGACTTGTGTAACACCACAATGATTTTAAGCTCTGCTAATAAAAATGCAGTGGTTCTCGGCTTAATTTATTTAAAAATGGAAACATTGTACGCTGGCTCATCGAAAAACATTGCAGTGATTATGATTAACGGTATGATTGCAATGCATAACAATTCTGTATCCATGAAATCTCAGTACCATTACAAATATTTATTGCTGATAAAACACAAAATGTAAAAGTACTGCGGTTTTTTGTAGAATATTTTGCATAGCTTCAAGTTTACATTCAAAGCGTATCTTCGAGTTTGCATTAAGTTTGTATTCATAGCACTATAATTTATAACACTTTACTTCAGCACGGTTTGCACATTGTCAACAACTTCTTCACTCACACTTGGTCATTCACTTCGAGGCAAATCGATAACACTACCACTTTCCTAAAAGTTTTTGACCCATCTTATTATGCAGAATTTGGAAAGAGTGTCTCTTTCGAATTGTCGCTAAACGGTAATTGGTGAATAGTTTCAGCATACCACCACACACATTTGCCCTTCTGTTTTGGTGTCGTCATAGTCTTTCAAAACAATACAATGCAAATCTATACCATAAAGCGCAGTTCTGTCTGACTGTGTGTCTACTGTCCGTGTGTCTGTTTTCACTCCTAAAAAACTGCTCGAAGTACAAGCATCAAACTCAGCACAATTGACCACCACCCTGTGGTAAGTGTCATAAGGGTATTCGTGACGTCATCATGACGTCAAAATCAATTTTTTTCAAAATTTGCATTACTTGACAGAGGACAACTGCTTTTTGTTCAAACGAAAACCAGCTTCCGACTTAACATATTAGAGGACTTTATTTGCTCTGGGTCTAAACTGATGTCACAATCAACGCTTGATTGCACAATCTGTTTCTCATTTTTTCGCAAAAAGTGCTGATCGCAGAAACGCGATCAAATGTTCTTTCAGAAAACATTAATAAGGTGCTTTCGATAAAATATTTTTACAACATATAAAGCTTATTTGAATATGTTACGAGCAATTTTTTTATTTAAGCACTTTAAGCCCTCTTAGCATTTTTCTTTTCTTTTTTGCTTGCATGTTTAAAACTCGTTCTATGAAGTTATATTATGTCTCGCACGATTAACACAAATCTTTCGGTACCAATCATAATATGAAGATGTTTTCAACACTTGCCACCTTTTTGCGAAATCAGTTTACTAAAAAACTGATTTGTGACCTCATTTCTCAACTGATTTTCAAATTTTAACAAATTAAAGGTTATTTCAAGGCAATTCCGGTACTGTACAATTAAGATTAGTTTTTATACAGAAAAAAATGAACTTTAAGACCTGTGGTGTAGCTTTTTACCCCTCCCAAAATATGGTAAGCTGTGCAAAAACAGGTAATTTTGATACGAAAACGTTATAACAAAGTAGGCTACTAACAATTACTGTCCTTTGAAAGCTTAAGAAATTTTCTTTTCATTAATATGCGACTTCAATTACTTGCAACTAAGGATTAGTTTAAGATGGTTGATCAAAAATTGTTTGCCATACATCATGCTTCATTTTTATTTGAACAATTATCCTACTTGATCTAACAAAAGATCTAAGATCTAACAAGCAAATATTAAACAAAGTTAGTTTTTGGTACATTTTGACTACTTTTCCTCACGAGCATGGTTTTTTGGCATTGTCTGTCGACGTTTTCAAAAAGATCCATCAAAAATTAAAGTCTCTAAACGTTTATCAAATGTAGTCTTCCGGTTAATAACAAACAAAATTTTGGAGCCTGCTTTTTACAAAATTGCAGTTTCTAGAAAAACTAAGTCCATTGGTACATTTCGGCTATCCTTTCTCGATAGCATGGATCTTTGACATTATCTATCAAAATATTCAAAAAGATTTATCGCCAAATGAAGTCTCTACAAACTTTAATATGTAGCCAACTCCAAGCAAAACACTCGGAAATTACCCAAGAAAAAGACGAAGGACTAAAGATGGTCCATTCTTATCGTTTGCGGCAACATGTAAGTGTCGAGCTACATATGAGCTAAATGTTGAAGCAATTTTCTTTGCGATTGGGCGACGTTCGCGTAGCCAGCCAGCTAATTTGATGTTCTTAACCTCGACATTATTAATGGAGGCCCCCGCTATCGCTATAACTTAGCTGTGAGTGCTTCGTTTCGAGTTAGTTTGCTCTTTGCGTGGCTGCGTTTGTGCCAGGGCCAAGGAACATTCACGCAATTGGACACGTTAGTTTATATTAATTCGCCTATAGTAACGAAAAAGTCGTAAGTAGCGATCATAGTATTCAATGGATTAAAACGAATGTCATAATGTTCAATGACATTACAAAATTTTGACAGCGAACATAAATGGTAAAGCCCATTACTGATATTCGTAATTGCAAGGATATTGGTACAAAATACTAATCTTCATTTAAAGGTAGGGAGGTCTGCATTAGGGGCAAAGTTAAATGTAATAAATTTCCAAATTTAAGAAAAGATCAAAATTAAACAACAATAGCATCAATTTCTAACACTGGATTAAGAGGGAATGTTTTTGTTTGAAAAGAGCGTAATAGGGGCCTATTGCAATAGAATATATGACTTAGAGGAAAGGCATGGCCCTTTTCATGCTTTGGCCGCATTAAAGCAAGCAGCGCAGAAAAAACTCCTAATGTCAAAAATATTAATACGAAAGCGGGGCCACCAAATCGTTAAATATGCCTAAAATCAAATAGCTCATTTCTTTAATTGTCAAAACGACCACCATTTGGGCGACGCCATCAATTTTGACTATGTTTCATCCCCTCCACCTTACACTTTTAGAAATTACGAATGATGGTTTGTGTCATCGTTCTTTCTTTTTGAATACTTCTAGTCTTGATTAATAAACCAACATGTTTACCATTCCATGTACAGGAGCTGTGGCTTATATTTGCCAAAAGATTTCGTTGTTGCTCTCACAAATGTTTATACGGTTAAGCTTGCGCAGCTGCATTAATTAATACGTTTTAAGTCGGCACGGGTAATAGTATTAATCGCACCATACTTGGGAAATACATGCTTTATATTTTGCTTGATAATAACTTTATGGAGCTTCTGGGATCAAACCAGAAAATTTGGTTAAAGCAATGACTCATTTAACTTCTATGAGCATACCTAAGCAAGGGAAAACGAATATGAATCATAATGCGTGTAGCCAACAGGGACTTAAGAAAGTTTGACGAGAAATCAAAAGAACACAACGTCACTGTGTCAAATCGTACCACATGGAATATACAATCTTATTGGTATTTTGCCTCATAATAGCTTTATAGACCTACCGGGATCAAACCTAACATTTGGGGAAAAGCAAGGACTTTTTTCACTTCCAGGGCACGTCAAGCACGGAGAAAAGAGCATGTTACATAATGCGTAGCCAGCGAGGACTTGAGAAAGTTTAAGGGGATATCAAAAAAAGCAGCATCCCTGTATCAAATCGTACCACACGAAAGACATTTTTGCTATTTTGCTTCAAAATAGCTTAATATCAGTAATGTGTTCCTTACTTTCAAACTACGGGAAACGCAAGGCCCCTTGGGTTTGTGTCAGCAATGAACACAGCACATAGACATAACGCATAGCCAGAATCTTGAAATGAGATATTTTATTAGGAAAAGGAGCTCAACAAGTAGTGAACATCTTATCTGCAGAAAACACATAAACGTTTGGTAACTCTTTACACAAGACTCTGATAGGTGAAGCCGGCTGAACCGACACTCTCATTCCCGACCTTACTGATGGGGGGTCTGTAGGTAACACCGTCGTATATACTACAAAACAAGGATGTTGTTTTTTTGCTGATATGCTGCCTGTTAAGGTATTTATGTCTATACTCTAGAGCATTAAAATAAAATCCCAAGTTTAAGAAAAGATTCTACATAAAACCATAACAATTTGTAAAACTGAATTTAGAAAGGGTATTTGTTTAAAAATAACATGGCCAAATGGGCTTCTACTAAAATATGGTGAATAACTTTGGGGAAGCCATTGCTACTTTTCTCCCTATGCCGGAAACAAGACAAATAGCGGAAGAAGAAGAACTTAACACTACAAATATAAATAGAAAAGGGGAAGCACGAAATCGCAAAATGAGGTTACCAGTAAATAGTTTATTTCTATAATTGTGAAAGCAACCACCATTTGGCCGCTACAATCAGTTTTGATTGTGTTTCAATCCCTCCTTTGTCACTAGTATTAGCGATAATTTGTGGCAAGATTCTTTGTGAGCATTATCAGTCATGATTAAGAGAATATATTGATCAGATTTTCGTGTGTAGGAATTGTAAAAGTGCATAAAATTCATTAACTTTTCGCTACTACTCATCCAAGAGCCCGATAGGTGAAACCGACGCAGCCGATTGAACCGAAATACTAAACCCCGACGTTACTGATTACATCGCCGGCACAGCCGGCTAATATTGAATAATACTAAATGACAATTAATATGAATTCAAATGTACTTGTTTAATTCTGAAAAAAGCTAAAGCCATGTAAAGTATTCTACAAAAAAACGCAGTACTCTACGTTTTGTATTATTTCAGAAGTAATACAGTCAACTTCGGATATAAGAGATTCAGATATAAGGGATTTTCGCTTATAAGGGACTACGCAAAAGGTCCCAAATGATTTTCAATATAAACTAATAAGTCGGTTATAAGAGAATTTGGTTATAAGAGACTGATTAAGCTGATCCCGGCGGATCTCTTATATCCGAAGTTGACTGTATTTGTAATGATACTGGGACTGTATGGACGCCATATATAAACTTTCAGCTGAACCATTTTGTGTGTTCAAGATCAACTAGTTTAGCTGTCATGCAATATTTGAAATTCAGTTATTCTAAACAGATTTTGCTTTAGCAACAATTATTTCTTTCCAACGTTAAGGATAATGAAAGCAATTTGCCAACTTGAACTGATTCTAACTTAAATAAAGTTTAAGAATAAGAGTCGCCCGCGATTTCATTGAAAATGCCTTTGCCAACAAAATTCAATATAAAGTGGAGTGAACTATAGCCAAGTAGTCTATACATTAGTCGTACAACTTTGGTAAATATTGCTGATGAAAAGTAACGCATGCGTTAACTGCCGAAAAGTATGGGGATAAAACAGAATCCTGGAGAACACCTTTCTGCTGAGCTTGTCTGCACTTTTGTCAGCAAGCAGTTTGAGTAAGTTTGAGGTCATAGAACAAGAGTATTATTTTGCCGGTTGACAGGTGGGAGCAGCGATCACGTTACATTTGGTTCGGTAGAACGCTACGATCCGAGGGTGGATGAGTGGTTAAAACTAGGCACTCCGTTACAACAAAGATCAGATTTTGGTGCTTGTGTCGTCAATGACAAAATTTACATCGCAGGAAGACGGTATGCAACTAAAATTGATATCTTGTTTTGTTATTGTCTTAAAAATTCAGAAGTGTTGCCTCTTTTTGTTTTGTAGTAACTAATAAACAATAAATTGTAACACAAAGATTACTTATGTACAATGTTCTAAAAAAAGTTGTCATTGTCTTAAAAATTCAGAAGTGTTGCCTCTTTTTTGTTTGTAATAACTAATAAACATTAAATTGTAACACAAAAATTACTTAAGTACGATGTTCTAAAAAAAGTAATATTAGCTCATTTGTTGTACTACTGATTTTGAGCAAACGGCTGTCATTCAATGCTAATTTTTTACATTCACAATAAATTGTTTTATTTATTACCACAGTTTTATTTGCAATTGGCATGTTTTACACACGAAGATATGATAACTATGTCTTTCTACACATAGCTAGATATGGAGCCTAATATCTGATAACGTGCTATGGCGGCGAAGCCGACGTTCGATAAACGTCTATCTAACGACGCCGGCTAGTAGTTTAAGCAAAATAATGTCAATCTAATTTTTATTATTTTGTTGAATTGTATCCTGCTTTGATACCAAGTATCATTGTTTTAGGTGGAATGACGTAGTCGAAGTTTTTGATCCTGCAAACAACAAAGTGATTGAAAGACGTCGCATGGAAGAATCCAGTGGTGTACATTTCATGGTGGCTACGTAAAAGATTCAACAGCAATTTTGAATATTTTTAAATTTTTAGATGTTATAGTTTTCTTTTCTTAATGGTAGCGCAAATTGTAGCATCTAATTTAATGTATGATGAAAGCAAAAATGGAAGAAAAAATTTGTGATTACTAACTTTTTGCTCTTTAAAGAAAATGCAAAAACTTGGCTACTGTGCAGTGTTTCTGTTTCCGTAACCGGTCTGAACACCAAGATGGTTTGGTCCACTGTGATCGAAAGAAGGCATTCCGATGACCAGAAGATAAAAATGTATGTATTTTCCTCTCCCTTTTCCTTGCTCTTATTATGGCTTATTCTGCACCTCCTAAATTTTTCTTCGGAGATATTTGTTCTTCTCCCTTCTAAATGTCACTCTACTATTTGGGAAATCAACTGATTTCAAAACTGAAAAGAAGAAACGAAATTATCCAAAGGAGACTCGCTTAGTGGCGCTATTGTTTTGCGCCAGAAGTTTCTGCATTGCCATTTTTTACGTATTATCAAATACCAAATTTCTGGTCGCTTTATGAACGATGTAATTTCTCCACATTTATTGAATAATTTGGTTTGCTCAGTGACTGCTCTTGTCTTCACATTTCTTTTAAGCAACTGTAACGAGATTTTGTTTTTGTTCTTGGAGTTGCACTTTTTCATAAATGATACAACGTAGTATGACTTTAAAATGCTTGGTAGAACTTGGAAGTTGCTCTATGATAGCTGCAATTTTGCTAGTCAATCTGAAGCCAATAGACTGCTATCTTAACGGATAGATGAATGGATAAATCGATTGGATGTTGCTCAGCTCTTCAAAAAGACACAGGGTAATAATTTCCACTTTTTGTCAGATTCTGTAATAAATAAATTTTTGACTGAAAAATTAATCCTTCAACCCAAGTAAGCAAACTAGCTGTAATTTGGCTCAAAGCGCTACAATCAATATTCTGCAAGCTAACGATAGCAACAATAATAATAATAACAATGATAACACCAATAATAATAATAATAATAATAATAAAAACAATTATAGTAACTATAAGTGTAACAGCAACAAAAATAAAGCACAAATCACAACAGCTTATGCCATTTGTTGTCAAAGAAAATATTTAAATCAAAATTGGCAATGCGTTTGTAGAACATTTCATTGCGATCGTACATTTTTTACTGTAGAAATAACTGATGTTTTACTTTTTGGTTAAATAAATTTTCGAGTTTATATTTTAAAAAACAAGTGGTCCATGACGGTTTGTTAATGGGATGAAAGAATTGGTTCAGGAAATTTCGATTGAAAATACCATATTTGAGCAATTTTGAGAGCAATATCCAACCCTGCTTCTCATTCAAACAATATTACTTATGTTTAAAAAAATTTGAAAAAACTACTACATGAAAAAACGATTTACGCAAACAAGGGCGTAGCCGGAAATAAATTTTTTTGAAGGAGAAATGCAAAAAAATTAGTTTTATAGTTATACAAAAATTTTTCTAATCCTTTTTGGGTTTTTTCTCGTAATTTTGTTTGATTATTTTTTTGTAATAGGAAGATTCAAGGTAATGAGAAAGTAAGGATTTATATAATAATTAGGTCGTCACACACAAACAATAAGGAAGCACCAGATCAGTTCCGCCACTATTGGGGCTTTTCAGTGGCGCGTACTTGCATAGCGCGATGCTTACGTCTTGCTGTGGTGAAGTACTGGTCGTGACATGCCGCTGCAGAGTTACAGCATAGTGGATTCTATGCACTCAGCAAGTAGAAAAAACAGGAAATTCGGTCACTCACTTACAAAAGCAGCTGTAACATCAGCAATAGCGCCCATTCTGGTGGTCGAGTGGTACTTACCATAAATAGAAGGTCTGCATCTTGAAGGTTCAGTTCCCAGCTGGTCGGATACGCATCACTGAAAAGTCCCAATAATGGCGAAACCGGTCTGGCGCTTCCTTATTGTTCGTGTGCGACTACTTGATTAAAGTTTCAAAGTGATATCCTTTCAGCCATCTTACTTAAGATTGGCTAAATGTCTTGTTCAATTCGAAGAAATTTCTTGTAGCAATTGCCTCTTTTTCGCCCCTTCCCCGACTACGCCAGCGTACTTGAATATATTTAGTTTATACTATAAATTACATTTCGCCTTTTAATCTATTTATATTTTGCTAACACTTCAACTGAGATTCCTAAGATAAATGCCAGAACGCTACTAATCCATCCCAAGACGTATGAATATCCTAAATAAGACCATTCTTGCCTTCCATAATATGACACAAAAACAATCAATCCTATGCCAAGGAATAAACCTGCAATGAAATAAAAATATTGACCTCTACTTAAGATAAGATTACATAGGACAGGAGTGTATAGGTAACCTTTTTAGAATAGCAGCATCAGAGATGGAGGGCAAAGTTTGGGTGCCCCAGATTTAGGGAGGTAACTACCACCAAGAATTTTTCGCAGCCACAAAGAAAAGAGTTTCAAAAAGAATGATTCCAGTCGTATGTTTTCTAGAAAGCTACGTTTTCACTACTTTATTGTTTGGAACACATACCTGCCAATGAAAACGCCATTTCGGTATATGCTTTGTGGTTAACCTTCTTGTGTGCAAGCAGTACACATAAAATTATTGCCGTCACTTGTGCAATTAGGCCCATTATCATGAACGCTCGCACGGCTCGCAAAGCATCGGTCTCGCCATCTGTTGATATGAAACTTATTAAAAATCATTTTTTTGAATTGAGAGTCGGCCAGTTTGGTCTAGCTCAAAATTTTGTAATACACGAGGCATCAATGTTATCTTTTTAAACTAAAAAAAATTCCATTTCATTCATAGCCGTTCTATGCAATAGCTTACACTTGGACGAAAGAAATTTTTTTCACATAATTGAAACATTCAAACAATGGTAAAATTTACAATACTAGAATAATTAAGAAGGTAGGCCTAATCACACATGCGGCTAAGTAAAATCAGAGTGGAGTAAACAAGAAACTATAGTCAATCTTGTTTCAATAAAGCTTCAAAAAGTATAGTTTGTCAGCATGGTCAACAGTCAATCGTTAGACAAATTGCAACATCACGCTTGTGCCATCTATTGGTTTACATCATGCTTCCGCAGTACTGGTACCATGTCATATTCTCATGATTTAGCACTGATACACATTCAATGGTAATTAGTTGCGATATAAATAAGAGCTTTATAACTCATTTTGGATGTTTGCTTATATTGTATTTTAATCATAGATGCAGCTAGAGGGATCATCGGGGCCACGCCCAGAAAATTTTTTTATCCGATCAAAATATCAAAACGTTTTGGACTGAAAATAGGAAAGTAGTGCGGTTCAAAAACTTGAACACCTAAAAGGTATCATCCAACAAATTTCATTATTTTGTCCTCTTCTTCCCAAAATTTGCCGCTGATTATGCCGCTGTTTTTTGCATCAACGCATTCTTTTTTTAATTTTCTAATTAATTGAATTGGTGTTGGTATTTTCCGAGTTTTTTAACCAGAGCGTCCAAATAAGTTCGATCCCAAATCAAAAACCAGTTTTAACCGTTTATTTTTCTAAACCCGAACCAAATCTAAACCTCTAAAACTTGACTCTGGTAAACACGAACAAAACCTGAACCACAGCTTTATAAACCATTGAACCGTAACTGTAAATTAACCAATAAAATCAATTCTTGCTCAACCTGAATTTGAATAGGAACGTTGTTGTTTAAACAATTTTTCTTCTTCCGCAGATTCATCAAGAAAACTGGCAACCCTAATTGCATACTGTATGTAGTTTGCATGGACTTTGCCTAATATTCAAAAGTACGAATGCGAAAAATAACATGATAAGTAAGCAAAATCTTTTTTGGATCAATGCAAAAAAAAAACAAATAAAATTGAAATTGTGCAGCTAAGATTTTTTTGTGATTTATTTTAGGGTTGTTAAGTTATCATGTAATTTATTTTCCTTGAATCTTATAACTTATTTTATAAATCGGAGCGGTTCCATTTATATCACAAGACTTTCCCCTGTTTGTTCTTGCATTTCTGCGTACCGGTATGACTGAAAGGTCGCTGTACACGGCATTCGTTTTTGTCCGTTATGTGCGTTTTTATTCGGTTTGGTAAGTTTTTTGCTCTCAAGGATTTTTGGACAAAAATTTTTATCCCCTTAAATATTTATATGGTGTCGTATAGTACACCTTGTTGTGAAAACAGTTGTTTTTTTAACCCAATATATTTTGTACCGTTTTGTGCACAAAAACGCATACTTCTTTGGTAAGTACATTGCGGACAAAATTGGTTATTCAAAGAGCAACAATATATATTGTAAACCATCGTATATTTAGACTATCCCAGTAGATAAAATTTTTGCAAAAAAGTGCACATGAGAGAAAAAAACGTACAATGCCGGGCCAGAATGTTCAAAATGGGACAAAAACGTATGGCATTTGTAACAATTTCAAGCTACATTAGTCTTTGAAAATTTCTCGTTTGTAGATCAAATTAATGTCATGCTAACAAATTTTCTGTCGCTTGAATAAAACCATTTAAAAGTATAGCAATACTTTTAAATGGTTTTATTTAAATTATTCAAACCTATGTTACTAGGGCCAGAAAAAGTCATTAAGGTCATAGTTTATTGGAGGTGGACAAAGTAGTCAAACCTTGTTTATTTAAAAAGTCACATTGTCATAAAAAGTCATACTTCATGTTTTAGATGATAAATTTTTACTTTGCGTTTTTACTTTAAAAAGCAAAAATAGGATTCTTGAACCTTCGTAGATGCCAATCAAGCAGCTTTTGTAGACATTAAAATTTGATAATTTGTAAATGAGAGAGCAAGTGAGAGTTCCAATGCCAAGTTTCTTGAAGCATGGAAACATCATTTTTATTATTTTTTGTAGCATAACGCGTTTTTGTTTGACGTCAATTTTACATCGTGACATCGGTTGACCCATTATTTTGCAAGACACAATTCGATCTTTAATAATGATAAACACTTGGTCAGACTAAGATGACATACTGAAAGCCAGGAGTACTTTTCGAGCTCAGAGCTTTAACCCTTAGTACGATTAGTGCATCGTCCAAATAGAAATTTTGCCGACACAAACATTGTATTCTTTGTACTCTTAAACATTTACTGGGAAGATGCATTGAACTTGTGTGACAATTTTTAAGTAAAACATAATTGTTTTGTTCGTTGCTCGAGTGTGTTATCGCTCAAAATACATTGAAAAACGCTGATCACGGAGATCAGCATAAATTTGGTGCAATATATTTCAGAAAATAAAATCACATTTTTCAATTTTTTACGCCACAAAAAATGACTTTATATTTTCCTACTTTTGACAATCATCACCTCAATTAAATCTTAGTTAATTTCGTTTTTTTTTATTTTTCCAGCCAACTAAATTTATTGTACAATTCTTTTATTAATGCAAGGCACAAAAAAATGCAACAAAAGCATTCAATGAAATCAGGCGAAAAGTTTAATTTCCAAATTGATTTTATACTGTTGTTGGCTTATTTTTAAACTCAAATCAAAAGCTAACCGCTAAGATTTGAACGCGAACCAAATCTGAACCTTTAAGATTTGAATTCGTTCCGAGTTTGAACCTCTCAAAATTTTTACTCGTGAATCCAAGCCGAATATGAACTGAAATTAAAGCGGCAGAAATAAATTTTTGGCCACCCGAACGAGAAGCGCAGAAATATTTTGATCGGATCTCCCAATATATTGATGGCATTGTAGTTCCTCTTTTTTCCCTCTTACTCTTAGAGCCTCAAGATCATACGAGTTGTTGGTTATGAACTTTAGCAAAATAAGTAAAGCAATGTAGGCATATGCACAAATTAATACTAAATAATATCGGTAACGTACAGCTGCTATACCAGATTGAAAATTTTATTCCCGTTGGAAAAATTGAATTGTTGATCACCAACCAATCCGGAGTTGATATACAAACGATAATTAACAACAAGTTTATCACACCGAAAGCAGCAAGTGCGTAAGCTGCATTTCTTTTCATGCTACCGGCTTATTGTTATTACTTTAACTAAGGTATTCTAATAACATAAGTTCATTAAAAATGTTGTTTAAAGTTGGACTACTTTTGCTATTAAAAAGAGCATACATTAAATTTAGAAATGCTTTGCAATTGCTGGCTATCCGCAAACATAGCACAGATCACTTACACATATTTTATAGCAATTAAATAGAGAAATTAGTTTAAAATAATCTTTTAGGACACAGCAATACCCATGCCACACTGGCGTCGAATTCACAAATTCTTAATTTTGTTTTATCCTATTAAGCTATGCAACCATGCAAGTTATCAACCTACTGAGCTACTTAGAGATTGTACGCAGACGCTATAACCCTGCCACCAGCGGTGTAGTGCTGCAGGAGCTCCGCTCCGCCACCTCTACAAGTGAATGATGACTGAAAGGGGAAGAGAATGAGGAATGATGGCTTAATTGTGGCCTTGTAGATAGTTGATAGTTTGTCGTCAATTTGTCATGATAACGATTAGTAATGCATCACTGTAACTTATTGCATCGCTCGATATACATAGAAACAGGACAGCAAAGGAATTTTTTTCTTGCCCAGCAGAGCTCTGGCATCTACAAAATTGCCACTATCCCTCTGCCTACCACCATTCCTAAATTTGAAATTGAAGATTATTTTACCTATTTTTTTTCTGAAATTGTGCGTTCCACTCGCAAGTAAACACTCAGCCACAAAATAGACGCGTCATCAAGATCTTTTACTCCAAATTTTCCATGAGGAGCCCAGCCTTTCGAGCACTTGTGGATAACTTGGTCTACTTTTCGCTCCCTGCTACGCACTAGTAAGGCGCTGAGGAGGCCAAGCCCTGCATTTGCAGGGGCATGGCCAAGTGGAAACAGCCTATACCGGTTTGAACTCGATTATACCCACGAAGAAGAGCGAACCCATCATGACCCACGAAAGATTTTCCAAGTCTATGCCTTTAAGTCGATATTCGATTTTTAGAAAAAACGAAGCAGCTAGGTGCTTTATTGCCACTTCTTATAAATGACGTAGCTCCAAATCTTGGCGGCCGAAAGATATTGTAGTTTTCCTGTGACGACACTCAATTAATTGGATGCCTTCCAGGCTGCGTAGAATGCGAATTTCGTCATAGAACGCTGTGTATCGTTGATCGTCTTGTCAATCAGATGGCTTTAAGTGCAGCGACGTCAAACAGTGTGCACTCTGCACTGTTTGGCGACGGAGCCTACCAGTGAGGTGTGTGCAGAGTAGTAGCGGCAGCATCTCAGAATGCACCTGCCAGCCACCTACGAAAGCAAGGCGAGATATTAGTTTTTTGCTTAAGCTTCCAGGTGTCCAGTATCAGGCCCAGATATTTGGGTTCGGCGCAAAAGAACATTGATTGCTATTGAGGCTGATATTTTGCTCACGTTTAGCTTTCTTGTTCAAGTTGATGGTTGCCAACACTGTTTTCGCATGGCTAAGTTTCAGTTTTACTGTTTGAAAACAGAACGAGGTTGGGGTCATATTGTGGCTCGAGGTCCTCTGCAACGTCCGCCCGTGTCCTGCAAAGATCAAAATCGCCAAGTCATGTTTCCAAAAACCTACGGCCGGAAGATCGTGAGTATAGATGTTGAATAGGAAAGAGGCTAAAACTGAACTCTGGCGGTAAGTCGATTTTTGAAAGTAGTAGCTTGCTTCGGTATCCGGACCAAGTAATGGATATTTATTTGCAGTTAAGGGCAAGTTTCATGATTATTTGAACCACAAATTTGTCTGTAATCAACCGCAAACTTTTATAACTTTTATAAATTGGGTTGCCAAGATGTCACACATATTTCGAGATTAACAAAATCCAGCCTGGCCTTTTTTTGCTTGAAAACTCATTTCGATATGTTGGGTCAATAACGTGTCTTGATACACACTTGATCTCCAATGTCCTAAGGTCATATTGATTGGTGAGGAAGTACCGGGTCAATGACAGGTAGACACGAGCGCAGACAACCTTCACAAGAATTTCGATAGGGGAAACCAAGTTGCTACTTAGAAATATGTTGAGTTTACAAAATAAAAATAAGGTTTATCTCATAACGGAGGGAACTTTTCTTCCATATTTTAGTTAAGCAATCAAAGATTATTTACAACACTTTATCAAATAAAATAAATATTAACAACTAACACAAAAGCTTTTCGTCAGAACAAAAAATACTTAAACGCAAATCTGAAATAGCTTTATCTGAAATTAATTTTTTCTTTGATCCTACAGCTACATCGATATTTTGTATTGTTTTAACACTGCACCTCTCAAGGAAACACATGCGTAGACGATTTCACTCCATGTAAGTAACCGAGTTTTATTTTTACCTAGCCAGCTCTGTCGGCGTCCCTTGACAGGATTACCAGTTAGTTTTTTACCGAGTTAAAAATATCGGGTCATCTGGCTGCGCCGGCTTCAACCAAACAACTTACATAGAGCAAGAATAAGTTGGTACAAATGAGGGCACCGCCCTTATGCCCCTGAAATCGATCGTTGTACCAGTACTTTAAATTAAGACTGGTCTCACTCACAAACTCTTTATTGCTTTACAAAATTTGTTCGATCTTTCAATTAGTGTAAGGACACAAATCAATGTTGAGGGTGGGCTCCGAAATGGATTTTGTTTTACGATTACAAAAATAAGTTACTTAGTGGTAGCCTATGCTAATTCCACAAGTTGCTTCATCGGTGTGGTATCTACTTGGCTACCAATAGGTTATGACAGGTTTGAAATGTCGGTTCGCGTAGATCTACTGACCTATTTTTTAGACTGTGCTTACTTACAAACAGTGCATACGTTCACAAACTATTTTGCTAAGTGTAAAGTTGACAAAGAGTAAAGTGCTAAGCATTCATTTGACTAAGTGTTTAGGGGGATAAATTTAAAGTCGCGGAAGGACCCTAAAGTGATTGATTTATTTACAGGAATTAAGTTATGAAGTAATTGTTCTACTACTTATACTTATTCGTAATTATAGGGCTGGATGTAAAACTTAAAGCCTCTGACTGGTTGTTTGTTCCTTGCTGCCGAAATAAACGCAGCCAAGGGAGGACAACAAAACCTGGAGCGCAGAGTTCAGCATCTACATTTCAGTTCTTGAAATCAGTTAGGAGATGGCTTAGGAGGATAACCCATCGACCAGCGTTTGTGCTATAGAATAGAATAATTGCTTTTTACATCTTGCGAGATTTCACGTTAAAACTCCGCATTTTGTTGCACTTTAATTGCTACACGTGATAAACGTGTCTTTGGGCTTAAGAGTATCAAGGCGCTCGACGTGACTGCTCAAAGCTATTTTCACGTGGGGTCCACCTATAGTCCAGATATAATGATTTTCGTATTTGCCATTGCATTACCAAAAAACAAGATTCAAACTGGTATGTTAGTGCTGCAATATATCATTCTACAAAGCAGGCGGCACTTTTGAAATAGGCTATACTATTCACCTTTGCTTTCAGAAGGCCAGTTGATCATCAGTATAGCAACTGTATGCTTCTGTATTTCACTGCATTATGACGTCACTTTATTTGGAAACGCCGCTTTTAAAAAAAAGGAAAAGAAAAAAGCAAGCTTGAAAACAAAAAGCTTTCAACCTTGTTTCTACGCTCAGCATTTTTCGAGAAAATGAAGAAAACAAATCATACAATTATTTGTTAATTATGACGTCATTCTTAGCTCCCAAAAATGTGAAGTTTCTTGAAGTTGTTAGTGAGGGTCGTGGCTTATGCTAAAGCAAAATTCGCTTTTATTCGTCTGAAAACGCTATTCAAAAAATTTATTGTAAATTGTAATGCCGCCATAGCGTCATCAACTCCTTTTATGGCACTCACCCCAGAGTAGTGGTCAATCGTGCCAAGCTTCATGTTTGTACGCCAAGTAGTATTGAAGGAATTAAAGCACACAGAAACACGCACGCACGCACACACGCACGCACACACGCACGCACACACGCACACACACGCACACACACACACACACACACACTTTTCCCTTTCACTTCTCCCAAACTATTGGGTATAACGAACATGAAACTTGGCCTGATTGACCTGTATTTTAAGTGTCATAAGGGGGGTTGATGAAGTTATGATAATTGTACTGCAAAAGAGCTCAACGTTAGATTATCTTTCTAGGACAGTCATGTCAAGCGCCTAAGTACTCTTAAGCCCTAACACATTTTTCTAGCTTGTAGCTATTGAAGGGCAACAAAATGCCCAGTTTTAATGTGAAGTCTCGCAGGATGTAGGAAAAAAAAATCTTTTTTATTTGCGAAAAAGGCTGATCGGTGAGCTATTTACTTAACTACCTAAGCCATTGCCTGACTTGTTGCAATATGTGATAGCTTGACTGAAGATGCTGAACTGTGGACTCTGGGTTTGTTTACCCTTCCCTGGCTGCATTTATGCCCGGAGCAACGAACATGCTACCAGCAAGAGACTTTAGGTTTTATAACCAAGCCTACAATTACGAATAAACTTTAAATAGTAGGCTGATTACTTTAGAGCTTGATTTCTGTAAATAAATCAATCACTTCAGCGTCTTTACACGACTTTGACTTTATGTTCCCATAGACTTAGTCAAATAAACACAAAAAAGTTTGTGAAAATATATGCTGAGTGTAAGTCAGCTTAGTTTAAATTCATTGGCAGAAAGTATTATGTGCTTAGTCTATGAAATTCAAAGTTTGAGGAAAAATCAATCGAAAAAATTAGTCAGTAGGTATACACGTCTGTGAGAAATCGTAGTCGCTAAATATACAATTGTACCTATGGAGGGAAATTATTTCTTGAAAATGGCTTATGACACCAATCGCGTGATCCATGCAAAAAGTATAGCAGTAGCAGTTTCAGCAACTTTTGGTGGGGAGGGTGAGCAGTGTTAATTGACTCATTATTGATTAAAAATAGAAACGAAGATGTTTTTTTTGTACATCAACTTTTTCGAAGTGCAACAATTTACACAAAATTTTTTTTCAAAATAAATACAGTTATGAAATCAAGACAAAGAAAGGCTGGCGGAGAAAAGCATCTCTCATATCTCGCCCTGAATCCGCCACTGAGTTACAACATTTTTTTGCTCTGTTCCGGAGCTAAAGCATGTTGATGCAGCCAACAAACTTTGTGTCACAAATATCATACCTGGGGGTTGCAACAAGTCGTGAAATAAGCATACCAACAAATAACTTGTTCCTGTAACTGTGAAGCAAAAACCACTACGGCGTTCGCCCCAACTTTTACTTTGTGCCCCTATACATATTGGAAGAAATGAATAATTTAGTAAATTGATGAACAGCTTGTAAATAGAAGCTGCTCTAATTCAAAAGACGATAATCTAGATTTGGGGCGATGCCCCGAGTTTTGCCAACCTTCTGTTGCAGCTTTTTTTGTAATGGTGTTTGTTGACGTCATAACGCTGCGTGGTACCGTTTTAGGAAAACAGAAGCTGTGCATATTGTTCATCGTCGTTTTGAAAATCCATTGAAGTATAATGATATAGATCTATAAAACCTGCTTCCTGAACAATGCAATCGCAATTGCGAAAATTATGGCAACTGAACCGTAAGTGGACTCCTAGTGACAGCATATTTGTAGAATAAAATCCCTTCACTGCTCAAACTCAACCTCTTACCTTAATACCTATTGATCATGTATAGAAGCTGGAACAAAATGCAAACGTTCAAAATGAAATCTTGCACAATTCACAAAAATTTATCTTCTTTTTTAGCACAAAATTTTGGTCAATAGATTATTGACTTAAGTTATAACCTTTGACCAGACCAAGGAATACACGCGCAGCCAGGCGATTCAGTCATAAATCTATGTCTAAAATTACAAAGAATCATAAATGACAAGGTTATTGGGCCCATTAACCAACATCATGACCTGTAAATATATCAATCACTATAGCATACTTCAAACACTTGACTTTATACCCACACGCTTTTAGTGAAGGAAACGAAAAAAGTTTGTGAAATTATTGACTGTTTGTGAGTAACAACAATCTTAATTCAGGAGCAGGAAAAACGGTATTGGGGGGGGCACAGTTTATCAAATCAAGGTTTGAGAGGAAATCAATAAAAAGATCTGTGCTGCTGTGTGAAAACGCACCTACGGAGGGAAGTTTGGGGTATTACATCAGCAGAGTGACCACTTGCTAGGCATTTGGGGAGAGATTAGGCCTTTTTTGTCCTTTTCCGGGACCAAGACACATTGGTCCTGCCAATCAACTTTGCGCCACAAATTCAACTACGATGGAGTTGCAGCAGTTCATGAAATAAGCTTACCACCAAATAACTTATTTTTGTGATTGTAAACAAAATCCATTGGGGAGCCCATTACCAATTTTGGTTTTGCACCCTCACATTTGCTGGTGGGAACAAACGGAATATGCGAAATGATAGAAAGTTTATGACTAATTCGCTTTTAATTCAAAGTATGATAATTTTGTTTTGCGCCACAGAGGCAGCGCCCTCATTTATAGCACGTTTTCCTTACTGTTCTCAGAAATGATTTTTCGCGTTGTGCCGGCGCAGCCAGATGACCCGATATTTTTAACTCAGTAAAAAACTAACTGTAATCCTGTCAAGGGACGCCGACAGAGTTGGCTGGGTAAAAATAAAACTCGGTTACTTACATGGAACGCAATCGTCTACGCATGTGTTTCCTTGAGAGGTGCAGTGTTAAAACAATACAAAATATCGATGTAGCTGTAGGATCGAAACAAAATTAATTTCAGATAAAGCTATTTCAGATTTCTGATTATACATTGATGCGCTAACTAAGTCCCAGTAAAGTGACGCAAACCTTTAGTGTTTTTTGTCAATTTTCATACGTTTTAATAACTTTCAATTGATTTACCAATTGTAGTCAATAATCTTTGTTTGGTTGACTGCAGTATGAAAGAATTTAAGGCTTATTTGGAGTTATTTGAAAAGCAGTGATCAGTGATTACATTTTGACGAACAAATAGAAAAAATTGAGGGGAATTTGATTCTTTGCTTGCCGCAATGAGATCATTATTATATCGTTCTATTTGTACCGTTGCAATCGATTTTATGAGAGGGCAGCACGTCTTTCCTTGTCCCTGGGTTTGCTATTGACTATCTTCCTGACCAAAAACGTTTGCAAATTTGCATCTTTTCTAAAAATGGCTCTTTTTTGTCTCTGCTAATCTTGTTTAAAATATTTTGGTTTTGTTGCTCCGATTCACCTTCTGCAGAGACCAATGTATGAACATGGTTTGCACGAAATAAGAAAAATTTTCACTGAAATCTTTATCCCAAAAAACAGCAGAGTTGCTTGATATATGAACAAGCAACTTACTATATATCTTATTTCAAACGATAAAATTTTACGCTTTATTTTGTCACTGACAACTGCATTAATCGACAGTTATTACAATGTAGCCTCTTCTCAACTACCCACGACTTATAACATCACGCAGTTTTTTCAATGTTCTCTTTAAAAGAGATAGTGCAGTTTAACAGTTTCGACGTGAATTATGGTCAGGGTCGGTATTTGTAAACGGAAATGCAATTTGTTATGTAGCGTCATCGCACTAGTCGCAGAATTAATTGTCGCACCAAAGCCGGCTAGCATTTTAGCTGATATAGGTAAACGCTCTCTGTCAAGTAGGCTGCTGTTAGCCCATCTTGTAACTAGTCGTTTGTTTAAAATTGGAACAAATTAAATGTATGATTTTATCCTAGAAACCCGTATGTTAGTTTTTATTCAGTTTACAACAGTATATCCTTTAGAACAGTGGTGTTCAACGTTCGACCGGCGCAAGAAGTTTTTGCGGCCAGCGACTAGTCTGTTGTTGTTGTTGTTTGTGTTGTTGTGATTATCCCTTCTCTTCCTCCGGATGGAGGTACGGCACAAACGGCAATTCAGGTTAGTGCTGTAAACCTAATTGAAATTATGCTAGGAGAAAGACGGCAGCCCATTTCGAACCAGTCATGAGTGACTGGTAGCCCCACCACCAATAAGGTGGACTGCCACTGGTGGGTACCCAAGAGTCGTCTTTTACGACATGCAGGGTTGGCAACTTCACAATTGTAACCCGGTGAGGTACGGGTAGGCCACCTGTCTGCCACATAAAGGTGGAGACGTCCCGTTAAGTGCCTTGTTCAAGAACACAACAAGCAAGTTTGCCGGCTTGTTCTCCACACTATCCCTTTTTTATGCTGAGCGCCAAGCAAGGAAGCTGTGAATACCATTTTTTAAAGTCTTTTGGTATGACTCGACTTAGGGAATGAACCCCAGGCCTACCGACTGCGAAGCGGACGCTCCAAGCATTACAGAGTTGAAAACGGGCCCAATTGTAAGACCCTAACCCGACATTTATGTTGTAGCCCGACTTAGGCCCGAAATTTAAACTCCCCAAACGACTTGAAAATGCATGAAAGTGCGGAGTAGGCTATATAGGTGAAACGGTTCCCGAGCTGAAACAAATCCTTGCTTTTAATAAGCCTACTGGGAAAAAATTTTGCATACTGGCCGAAAATCAACCCGAATATTTTTTAGAACTTAAGCCTGAATCCGGCCCTAACCCGAACCCGACCCTAAAAGCCCGGCCCGTTTCCAACTCTGAACCATTACACCATCGCGCCGGTAGCGACTAGTCTCGTAAAAATTGTCTGCAACGAAAATCGGGTTCAGCACGCTGATTTCGCCTGATTAGATATGGTTACCCTAACTTAAGCCAGTTGAACTCCCAAAAATAGTCTTTCTGCTGCCAGTAAAGTGTAACCCAAATCTTAAAAATTTTGTGTACCCTGCATTTAACTTCGATAAAAACAGCCGTATGGTGGTGTTTGTGCTAGGAAGCTTTATTTGTCCACTATACCCGGAGAAATATTTAAATATGATGTCAACACTATTTTGCAATAATTATCAAAGCAAACAATACCAATCACCAAGATCTTTCTAAATTAAAAATTCGTTTCAGTCAAACAGCCCCTTCTTTGAGCTACGATAGAGTTGCTACCTTGAACCTGTCAACCTAAATTTTTCAGCTCTCAAATGCTTTGGAGTTTGAAATGTGTGCAGCCCGTGCCAGGAATCTGTTGATAAAGACTTTTTAAGCCACCTTAAAATTTTTTAGTAGAACGATCTATTACAATTTTTTTTGTTAATTCACCTGATTTGCAAAAAAATTGATTCGTTTTTTTATGGAGGTGATCCATACAGTAGTCGATGAAAAAATGCATGTACCACTTGTGGTCTGATTCGGTTTGGTAAATTTGTGATAATGGCTGCGCAACCTAAAACTAATGCATATTTGCAGGGGATTTATCTATTTAGCAGACGCGCTGGCAAGGATTGTAAATTGACGTCAAATTGACTTTTGCTCGGACAAAACACATAGGCGTAGTACGGTTGGTACGGTTAAGGATGGTTTTGTAATTTTTAAATCAAAAAAGTGAGAATCAACCATCTCACCGTAAAAAAAAAAGAAAAATCGAAAAGTTTGAGTCTTAAAAATGCATTCAAATCAAACTTATCATAAAAGTATTCACTTAGATGTACCGAAAAAACTTTTCTGATGCTTAGTAGTTTTATCATGAGCTCGAACACAGGTACTTGGCGGACTAAAGTGGCCTTATTAGTGATTAATGGAAAAAGACAATAATACAGGGTGTTTCATCTCAATATGTCACTTTAGAAAATCTCATATCTCAGTAACTGGCAAAAGTAGCAGGATAAAATTGGTTTCGTTAGAAAGGTAAAATCTTCAATTTTGTTGATGCGGTGGTTTCGCCAGAGCATGGTTACGTCACAATCAAGGTTTAAGCATTTTGCGTAAAATGCCGTTTCTACCGATTTGGCTCTTATTGCTTAAAATGTCTTTTACTGGAATGGAGAAAGCGTTTTGTGTTTTGAAATTTGGTAAAAACAACTCGTGGACATGTGTTCAACGTAAATTTCGGACAGGATTTTTAAAGCAGCCACCAAACTGACGTACCATACAGAAATAGCACGCGAAATTTCAGCATTTGAAAGACACCGACAAATCAGCTCGCGAAGACTTTTGTACCAAAATGCAAGTGATGTTGGAAGAAGACGGATTTGATGACCGTCTTGTGTTTAGTGGCGAAGCAACCTTCCACGTAACTGGCAAAGTCAACAAACACAGTACACGCATATGGGGAACTGAACATCCTCATGTAATACAGGAGCATGTACGAGATTCTCCCAAGGTAAACGTGTTCTGCGCCATATCGAAGAAGTGTGTGTGTGGGCCTTTCTTTTTTGAAGGAACAACAGTTAACAGTGAAGCGTACCTTGCTATGCTGAAAAATTGGTTGATGGAACTTTTGTTTGAAGGAGAGCGAGCAGACTTTATTGTCCGACAGGATGGGGCACCACCTCACTGGATGCTCAATGTAAGACAGTATCTGAACGCTACTCTACATAACAAATGGATCGGACGTGCCGGAAATGATGATTGCGTGCTCCTGCATTGGCTCCCTAGATCTCCATACCTAACGCCGTGTGACTTTTTTCAGTGGGGCTATGTAAAAGGCGTGGTCTACGTTCCTCCTCTTCCAACGTCAGTGAATGATCTGAAGACTCGGATAGCTGAGGCCTTGAAAACTATCGATCCTGATATGCTTGTTCGAGTTTGGCAAGAAATGGAATACCGTTTCGATGTGTGCCGTGTAACCAAGAGCTCGTATATTGAACATTTGTGAAAAGTTTAATAAAACGTTTATTTCTTCGATTTTTGAGTTCGAATTTTTGCTGCATAAACTTAAGATCATTAGTTTTCAAAAAAAAAGTTTGGTTTTCATATCTTCTACAGTTATTGAGATATCAATTGTCATAAAGTGACATATTGAGATGAAACAGCCTGTATCTTCAGAAATTTTTTACAGCTTAAAAGAAAAATTTTGTTCAAAATCATATTACTAGAAACGATCAACATTTTGATGATTTTTCCTGAGTTGCAGAAAATGGCTTGTTGATTTTATAAAACAATATTTCGTTTTTTGGTGATAATAAATAAAGAAAAAAATGAAATCCAAAATATGAAGGAAAATTAAATAATAATTCTGCCCGCATCCGCACCGATGACCCAAATATTTTTGCCATTTTACAAAAATGAGCGGAATAATAAGATCAGATCTAAAAAATTTGAGTGTTTGGTTTTTCTTGTTCTCTCCCTGGCTTCACCAAATTGTTGGCAGTATGAAAGGCGCAGGTTTATTGACAGTAGCAAATTTGACAGCGCGTAATGAAAAGAAGCATGGAGAGCTTGAAGAAAGTAAGCTGAGACTAGTGCAACATTGCCAAACCACATTTACAAGCTTAAAAATATCTTTTATACCGTTTATGGCAGTGATTTTAGATTATTCTGTTTACAAAATACTTCAACAATTTTTTCAAAACTTTGAATCCCCAGCAGTAAACTCCAAAACTTTGATCATAATACAGCAAGGTGAAATTTTTGCCCCAAAATGGGAGTAATTACCAAAATAGATAATTGCACTAGAAAAAATTATGATAATTTTTCATCATACACCGTATCCCCTAAAACAACTTTGACAAATCATATTTTATATAAGGTAATTAAAATTTGGCAGCTTTTGTGTTTTTAATCAACCAATAAATCACAATACAATCATCTAAATAACCAAAATAATCTAACAACAAAACACCAGTACCTAGATGTATCAATTAGCTTGCAACTTCAATCACTACATTACCCACGAATGAAATACCCTGCAGCTTTTTTAACGCCATGCAACACCTACATAACTTTGTGAACTCAATTTGCGCGCTTTTTAGCAGTTTTGTGTCAAAGCCACAAGTTGTAGATCTCGATCATTATATCACCGCAAACGGGGAAGTTCTTCTGCACACTAACCATGTTTTTCCAGATTAGAATAGTAAAGCTGCTTATCCAGCGTGTCACAAGAGGCGACTTTAATCAAGAACCTATTTATATCAACTTGCTTTGCTGTTGCTGGGGCTACCTAGAAGTACAGATTGAAATCTACATTTTTGACTGGATTAAAATAAATTTTCAATTTTCCTACAATGGATTAGCATGTTTAGCATTTTTATAACAGTATTTTTGTGGCGAAATTTGAATGTTCAGTTTTTTACCATCTCTTCATCCAAGCACAATGTACATGACAGAGGTGGGATTCGAACCAATGCTATCAAAATGGTAAATATCTTAAACGCCGCTTGGTCACGTTTCCAGCACTTTGGCTTTGTAGCTTAAGGGTCTGCTTGGTCATCGGTAGCTTAAGGGTCTGCTTGGTCATCGGTAGTTTAAAGGTCTGCTTGGTCATCGGTAGACCTGAGTTCAATTTTTTTGTCGAGTCGAAAAAATAGTTTGTAGTAAAAACCAAGAAGTTCGCTGGCTGTGTCCTTGGTTAAAGCACTTAAAGGGATACCTCTATCTTTATGTGGCAAACAGGCTTTCTACTCGTCGCTTTACCCCAGTCGAACTACAGACTAGCTGACGGGCATGAGCCCATATGCATGTTCCACAAAAGAAAGAACTTGTTTAAACCAAGACGACATCTCAAAAGAGTAGAAAAGTAATTTCATGATCATCTTCTTGCTCAGGTTTGTCCAATATGAGGTGTGCGTCGTTTTGCTGTCGTCAGCTCAATAAAAAAGGAGTTGCTTGAACATTTTTGGCTTTTCTTACGGAAATCAGGCTACGATTTCAAGTTTTCGGTTTCATTTTTCATGTTGTATACAAAGTCGAAGCAAGGGGAGGATAGGGCTGCTGAAACCTTAGCTCATGACACTTGGCTTTGAAAAAAGACGAAGATTATATTTTCAAAGACACCTAACAATTTTGGCAGAAAAAAACTGTAGCAGTTCTGGTTAGACTCCTTTCCTCCTTTACAAAATGAATGAATAACTTATGCGCAACAAAGTAGGCAACAGACAATTCCACTTACATATTGATGCTACTGCGTCATGATGACTAATTAGAACTCTGTATTGTTCGAACCAATGAAGTGATCAATCACAGCATGATATAATGATGTGCAGCATAAGTGCATCACGCAATGTACATTCATCATTTTCTAATCACGATATTTTCGGAGAATCACATGGGCAACACTTCTAGCCAGGAGCTTTGGCCACATTTACAACGTTTTCATCCTTTGAATTCACAGGAAAGCGCGGAAGCGCAAAGTGAAGGAAAACAACTGTGCAGTCCTGCTTCCGAGTTTCAAAGTATCAGCATTCTCCTTGAGTAGCTTGGTATTACTTTTTACAAATTTACTGCTGGTTAAAATTCACACCAGTCAGAAGAAGCCACCAAAAGTGCCCTTTTTAAAGGCAAAAAACTCAGAAACCTTTTCGATTTTAGCGCGAAACCATTTGACTGTTTTCATTGTCATCCTAAAATAGCGTTTTAACTCAATCGACCACGTAATGGGCTCAATCATTTTACGCAGTTTTCCGCAACAACACTCTTTGCTAAATTAGAGGAAATTAGAGGAATGCCACACTTTGACCAAGTTTAATTGCTTGTAGGTTGCCCCGAATCATTAGCATCTTGATCAATATGCTAGTTTTTAACCTGATGGTCTGACAAAAAATCTTTATGAAAGTGATTTTTCTAAGTAAAGGCTGGCTTCTATCAGGCGTAGATTGCAGGCGTAGCGCAAAAAATTGTTTCTCTATTTTGATTTATGCGCGGAGAGAAGAGAAACAAAGAATTTTTCGCTCTACGCCTGCAATCTACGCATAATGGAAACCAGCCTTAATTCTGATCACATAACCAAACGAAAAAAGCTTAGGACTTTTAATACAAGCTAGAAAAATTTTGAAATTTCGGCGCTGTAGGCTGGGATACTATTACTTCTAGCAACTGTTTGAGTATTTATGTATTATGGTTGTATTAAGAAAAGCATTCAATTTTTAAAGTGCAGAAAAGAGGTGATTACGCAAACAAATAAACAAATAGTAGAAGATGTAGTTCAATCCTTGTGGCGCTCACAGTGATGGGTTGTGACGTCAGTTACCGATTGGCTTCCTCGTTAAAAGGTACCGCAGCCTAAAACAACATTTTTTGACTACTCCCCTGCTTAGTTGCAGTCTTTGGGATTGATGCACTGACTTGATAGAACAAATAACTTCAAAGCTGGTTTGGTCACAAATTATTATGCCTATCTTGAAATTTCGGGCTGTCTGAGATGATTGTTATTCAACTCAACACTCTAATGACAAAAGAGTATGTTCAACTCATCAACAACCCCCACCTCTTCCTAAGGTCGTTGCGAGGATGTTTGGGGTTCAGTACCAAATAATCAAGAAAGGGGTCATATCATTGTGTGCACCTATTCCTCATTTAAAAACTCATGAGAGTTTGAACAAAAACCCAGTAGATAACCTTTTTAAGGGTGTTTAAAAATTTAGAAAAAACTTTGATACACCACAAAGAATTGTGATAGGGCAGGCTTATGACTTCATTTCGAATTAGTTACGGCATTTTCAAAACTTTTGGGTCTTCTAAAAGCACTTTGGGGATTCTAAAATGCAATGTGAACGGTGTCAAAACACAACGGTTTCCAAAAACATTCCTGAAACCCCTGTCAATGATGTTGATCCCATTACTCAATCCTTTATTAGTAGAAAAATAAAAGCACGTTTCAATAAAATTTATTTCACAAAAAGAAAGAAAAAGGCAATATAAAAAACCTTTTACGTTGTTCAGTGAAAAAGTGCAGTAGTAAAAGCAACAAAAAGTGAAATAACAACAGAAATCCATGAAAGTATATAGGAATATCCATAGTGAGCCCGATTGTTGTAACGCGATACGTTGTAAGACACAGAAAATACGACTAATCCAAATCCAGTGCACAAGCCTGAAAAATAAATATCGGTCAAAAAACCAAACTTGTTTTCTTTTTACGGTTTAATAAAAATTTTTTTAGCTCATACAAAATTTGTCAAGAAAATCCAAGGCAAAGAAGAAAAAGAATTTGCATAAAGAACAATGCATTTTGTCAAAATGGTTTCATAAAAAGGTACTGAGAGTGAAAAGTGCCATTTAGATGAGACTCCTATGAATTTTAGAGTCATACTTTTCTACATCATGACCGTTGACGTTACAAATACAAATGAGTCCGCTGCTGAGATGTTTTTGCACGGGCGGGGGGAGGGGGAGGGTGGCGACTGTTTATCAAAACAAGTCACGGCGCACAATTGTAATAATGACGAAAGCCAGACGATCAAGAAATCGATAAATTTTTTGTTGAATGATTTGTTTTTGCTTTTTCTCGATTTGACGACCTTTTTTTGGATATCAACTTTTCGAAAGTGATTGTTTCGCCATTTTGGTTTGTTTTCAGTAAATTCTTTGCAAAACCTTTAATTGAAATTGTTGATTTTGACTTTTCCCAACGTAGCTTGAAGACCCTTTTTAGAAGATCAATTGTATAACATTAAGTTGTACATCGCCAAACTTCTAGGTCCTCCTGACAACGTTACAGATGAAGTAATACTAAGTCAAAAATCCTGGTGATGACATTTCAACAGTGGAAAATTTTAAAAAGAATGACTTTCTTAATGGATTTTTTGCTCTAGAAGGGCAACATAAATAGATGCGGTGTGCTGTGTTCTAGCTCGTGGGCCGTATTATGCAAACCTCTGCATAGCATAACAGGAACTTCATGCAATTGTTTATGGATTGGATAAATTTTTAAAGCTAGGGTTACATTATTTTATTTTGGTTATTTTTGCAATCAGCTTACCAGCAAAAACAAACAAGATCACTGCATACAATGCTTTGTTGTATTGCTTCCAAGCTATCACAAAAGTAACGGCGGAACCAAGAAAGAGAGCAACCGAGCCGATGATCATCAAGATCCGGGTTGCTGTCAGAGATGGAGATTCTGAGCTTTCAAAAACACAAACAAATTTCAGTGTTATTGTATTCGACATTTTATGTAACTAACTCTAACAGCCTCTACACCAAGCAGTGACGTAGCCAATCAAAAATTTTGGAATAGAGAGAAGCAGTTATTTGACATATTCGAGGTCATCCCCTTTTGGATGTGAGTCACTAAAAATTTGGGAGAAAAAGAAAAGCTATACCAGAATCAAAATGCTTTTTAAAGCGACTGCAAGTTATGACATTTTTTAAAGGCATCAAAAATTACATGATAGAAATATTTATAAAAATTGTGGATGGGGTAATTGTCCCCGCTGTCTCCACAGGTTACAAGCTTTTCCACCGATCAGTAATCAGGAGCTTTTGTTCAATTTGAGAACACAATCTATTTTTAGACCATGTTTAACCTTAAAATGGCAACCAGAATTGATTTTCTCTCTGGTCAATTTGAGAATGACGTAGTTCACCTACGAGACATCGTGGAAATGGCTTGATGAGCTCAGTACTTTCGTGCCGTGTCTGATTTGGTTGGTGGAAGGAGTGCTGTCCGGTTCTCTCACTCGGTTTTTCCATAAATTTCATTTAGGGAGGATTTCTCCCAGACTTACTGCTACCCTATGATGTACAGCCAGGGTAAAACTATCTCATTGGTACCCAAGGGCATTGAACTTGGGTCATGGGACTCAGTCAGAGCATAGTGCCATGATTCAAAAACACTCCTATATCAGAAAAAACAATATTGCCTGTATGACTTTTTTTGTGAAATTAATCAATAAGTCTGGCCAAAACAAAGCTTTTTTTGATACTTTTTCAAAATTAAAAAAAGTCTTTATTATATAAAGGATGATTTTATTTATATTATCCTCAATAACAGAGTACACGACGCATTTTTTCGTATGTTTTCCAGGTAGAATAATTTTCAGGATAAGTATTTCATTTTAATCATTTGATTATTGGGAGAAATTCTTCCGGGTTATCTCGTACGCCTCTGAAATGGAGGGTTACCATTCTAGGGTTAAGAGAGTTGAAATTCATGCACACACTTATCCTAACCCGCTAATCTTAACAGACCTATCTTAACCTGGTGACAGCAGGTTCTGGAGTTCCCCGTGAACTTCACTATTTTCACCTGCGTTGCCAACTTTTTGTGGTCGGAGAGTTTGTGTTTTTCAGAGATCTAGGAGCAAAATTGTCAAGACCAGGCTAAATTTTGCTCTCAGTGGGGTCACCCATGATCAAAAGTAGAAGCAGACAAACCACAATTGGTAAAAATTTCGTAAATCAAAGGCCGAGTTGCTGATTAACTCTTGGAAATATTAGAAACCTTCAATTTTTGGGCGAAATTCTCTTTTCAGGTGATCTATTCCAGGATCTTTTTTGATTTTTTCTTTTATTGCACATAAGCCTATTGGTTCTACTATCCTCTCTTGAAAGCAACTTTAAAATACCTCGCACAAGTTGTTTAGCCGATTACTTGATTAATATTTCACCAGCTTTTACGTTAACCTACCTTCAATGAATTCCCATAAACCAAACGCTTGTTCGACACTTATGTACCGCAAACTGTCGGGCTGCAAAAAGAGCCACCCATTTGTCAGTATTGCAACCACGGATATGGTGGTGCTAATCAATCCGAAGGCAGCAATGCCGAGCGCGATAGATCGCTTCATTTGCACTTTTGTTAAGATTTTATTTTACTGTCATGCAAAAGTTTTTACATAGATTAAATGTTTTTGTGCAACTTTGAGTCGGCAGAAACCTTTAACCAACACAGAAGCTTTTTTTTTTATTTTTTTGTCATAGACACTGCAGCTAAAATAGGCACAAGATTGGGTTACAACAAAGAAAGGCGTTAAACACAACTACCTTACTGTTGAAATACTAATCCATAGCCTGTTCAAAACTTTATCGCTAAGTCCACCAGCTGCAGCCTATGTTTAAAAGATTTGAATTTACTTGAGGGAGAAAAGCTCACTTTATGGTATACACAAAAAAAGTTTGCAGACTAACTTCAAAAGAAGGAAAGAAGAATGTAAATCCAAAAAATTCTATAATTTATTATCAAGACTTCCTGACATTTGTGTTTTACTCAAATAATTCAAGAGAATTAGCCTACGGGGCAATACGTATTCCATAGCTCTATTGCAGCGTTTCCCAACCAGAGGTCCTTGAAAAGTTTCAAGGGTCCGTAAATAGTTTGGTGAATTTGATAAAGCTAATAACAATCGATTTATTTGATGGTTTGCTTAATTTTTGATCATATTTTATGATGGTTCACATAATTAACAACGACGACTATAAAATGAAATACATTCAAGCTAAAAACACTTTAACAGTCTGTTTCACCTAAGGTGGCTTTTTGCTCCGACTCGGTCATTGAGCTCTCTACTGTCAAATCGACTGACTATGTAATTACGTACAACCATATTTGCCAAACTGTGGGCATTCGACCCCACGTGGGGTCGCCTGCGATTTAAAAAAATTTGATTTGACCAGAAAAAGGGTCTTCATAAATGAAAGCTCTTGTGGCAAAGTGGCCGAGTGGACGAGACAGCTATCTATGGCAGCATTAGTCGTAAGTTCAAACCTCACAATGGTTGCTTTGTTATGACCTTAAAAACTCACTTTTTGGACCTTTTTTACATGGTGGCCTGTTGTAGGCATAAAGTGTGCCAGCAATATAACTATGAGGCGGACCTGAACACACCAAATAATTAGAAAAGGGGTCGGCAGCTTGCGTTTCTTTGTCTTTCAACTGCGGATTCGTGTGACTTGAAAAATATCTATACTATGTGTCGACAAAAAAACGAAGGGAATCATATATTTCAAAAATAATTTCCGAAAACTCGATCTTCGAAAGAAAACGTCTTTAAATATTTGTGGCTCCGAGCATTTCTTTTCCATAGACACCGGATACGATTGGCTTTTCGGGCGATAAAATTTGGAACCCCTGTTCTAGAAAAACCGACAAAAAGCTTTTCTGTGACCGAACAATTAAATGATTTAAGTTATAAGCAACTCAATTCAACTAAACTATCAAAGCTGTAGTTTAGGTTATAAACATCAGTTAATAACGTATCATCAGTTTTGACTCGCTGCTCTGAAGTCGATCTGAACAGAGGACGTTCCAGTAGCTAAGTACAATTGCGCATGTTTCTCCATGTTCAGAGGATAAGAGAAAATGTCCTGGCCCATAAAGAACTGGCTTAATGCTTACTCACTAAAGACGCAATTTGCGAAGTAGCTGCTACTGCCAAATCTTGTCATTTTGCTTGCACTCTATCACGCTAAATATTACTCAAAATTTTGATCTGGTATATAAAGTGCATCAGTGATGTCACTGGGGAGGGGCACCCTACAACATTTTTACGAAATGAGATTTTTTAACAAAAGATTTCTACCTTCTTTTCGAGAACACGTTCGACAAAAATGCGGTAAATTTAGCCTGAAAAATATTTTTTTAGACAGTGTCTTTTGATTTGGGAAAAATATTTTCTGACTTGCACTTTTTTGAATATGGAGATGACCTTTTTCCAATTGTTCTAGTCGCACAAGCTCTTAGTCGCACTATTGAACTCTATGCCTGTTGCAGACGCTGAAGGTCTAACCAAATGCGCTTGATAAATTGCTATAAAGCTTTAAGTGAGAAACCTAACTTACTACCTGCAGATTTTAAAACTTGATAGACCAGGGGGAATTAAGGTCGATCACAAAAACATCATTCAGTGAACTTAGAGGAAGTGAGTTCATGGGTTGTGACATAATATTTTTGAATTTTTCTTGTCTGTCCAGAACACAAGTAACTGCTATTTTGCTTCAAACTTTTCTTATAATCTTACAAAAATAAATATCTTTATTTGATTTTTCATGGTTTGTCATGAATCTAATTTAAATCTCACTTAACCAATAGTTTACAACGAATTCTGTGCGATAGCACTACAATTAATTTGCGTGTTTGATGTTACGCTTTGCTTAATAAAAAAATCGTGATTGAAAATGCACGATGTGTTCTAACACCAAACGACTGAAGGCCGGAGGATTATGGCACACTGCGGGGAAAATGTCCCGGATGATGGCAAGTATCAAAATGAAAAACCTTCATAATTTGGTTGCATGAGATATTGAATCAACAAAAAATATACCTTACAAACTTTAATATCTTTTCTACATAATAAGATTATTCGTGTCTATAATATCAACAGCATCCGTATAAAGTTTGCGGTACAAAAAATGACTTTTTGCCCTACGTTTACCCTATCAGTAGCAAGTTTTGGATGTTGGACGGGTGTGCTAAGATATGGACCTTGACCTTGATCATTAAAGTAAAATACCTTGAACCCTTTTTCCCGGACGCCTTGTTGTAGATTTATTTAGTTATGCATTTCTGCGTTAGCAGCGGAAAACTATCATTGATTGCAACACCCTGTTGGAGTTATTGTTGGGAAAAGTGTCGTAAGATCATTTTGCTGTCTCCCGAACTCTTTTTGCATCACTTGTTGAATGAATTAAATACGTTTGTATCAAAATTCTGTATCTTCTCGCTCCATTGCGACAAAAATCTTACTTTGTTATTGAACATAGGCTTGGAACAAAATTTCGAAATTTGCGAGCGATCAACTCTCTGACAAGGCCAGTACCCGATTCATTAACAAGCAAAAGCTACTATCTTTAGGAGATACAATGACATCATGACAAATGTTTTCATCGCAAAATTTGTAATTATTTACTCAATAACTAATGATGATAAAAACGAGACTGAAAGCTTTTACGGTAGATACTAAATTTCGAAAAAGTTGCTTTCGAAAAAAAATTGACAACAATCCGATCTCTATGATCGTGGGATTTATCAACTGGGTGGGTAAGACCAGCCTTGATTTTAGTGGAAAGTGCAGAGGGATCCAACAACGCGTATCCAGAAAAAATATTTTACCGATAAAAGCAAACTGTAACAGCAATTTTTGATATTCTGAAAGGTCTATTAAAGATTCTAAAAGATTGACAGAACAACTTGGACTTGAAATTTGAAAAGATTCTTGTAGCTGGAATGAGACAATTTTACGCTTACACTTTATAGTAAACAAATTGATTTTACAATAAAAATAACATCATCCGCTTCTTGCTCAAGTAAAATCTATTCGATATGTTTTAATAAAGTGTAAGCTTATGATCCATTTCACTATAGTAGTAGTATCATAAGTGCTCTTTTTCAAATAGAAATTTAAATACATTTGTTTGATAAAGTAAAAGCATATAAATAATATAATTGATTCGAGCCACAGCTTTGCTTTGAATTTTAGGGTTTCTCAATGAATTTAGGGAAATCGCCTGAGCTGAAGTTTAAGTGAGATAAAGAAAAGATTCTGCTTTTATTTCTAAGACGGTGATAAAGAAGGAAAACTTTGGAAAGACAAAATAGCAATAACAGAACGAGAACACAAAAGAGCGTAAAGAAAATTGGTGAACTTCTTTTGCTGCTGAAACATGCCCATTTTACTCAATAGTCCTTACGCCTGCAAAAACTTCTCTTTCGCTCCGGGAAAGCAGGCCTCGAATTCTTTGTATCAGATGCTAGGTAAGGCTAATTTGCACAAAAAATAAACATTGATTATCTTTACTTTTATCATTCACTGCTTTTAGGCCGTTGGCTATCGTATTGATGATGTTATATCGATGATAAGGAAGTTTTATTGTGATTTAGAATACGCTGATCTCCAAAAAATAAATTTGTTGTTCAAGAATATCATTTATGCAAATTAATCCCTACTTTTTAAGGGAGTAAATTACTTTCAAAATACGGTGCTGTAGTTTTAAAAATTCCAGAGACTTCATTTTTTGATGTATCATTCCAAAAATTTAGACGTATCATGCTAAAGAACCATGCTTTTGAGGAAAAATAGTCAAAATGTACCAAATTACTTAGTTTTTCTACAAATTTTACTTTTCTGACACCCAGAATTGCAGATATTTTAAGCTTTTTGCACCAGAACAAAAAGATGTGCATTGGAACTGCATTTTTGATCAATCAAACTAAAAAAAAGATTAAATCAAGCTACGTAGTGTAATATATTTTTGGAAAGAAAATTTCTTCCCAATTTGCGTGATGTGTATTCTAAAAACAATATTTTGTGGCTCAAAATAAAACAAAAACATCTTTACTCCCTTCTTTTTGTTTTGGGAGCCAATGTTACCCCAAGGTCAAAAGGTATTACAGGGATCGTGTGTCGATGAATTTTTTTGCTAATGACCGCTAGATGATGTAAAAGAATCATACTTTGGAGGAAAAACAGCCAAAAATTGCCAAAGAACAAACTTTTTGTACAATTTTTGATTTTTTGAAGCCCAGCAGCCAAATTTTTGGCGTTTTGGGGGATCCTGAAAGCTACTCTCTGTCAATCGTTATAAAATAACTCTATGCTTATACCACCCAATATTGCCTATCTTTGAAAAGACTGGTTCTTCCTGATTCAAATGATTTGTAGTTTAAATAAATTATTTGATTGCTTAAGGTGAAACAAAAGTTACTCTTTCTCACCACCTTTTTGCTGTGAAAGAGCTAATTTTGATTGATTAAGGTCCGCCTATCAAAGTCAATAAAAAGTGCTTTGTTTGCATTATCTCCTTGACAACTTGATACAATGTGGTAAGAGAGCGGCACGATTTTATGAAAAAGTTTTAAATTTTTAAAGGATCTACTTTTTTTACAATTTGGAATTTTATGAGGTCGAGCACCAAAATTTAAAGGGTATTTGGCCGGTATCGAAGATAATTTAGAGTTTATCATGTAGACTTGCCTTTATATAAATTAACGCCTAGCGTAAAAAACATAACATGATATGTTTTTGAAAAAGAAATTTCTTTAATTTTCAGATGATATAAAGCTTAAAGCTGGTATTTTGTTGCTAAAGATAATACAGGACCATTTTACACCCCTCTTTTTTGATGAGGGTACCAGATGCTCTCCTGCAGTACCCTACCTTACAAAATCTATAAAAAGCATTTAATATACACCAGCTCCGTAGAAGCTTGATACAAGGCGAGGAAAAGAGTTTTGTAAACGCATAAAAATGATTTCAAATTTAGAAAGAAAGTATTTTTTTGTAATTTGTATTTTCTGAGGTCCAGATATCAAATTTTCAGTGTTTTGGGCAAGTGCTAAAAATGACTACAGGTACCATTTTTCACCAATCATTATACAATAACTATCAGCCTGAGCCATGCAACAATATATATTTTTAGAAAGGAAATTTCTCAAACTTTCAGTTGATATGTTATATGAAAGGAATATTTGGTCGCTAAAGATGATGCAGGACCATGTTGACCCTCCCTTTTTTTGTAGAAAATCACCAACTTTTTGCTTGGTGTTGGCTATCTATCAAAAATTCTAGAGACTTCATTTTTCAATCAATCTTTTTGAAAATTTAGATTTAGACAGCTACATAAATATGATTTTTGGAAAAAATAGCAGAATTTATCAGAGGAATTAGTTTTTTGAGAAATTGCAATTTTGTAAAGCTCAGAAATCCAAATTTTGAGTGCTTTTGGCCGGTACTGCAAACTGATTAGGTCTACAAAATTTGCCAATTTCATTGATTACAGAATAACTCTCAGCCTAAACCATGCAACAATATATATTTTTAGAAAGGAAATTTCTCAAACTTGCAGGTGATATGTCGTATGAAAAGAATATTTTGACCCCAAAGATGATACAGGACCATGATGACACCCCTTTTTGCTTGGTGTCGGCTATCTATCAATATTCTCTAGGCTTCATTTTTCAATCAATCTTTTCAAAAATTTAGATACAGACATCAAAATAACCAGGCTTTTTAGTAAAAATAGCCAAACGGCACCAAAAAACTTAAATTTGTTACAAATTACAATTTTTTGAAATACAACCAGAAGATTCTTCTACAAAAAATAAAAAATTGTTAATGCCTACCAATTCTTTATCAGCTATTATAAAGCAATTAGCCTCTACTATTTACAATTATATATTGCTGAAAAGCTAATTTCTTGAGCTTTTTAAAGATATCGACAGTTGATAGGTTATTGCACTTTTTATTTATCAAATTTACCTGTTCATACTAAATTACCAAATTTAGGGGGGAAAAATTCGACTACAGGCAATACAATTGAATTTTTTTAGTATATAAATAAATAGTTAAGACACAAATAAAACATTATTGGAATTGCTTTAAAATAATCTTTAATTAAAAAAATTGTTAAAATCGGTTGAGAAATAAAGTCACTAATCAATTTTTAGTACACTGATTTTTTAAACTTTTTAAAAAAATTATCATGTGATGATCTCGCAGGAGCGAAAGGATGTAAGCGCAAAAATCATCATATGATGATCGCGGGAGCAAAAGACTTTAAGCAAATGGGCCTGCCGAAAAAGAGAGAGAGCGCACTTTAATGTTACCGAGTCTTCAATTGGCAAAGACAGTCTCCTTTGCTGAAGGAGAAAAGACAAAGTCATCAGTCTTCTTTGCCGAAATAAAAAGCGATGCAATATGGGCAACTGCAAAACCTTGAGAACAAAATTTGGTCAGAGAAAGAGCAGAGAGTGAAAATAGTGAGCTGCACGCTGAGGTAATGGAAATTTCAGGAAAGAGACAAAAGGCAATAAACTTGAACTTTCCTAGAAGAAGAAGGAGAAAGCATTAGCGGATGGGACCTGAAAAGGCTTGGCGTCAGTTGTATTACCAATCCTAAAATTGAAAAAGAGAATGGTAGACGAAAAGCCTGCTCATAAAAAGAGGAGGCGAAATCAGTCATGGTGATTTGCTAAGACGGCAAAAAACTCTAAGCATAAATACATGGATTAGCTAACAAGAAGAAAAACGGCCACTGATAGAACAACCGGTTGCTTTGAGCAGGCAATTCAACACATCAGCGGTAATTACTCATAGAAAAGGATACCATCTGAGTGAAGTACAAATGAAAACGGGCCCGCAAAAAAGCTTTATGCAGAAGAGAGCTTACAGATTCCTTGGTGGTGCTCCAAGAGGAAACAGAAAAACAGTTTAAGGTCTGAGGAGAAAAGAGCTTAGCCTGCAGCAAATATATTCTATAGTTTAGAAAATGAAAGAGTGTGGAAAAAGGTGGATCCAAGGAAAGTGGGCGTATTTGAAGCAAATAGGGGACTTGAGCAAGTAGAAACAAGGCTGATGTTGAGTTTTTAAAAATCCACTGAAACTTCATATTTTCCCAAGTTTTTTAAAAGACATCGCTACAGAAGCCAGCCTAGCTCCTTTTGTAGCCTCTGCAGCATCAGGTACCGGAAGGAAGGAGGAACCAAAACTTAGATTGCGAGTATAAAGAGGGCTGTTGAAGGAAGAAGGACCTAGGGAGATCACAAATGAAAAGAAAGAAAAAAACACACACTTGTAGATCACCTCAACGGGCCAGAAAAGAGCGGGTTTTGTGATTGTGAAATAAATAAGCAAGGGCATCTGTGAAAATACAACTGAACAAAGAAAAGAAGAAAACCTTCGGAAATAAGTTTGTGAGAAAAAGCGAGTTGTCTAGCAGAGTCAAATCTTGTTGAAACATAGCTTGTGATCAAAATTGTACAAAAGCCTTGCTTAGGTTTATAAACCACATGAGAGTAACTGAAATAGAAACTTCAAAAAAGTGGGCCAAATATGATGAAAATGGTTGGACTGAAGGGAAAGAATGGAGCTGGACACCAAAAAGGCAATGGGCCGGATGAAATGACAAGCTCAAATAGATTAGAGACTCATGAAATGAGTGAGATAAGGTGAAAGGAAGCAGAAGAGTCAAAAAATTTTCCCGTACTAAAAATGGACAGAGGTGGGCACTTCCGCAAATTGAAATTTACCGCAAAACCGCAAAGCAATAGGCAGTGTTGCCTGATCCGCGGTAAAACCGCTTGCAAAAAGTGGACGCTCTTTTTTTCTGGGTTGGAGGTTAACGTCCGGGAGTTGATGACCTTTTTTTTTTTGGAGGTCAACGTTTGGTCGATGGCAAAATTTGACCTTCAAAAATAAAAAAGAGGTCATCACGAAGACAAAATAACAGTAAATAATGTGATCTAAGTTTGCGGAAGCGCAATGTGCATTTGCGGTTGCGGAACACATCTTGCAGTTTTGCGGAATTTGCGGTTGCGGAATTGAGTGTAAATTTGCTGTGCCCAGCTCTGCAAATGGAGATGATAAAGAAAGAATTGCGGTACATTTCTTCCGTTTCAGATGGAAGCAGAGAAATGTAAACACCAAAAAATTAAAAGTGAAGAAGATAATTCACTCGGAAGGGTGCTTCTGAATAGGGTAGGTAAATTTGTTTGAGTTGTTGGCAGTAAAAGCACAAAGATTGGGGCAAACCGCGAAAAAATGTAGTAAAAGTTTGGGTAGCGCAGAAACGAGAATGACTTTTTAGAGAAAATGAGGCCTGGCGGAGCTCAGATAACTGGGTCCTTGTTTTACCATGCAGAGCTTTTGGCAAAAAGTATAACCAGTGGCAGAGACATATTCCAATTTCTTGGGAAAAAACCAATAAGAAAAGTTAAATGGGGATGAGAAAACAAAACATGCTAGGAAGTGAAGAAAAAAGTAAACTGACATAGGACTAGTTTTGGAAGAGAGAAAAAAAAGAGACAAGTGCATATTTTTGCCTCGCTTTGGTTTGAACAAAGACGTATGGAGTGTGTTGGAAAGCATATGAGTAACTTTGCGATTCTTCATTACTGTTGTGAGTGGACGCGAAAGCTCGATTTCTTTCTTATCGCTTTTTTTACTTTCGAAAACTACCAAGCTTGAGTTTGGCGTTTAATGCGACCGAAAGGAACAAATGATTCGGTCGCATTGAGTGCTAGAGCAGTAAAGCGAGCAGCTGCAAAGCACAAAAAACGAAATACCCTTTCTAGAGAGGAGAGCGAAGTCAAAATGGAAGCATCGTCGTGTTAACTAGCTTTCCGGGAAGTGACAGAAGAAAAACGCTTTTCCATTGGAGATAAGAAAAAGAGGAATGGGGATAAGAATTAGTCTATCTGAGTTGAGATTATGAGACACTTCTCAACAGCTGGAGAAAGCAAGAAAGGAATGAACACAAGAAAAGAGCGCAGGAGGAAAATAAGAAAGACTTTGTTTTAAAAGGAAACAGATCGGAGATGATCCAATTTAATACCTCATCTCAACGAGGGTCTAAGATATCGTTTTACTCCCAAATAGATGACAGTAATTAAAATCCCACAAAGTGGAAACGTTTTTGAAATAAGAAAAAATTGAGAGAAATACGAAGTAAATCTAGCTTCTTGAAAAGAAAGAAACGGATAGGTGGAGCTTTCACGTTGAGTAAAGTAAGCGGGGAAAGATTTTGAGAAAGATGATTACCCCAGCAAAGTCAGATTTAAACAAGAGAGAGAAGAAGTGATTTCAAAGAAGGAAAAATCAAAGTTAACAAAAGTGTACCACCAGCATTTAAACCACCTGGGAGAGAGAGAGCCAGACGAGGAGTGGGTGTGATCCAAATTCAGATGCGTGTATCCAAGTATTCTGAAATAGGAAGAGAAAAAAAATGATCTCCTTAGCACAGTGCAGCCAACAGGGCAGACAAAACTAAAGTAAAGTTGTTCCACTCTCCACGGAAAGCAGAACGTGAAGAGGGGGTCGCAATGGAGTGAGAGAAAAAAAGAAATCTTCTGGGAAGGAGATTGTGACAAGGTAATTGCGAAGGAAGACGTCGCCAGACAAATTGTTTGTATGAAGAGCTGCTCCGGTAGGCGTTGTATTCGCTGAGCAACAGTACACAGTAAAGGTGCATGCAGGGGACCCTGAAATGGACCTTGCGGCGCGTGAACAAGCTGTAAAGATACCCTCAAAAATGAAAAAAATAAAGCATGGAGAACAAGGCTGTGAAAAAAACGCGGTGAAGATGTTAAATCCCAAAGAAGAAAAAGATAGGTCGCGAGTGTACCCACTTGTGGTTAAAAGAGCAAAGCACTAACCTGCAGCTAGGTCACATTGCCGGTGCCGACAGAGCCCGGAAAGTTAAGATTAAGATTAAAATGAAAGTATGCTACTCATCACAAGAAAAAGAAGGGCAAGAAAGCGAGCAGGAACAAGGGAGAAAAACGAGAAAGTAAGATAAAGAGTCCAAGGAGATTGGAGTAAAAAGGCAAACAAGAACCACTACCAATTTCAGATATAAAGTAAGTTGCTTTTTCTGCAGTCATTTATATGACAGCTCCACGAAAAAATGATTGGTAAAGGAATGACTGAAATTTTTGAGACCTTCAATGATCCCGACATCCATTTCGATCCAACCCAGCGAGGTTAGGGGCTGCAGCACCACGACGAGCCAACTGTTGTTGGTTCAGATTTCGATTTTCATGCGGAGGTAGTTGTCCGATAAGTTTCACATCAGGTTAGGTTTTTAGATTATTTATAAGTTTGTAATACAAAACAGCTTTATACACATAAGTAACCTTGTGAAGTTTGCTGGAAGAGTGAACAAGCCCATATTATACTTCACTAAAAACGCCGTACGGAGGTCATGGAGTGCAGAAATTGCCTTCCTGCTTTTTACTACGAAAGCAAGTAGGTAAATGCTGTTCTTCTAAACAAAAATTTGAACACACAATGTTTTTTGATTTTGTGAATTTTGGGTGAAACTGAAAATGGATTGCCAGTTTATTGCAAGGTGAAACGGCCGCGCAGCAAACGCCAAAATCGGTTTTTGCACGGCTCAGATTGATGCTGTTTTTACCCCGATCCTTTCCAAGGAATGGGGGATTGGTGGAAGACCATGGCGCCCCAGAGACCGGGAAACTTCCCAGGGCCTGGACCAGAGGTCGTGGAGAGACAAAGAGTCGCCAAAGAGCGAGCGGCGAGAAGAGTCCGTAGCTGGACAGTGGAGAATGAGATGAGAGGTGTCCTGGGTTGAATGACAGTAGGCGTTGCATGAAGGGTTCTCGATTTTGCAAATTGTACATAGATATGAGTTTAACAGAAGGCTGTGCTCGCTGCAGCGAAGACGAGAGAGGACACAGCGAGCGTGATGAGGAAGCACAAATTTTGCAGTGGATACCGAGAGACCTGTGCGTCAAAAAATTTAGGTAAGACGGTACGCCTCCAAGCCAATAAAAGACAGGAGTGAATAAAAAAGGTAAAAGACTGCAAGGGACTGCAAGAGGCAGGAGTACCGCACCCCGTTTGGCCAACTCATCAGACGGAAGAAACAAATGCCCTTGTACCTACTGTAGTCTAACAGCCAAGGAGGAGAAAGAAGACAGTTTCTTCCAGATCTACCAGAGTTTGAGGTAAAAGAAAAGATGGAAGAGAGAACAGAGCGAGAGTCGGAGAGAAGAAGAAGAAAAGAGAAATGGCTGACTTGTTCGTACTGTCGAGACTAGCGGAGGGCATGCAGAATCGCGCGGAAAAACGTCAACAAATTTGGCAAGCAAAAAAGAAAAGGATGCCCTCAGCTCCACCAAGCCAGCACTTGGCAAGGATGTCAGAGGTTCCTTTTCCAAAAACAAAAAGTAAAGCCATGAATCCATATCACCAGATAATGAGATGAAAGAGAGTCGAGATGAGCGAGAGCCGCAACTTGGTGAGAGAGCGGGGGCCAGATCGGGAGCATAGAGTGGATAGAGTCAGCTACACATTGAAAGAAAGTGGGTTCCAGGGAGGAAGGGAAGGGAAAGCAAAGAAAATCTCCTTAGGAGAAGAAGAAGGAAGCATGAGCTGGTGAGTGAACACAACGCCTCTGAGAAGTAGGAGCAAGCATGAGCGAGTCAGTGAACGCAAAAGCTCTCCAGAAGGATCTGAAGCGTTGGTTTTACTCCAAGCCTGGCTAAACCTGAAATAGGAAAAAAGGTTGGGAGACGAAATGCCCGCTTCTAATAAGACAAGGTAAAATGAGTCAGAGTAACTCGTAGGGGAGGTAGAGACGCCTCAGAGAAGAAAAGTGGCGTGAGAGAGGACGAGAAGTAACTGGTGATGGCGCGAAGTAGCTATTTGATGAAGGCGTTCCAACTTGGTAACGCTAAAGAAAGAAAACATCTGGGTGAGGCGTAAGTGAGAAGTGGCCGAAAAAGAGCTCTGTAGAATACAGATAGAGACTTCTTAGAAAGATACCAAGAGGAAGCAGAGATACACCGTAAGGGCCTTGGGATGAGGAAAGAACTTGGCCTTCAGCAAAGATACGTGTTTGGAAAAGGAAAGGGTGCGGTCGAAGGTAATCTCAAGAAACGTTGGACTTTACCGCTTTTTATTTTAGAAGACCACCAGGCTTGAGGTTGGCGCTTGAAGCGGCCAAAAATAATGGAAGTTTTGGCCGCACTCCATGCCAGAGAAGTAGAGAAAGCAGCAGTAAAGGAAAAAGAAAGAGAAGAGTATTTCTCTGCAGAAGGACAGTGAGAGCCAAATTAAAAGTCCAAGTCGTCCAACGAGCTTCGTAAAAATTGAAGGAGGGGGCCGTGGGGCGGAAGATCAGAGAAAGGGGGACAGTTAGTTGAATTGGTAGGTGATCAGACCCCAAATCCAAAAGCGCTTTTTAAAAGCAAGAGAGGAAGAAGCAAGGAAGATGTCAGGAAAGGAGCGACTGCCAGAAGTATGAATGTCGGAGTCATAGAGGGGAAGAAAGTCCGAAGAGATGATCCAATGGAATACTTCCTCACCAAAAAGATCACAAGTACATTTTAAGTCCCAGAGGAGGTAATGGTAATTGAAGCCCCAAGAAGGATGATATTTCTGAAGGAAGGAAGAATCAAGTGGAAAAGGAGTTGGTTCTGCGATCCATTGAAGAAAAGCGAATAGGAGGAGCACAGACGTTAAAAAAGAGAGCGAGAAAGATTTGATTAACGAGATGTTGACCCCTACATTGTCAGAGTAGGGTTCAAGCAAAGAGAGAGAGGAGGTAGAGAGTTCAGAGAACGATTGGCACTGCTTGACGAAAACGGTGACACCGCCGCTGGCATGCGGGTCATCAAGAGAAAGAATGCCAGACCGGGAGTGAGGACAATCATATTGCAGAGCAGAATATCCATGGATCGGAAAAAAGGAAAACGAGCCGATGTTGGATTCCTGGATACAGAAAAGATCTACAGGATGAAGAGAGATGAAGTAGAAAAAGAAAATCGAAGACCTCCGGCATTCCATTGAAGAACCCTGAGTGACAGAGGAGTAAGAGGAAGGAAGAGATGTAGAAAAACAGCCAGAAACATTGGAGGATGGGGAAGATGCAGAGAGAGGAGTTACATGTAGGATAACAGAGGGTAGGATGTTTTTCGGCGAGGGTGGGGTGGAAGCGCTGCCATGGCAGAGGAGGGGGCCAGATTGAACTGTGGAGATGTACGCGATTTTTTATTGCCTACGAGGTGGTCGCTGCGCAATCCACGTGGCTAGGGTTGCACTTAGGGTTAGAGTTAGAATTAGGATTAATCTGCGAAATTTCCTCGTTTTAATAGTATGCCGACTTGAGCATTCAAGAGCGTTACATTCCTTGCGACATAACTTATCGGAATCAGCATTTGCATTAAACTTTTAAAGTGCAGCGTCGGCCGACCGCAACAACACATGCAGATGAATGCTGACTCAAAGACGTCATTTTGCAATCTCCCAAACTCTCCATTCCTTTTGCGTTCACTAAGTTGAAAAAGTTTTAATTATTTTTTCAAGAGTTAATCAGGTGAAAGCACTAAAGCAGCTACATATGTTTACATGCTGTGCAACAAATTAAAACATTTTCTTTATGGCTTAAAAATTAAAGATGTGCGACTTTACATGAGGTGTTTGTCGCTGGTTTCTGTTTTTGGCTGTTGTTTCGTTTTTGGCTTTGATTTGTTCTTTTATTTTACTCATGTTTTGCTAGCCAAAATATGTATTAACACGAAATTAAGGGGTAGGCTATAGTGGGGTTGAAACGCGTGAGGACACCGTTTCCATATTTTTTCTGGCTTGAAAACGCTTTTAAAAATTATTTTTGACAAAACACTCTGGCCAAAAGTGCTATTTAATCAGGTCACATTGTCTCCATAAAGCAAGAGCATATTCATCCTACCTATTGCAGAGTCGTAACCAGTCCAGCAATTGAAGGACTCGAGCAAGTCCCAGTCCAGCAATCTTCGAATTCGAATCCTTTGAAACCGCAACTCGAGTGGAGTCTGAGTCCTTTTATAAGATGCTAGAGTGCAAGTCCATCAAACCAATTTACAAAAACACTGCCTCAATCTAATTAATTTCTGCATTTTATATAGCTCTACCAAGTTGAAGCACGCGCAAATAGCCTGTATTGGCAGTAATTGCAGGCCGTTCTACACAAACCCGCAAATAATTAGTTCTTTTAAACTAACGATAAGCTATCTAGAAAATATAATAAACAGATGGGTGAGTACTAAATATCCCAGATGGGCGTCTAATTTATAGCTCTCCACCACCAACAGTTCCTTGTACCGACCAAATGACAAACGCAATTTAACGCAGAAATATATATGGATCAGACAAAGTGAAAAGCGATCTTTTTAAAATTTAAATTTTACAGACCTAAAACCAAAGGTTGCTCATCTCTTGTGCACAATAGTGAGCAGTAAGTACTTACTATAATTAACTGTAATTTTGTAACTTTTGCAAAAGTAACGAAATTTGCAGCTAAATATCGAAAAGACACCGTAAAAGTTACCAGTTACAGTTAATGTCTGTTCGCTGTTTCACGGGAAAAATAACTGATAAGCCTACATTATGAACCTCCATTCTAATCTAAACGAGTAATTCCGTTATCATCACTGCCATTCAAACAAGCATGACTTATAGGCAGGCCCAAAATAAATGGAGCTTTGAGTTTTGTAGTTGGACTTTGCATTAACGCTTTCAATTTCTGCTTCTTTCAGAGCGGTTTAGTGGTCATTTTTTTCAACTCGGTCGCCATGGTAGATGAGGGAAAATAAATGCAGTGGTTTAGTCTAGTTTAAGCAAATCAGGCTCTACTTTACCTAAATGGGGCAAAAGCGTTCTTAGCTATGTCACTTCCACTTAAAAAATATAAATATTTTAAAAACCATGACTTGAATTTACATTATATGTCTCCAAGCAAATGGAGCTAAAATCTAAGTACCCCTACCCCCTCTCCGATACCTTGACACATAAATAAAATTGGTTTAAAATGTACAATAAGCGGTATTTAAACATGACATTAATTACTCATCAATATTTATTTCGGTTGTATTACGTCGGATTAACTAATATTTAGCCTACGAAAGTAATTCAAAAAAGTAAAAAAACTTTCGGCTTAACTTTAGTACACAACGCGGTCTGCCTTGCAATACTTAATCGACAACCAACTTATGAAATTTACCTCCTAGTTTTCTGCAACCCTAAATCTGATATCGTGGAAGCATGCCGGTACAAACGCTGATAGACGTTCTGATTTTATTCTTTAATCCAACAGCAGCGAACTGATTGCTTTGAGAATTTACTGTTTCACCTGTATTATTTAAGTCTAAAGTACTATGAACAAACGTTTGCATGAAATCATTGGAAACCCATAAAACTACACCCACTTTTGAAAACTAGTAGAAGTATTTTAAAGCCGTTTGATGTCGTATTTTAGTTTGGCTACTTTACTATTGTTCTAAATCAGGGGTCACCAACCTTTCTTGGACCACGGACTACTTTTTGGATATTGATTAAAGTGGGGGGGCACTCATCCTAAAGTTTGCAACATCCCGGACTTGATATTTGATCTATTTTGTATTGGCAGGCGGTGCCATTACTTCGGTGGCCGATGTCTCGCAACCCTAGGCTACCTTTTTTTTTTGAAGCCACCATCAACTTTTGAAAAAATTTTGAGAATATTTTAAAACAGGCTGGCGGGCACCTCATATTGCCTTCACGGACGACATGGTGCCCGCGGGCACACGGTTGGTGACCCCTGTTCTAAATTATAGTTAATGCCTTTAATCTTGTATTTGTGTCAAGTATCAAATTATAACTTAACAGTGATCTTAATCACCTTGGCTAAATATAGAGGTTGCTTGTTGCTAGTTACCTTCATCTTGGCTAATATATAGTACAGCACGAAGCTTAATTGCAAAGTTAAGATTTAGTTTGAAGAATGACGTTGAGGTTTTCACGGTTTTTCTCATGACTGCTAGTCTTAGCTCAGGGCCGAAGCATTTAAAAGCGGACATTAGTTGAGCGAAAAAATGCGAGCAGTAATATACCTGTATATCATTTGTAGGCCCATTGCCCGTTAAAGTAGAGAACGTTAACCCGAGAGTTAATCCGATTACATAACAGAAAAATTGCCGTCTTGGGATTATAATACCACGAATTTATTCAGCTCTCCTCCCCTTACAAAAGTCCTGGTTGCGCGCCTGGAAACCAGTGTACGTCATCGGTTGGTTCAGGCATGGGTTTGGATCTCTTTTGTAATAATTTTACGGGCAATCCTTTGAGACCAAGTTTCAAAGCCATGCATTTTTGCAATTCACACTAATCATAGGACTTAAGAAGAAATTGTAGAACTAAGCAAAATTTACGCGTTTATTCGAAAATCTCGAAATCATCGCCAACAAAATGAAATGCGATCGTAGAGGGGTAGCCATTGAAAGTTTTTTCTCCGATTGCAGGTTTCTACTTTCTTTTAGAAAGAGTGCACACAGCTTTTTGCATATTGAAGGAAAATGCCATTGCATCATGACTTCAAAATTTTTGCTTTTTAAGCAAATAAAACCGTGTTTTCAATTGGCGGTTTGGTCAAAAATTGGTCACTTTTTTATCAAAAATGTTATAGCCACTGAAAGTAACTACAACTAGTAACTGCATCTGTTGCAATTTACTTTTAAAAATTTGTAACTGAAACTGTAACTAAGCACCTTTTTCGCTACATAAATGTAACTGTAACTCAGTTACTTTAAAAGTAGGCTAACTTGCCCACTACTACTTTTAGAGCAAACTAGAGATTTTTACTTCAGTTTGATGCTACTTTGCTTGATTTTTAAACCACAGGCGTACGCAGAAATTTCTTGAAGGGGGGGACGCAAGCCATTTATTCGGGGATGATAAACGCTGAACGATGAACGCTGTGCTCAAAATTGTGCGCGATGGGACGTTGATCTCTAATGTTTTGGAAGATCAACGTGGGTGGTTGTAAAAATTTTGCCAAAGCGTAGGTGCAAGACTTTATTTTAAAGATCTCACCGTCCATAGAGCAAAATTTCACCAATTTTACTTATTTACTTCAATCATGGCAGCCGATAATCATGTTCCTCGATTTCCTGAGGGGCACGAGGACAATTTTGGGCAAATAATTGCTGAAATGAACATTTTATTGTTGCTGAGGGGGCCCTGCGTACGCCACTGATTAAACTTAACCCAAACCCAAGACTTGACATATCAAAAACATCTTGGCCAAAATGCAAAAGAATTTGAAACAAAAAACTTTAAGGTTGGCTTGGCCAGTGACAACCTTAAAGAATGCATATACTGATGCATGCCTAACTCAGAAGTCAGAACAAAAAGCTTCAAAAAAGAGACAGAAAGGGAGTGTTATAGCTACAATAATTTTCAACTTTTAGTTTCAGTTTCAGTTTACTATTTGGTTTGTCTGTAAAGACGCGCATGCAATATAATATTACAATGAATATGAAGACAAACACTCAAAAGTAACTTTGCCAACTTTGGATTTGTCTATGTTTAGGCTCCAACCATTTCACAAGATTTACTTAGGCCTACAGCATTTAAAACCATTAAATCAGGCAATAGTTTATCGGACAATTGTAAAAGATGTGGCATCACAATCAGTGCCGTATTTACGATGGGGCAAAACGGGACACGTGCCCAAAGGTTCCCACATGAGAGGGGCTTCCACAAAAAATCATTAATTTGATCAAAAAGAAAAAACAGAGATCTATAACTGCTATTAGCCACTCGTGGGCAAGTTATTTTTTAAAGTACCCGTAAGTGAGCTACAGTTACCGAGCGAAAAAAGTAACTTATTACAGTTTCAGTAACAATTAATAAAAAGTAATTAGGCTACTTACAGTCAAGGGCGTAGCTAGAAAAAAATTGAAAGAGGGGCCAAATTTTGCAACTTTTAATGTGACGTCATTTACTTATAACGGCATATTCACGTATTATCTATGAAAATATAAATTTTACAGAATTTCTGCCTAGTTGCAAACTGACCGCTAAATTATGCAAAATTTCTAGCGCTTTCTTTGAAAAGGCCAATTAGTGATAATCTTTGATAAGACAATCGTCACACAATACATTGTTGAGCCAGACACACTCATCTGTCATCTTATAAACGCATTCGCCATTTTACTGGTTGTTGAGAATTAAATAGCGATAAGATACAGTGCGTACAGTGGTATACGTTATTAGATCAGTAAGTACTCCGCACATGCAAGAATGTTGAAAACAAAGTTGAACAACATAGCAAAACTGCAGACAGTGACACTGTTTCGACCTATCAGGTCTCTTCAGTGCAGTTGGTGACCGACAAGAAGCTAGAGGCTTTTAATAAAGCATAGCTTAGACCGCCACACTTGCGGGATCTATACTAGATCCACTTGGTGGAAGGTCTGTCAGTACTCTGCGAAGCCGTATCACTCGTGAATGAGTGGCGGTTGTCGCAGGTGCACTAAGTCTAGCAACTGCTAGAACAATAGTGCTGTCACAACCTAGTGGTCACAAGGTCTTACATGTATAGTAATGCAAGAGGCTAGCGATGCACAAGGTCGAAACAGTGTCACTGTCTGCAGTTTTTCTATGTGCATCGCTAGCCTCTTGCATTACTATAAAAGTTGAACAATTTTTACTTACAGTTGATCACGCTCAGAAATCAATTCGTCGTCGCTTTTCGCCAGCCATGGTTGCCAATATTCGATTGGTCTTCTCCTCATCTACTTTTTCGAGATGGCAGTAAAGCACGCACAAATCAGACAAGCGATCCGAGGTCATAGGTGAACGTAACCAAGTTTTGACTCGCCTCATACACGAAAATGACCGTTCAGTCTCAACGGTTGTTGCGGGGAGTGTCAAGATAATCTGTATGACGTTACGCATACTTGGATAAGCTTGGGCGCTCAGAAAAAGCTCGGGCAAGCTTTCCTGGTTTACTTGAGGGGTGAGAGAACTTCTCCACAACTTTACTTCATTTACGAGGTTGTCCAAGGAATATAAGCTCTCAATGTCATTGATGTTGGTCGGATTGTTCGGAGGCAAGATAGAGAGTAACGCGAAAAAAAGGGTTATTGTTAAAACGTTCTCGAAGAGAGCTGCTTAGATCATCAATGTACGGGAGGAATACCGAACGTTGATAATATTGCGAGGCCGATTCTGCTTCAACGTTGTCACGACGAACTTGGATTCCAACAACTCGAGGCACTGAAAGCTCTTTCGTGCCAACTACTGCACAAGCCCCGTCGTAAATACTAGATGCAACTGTGTTGAAGTCCATCCGGTCTTGATCGAGGACGCTCTGAAGAGAAGCAATAAGACTTTTCACAGAAGGTACGCTGACTCCAACAGACTGAAGCTTTCGCGCTAGTGGTTCCATAAGTGCTGAGTACCGCCCAATCAAACATATAGCGTATGTTACACCAAGCTTTTCAAGAGCAGCTTTCAAGGAAAGAGCTTTCGCTCGTGTCTCACCGCTCGCGTCCTCCATTAATGAAGCAAGAGCGTCAAGTATAAACTTGTAGTTAGCTTTAAATATCCGGATGCTCTTGTATTTTTGTGACCACCTGGTAGGAAAGAATCAAGGAATATTGACTCCTAAACTTGAGCGCCTTTTAGGGCTTTCCCGAAAGAAACGAATAATTTCCCTGATGATGTCGCAGGTGCTTCTAACAATAGAAACTCTACTCTGGTCATTAATGACCAAGTTCAAATATTGTGCAGCACAATGCACAAATATTGCTGGGGGGTACTTTTTGCGAATGCGTTTTTGACTTCCACTCACATGACCTGTCACAGTTGATGCACCTTGTCCAACAAGCTTTGGAAGATCAACGCCTATTCTGGAGAGGTGAGCCAGAACAGCTGCAGAAATTGATTCCGCGGAAACTGAAGATATTTCAACAAATCCTGTAAAACTCTCGTTTACTTATTCACCTTTGGTATATCTTAAGACAATGCTAAGTTGTTTTTTTCCCGAAATATCGCAGGATTCATCGGCAACAACAAATATAAAACTTTCATTAGCCTCTGCAACGAGCTCTTCGACCACCATGGTGCTCGCAATCCCAAGAATCTCGTTTTGAATGATTGGACTGGTATACTTAGCATTTCCAGCCATCTGAGCAAAGTGTTTCTTCAAAGCTTCGTCCCCAGCATCCATGCGGAATTGAAGAAGCTTCATAAAATTTCCCTTGTCTGCGGAATGCCCACGCAAAGGAATATTGTTAGAAGCACAGAAAAGAACAGTTTTGACAATAGAGGTCAAATTTTTTTATTTTCTGCTGTTCGCTTGTCTCTTCCAGCGTCTATGCAAGTTTATATATCTTTGCCACTTTCCATGGAGCTAATAAAATCCTTCGCTGCCAATGTTGCTTCTCTGTGGTAAGCGGCATCCCTGTGAGAAAGAGCCTTTTTGATAAATTTCTTGAAATCTATACAAGGTCTTTTCAGGAAAGCAGCGTTTGCAAGACTGCCATGTGTCAGATGCGCTTGCATCAAGATGCATGTTTTGCATAAACCACCACTACCAGAGAGTTGCGTATAAACAAGCCAATTGGAAAACCTATCATCTTGAAGCCACGACTTCAGAAACTTCAGAGCCGTACCTCCATCCCTAGGAAGAGGAGAAGTGAATCAACCAACCAACCAACCAACGTTTTTGTAGTAGTCCGCACCACAACAAAACAAGAAAGCGCTCAGCGACAAGCTTATTTCTTGCCATTACCATAACTTGGATTATCCATTCATCGCTCGACTTCGACAGAGAAAAACTTCGGCGATATTTAGTGTGTAAAACGTACACATCTTGTTTGATAACATTTGAAAGTTTGAAAACTTAAAAAGCCACGCCCGACCCACCCCCTAGCTAAAAGTCAACAATAAACTCTAATGCACCAGCAGAGGCGCAAAAAAATTTATGTTTTTGTTTTTTTGATAGTGTTTTGTAATTTGACTTAAAATTCAGGGGGGGGCCATGGCCCCTTTGGCCCCCCCTGGCTACGCCTATGCTTACAGTTGTAGCGAAACGGCAGGCATCTGAATGTAATCCAAGTTAAAATGAGCGCACTCCATGTGGCGACTAGTCACTTCTATCATGATAGCCATTGGTTGTAGATGGCAATCCATATATAAAGCCAGGTGTTGTTGGCAATTTTTTTCTTCTGGTTTGTGGTAGAAGTAGTTTGGGTTGCTACACAATTCTCCTCCTCACACACGCGCTGCTGGCGGAGACGTGCGGAGGAACGGAGGAAGTTGCTGAGGTCGCAACATGCCTTCTCTGCCAATATTGAGAAAGAGAGGCTTCCCGGCCGAATAAAGCGAGATTGCCGTGAATACACCGATGGGAAGGTGGTCTTCAGGTTTGTGCCTCGGCGACACGACGATGGCTTAGGCTGCTTGACTGAAGACGCTGCCGTCCAAGTAGATCGCGGGGGGGGGGGGGGATTTGCTTCTTCGTGGGGTCACCATTGTAGCGTGTCGCGCCTCGCACTTCATCGAGCTGCCATGCCAAACATCTTTTTGTCTTTTTTGACATTTTTTTTATTAGTTTGCTTTCGGCGGTTTAGCATCTTGCTCCCGCCGATATGTGTGTGATTCTAGTTGTTTACTGTTAGAGCTGCGTTTGCTAATTTGCAACTTCGTGCGTCCCGAGTTTGACGCCCAGCTCGCGCACCTTTGCTGTTTTACCCTATGATTTTACTGTAATATTAACTGACGAAGTACATACCGTCAGGTTTGTAGCCGCTCGGCTATCTCCGTTTAAAGTACATCGTGCTCCTATTGTTCGCACGCCTGGCGATGTACCCTCACGCCAGGAATCTAGCCTGCATGGCTTTCCGGCAACCTAGCCGTGATATTGCAACGCGTATTGTTATTGTTATTGTATGCGTCTAAAATCACACACATTTATTTTTCTTTTTTTTATTAGGGCTAGATTATGTTTATTTGTGTCTTCTCTTGGTAGCTCGGTGATCGGCTTGCCTTTCCCGCCATTAGGTTGTTTTTTGTTAATGTGACGTGTGCAGTGCCCTGTTTACATAGACGTGTGCAGCGACCTAATTCCTGGGGTCGCGTGCAGATTTTGTTACCGACCATGTGGTCGGAGATATTGTGCTCTCTTTCTTCGTCGATCGCCGTGGCGGACGGACGTGTTCTGGTTGTCTGTCATGTTTCTCGTTCGTTGTTGATCGTCGTGGCAGAAGAACGTGATTTTTGATTATCTGTCACAGCTTGCGCGAATTGATGGAATAAAATATTGCTGTAGTGCTTTCTTCCTTGAGACTGCCATAGTTCCCAGCAATTGGGATTCAGTCAGCACGTTATTGCTCTAAGGAACTTATTTCCTACATTGGTGACCCCGACGTGATTTCAAGAAGGAAGAAAGAAGACAGCAAAAGGAAGGAAGAAGGAGCTAACTCATTCACTGATTTTTCAGAAGAAATTTTGACTAATCCGTCCGCGAATTTAAAGGTTAAGTGTTTATCTTTCGTTTGATTCTGTATATTCTTTTTCACCCAACACTTTTCAGTATGATAGGCCAGAAGTCGGCCTACCGCATGTCCTTAAGACGCCGAGGCGCCATAAGGCAGCAGCAGGTGACAAGAGGCTCAAGTGCGCAGCCTTCGGTGTTGCCGAATTTACCGGCAGAGAACCTTGTCGGCGCGTCCTACAATGATGCTGCTGAAGCCGTCCCGGCATTTTGTTCGTCAAGGGCCCCTGAAGTTCTTCTGCCACGACGATCAACAACGAACGAGAAACATGACAGACAACCAGAACACGTCCGTCCCGCCACGGCGATCGACGAAGAAAGAGAGCACAATATCTCCGACCACATGGTAGGTAACAAAATCTGCACGCGACCCCAGGAATTAGGTCGCTGCACACGTCTATGTAAACAGGGCACTGCACACGTCACATTAACAAAAAACAACCTAATGGCGGGAAAGGCAAGCCGATCACCGAGCTACCAAGAGAAGACACAAATAAACATAATCTAGCCCTAATAAAAAAAAGAAAAATAAATGTGTGTGATTTTAGACGCATACAATAACAATAACAATACGCGTTGCAATATCACGGCTAGGTTGCCGGAAAGCCATGCAGGCTAGATTCCTGGCGTGAGGGTACAATCGCCAGGCGTGCGAACAATAGGAGCACGATGTACTTTAAACGGAGATAGCCGAGCGGCTACAAACCTGACGGTATGTACTTCGTCAGTTAATATTACAGTAAAATCATAGGGTAAAACAGCAAAGGTGCACGAGCTGGGCGTCAAACTCGGGACGCACGAAGTTGCAAATTAGCAAACGCAGCTCTAACAGTAAACAACTAGAATCACACACATATCGGCGGGAGCAAGGTGCTAAACCGCCGAAAGCAAACTAATAAAAAAAATGTCAAAAAAGACAAAAAGATGTTTGGCATGGCAGCTCGATGAAGTGCGAGGCGCGACACGCTACACCATTGTAGCACAACGGCAGACATCGGACTGTAGCCCGAGTTAAAATGAGTACACTGCACGTGGTAACTAGTCACTTTTACCATGATATCTACTTTAGGTAAATGGCGATCCATATACCTGTATAAACCCAAGTGTTATTGGGGACTTTCTACTTGTGGTTTTTAGTAGAAGTTGCTCTCTCAACGTTGGCGGGGGAAGGCATGTTGCCACTTTTTTCGTCCTTTTGTACATCTCCGCTGGCTGCGCGTGCTTGAGGAGGAGAATTGTATAGCAACCTCAACTACAAACCACAAGTAGAAAGTCCCCAACAACACCTTGGATTAAACATAAAACCATCCACTTTCAGTAGCTGTCAGGATAGAAGTGACTAGTTGCAATACGGAGTGCAATCATTTTAACCCGGACTACCGTCAGATGCCTGCCGTTGCGCTACACTTGAATTCCTAGTGCCATACCTTCCTCTTTCAATATTCAAAAACTAACCGCATTCTTACCAAAAGAAAGTGGAAGCCAGCAAATAGTAAAATATTTCCAATGAAACATGTCAAATACTTGTAGAATGTCAATAAGACACCTCTTTAGAAAAACTGCAGACTAGATTGAAAAAACAAACTGAAAAACTTATTGCCAGCAGCGTTCCCATACTTTATCTTTTATCGCTGCAACTGTGCATGCAATGTAGTATATACTGTTAAGCACTCTTCTGGCAGACTTGAGAAACCCAGTTTGATGTAAGTTTATTATAGGCAGTGGCTATTTTGCCGTCAACGGCATTTTACCCTTGGAGGCTATTTTTTTGTGAGTTATTTGTGACTGGTCAATTTTAATGACGTATTAAACATGTGACTTTTTGTCGTTTCTAAATGGTCAATTTGAATAATTAAAAGGCAGTGGCTATTTCGCCGTCGACGGCAATTTGCCCTTGGAATCTATTTTGCCGTGATCATTCACGTGTGTTTATATAGCCAAATTTGCTATTATCGCACCAGTGACTCTGTGGTGTAGTGGATAGAGCGCTGGTCTTGAGATACCAAGGTATCGGGTTCGAATCTCAGCTGGCCAGGGCTTGAAAAGAAAGGCAGTGTACACTGAAGGGGCAGGCCCGGTATGTAAATGTACGAGGCAGTGTACACTGTAAGGGAGTGTGCAGGGTGGGGGATAGAGACCTGGGGGTGCAAAATTTTGTTTTTGGTTTTTAAAATTGACCAATCAGAGACGACCAAAAGTCACATGTTTAGTACGTCATTAAGATTGACCAATCACAAACAACTTACGGCAAAATAGTCTCTGAGGGTAAATTGCCGTCGACGGCAAAATAGCCACTGCCTAATTAAAAAGATTTGTGCTCCCCCACACTGTACACTCTCATTTACATAACGGACCTTCTCCTACAGTGTACATTGCCTTTCTCTTAATGCCCTGCCAGCAAAGATTCCAACCTACAATCATAGCACTTCGAGGTTGTTGCTCTATGCATGCACCACAGCACCACTAGCAGAAATACTGCAATTATGGCAATATAAACACACATAAATGATTATGGCAAAATAGTGTCCAAGAGTAAAATGCCGTTGACATCAAAATAGCCACTTTACCATATCACTATACTGCTGCATATCGAAGTGGTGCAGCAAGTACTGCTGGAAGCTGCATATCAAAGTGGTAGTTTTACACTAATGTGGTGTTTTTAAAGGTACCGGTAACATTCTTTCACATTTAGGCTTCAATAAAGATTTACATGCAGTGTTCAAAATCATTTAGTGCTCTACTTTTACAAAGATTCCTATGGTATCAAAAGACTTCAAGATTATGCTATTCATTGAGCAACAAAATTAATTCTACTTCAGTTTTTTCAAGTTGTTGCAGCTACTGTTTTGCTCGTAGACATTTTAGTTCATCAGAAAACAAAACAAAAAAACGAGATTTAAGTCATGTTCCCAACATAAAAGAATTTATTTCTTCAATCAATCAGACTGACAGCTGTGCAGTTGATGAAGATGTTTCTCCACTTCCTCCTTACTTAGAAAATGTAAAATATTCACCCCCCCCTAATGGAAAAACAGTTTACTTTGAAACGTATGGATGTCAAATGAATGTAAATGACGCAGAATATGCATGGGCCATTTTAAAGAAAGCTGGTTACAAAAAAGTTGATGCAATTGAAAATGTAAGCCTGTTTTGCTAAAGCTAACTTAGTTTACTCATTTTGCAAATAGATATTTAATGTTAGTTTTGCTGTGTAATTTTTTGTGATACATGAAACTTGAAAGGAAGATTATGCTGTCATATACAGTGTGATTAGACCCATTTCTGTCCAGAAAAGGTCTAAATCTAAAATAATGTTGCTGCATAAGTAATGAGGCTGTTTAGTAGTAATTTAAATAAATCTATATTGCATTCACTTAAATTCTTTCTCCAATTACTAAATTCTATGAACCATTTCCAATGGCACTACAGCACGATTTTTCATACTTTAAACTTGTAGCCTCATAATTGTAAGGTTATCTAGTTATCACATATCTTATCATTTTGGTTATCTAGTAAATGGCTGTAAACTTTCAAAATAAAGCTGGAGTGTTTAGAACTTACTCACTTGATATTTATTATAATCATTCAGAATTCGGAACAAAAGGACTAAAATTCAAATCTTCATAAAAGTGTCATTGGTATTTGTCAAGAAGGGCACCCAGAATTTAAATAGCTGCAGCTGAAAGTCTTTTTCAAAAGTGAGTGTGAAGTTGCAGACATACACTGAATCAATACATCTGTGCTCGGGAAAATGCAGGACATTTTATCAACTTTTTTATTTTTGGTTGAATATATTCACTTGGGTTTGTATGGATACAAAGTTTTTACTGTGCTTTGACATTTTGGTGTTTTTGTTTGCTAAACCAAATACAATCATATTGTAGATAGTTTGAAAAATCTTATTACAAGAACTTAAAGAAACTAGTGAAATCTTGCTGTTTAATTTGTGCAGGCTGATGTTGTTCTTCTTGTTACTTGCTCAATTCGTGAAAAAGCAGAAGATAGAATATGGAGGCGTTTGGAAGTTTTAAAGAAGCACAAAGAAGGTTATCATGCACCTGGGTATCCCAAACTTGGATTGTTAGGTACCTCTAGGATATGATGAAATCATGTATAGGATATTAATCTATTGGTTAACTTTTGGTAGGATGCATGGCTGAGCGATTAAAGAAGGACATTATTGAAAAGCAAAAGGCTGTGGATATAATTGCTGGACCAGATGCTTATAGGTTTGCAATGTTACTTTTAAATATGCTATTATAGGGTTAATGACAGCAATGCAAATCTAATTCTACTTTAAATTTGCTACTTTTTGGTTAAAAAATTAGTGCAGCTTTCATGTTGAAATGAGCCACTTGACAGTTGAATGTTAGCTTAAAGGTACTTGAACTGCTCTTCGATAGTGTTAAGGTTGACATCATTTGACTTGGAGTTTAAAAATTGTTAGCATGTCTGATACTTGTCTGTAAAAACAACTGATCTTTAGAGATCTTTTTTGAAGTTGAAGCCCTAAACAGTTGCAGGTGTTAATGGTGTTGGCACCAAGCTGTAGTAGTGCACATACACCACACCAGCAATGTTTAGTTTTACCTTCACTCCTCCCTCAATCAATTTTTCCCAACATTTTTCACCACATTTAATGACAAAAATTGAGGTTTGTAGATAAATTTTGGGAGGCTTGTTTTTCTTATTTTGTAAGCAGAACAAGTGTTAGCAAAGGTAGTTTTTTAATTACTAAAAATAGTCAACAATTGACATTTTGTAGTACTCATATATGAACTATGCAGAGATCTTCCGCGTTTGTTGGAGCAAGCAACCTGTGAATCTACTACAGCAATCAATGTCATGTTGTCAGTGGATGAAACTTATGCAGATATAATGCCAATCCGATTTGATCAACAATCAAAAACTGCATTTGTGTATGAAAGTTTGTTTGCAAATAATGTCGTAACAGCTAGTCAACATCAACATTGACGTTCAAGGAAAGGCTTTAGAAGCCAAACTTTAGTTTTAATTGCACACTTCACAAATTTCTTCATGTAATAGTAGCGTTCGTCAAAAGACGTTTGGCCATAAAAGCAGAAAAGTTTCTGCCTTATTTATACACAAGTAACTGTTGCAAGAAACAAAATATCCCTTTATGTGTAGTGGTTTCGATTATGTAATTACTAGTCTATCTGTTTGCCAGTGATTGACTGATTAAATGCGATGTTCAGGTCAATAATGCGAGGATGCGATAATATGTGCAGTTACTGCATTGTTCCTTTTACTCGTGGAAGAGAGAGGAGCAGACCTGTTGCTTCTATAGTAGAAGAAATCAAGAAGTTGTCAAACATGGTGGGTGATGATTTTTCTTCTGCTGTGCGTACCTGTCCCTGAAAAACCTTGTTTGGTTAAATAGCAAAGTTTTGCTCTGTTGTGGTTACCAATGTCTAGCTGAATTTATGGTTACACGCATTGTATTGGTGAAACAAAAAAAGTGTTAAGAGTGTTCACTCTTGCATGTAGTCCGCACAAGACTAGTTAGACCTGTGCTTCTCAACAATTGACATCTCACGGCCCACTTCTGCTGACAATTTGAAGAGACACTAATTTAAGATAAACAGAGTTTTTTTCATAATTTGTTGCAACAAATTAAATAAAATAGTATGCATAAACAACCAATTTAACTTATTGTCAAAAGGATTGTTGAGCTTGCTTCTAGAACATGAAGAATGCGTGTGTCTATTATAAAACTGTTTGATACCTTTTATTTTTGTTTCAATTGTAAAACCACTCTTGCTTCAGAAACGCCGAGTCAAACGATGCTGGTGAGTTTATGTTTGCCACAAATCATTTGTGTTTGCATTAGAATTCTGTTTCCTTGACAGTCTTAAATTCTGAATGCATTTTTGTTAAGTAAGGCAAAATCTCTTTAAGGTTTTAATCCTTAAACTATATGCTGGAAAAAAAAACAGGAACTTGCACTGTGGTTTAATTGCGGCGATTTGTTTGAAGGGAATCAAGCAAGTGAATTTACTTGGTCAGAATGTTAATAGTTACAGAGACACTTCAGTTACTCAACATGAATCAGCAAAGGTTGGCCAGTCACCAATGAGCAAAGGTTGGTCGGTCGGTTGTTGGTTTTTATACCAGTTTTCTTCATACTTTATCGTATTTTGGAGCTTGGTATACTTACCTGTATTACTACAGAGTTTGTATGTTTTAGTTACGGCGTAAAAAGTATGCCAACAGTTGATGTAACAATTTAAAACTTGTTAGACCATATAGTAATTGGCAATATATTGAAGTCAACTTTTAAAAAACTTTGGGTTACTCCTGATCTCTTAATTATGAAACAGACTTTTGTCATGGATGTGTGTGCAACATGAACCGTCCGTGGTTATTTTTTGTTTTATAACACCCTAGGTGGCTCTGCCAGCATCACTCACCGGAGTCACTAGTCCCTCCACCAGGAATGTCGAGGTTGAAAATATCAGTTCATCCAGCTACATCGGCTTTACCCAATTGATATTTGTGAGATCAGCAATAAAAATTTAATTGTTTTTGACATTGCCAATTTTCATTCCAAAATCAAATCAATTAAAGAAAGCATTACAATGGGTTGCTCATTGCCGCCATCTTTTTCCCTAAGTCTGGATTCCATGGCTGCATCGTGCTTGCACAGTTTCCAGCACTCAAAAACATACTTAGGAACTATATTTGCTTACAATTGAAATGGCCAATGATATCAAAAACTTTTATTCGTTTATTTTATGAAACATAGAAGCACAATTTGCTCTCAAATTTTTGGACCACTAATATTAGCGGCTTTTTCATAACTGTGCATATTTTAATAACCTAAAGCCTCTGGCTCCACACATGTTTGCTTGGTTGTGTCACAAACGCAGCCATGCAAAGAGCAAACTGGCCCGAAATCAAGCACTTAGGTGATATGTAGCTCGACACAATATTTTGTAGCAAGCAATAGTGTGAAACCTCTTTACTCTCCCTCTTTTTGTTTGAGGATCACCAATTTTTTGCTTGGAATAGGCTACTTTTTAACTGTTTAGAGACTTTGTTTTTGATGAATGTTTTTAAAAAATTTGATAGATAATGTCAATTGCCAAAGAACCATGCTTTTAAAGAAGAATATTTAAAATGTGCCAAAATACTTAGTTTTTCTAGAAATTGCAATTCTGTAAAGCCCAGCCACCAAAATTTTGAATGTTTTTGACTGGGAGGCCCTCTTTCAATATTGTTAGACACCTTATTTTTTGAAAATTTTGGTAGGTTTCTAGAAATTGCAAGCTTCTTAGATGCTGTGGGGAGATTTGTGAAGTAGGAAAATTGTAAGACAAGTAAAAAGGGAATATGATTTATGGCAAGTAATTAGGGATGGGCAATTCAGAATACCGAATCCGAAGGATTCGAATCCCAAACTATCCGAATCCAATAATAGAATTCGGTTTATATCCTGCTTACAAGCTTTATGACGTTGCTTGGTCACAGATTTTCTTTTTGTAAAAGTATCAATTACATGCAGTGTTCCCTCTAAGATTTTAGTAAGTGTATAACCGTCGGCGCAAGTGCGAAATTGCTAGTAAATGTACAAAAACCGCCGGACAAATTTTGGGGGACATTGCTGAACAAACCGCTACATCAGCCCAAGTAACGTATTTTAAAGTTGTAAAAAAACATGTCTGTGATTGTACAGTAGAATTAGTCAAATGGCTTTATTTATGACGTCAACCTGTTTTTAATAACGTAGCGTTTCCCTCAGTCCCTGCAGAATTTCAGTATTTCGGATACTTAAAATTTACCTATAACGTTGATTTGCGTATAACCGCACCCTTTGTTTTTCCCTCAGTCGTATTTTTTCAATTATGGCATGTTAGACTTAGTTCAGTGCTTTTTAACCGTTTTTTTCATGTCGCCCATTTTCGAAACGCAGAGACACGTGGCCCGATCATTAATTTTTCTTGATTTTATGGGCGACCTCAAAAAAGTTGTCAATGTAAATTTCAGGAATGCTGTCCAAATAAAATAAAAAACAAATCATCAAGAAGATTTTCCAATTTCACTTAATGAGAAGGGTAAATAAAGTACTGGCCCCGTAAAGACCATGGTTCGCCGATTGAAAATCTCTAATTTAGGCCATCATCATCTGTTACGAACAATCTTTATTTTTAATTTGATTAAGACGCCAGCTTGCGAATTGTATCTTGTTTACTCTGTTACGTCTTTCGCAGCAAGAACTGGAGTTTACTGCGCATTAAAGATCTTTAAAGATAAATCTAAAAGCAAGTCCAAACAACAACTCTATTGGTGTAAGCGCAGAGTTTTCAAAATTTCTGGGGGGAGAGAAGTATTTCAAATTACCTTTCAAGTAAATTACATAAAAAAGGCTACAATTTAATATATACGCTTTTAAAGGAATCAAAACTAGAATCCACTTTTTTTTGCTTCTCATTTTAGGGGTTGATCAGAACTTAGAAGTCGTATTTTTTTTATTTTCGGTTTTCATAATTGGCAAGAGTGAAAAGGTTATTTATTACTATTTAACAAAAACTGAATAATTCCTTCAATAAATGGTGTTTTTTGTGCTAAATTGAAACCGAGAGCTATGCGCTTTCTTATCTTATCAAGCACTATTGAAATTGGCGTTGAAGCGTAAAGAAAAAAATACACATTTTAACCACTTCCAGCTTCGAACTTCCCTCAAAAAATGATGTCTTTTGTTAAACTGATGTTTGAGAGCTCTTTGGTATTATTGCTTTTTAGCTACGATTGAAATTGACCGGAAAAAGTAAAGAAAAAAACTTTTTGATTTACTTTGTGTTAATTACTTCAGAGATAATTTTCGATACAAAAGATTTTTGAGCCGTCCTCACTCGCTGTTACGTCAGAATCACGAGTTGTTTACGCAAGACGTTACACTTCTCTAAAAAAGCGACGGTTCAACTTTCAATTCTTATTCATTGTCTCTCACGTGAAACAGTTGGTTCCAAAGATTTTAACAACTGCGAAAAAGTTAAATACCGCCGGACTTTTTTACGCATCTTGGAGTTATAACTGCGAATCCGCCGGACATGTTTACGCAAATTCGCACTTAGAGAACACTCATTGCATGCAATGATCCAAAAACTAAATCGCACACACAGGCAAAGATGTAGAAAGCTTAAATGTATTGCACTGCAATAATCTCGTTATCTGATTGTGCTTCTTGTAAACTTGTAATAAATGCTAAAAAAGATTCGGATTCGGATTCTGGATTCGGTTTAACTATTTTAGAATATTCTAGAATAGTAAATTATTCTGAATTGCCCATCCCTACTAGTAATTTTGATCGACCATTATAAACTAATCCTTATCCCTAACTAATTATATTGTATACTTTGATTTGATTGTTAAGGCTAACTAACTACAGGCTAACACCAGCTCCTATAATTCGTAATTATATTGTAGTTACATATTGCCGGAAAGCTGATTTTCTAAGCTTTCAAGCGGCACTAATTGTTGGTACCGAATAACAACCTTTATGTATTACACTTGCCTGTTCTCACTCAAATTACCACTTTTCGAGGGGGAATAAAAAGTTACAGTATAAGTCTTAAGTTGAATCTTTTTAGTATGAAAACAAATAGTAAATATGCAAACCATATGGTATTAGAAATACCTTGGAACAACCTTTCCTTAGTTAAAACAATTGTGAAAAAAGAGATGAAATCACAAATCAATTTTCAAGTGAACTGATATGGTAAAATTTGTGCAATTTAAGCAAACATCATGTGATAATCTCTGGTAGCATGTTGATTGTACCAGGCAGCTTTATGACACCACAGAGCGAGTTGAAACGTGCAAAAAAGGAAGAAGCATGATTAGAAGCTTTGGAATGCTAACATAAACAATCTGTTGTTGCGTTGTCAATTGAGCTTAAATTGTTGTAGAGCTGTGTTTATCAAAAGCACGTTATTAATATCTTCCAGGAAAGCTTTTAATTGCGTTTCTACAATCAGTTCTTTGTAAGTAAATTAAGAACACAGTTTTTTCAATTAATTGTTAATTATGATATCGTGCGAGATGCTAAAGAAGTGAAGTTTGTTGAAGTTGGTAAGTCGAGTACGGGCTTGGTCAAAAATGCAACTCTTAAAAAAATCAACGATTATGACGTCACAAAGCTCTTAATGACGCTCTCCCGGGTAATGATCAGTCATGCTAAGCTTGATGCTCGTAGATTCATTTGTTTCGGAGTAATGGGAACACACATGCACACACCGACAGAAGGAATTGCGCTTTATAGTACAGACTACAGACCACTACTTCATAAATAAATAACGGATTATGCGATTACAAGCCAAGACCTACATTTTTGTTGTCATTTTTCGACTTCCATTTAAGTGGGATTTTTTATCACACTGGCATTTCTTTTAATGTTCAACCTTGCATGTCGTAAACTGCCCTTTAAATGGTCGTGGTACGCACTGGCAACCACGGTTGTTGTCATGATAGTCGTTAACTATAATAGCATTGGCCTTACAATTGAGAAACACGGTAATTGCTTTAGCGGTTCTGTATGTTTGTTTTTTTCATAAATGGTTATTTCCTTTCTTCACCGGCATGAAATAGTGAAGCTATTTACCGAGCATGTCATAAGGAGCGACTTTTGGGCAGTGGGCACTAACCCATGTTTCAAGCACTAGGCTTAAGAATTTTCATACCACTCGTCGTGACTTAAAACTGATCTTGGGAGTAAGTTCTCCATAGAAAATTTTTTCTTGAAATTACCTTACGAGAATGTTTTCATGCAATACATCTTGCCACCTCTGTTGACAGAAACAAAACCGGATTTCAAAAACTGGATCTCTAAATAGATTTCATATTATATTTTGGTCGATGACCTGCTCACACTAGAGCGAGTTTGGTATGGCGTTGTAATGGAATTTTAACTTTGGCAGGTTTCAAAACAATTTACAAGCCCAAGATTGGAGGACTTCGGTTTGCAGACTTACTGGATAGAGTATCTGCTGTTGATCCAGAAATGAGGGTTCGTTTCATATCTCCACATCCCAAAGATTTTCCAGATCAAGTATGTCAACAACTAACAGTAATTTACTTTACAAAACAAGTTTTTAAAGCATTAGCAACGTATATTTTATGTAATGGCATAAAGACATTGTACTGTTTGTACCGCTGCACACAAATATCTTTCATTTGTTTTTATTTCCAGGTGCTTGAAGTTATAGCAGATAGAACAAACATCTGCAAACAAATTCATCTTCCAGCACAAAGTGGTAACTCGGGAATATTAGAAGCGATGAGAAGAGGGTGACTTGTTTAGTTGACCTATGATCCTACCTCGTGCAGTTGTTTGTTCTGGGCTTCAGAGCTCATAGTTTTAATTAAAAATTGCGTGATACATTATTAGAATTGCTCTGAAACAGCGAGAATTTTGAATTGTTATTATATGCAGGCACACGAGAGAGGATTATTTGGAATTAGTTGAAAGAATTCGATTTTTTTTACCTCAAGTAGCTATCTCCACCGATATGATAACCGGGTTTTGTGGAGAGACAGAAGAACAGCACAAAGACAATTTATCTCTACTGAAAATTGTTCGATACCATTACGCCTTTCTCTTTAAATACAGCATGAGGAAGGTGATACTGCATGAGTAATTACATTTTATTTGTTGTTAACTTCATCGTTCCAATGTAACTATAAAGTATTCGAAAACAAATATGCTATGAACTTTTCTGTAAATTTATTTAACGCATTCAAGTTTTACGAATGTAAATAGTGGGTATGTTAATTGCAACGATTTTAGGAAAATCTTCGACCAAATAAAAACAATTGACGATTCCATTATATGTCTGTCAACACAATTAAAGCTTTAGGCAGTGGTTCTTAACCACTTTGATATTATAACCCTAAGTAGAACCAAATTGATTTCATTTCCCCCTGTTTCAAAAAGCAACAGGTCATAACTTGCAATCACAAAGTGATGTCATAACTTACGTTGGCTAGAACTGAATTGCAACACTATTGTATGTGAGTGCGCATAATTTCAATCAAAATAAAGCTGCTTGACAGAAGTACGAAGCATGCAGGTTTGGTAGTAATTGTGCTTGTAAATGAGTGCAACTGCAACCAAAAAAAAACACCATAAATTTCTTCGCAAAATTGTCATATTACGTACAGGTAAAGAACCACTGCATTAAAGCTGTAACAATATCGAAAACAATTAGCTTTTTTGTTTGTCAAGAAAATTGGTGAAAATTTAACTGTCACAGAATATAGACATCCATAAACAGGACATTACGATGTTAGTAAGATCTTGTCTACGTCTTAACTAATAGTGTAGCTTAAGGTCGCTCTGAGGTCGCCTGTTATCCAATAGAACTCTGATTTGTTAGTTGTTGTTGCGAATACTGTGTGGTTATATGTTTTAGTGAATCGCTGCTAAGCGAATCCGCGGATCAATTTGGTAACAATGGCTCAACTCTGTGAGTGTGGTCTACACTGAAGCCAAGCGCGGTCTTACACGTTTGTTTTTATTTTGGCTTTGTACAAGCCGTTGGTTTTTGAATGAGCCATGGCTCAGTCTCTTAACGCGGTCCGCACAGCAAGCCGTGGGCTTTTGACTTAGCCAAAATAAAGCAAAACACAATTAAGCTGTGCCCGGCTTCGGTGTCGAGCAGGCTTAAGCGCTCTGGTTTCACAATTTAGAGGTTGCGAGTTCAGTGTCTATTGTCGCCTGTGTTGTGTGGATAAATATTCGCTCCACTCGGTGCAGTGCGTGTGGCAGAATTACATTTTATCAGCAGTGAACCTAGTTTAACACACGCTCTATCATGAGTGTTGGCGTCACACTACGATTAATATATAGCTCATGCTATATACTAGTATAAATGTATACCTCAGAAAACTCATGCGTATCATCGAATGCAAGACGATGTGTCGGAGAAAACCAAAGTGCGACGCCTTCGTGAACTTATGGATGAGTATTATGAAATTCTTCCTCGGGTTCATGAAAAATACCTTGATCAAGTCGAACTCGTTCTAGTTGAGAGTGTAAGTTTATGTTCGTCATGAGAAACAGAATCAAATGTTTATTGTGCTGTTCTACCCTCTTTTTGATGATGAAACTGGTATCCAGGCTTACACCGCAAACCCGATTGCCGAGCTGAAGCGGCAATCCATTTTTAATCAGCGATAAATTGCATACTAGTAGTCCTACTACAAATAAGTCGGACCGCCGTTACTGAGTCTAATGTGCGATATTAACTATAATGTCATCTTTGTTCAGTGTTGGCCAATGTGCGAGTTTTTGCGATTCTCGATTGGCTTCGATTTGGAAATTGATGCTACGCAACTATAGGCCAGAAAGTTTAATGATCTCTTTCCAGCGCACGTAGCGGCGAGTTCTTGTTGCTACGTGCAGCCAAACATTTGTCAGGCGTTGGGGTTTTAAATGCAAAACGGTCCCAGGCAGAAGTTTAAATGCGATATATTGCTTTTCAAACCAGTATTTTTGGACTTGAAGAAAGTTCTAAAGTAAAATTCTACCTCATGTGTACAAATAAAGTTGATTTTAAGTAAGTTTGATTGATTTGTAGACTTTTTTAAACAATATTACAGCAAATTTGATGTGGTTATTTAAGCTGCTAAAGATTATTTGCAGCTGGACTCGGCACTGGTCTTGAAAAGCCTCACAGGCACATACGGTATTGCTAATAAAGTTCAGCATCATTACAGTTGCGTCACAGCTACTGGTTGCATTGGCTAAGCAGCTGTTCGTAAAGTAACCTGTGTTCATTGCCAAGAGTAGCTACTGGTTCTAAAAAAATCTCAGCAAATGTTGGCAGTAGTTAATTAAAGATTTTTACTATTTTGGATTATGTTTATGACTGTATTGATTGAATAGCAAATCACGTTTTAGTATAAGCTTAACCAAACTGACTGATTATTTTAGTGTTCAGAAGATAGTTCAGCACATATAGGTCTCTGCATGTAAATATTGTTCAGATTAGATACCCTGGATAAATGTTTTTTCGAGTTTGGGCATAAAGCTTGCAATGTTAGAAGTTTTCCAATTCACCAAAACATTTGGGTTTATTTAATTCACAAAACTATATAGAGGCAGCTTACAAGTAGAATCAAAATCACCATGAGTTAGGCCTCTAAAATTTCAAGAATACTGCAATGGCCCAAAGCTAACGCTTGAAGTGGATTTTGGCAAGACACGGATTTACTTGTCATGTCTTCTCTTGACGTTAAATACTACTATATGTATTGGTCCATGCCGTACCTAAGATATTGCACGAACCCAATCAAAAAGAACTCAATTTTTTTATTTCTTTAGACTGAAAATTCTAAACAAATTTTTTAAAAACAACAACTGATCATAAATGTAATGAAAAGTTTAGGCTAGAATTTGCAGTCTCAACTGTCACTCTGTTTTTTTATTTATCTTCAGTGGGTTTAATTAGTTTTTATAACTGAGTTTGGAAATAAAACACGAAAATTCTACTGATGTTTGGTGTATTCACACGTCTTTTTTTGCGTTAGGCTCGACCATTGTAGTGTTCTTAAAATTTTTATGGAAAACCGCAAAAACTCGCACATTGGACACCACTGAACAAAGATAATATCACTGATCGCAAAATCTGTTCTCTTCATTTTCTAATTGTATTTATTTCAATGAAAGCTCAGACTACTAATTTTCAAGTTCAATTTTTTGTGATTTTTGCTTAAGCCAAAGCGGTCTGTATCACAACTTTTTTCTCGCACTTGAGCCAAAGCGGTCTAAATTACATTTTTTTCTAGCAAATGTAGATGGTATGGCTGTTAAATGTTAATTTTTTAAACGTTTAGTGAAAATGAGACGAGACTGGTCATGGTAGGTAATAGTTATGTGTATTATTGGCAGATTTTTTTGTACTTGAAAAACTCCAGATGCGATTTACCCAAAATAACGTTTGCTTGTCTTAGACCAATTTATCTCTTTGCCCTTTACTTTATATTTAAAGTCCTTCTATATTTTACTAATTGCAGACTATATATTAGGTATCTCCCAAATCTAAAGACGATTTTATATCCCGAAATGACGGAAACATTAAAGTAATTATCCCGGATCTTCCGGTGTTGAGTGGGAAGAAGGCCAGCGACCGGGTGCGGATGAAGGTGGGGGATTATGTCGCTGTTAAGGTAAGAAAGACCGAATTTTTTTTCAACACCTCAGGACATTTTTTGCGAAGTGCAGGTGACTATTAATCTTATATTTTGCTTTTGTCACCAGGCATCTTCTAACTTCTCAATACAGCTCTTCTGGTGTAATTAGAAGTTAAAATTATCTTTATGTAGATATAAAATCTACATAAAATTCACAAAAACTTAACGTTTGGAAAACCTGAAGTCAGTTTTTCTTCGTCAGGAGTGACTTAAACTTAAAACACGGACAACGATTTGCACAATCTTCTTTTTGCAACACAATCCGGTTTTGTTTCATCTCGTCTGCATTTCACGATGTTAGTTAGGAAGCGTTTTTAATGCACCTTGTATCCTGAACTAGTGACGTAACGTAGGTTTGGCTGCCGTGTGCGGAAGCAAAAGATGCTTCCCCTCCATTTCCGATTTTATTGGCGATTTTTTCGTATTACCGAGCGGCCAGTCGTACAATTACCGGTTGTCTCTCGTCCTCCTCTATACCACTTCTTCTCTCTGAGGTATCTATTCCTCCCCTACGTGTCACTGTCTCATGAGCTGGCGCTTTGTCTCCCAACCTATTTTACCATTTCAGGTTTGGTCAAACTTGGAAAAAAACAAGATTTTCCAGATCCTTTTCCAGAGCTTTTGCTGCCACTCACCCGCTCATGCTTGCTCATACTTTTTTTTGGGAGGTTCTCTTTGTTTGCCTTCCCTCCCCCTTTCTTCACTGTGGAGTCCATCTTTTCCTCTCGATACTCTCGCTCCGATCCCCTTTTTTCACCAAGTTACGGCTCTCGCTCACCTTTACTCTCCCATCTCACAATTTGTTCTTTTTGGCAAAGGCAACTCTGGTGTCCTTGCCAACTGCTTACTTTGTGGCACTGAGACCATCTTTTCCTTTTCTGCAAGCCCAGTTTGCTCAAGTTTTTTCGCTGAAGCCTGCACCATCTGCATGCTCTTCGCTGGTCTCGGCAGCACCAGCAAGTCTGCCATTTCTCTACTTCTCTCCGACTCTCACTCTGTTCTCTCTTCCATCTTTCCTTTTACCTTAAACTCTGGCAGATCTAAAAAAACTGTCTTCTTTCTCTTTTGTTATCAGCCTACAATGTGTGCAAGGACATTTGTTTCTTCCGGACAGCGATACAGCTGATGAGTTGACCAGGCGGGATGCGATACTCCTGCCCTCTGCAGTCCCTTGTAGTCTCTTTCCTCTTACCTCTCGAATCCACTCCTGTCTTTTCTCGACTCGGAGGCGAACCGTCTCATCGAAATTTTTTGACACACAGGTCCCTTCGGTATCCTCTGTGAAGTTTGTTCTTCCTCATCACGCTCGCTGTGTTCTCTCTCGTCTTTGCTGCAGCGAACACCAGACTTCTGTTAAACTCCTATCTATCTAGAATTGGCAATATTGAGAATGCTTCATGCAGAGCTTGCGGTCATCCGTCTCAGGACACCTCTCATCTCATTCTGCACTGCGCAGCTACGGACTTTTCTCGCCGCTCTCTCTTTGGCAACTCTGTCTCTCCACGACCTCTGGTCCAGGCCCTGAAAAGTTTCCCGGCCTCTGGGGCTCCATGGTCTTCCACCAAGTTCCCATTCTTTGGAAGGGTAACAACAACTATAGTTTTATTGGAATCGACTTTTCAAAAGTGGCCGCTCTGTGCAGAGCGCACACCCTTCACTACTCCTCTGCCGCTGAGAACCTGCTTTTGTATTTCCTATTTTGGATATTTTTTTGATGGACAGATGGTTGTAAAATTCGGAATTATTGTTCCGAAGACCGTAACATCTCCAATGCTTAAAATCAATTTTTTTTGCAGTTGACTTCATACAAGCCTAATACGTACACTGGAATTCCCCTATTCCGATCCTCAATTCAAGATTTTCACTCGAATAATATTTGTGTTGATAATGAGCAATTGTTGATGATGTGATAATAAAAATGTATTTATTTGTAAAGCTATGATTGTTGACATGAGGAGTTGTGATGAAAATGGGTGAACAAACTGCTCTAGCTGCGATTTTGATACCGGCAGTTATGTTTTGAAGAACGGCGTAATGTTTTAAGATGACGTAAAAATGTTAGTATTTTTCCATTATGCGCAGTTAGTAATCTGGGTCAATTATGCACATCATGAAGCATTGGACTACAAAGATTAAAAGCGATTGCCGGAGGGATTCAAATCCACAGACTGTTGATTATTATCTGTCTTATGCTCTATCCTGTCTGTAGACTCCAATTAGCAACTTTGAAAGAAAAGCCGTTTGTAATTTGAGCTTACATTCAAAATTCCTTGCTCATGTCGACAATAAAAAAGTGTGATTCAGCAGCAGCAAGCAGCTTATCCAATAATTTAATCCAGTTCGTCGAGTGCTGCTAGAAATGACGAGTTGGTGTAAACGCTAAGTTGACTGCATTTATATTCTTTTTGAATGATCAGCAATTTAACTGCAGGTGCATACTCACGCCCATTACTTTTGATTAAACAACATCGACTTTCAATACACTTTTTATTTATTGTTTCGTCCTAAGTATTGCTGGATAAGTTTGTGTAAAAATGCATGCTTTGTTTTTAGATTTTTTCCAAAAAATTTTCAGAGAAAGCCTGGAATATTTAAAGCCCTTAAAATGTATGAAGATCACCACAGCTAGGCTCTTTAGAACCATAAAAAACAGGTCAATTAGACTAAAGAGAAAAGCGACCAAAATTAATACTGAAGTCACTGAAAATGCCGTTGTCACTGTTACTCACTGCTTGAGATAGTAAAAGAGGGCAGTTTACTTTTTACCTTTTACTCTCACTGATCATCTTTTCCTCTGCTCTTCTTGCCTTTTTTCACTTCTTTTACCACCAATCTACCTCTTATTCACCCGCCTCCCATTTTTTGCCATCTGCTTTTATCCCTCTTTCATTTCATTTGCCTTTTTTCCATTCTTCAAAACCAATCTCCCTTCTTTCTCTCTTTTCCTCTCCTTTCATTTCCTGTCTCTTCTTACCTCCATTCTACTTCACTTTTCCCCCTCTCTTACCATTTCCACTTCATTCTTTGCACACCTTCTTCTTTATTGACTTGTTCTTTCTCAGCTTTTTACCATTCTCCCTTTTTTTACCACTAAAACCCATCCTAACACCCTTCTTCGCTTTGATCCCTTTCTCCATACTTTCATTCTTTCTCTCACCCATTTCCTTTTTTTTCACATTTTTTATTTATATTTTCCTTAGCCTTGTCTTTTTGTCTTTTTCCTTCTGCTTCTATTTTGATTCTTCCTTTTATTTTTATCCCTTTTTTCTTCTTTCGTATTTCTCACCCTTTTACTCCCTCTTACTCTCCTTTTAACAGCATTTTCATTATTTTAGTTCTTTTCTTCTCTGTTCATCTTTTCTCGACGTCTTTTGCCTTATTTTTCATGCTGTTTCCCCCCACCCTTTTTTAATCCCTCTATTCATTCATTTAGGATCTTAACTTGTTATTTCTGATCTTGTAGCTGCTACTAATTAAACTTTCATATTCCAATCTCGTTCTAAAAACTAAAATGCAAACCGAGAAATTGTTCATGCAGTGCCACTAAAGGGTGAAATAAGAGAGCATTGATTTATTACGTTATATAGGTAATCTCCGTGCTTTATATGCATGTTCACACAAATGACGCGATTATTTCACAAATTAATAGTAGTGCAAATAATAAAAGCCCCCTCCCGTAATTTGATGAGACCATCCCTGGACTCGTTTCGTCCTTTTGGACTCATCAGAAGGGCCTGTCCCGTCATCACCAAAAACCAAAACCCCATATTTGCAACAATATGAAAAATGTAGTATCTTTCTATTTCAAATTCCTTCGCATACATCACGCGCGCAGCGCATGCTATCTCTTTGGTACGGGGATCCCATTCGTATCGAAGATTAAGTGTACTACTCGAAGAGTTTGTAGTAAGCGAGATTTATTTAAAACCCTTACCTCTATGAGCATAGCACGTGATCACCATAACCGTATCATATATCAATTTATTGAGTTATAAAGGCAATCTACGCGCTTTATATGCACGTTCACACGAATGACGTGGTTATTTCACAAAGTAATAGCAGTGCAAATAATAAAAGCCCCTTCCCATAGTTATAAGCTTACTATAAACTCTTCTAGTAGTACACTGCATAAAAGACCATTTCAACCAGTTTCTGATCAACAAGAATTGAAGTGTAAAATAATAGGTAAATTATTCGTATTTGCTGGCGTGGTTATAAAGCGAAAGCCTCTGGCTGTGCGCATGCTCTTTACTCCCGGCATAAGCGCATTCAGAGAAAGACAAAGTAGTCTGGAGCCCAGAGTCCAACATCTACAGTTCAGTTATTATTATAACTCAAATTATTACACAAGTAAATAACTCACCGACCAGAAATTTGTGCCAATCAAAAGGATAATTTTTTTCTAAATCATGCAAGATTTTACATCAAAACTCGGCATTTTGTTCCAATTAGCTCGGGCGCACAACATTACTGTGCAACATTGGTATTCTAACGTGGAGGCTGCCAACAGTTCAGTGATTCGCTCTTTGTGTCGTCGATGATCATAAATTGAATATTATTTTTAGAGGAAGTAGTATTTTAGCCTAATACCTATCGAAAAAGCTTTCAACTGTATGTCTACGGTTAGGATTTTTTGAAAAACAAAACGCATTTTACAATCAATCTTGAATTATGATATAACCTTAGTTTTTTAAAAACATGAAACTTCTTGAAGTCGGTGCATCGGGGGTTGGCTTTCATTTAAACAAAAAGCGGCTTTCCTTCTTCAATAAAAGCAAACTAAAATAATATCTTTACTTGTGACGTCATCATAACATCCTTAACCTCTTAATGACGCTGACATGGGGTGATGATCAAATGTATCAAGCATCATGATTGTACATTCATTAGTTTCGGAGGAGTTAAAACAGACAGATACACAGATAGATGGAATTACGCTTTAATTCTCGTTCCTGAACTAAAAGTGCAGATTTTTTAAAGAGAGAGAGATCCACTTTTTTAAATCCGGCTTTGTCTCCGTTAACGCAAGTGACCGAATTCCCCTCGCGTTTTTCGAAATTACAATAACACCATTATGCCACCTTGTTTTGTCAGCGGCATCTTCCTTTTTCTGTCCAATCTAATAATTATATTTTTCCATTTGTTTATTCCACGTCATATTCCACATTGATCTTATTATTGCTTTTTCACTTCGCCTCAAAATTTCAATCTCATTCTCTCTCAGACACCATGTCTCGCTCCCATATTACAATGCCTATCTAACACAACTCTGATTTATCCTTCCTGTGGTCTTTGACGAAAATTTTCTTCGACAAAACAACTTCCTACATTCTCTATAATTTATCCACCTAATTCTCGTTTTTGCTGTCACCTCTGCTTCACTTCCACCTCTGGCATTCAACCTGTTTTCCAAATAACAAAACTTTTCACAAACTCGACCTCGTCAAAAAATGATATTTCTTTACTTGGTTCCACAATTTCTTTTATTGTGTCAGCACTTTGTTCACAAACAAAACTTTTTGCCAAAGTTGAAGTCACCCTGTTCATTTTCACGCATCTACCGTGCACCCATTTACCACACTTAGTGCATATCACCAAATTTTCCCTTTCCCTCTGGCTGCACTTGGCACATGGATCAACTTTACTTTGGAGTATCTCACCTTGCCAAACACTCACCATCACTTTGATCTTCTTGAGGTTCACCTTCAACCCCTTGCTTTGAAACGTCTCTTTCTATTTAAAAAATTTCCTTTCAAATTCTCTACAGACTACTTTCACTCATTAAAACTAAGTCATCCGCATACAAAATTTTATTCATCAATCCTTCTCGTGCATTTTCCATGATTACACTCACTGCAATTGCCAGAAGCAATGGCAACAACACAGGTCCTTGATGTACACCAAATTGTACCAAAAATTCTTCAGATAACTCAAATTTCACTCAAACTTTCGTCTTTGCTCCGTGATTGAAGCTCATCACCGCTTTTTCAATTTCTTCCGGTAAACTTTTCTTTCTCATCGGCCACTTCATTACCTTTCTTGAAATTTTATCAAATGCCTTCTCAATATCCACAAAACACATGTACGACTTTTCATTTTTATCCCTGTTTTCGTCTTGCATTCTTCTCACTACAAACACTGTATCTGTCGTTCCTCTTTCAGGCATGACACTAAATCCCATTGAACCAATATTTGCTAATTTTTGAGTTCTTTCCAGTACCCTTTCAATAATCTTCCATGGCCTGCTCTAAACAGCTTTACTTCTCCGTACGTATTGCGATTTCCAACATCTCCCTTTCCCTATAACATTGGTATCAACACACTTGTTTGCCGTTTATACGTCATTCCTTTTCCATCTAACACGCGTTGGCAAAATTCACCATCACACTAACCCCTACTTCTCCACTAGCAGATATTATCTCCGCACATTTATAGAAGATCCAGCTGCCTTTCCTGATTTTATCGCCATTTCTTCACAGCTAACCTTTTCAGTGGGTCCGTCTACTATACTAGCTTCTATTACATGGTGCCAAATACTTTCTTCATTCATGGTCTTCTGCATGTGATTTTTCTATGTTCTTTTCCGGTCTTTTTCTTTGAAACCTAATCTTCCGTCTTTTCCTCTCATGCATTTACCTCCTTCAATATCTTTCCCATCTTTTTTTATGAACTTTAAAAATGTAAATATGTTATTTGGTTTGCAATTGTTAATTGGTTTTCCGACACTGGTTGCTATGCACTATCCCCCACAATGTTTTTTATCTGATTCTCTTCTATTTTTATTTGATTCACGCTCACCCTGGAGCAGTGATTAATCCCAACAAGTTTTAAGTTTGTACACCAAGCAGTTTGGAGGAGTTAAAGCGTTGGACACTTACGCACACACGGACAGGCAGAACTCTGCTTCACAGCAGATGGAAATTGCTCGCTACCATTCGTTACGTTTCATGTGGCATAGAAATCACAAAGTAAACTACTTTTTTAGCTTAAGTAATTTGCCAATGATCTGCGATCAGTGGAGTCTCAACAAGAGATTGTAGTTGAGCAGGGTCGCAAGACCTTGATATCGAGTCCCGAGATAAGTGAAGTCATTTCGTGCAATTGACTAAAGTCAAGTCGAGATTTTTTGTGGTTCGAGTCTGCCTATCGCTGGCATCAGGTGTATAAAATAGAGATCAATAAAATCCTTCTCACTCTATTTCTGAAACTGTTTATGGTATTGGGTAAAAATAAAGCACAAAGCACACTGACGTTTGAATACATTGTGGTATAGCCTATTATAGGCTAAAACTAACTCATTCTTTATATTTTATAATAAATATCAAGTTTTGTACATAAGCTTTTTACACATATTGCTGCTAGTTTTCTACAGAGTTCTGCAAGCTACTCATATTTTCAGTGACGTAGCGTGTGCCTACGAAGGTTGAGAATCACCAATTTAAAAGATTCTTTTGAAAAACTGCTATCATCAGCAGCCTGTGAAGTGCAATTCTATTAAAGAAGGATTAACTGCAGTAATTTAAACTGGCAAGATTGGACCACAACTATCAGGCAGTTGTCCAGATCTGAGCCCTAGTTGGTGTTTCAAAAACACAACTTTGTAACCATTGTGAATTGGTGAACGAAATTATCAAACGGCCAACAAACTAAAGCAAGACTCTTTACTTCTTTATGACACACATCTCTCGTCTTCCTTGGGAGAAAGCCAATAAAGGCACGCATGGAGTAAAACATCAGGACCTCGCACTGCAAACTTAAGTAAAAGGAACTCGCAGATCATCTTAGGGGAAAGAGGCAGCCAATTGGAATCAGTTATATAGAGTGGGATTCTTAACATTAAAGAGACCCAACATTGGTGGATAAGCAAATATCATCTCTAATGAGATGTTGAGTGAGGAGTATTGCTATTCTGACTCGATGAAGCACGGAGAATTTAACCTAATCGACCACTTTGATCTGGTGGCTTATGCCTATACTACTTCGCTTCTTTTTACATTGAGATTTTTGTATCACATTAAATTATCAGTTAAAGCAAAAATCCATAAAGTATTTGCATAGATAAAACAATAAGCTAATAAAAAAAATAAATTAGGTTACAAAATTTTACAAATTTACAGCTCGTTGCATTTGCGATTCATTGGTTTGTTTTTTTAGAAGAGAAGTCGATACAGAACAATGCAAGTGATTCATTAATTGGGAATGAGCAGTGGTAGTTTTATTGATGGTTTATATAGGTAATGTAAATACGAAAAGGTTCAAATGCATTTCAACATGCCACGTAACCTTACCTGAAGCGGTACTTTGCACATCACAGTGAGCGAAAGTAAACGTTCAGACATTTCAACAACAAAAAGAGGTAGCGAAAAAACAAATTTGCAGAAAAATTATTTTCCAGTGGCTTGCCGCTAATTATTTAAAGCAAGGCAGGAACCTATTCAGAAAAAATATGTGTTCTCCAAGGTCTTAAATTGTTACAAATGACTGAAACATGTCAAACTACGAACGGCGCTGCACGAAAACACCACATGTGGCAACGTTTTACAGAGTGACTATCTGTCGAAAATATTTCAGATTTAGCAATATGTTGTAGTTCTGCTTTACTAATTATTTTGTTTTTAATAGCAGAACTAAACTGACGTTCCTATAAGCTTAGATATTTTTTTAAATTTTACTTCAGGTGGATTCGTGACTACCACACTATATACAGTAATTGCGTAACATTTTAAAATTAACCAAAAGTTTTCCTTAATAAGATTAAACTGCCATGGCAGTAGCAGAACACGGAGGACAAGTTGTTTCTGTTAAGTCGCATTTGTGGATGCTGTATCCAACTGCGTATCCCACCACGAATGCGATTACGGCAATCACGATAACAAAAATGGTCTTCACGATTATTCCCTTCACTCCACTTGTCCATTCATCCCAACAGGTTGTAGCCTGAACATCGAAAAAAAGTTTTATGAAAGGTTTAATGTGGAAAATTAGTTCAAAGTTTTCATAAGTGCGCTCACAAGAAAATGCAGGGTTGGGGGCCTCTTCTTTTGAAACACAATTTGATGGGAATTCTGAGCAACACTTAATACAAGTTGCCTCCTAGCATAAGAGATTCAAGACCTCAAGCTGTGGTTATTTTGGAGGAGACAACTGGCCCCTGGTTTTATGGAAGCTGGCTTTAAATGAAAATTATTTTATAGTCTAGCTTTTGTATTCAAAAATTGCCATGATCTAGGTTGCATACCATACTCATTACCCATTAAAAATTTTCTTGCTTAAGAGCCCCTTGCAATACTCGCTTGGAAGAGGGCGGGTTTCAAAAGCCCTCAATTAGAAAGAAGATTGTATCACCAAAAACCATTAGAACAAATCTTTAGAACAGGGGTGTGCAACCCACGGTCCGCGGGCCACAATCCGGCCCTCCAGGCCAGTCAATGTGGCCCTCGATGATGGAAGGACAAAAAAATTTTTTTTTTGAAAATCGATTTATTTAGCTACTTGTACCGTCTATGACTTTACGCAAAAATCCGATTCTTTTCATAGCCGAATCGACCACACAAGAGGTCAAGGACGTTGTGTTGTAACTTTCTAGCCTCAAAACCAACATTAACAGTATGTGATGCTATATAATAATTTATAACATAATACACGGGTTGTGTTTTGCATTTTATAATTTGATACATATTTGGCGGTGACTGGCCCTCGACGTTGTTAAAATTTTCGAAAGTGGCCCCCCAGTGAAAAAGGTTGCACACCCCTGCTTTAGAATATTTGCTTAAAATACGGTCCCAGAATCTGGTCTAACTGTGTTTCCATAAGACGATGTTTCCCTTAACGGAACAGAGGAAGGAAAACGTGTCTTCGCCCAAAGAGAATGTCCTCTTTTACAGATTTTCTTTTTTATAAGGCTACACAAAAATGTCCGATTGTCTGCAGCAAGGAGTGATACAGACTACATTGCGTCATACTCGTCATCAAAGAACTGATAGTTAAGTGCTCACTGTGCGGCGTGAGGTATGTCGGAGCGTTTCTGGCGTTTACATAAAGCTAAATAATTCCACTTATGAATTGCGCAAACCGCTATGTCACGTGAAGGTATCTTCTGACTCGAAGACCCCAATGTCATTTCAAAGTCTCTAAACTCTCCATAAACACTGTGTTCGATGAATCAACAAGTTCTCGTCAACTGCACTCTTGTATAGTGTGGCAAAACCTAATGACCACAAAATTTCAAAATATTGATTTTGTGGTCGTTTATCATTGTTCAAGAAGAGAATAACCAAACCTAATAGGTTTCAGATTTACCTTAAAGCTGTTGACTTGAAGAATATTAATTGCTTCTTCGCATTTGCTGGTTAGTAGCTTCTCATAAACGAAAAGAAATCAAAGTCTTTTACCATATTTAAAATTCAGTTGCTAGGTTTTATCTTGTCATGTTGAGGGCTGATGTATCGAGCTGCTAGAAGCTAATTTTTCACTTTCTAGTTCCTGCTGCTTGCCGATATTTAACCGAAACCACAGTGCCACCCTTTTTATAGTTAATTGCTCGCTACTTCTAGTAAGCAAAGCCACACTGACCTGATTGTTCGAGAGTACATTTGTGGATGAAACAGAATCTTCTTGCTGGGAGTATGCGAAAGTAGACATCCGTGCTCCTTTGATGGGCCGCTAATAGAAAATTCTTTGATTTACGATCAAATTACGGAAAGGTTACAGGATTATCCTTCTAGAAATAAAATATTTGACAAATAGACTATTTACGTTTAGGATTGGGGGCAAGATCAAAAACCATCCCCTCCTTTCAAACGAATTCCTACTCCTAGCAAAGACTAGATATATTTCTGTCGGCTACCTTGATTCATTTTTAGTTCTGTCTTGATGAGAAAGCCTTTGGCTAAGCTCTTTAATATGCTGTAGCTTTGAAAAAAGTCTGTTTGGCCTGAAGTTTTTCATGAGGCTCTCATTAGTGGTGGTATCGCATCAAATGAAGAGTGCAATTGTAAAACTTCTAAAATTTTGAAAATATATCTCAATAAATTCTCTAGGTATAAGGACCTGTTCGCTTAAGTTCTTCCCCTTTGACGGGATACTTCCATTGAAAGCATCGCAATAGTCTCTGGCCAATTCTGTAACACGGACGACCTCACCTCTAATCAGCTTCTATAAGCCTACATGAGCTTCGTTTCAGCTTGCACCTCTGTTTTCAAAACGTTACACATTATTTAGCTTTGCAATGACGTTACAATGGGATACGTCACCGCCTTGCAGTTATTTTTCACCGCGTTTCGAAAACAAGTTACGACCACCACTGTACCAATGAGATTGATTACAAAAAGCCGTGCATCTAATGTATGTCACACTTGGCCATCCAACTGACAGCGACGTTGCAACTGACAATTACGACATATTCCAAAGTGTCACATTTTCTTAACTTCTACCACAATCATGGATAGCCGTGGTAAAGTTATCCTAACTGGCGCTTCGTTGTCTGAATCTGATTCTCTGTTGTTGACACTATCGAAAAGCTAATAAACTAAACAATAGCATTACTCGCTATTAGGTTCTTTTACCCTAAAAACGCTTTCGCTTTCGTGTCGCAGTGCGTAGGTCTTCCAATGTCATGCTTACGTAACAGGCCTAAGACTGTTGCAAACCATCATCGGGATTCTAAGCACAGTCCTTGACTAGATTGTGCGGGTTCTTTGATAAGAAGGAAAATCTATAGATTTGCTCTCAAGCTGATGAATTTAGGTTGAAAACTTGTTTTTAAAAGAACACTTGATTTTTTGCGAGCTACGCTTTTTATAGCCCTACCGTAGTATCGCATTAGTATTTGAAGTGACACTTTTGAGGTTGATTCGAGTGTCACCATGTTAGTGACTTCAGTCCTCATTGCACTAGAGGAGGGGTGGGCAAACTGCGGCCCGCGACGAACTTTTGTGCGGCCTGCGAAAGCCTCAAGCAAATAATTTAAAAAAAATTAATTGATATAGAAGAACGTGATTGGGTGCATTTTTCTCATTGATAGACTTTGAAAATTAAATGTGCTTGCATTTTCAATTGAATGAAACTACTTTGATTCATTTGTCTAATAATTGTTGGCTTTTAATGTTATACCAAATTAAAAATGCAAATCAATTAAAATAATATACCAATGCGTTCGTTAAAAAGTGCGGCCCTCAGCTAGCTTCCGTGACCGCAATGCGGCCCGCAAGCCAAAACAATTGCCCACCCCTACTAGAGCAATAAACTGTAATGCTGTAGTTCAAACAATTAGGAATCATTTATAAAAAGTTATAGGCTGGTTTTAATGCAAATATAAGTATTTTGCACATTTTGTTGAATTGGTACAAGCTTTAACATCCAAGCACTTTTCAGTAGTATAGTCTATTATGCCAGTTATTCATTCTTGTACCATAAGCGAAAAACCTTTTTACTATAAGACAATTTGACAAACACTTCATTAAGAATCTAATGTAAAACTTCAGCTCGCGCATAAATATCGGGAGTGCTTTCCCAAAAACCATTTTCCAAATGGAAATATTCTGCGATACATGCTTGGCTTTCAAAGCAACCTATTATGCTTACTCATTTCATTTGAATTGACATCACAGCAACTTCCTTGCGAACTTTTCACAGTGATTTCGTCAGTACGGCCTAGACTTTGTTGTCAAATATTAAATTAACATAACCTTCAGAACTTCGTACCAGACACGGGCTGTAGTTTCTACAAGACCAACATTGCGGAAGGTCATGCAGCAAACGTTTGCGAGGTCACTTTCTCATTCATTGCAGCAACACAAAAAACAAATTGAAAGCAACACTATCATATTTTATGGTGCGCGTGCGATATTTTATTGGGTGTGCAACAAGAAACATGATCTGTGCAAATAAAGCAATGTACTGTACGAAAGTACAAGATAGGAACGTCGTGATCTTACCCGAGTTACGAGCTCCTATAAAAGTTACATAAGTATTTAAAAAAGACTCGATCAGAGAGTTGATATTGAAAATCTCTACATTTATTGAAATATGTCATCATCGCGGTCATGTTGAGAGTCAGCACACCCATTTTTCAGGTCAGCAGTGGATTTACGTAAAAACAAACGCTAAAAGTTTGCTTTTATGTTTTTTATGTTTGCATCTTCCTGCGTTTGTTGAAATTTAATGCATTTTTACAGCAATTCAGTCTCTAGTCCTGAAAGCGAAACTGGCCTTTACTGAGATATAGTTATTAGTTTATAGAATAAAATTGTTCACCGAGCATGATTTTTTTATATTTCGACTCCAACCGTGCTACCCAATTTACCAAGCTTTCCTTTCAAAATCAACTGTTATTACTCCAACTGCCCTACCCAACTTTATTTCGACGCAAATAACAGGTCAACTGCAAAACTACAGTTTGCAAGAATGCGCTCTGTATGGGTCGCCGTTTGGGAAAGAACGTTGCAGTGGTTTTGCTCAAAAAAATTGTCTATTATGGAGCACATCTTTTTGCAAGTGCACTATTTATGTGCCCATAAAACAAATCTTTTTGCTGAACGTGTTTTTGCGCTCATAATTTGCTTGTCCGAACGAAACTATGTTAATATATAAAAAAGCATCTCAACGCCTTCTTGCGCTCATACTTTGCTTCACTGAACAAAATTGTGTGGACACAAAAATGCCTGGCTACGTGCTCTTTCGCTCGTAATCTATTGCACTGAACACAATTACGTGAACATAAAACCGCGGCGTGCAGCAACTCTTCGCGATCATCTTCGCTTCACTGAGCAAACTTATGTGAACATAAAAAGGCGTCTTGTGTTTTTTTGCGCGCGTCTTTTTGCATAGTAAGGAGTGGATTGAAACATTGCTAAAGTTTAAAGGGAATGTATATCCGATGAAAATCGCGCGTATGTCATTTACCGCTACCATTTTGATTTAATGGCGACTGAAATATAAAAATAGAATTCCAAGCTTATAGTTTACGGTGCGAGTACTCTTAAATACTTGTTTGTTGCATTATGCTGGTTTAGTGCCACCTCTTAAATACGCTTACTTACTGAAAATACTGATTTCGCTTTTCACCAAATAAGCAATCGTTGTCAACTATTGAGACTCAAGAGTAGCTTTTAATTTCGGCAACAGCTTCACCATTTCGTTTACTGCAGCGGTCTTCAACCTTTTTTACGAAATCGCCCCCTTTTAAAAAATGTGGATCCGAATCTCCCTTCCATCATAAAAAACGAATAATTTTGTTTGAAAGTTTTTGTCCCGAAATATATGCAGAATGTTTTTTGCAAAAACACGGTACACACGAGGAAACGCAAAGGCAATTTATTAATATACAACAGTACGTTAAAACTAATGTGACCCTTGCGGCCGCTGTTGCTCTGGAAGGTTAGCAAATGTTGGGTTCAAGCTAGTTAGCTTAGGTCGAATTGAGTTCCCCCCTGTCATATTCATCTCGAGTTTGTTGTGATGTTTATTTCGCATATACAGCACTTCAATAAAGCCCTGTTCAGCAATATATGTGGTTGAAAAGGCCAATATTAACAACTTTACTTTCTCCTACAGTTTCGGAAATCGGTTATCTAACTTGATCTAGAAATCTGTCCATCCATATGCGCTAAAAATTGCTCGCGCTTCTTGGTCACTTTGCAGGTCTATCAGCATTTCCTGCATGGTGAAATCGCATTCATTGATGTTGCTGGCGAATGGTTCCACCAACCATGGAAATACTTCCAGGTCAAGCAGATCTTTAAAGCGAATATTTATGTCTTCCTGCACAGCTTTCAGGTGTTCAACTTAAATAAACAAATGATTGTCAGTGACACTATGCGATATTTTTGACAGCCGAGAGAAGTGATGAAAATCTCTTCGGCTCAAAGTTTTCTGATAGAGCTCCAGCTTGTTGATTAGGCCACATATTATGATTTTACTTTGAACCAAAGTAATATTTTCACCTTGAAGTTTGTTCGTTGTGTATTAATTTTTTCAAAAAAATATACTAGATAACTGATATCTTGACTCTTGAGGGCAAGCAATTACATCTTTGGCTGGATCAGAATCTCCATCAAGGAACTCCACTACACTGTTTAGAAGTTTCCAATATCTCGCCAAAGATTCTCCTTTTGATAACCAACGAACTTCTGTATGGAGCAGGAGACGCTCGAACTCTTCATCGCTTCCTTCGCCCAGCTGTCGAAAAAATCGGTTGTTCCTGGCGTTGGCTTTTATCTGGTTAATTACTTTGACAGCAACACCGAAGGTTCTTGCAGACTTGGACTAAGAAGCTTCGCTACCAAATGCTGACGGTGAAGCACGCAGTGCACAGTAAACAGATTGTTTTTTTCTTTTAGTAGAAAAAAAAGCCCACGATACCTGCCTACCACATGACTGGAGCGCCATCAATAGCGCATGCTATTATGTTTGTAAAGGGGGTGGATTTGATTTGCAAGCAGTCAGACAAAGTCTGAAATATTGTTTGACCTTTAGTGGCCGTTTCTAAACACTTGCAAAATAAAAGCTCCTCCGTAATATTTCCATCAGATATGTAGTAGACGTAAGCCATTAACAAAGCGTTATTGTCTGATGTGGTGGTTTCATCCAATTGTAAGCTGAAAGAAGTGTTTCGTAAGATTTCACAGAGTTGATCTTCAATATTCGTACCCATTTCATCGATTCGTCTTTTTACTGTGGTATCACTCAGTGGAACAGTTCGTAATACAGATTCGGGATCTCTTTCCATTACAGTGGAAATAATTTCTTTTATAGCAGGTACTACCAAACTTTCTTCAACATTGAACGGTAAACTTTTTTTCGCGATCAAGAAAGAAACCTTGTATGAGGCTATTAATCCTTTGACATTTTGGCAAGTGTTTTAGCAACGACCTTGCTTGTAGAACTTTGAATTTGATGGTCTTCTAAAGCTTGAAAAAACGAAATAGGTTTGTCTGCTTTATCAGGATGAAGCCTGGTTAGGTGGTCTTTCAACCTTGACTGCTTTATTGCCTCATTTGTAAGAATTTTCTTGCGCAATAAACACATTGAAAGCTGAATATTGGATGGGCATGGCACAAAGCCAAACTTGATTTTAACCGCAAGATAAGCACTGCACTTTTTTTGGCATTAGAAGCCATCACTTTCTACAATAAAATTACTATATGAAATTTAGAAACGAAATTGAAAGTAGCCTACAGCAGATATAGCAACATAATGACAATCCTAATTTTCAGAAACTATGATTATTTTCTTGTACTGTTTTAGATTCTGTCCTTTCCTGTACTACACAAACAGTCTGCACTCTGCACTCTACTTTTTGCAATCAACTAACAACTTTGCAATCAACTACCAATTATCACTCCACCCGTTATTCGGTCATAATGCTTTTTTCGCTAAAATCTTATTCATTTCGATAGTATTTGCGTTCGTGATTAGGGCGCTTGCACTACTACGTACTCTTTGCGTCCTGCGATACTATGGTGTGAACACTTCAATAAAATAAACAAACAACGATGCCCAGCTCTGCTCTAGACATCTCTTTTTATTTGAAGCAGGCTTTTAGTACTTGCATCATTGCATGTGTGTGTATGAGCAGGCGGAGAACGCCAAACTGTTTGAAGAGAGTGAAGACCAACAAGAAAAATAATGATGATGTCAACGAAAACGTTTTTAACATATCCGTTTTTTACTTAAATTTAAATTTATATAACTATTTAGAAATCAATTTATAACAATATTCGTAATTGTGAAATCGCCCCCTAATTTTAAGAATTGTTGAAGTCGTTCCTCTTGTGATAAAAATCGCTCCCCAGAAAGCGGTTTTGCCCCCGTTGAAGAACCATAGTTTGCTGGATTGTAGTATTTTGAAATGGCTTCTCTCAGAGGAAAGCACGTTAGAAGCCATCAGCTGAATGAAACATCAATAAATCAGTTACCGATCGCAAAAAAGAAAAAGTATGCCAGCAAATCTAAACAGGAGTGGCTGAAAGATTATCAATTTACTTCCTAAAGTCATCAGAGTCACGAACTTGTTAAATGCTGTTCCTATGGGATAAATATTAATGCAGCTGGAGGTGAAAAAACGATCTAACGAAATATATCATATGAAAGAATCACAAGAAGAATTATATAGCTACTTGTGAGACTCAGAAAATTATATTTTTTTTTTTTGTGAAAAGATGAGATAGAAACAGTTATTTATGCGGAGAATGAGTTTGCAGTGTTTGTGGCGAAAAACAACGAGCCATTCAGTACGCGCAATCGATTTTTTAAAAATAGTCAGCGATATGTCTCCGAGCAATACATTGGCCAAGAAGAAGGGAGCTGGACAGACCAAAACTACACAAATCATAAAATGTAAGGGGAATCAGTCTTCGGTTTGGAAGAAATCAAATGAGCACAGTGTGTGTTTGAGGAGATAATTCTAGAGCGGTTATTCACAATTTTGTTTTGGTTACTTCGTCTTTATCCTCCTTTCAAGAAAAAGTGAGAGAGGCGCTTCACCTACGGCAAATCCACAAGACCCTTCTCGCGTAAAAGTTGCCGTTTTTTTCCGATTCGATTTTCTGGCGTTTTGTTTAGTTTGCTGTTTGAAATCTACCAACCAGATGCAATTATCGTAAAACATCCAAGGATACCACAACGCAGCTTAGGTGCAAAAATGGAGTTGAACCAGCATTGTGTGACAGAGGCCGTCGCATTGCAAGAGAACGAATCATGCGTGACAGCATCAATTCAGCTGAAGGGAAAAGTGCTAAAGATAAACGGAAATCTGGGGGGCAAAGCCCTCAGATTTTGGTTTTGCTCGTGCAAAATATTTTCGGGTCAGACAGTTTTTAATGTTGAGAGATAAGCTGATAGTAGTTTCTCAAAAAGCTATGTCGCGCTGCAAACTATAAGCTTGGAATACTATTTTTATATTTCAGTCGCCATTAAATCAAAATGCTAGCGGTAAATGAAATATGCGATTTTCATCGGACATTCATTCCATTTAAACCTTAGCTATACTCCAATGCACTGGTTACTATGCAATTTTTGTTGCTATGCAAAAAATGCTCGCAAAAAACCTCAAGATGCTATTTTATGTTCACATAATTTTCCGGCAAAGAGGTTGTTTTCTAAACCATAACGTATCAAAGCAAAGCAGAGATAAAATAGCAAGCATATTTCGTAAAATTCTAAACGTTTTCCCAAATTCATTTTGCTCTCTTTGAAGAAATTGTTTGGATCTTTGCTTTATCAGTAAATTTTACCAATCAAAAGCAGTTTACGAATTCCGAAGTCAAGACGTTTTTTTGACTCACAAAGCAACCAGTACATGTAACAATAGTTTAAAAAAATAGATGATGACAAAACAGGCTAAATATGACAGAGTAAGGTACGGACGCCAACATAATCACAAAAAGGCACGCGAAACCATAGATTTATGTATTAACTGAACAAATTAAAAAACATTGAGCCAAAAGAAACAACTATTTGCTTATAACTGAGAATTTAGTCTAGATTTACATTTTCTGATGAGTAACGCTTTGTGAACTTTAGCTTCAAAATCGGTATTACATTGTCTAATTTTTTTAAAAGAATTAGCGTTAAGTTTATTGGCACTGCAACATTGACATGAACTGATGTGCTGGGTTACTGCAGCTTTGTTGAAGTTTCATTTCAAATGCTCCTGTGCTGTGGTAACCAGGTGGCGGGAAGTCATACCTATTTATGATACGTCTGTGTTACGCAAACAAGAAAATTGATACACCACATTAGACACCAAGGCGGTAGGGGTACTGCACTTTGATTGGAAGAATGATCCAGTTTTTAAAGTTCTATGAAAAAACAGGTATGTCAACATTGAACTTGTTTCGAACTAATCTAGCGGTTTTACAACCAAATTTATGTAATGGTCTTCCAAAATACGGTACACCTAATCTGTGTGAAAAATTATTTTCCACATTTTTGTTGGATGGTTTGGGTTCATTCACAGCTTCGAACTTTTTTACGACAACGTCAAAGAAATGCTACGGATATCTATTATGTCAAAACATATTCCGTAGGTTTTTAGCTTCATTATTTCACAAAATCACGCTTGAACAAATTAATTCAGCTCTATGCAACAGTCTTATAATTAAACCTGTTTACACGTCTTAGTACAAATAGCATTAAAATCCCGTATGAGATGATTTGCAAAATACCAAAGTTTCAACACCACTTTCTAAAATTTTTATTTTGATGTCTAAATATGGTGATGCCTCACCTGCATTCTCAATTTCCCTTAATCCACACCACCAGCATCTCACATGCCAGCTATTCATGATCTTTCCCACAAAACTAAATCTGTACTAGCCTATTACAGGCAAGTCCATCCAACAGTGTTTCCGGCATAAAATGATTCAGAAAACTCAAAGATTGTGTCGCTTTTTTATGGTAAGCTTTAAATTTTGGTGTTGACAATTAAGTTCACTTAAAAATCGTTTGCATATTTGGTCATCATCAAAAACAGCAAAAATGTCGTCAATATACCTTAGGTAGAGTTTTGGTTTATCTACGGTTGAGTTATTAAAACGTTGTTCTTCAATATGTTTCAAAAAGAAATTGGCTGAACTATGATCGCACAGAATCGTTGGGACGACTTTTTATGTTCACATAACTGTGTTCAGTAAAGCAAAGCATGAGAGCTAAAAGTCGTTGCAATGCATTTTTATCACCCGTGCTTCACCGGGTTAGAATAGTGAAGCTGCTCACCCAGCATGTCCTAAGAGACGACTTTTGGGTACCCACCAATGGCAGTCCGCCTTGTTGGTGGTGGGGCTACCAGTCGGCAAGTTGCATTCACGACTAGTTCGAAATGGGCTGCCACTTTTACCCTAGCCTAATTCAATTAGGTTGATGGCATGAACCAGGATTGCTGTTCGCGCCATACCTCCATCCCAAGGAAGAGAAGGGGTAAACCAACCAACCAAATGCATTTTTATGTTAACATAATTTCGTTCGGACAAGCAAATTATGAGCGCAAAAACACGTTCAGCTTTGTTTTATGTGCACATAAATAGTGCACTTACGTAACGTTATGGTGACGTAACGTTAACATCAGACGAGGGTAAAGTGGTTAAATTAGAACTACTAACAATCAATTTACATTGTAGGACAACTAGGTCTTATCAATCTAGCGGGATCAAGTACAGCCTTGGAAATTTTTGCCTTAATAAGAACTACTACGCAAAATTGATGTTTTTAAGTATTAGTAGTTTTACATGTCTGTAAAAGAATTGGTTTAGTTGCCGTTTGAGTTGAAAAATCGCTATTTTTTGCGATTATTACAATTTTACAAGTTAGGCTTGCCATCTCTTGTTGTCAAACATACCAGTAACCTCAGAATTGTGCTTCTCTGATCAGCTTCGTTACATAAAAGCGTGAACTCGTGTTGGGCATGAAACGGGTTCTTTCTTCACTTTTCGTCATCACGTAGCTGGTGAAGCAGCAGAGGCTCGTATTACTTCACTTATATTAATGAGCGCAAAAGCGGTTATAGTGCTCAAAAATGAATGCAGGAAAGGCAAACCAAAAAACGGTTTTAAAAGAAGTTTTTTTGCCGAAATCCAAAGTCAAAATATAGTAGGCCCCGTTTACTAACTGCTCGATTAATAAGCTCAAAATTGTCCGGCCCCGAATTTATTCCTGTAATAAAAAACTCGCTTTATTAACCCAAAACCTAGCTCAATAAACCCATTGTTTGAATATATTTGCTTAAAATTGGGTGAAAAAGCGTCGCAACTCACACTTTGTTACGCTGCTGACGTAGTTCTTAATATCAACTGTTTCGCCACACATCGTTTGTTTGTGACGTACTTGATTGACAAGACTACAGGTGCGCTGTAGCTTTTATTTTCAAAAAGGCGAAGAGAGTTGCTACGCCAACAACAACCAATGAGGCAACTTAAGGATGGTTTCCGTTAGGCGTAGATTACAGGCGTAAGGTGAAACATTCTTTTCCTGTATTTAGTTTTATGCGCGAAGTCCACCCTTTCCTCTCCATTCTCTCGCTCACTTTGACTCTCTCCCACCTTACCATCTGGTGCTTTGGACAGACGGCTCTTTTCCTTTTGGCAAAGGTGGCTCTGGCGTACCTGCCAACTGCTTTCTTTTTAGCACTGAGGCCACTCTTTCCTTTTCAGCATGCCCAGTATACTCAAGTTTTCCCGCTAAAGCCTGCGCCACTCTGCAAGCTTTTTGCTGGTCTTGGCAGCACCAACAATCTGCCTCTTCTCCTCCTATCTGACTCTCGCTCTGTCCTGTCCTCCGTCTTTCCTTTTACTTCAATCTCTCTGGCAGGAACTGACTTCTCTGTCCTCCTGTTCTATCAGACTACAATGGGTCGCCGGAATTTGTTTCTCCCGGGGAGCGACGCGGCTGATGAACTTGTCAGACGGGGAGCGCTACTCGTGCCCTCTGTAATTCCTTATAGCCTCTCTCCTCTTTTCTCGGACTGGAGGCGTACTGTCTCATCGAAATTCTTCGACACACAGATTTCCTCAATTTTTACTGAGGAAATTGTGCTCCCTGTGTTCTCTCTCGTCTACGCAGCGACGAACACAGCCTTCTTTTAAGCTCTGATCTCTCTAGGATTGGTAGAATCGAGAATCTTTCCTGCATCGCCTGCGGACACTCGTTCCAGGTTACCTCTTATCTCATTTTGCACTGTCCAGCTACGGACTCTTTGGTGACCTTCTCTCGCTCTACAACTTCTGGTCTAGACCCTAGAGAGTTGCCTGGTTTCTGGGGCTCCATGGTCTTCCGCTACGCCCCCATCCCTTGAAAAAGGTCGGGTAACAACAACACAACAACAAATTGTTGTGTTGTTGTTACCACATAAAGGTGGAGGCGTCCCGTTTAGTGCCTTGCCCAAGGACACAAGCAAGCTTGCCGGCTTGTTCTCCACACTATCCCTTTTTTTATGCTAAGCGCCAAGCAGGGAAGCTGTGAAGACCATTTTTTAAAGTCTTTTAGTATGACTCGACTTAGGGTATGAACCCCAGGTCTACCGACTGCGAAGCGGACGTTCTAACCACTACGCCATCGCGCCGGTGGTGTTGTTGACTTACATTGAATTAGCTCGTCTGAGCCTGTGAATCACGTGGAAAAAAGACGTAAAATCGACTAAAAAACGGTTTTCTGCACGTTTTAGGCACAGAACGGAAAGGTGTGTCAAATAAGACTAAAAAAAACATGTTGATGGCAGACAATAATATTATGTTACACTCCCAGGCTTACTTTTATTTTTTAAACAAAAAACATAAGCCTACAACATTTGCACAAAGTTACACACTACACAGCCGAGCGTAATTGACTAGTTTACATACGTTGAAAGATCACAGAAAAGTAATCGCTTTTAGTAATAAGATGCAGCTTTTTCAGCATCAGAGCTGTTGCAGTCGATATCATTAATTGTAAGTCATATATCGGGGCGTGGAACTGAACTTTGCATATGACTTAATTACTTTATTAACTGCATCCAAAAAGTCCTTCTCGGTCGCCACCTTGCGGCGGGCACGGATCGCATACATGCCTGCTTCGGTGCAGACACTGCGTATCTCGGCACCGGTGCTGTTCGGGCATAGTCGAGCTAGTAATTCGTAGCGGATATCGCGCTCAACGCTCATGGAACGAGCGTGGATCTTGAAGATTTTCGTTCTTCCTTCCAGATCAGGAAGACCAAATTCAACCTTTCTGTCCATCCTACCTGGCCTCATCAAAGCAGGATCAAGAGTATCAGGTCGATTGGTCGCCATCAACACCTGAAAACAGTCAGTAAGCGAACCATCAGCAATACTGAACGAAACCACGATGCCCAAACTTAAACATGTGATATGCACATAAAAGTGGTACGTTGTGCCACATGTGGAGCGACTCGGAAGAAATTGTGCATTAAAAAGCCGGAAACGACACCGATATAATATACATTAACTCAGTGGCAGAGTAGTGAAATTAATTGATGATAAACATTGAACGTTTGTAAACATCAGCACAAACTGTACTTAACTAATGTTAGGTTATAGAAAAGATTCTGTAGTTTACGTGACACAAGTATCAGGCCACGATTAAGTAAGGTTTTTCATTCCATAGTTTGGAAATTGAAAACCTCCAGTAAATACCAACAGAATTCGCCCAATAGCGTTCACTTGATGAAAAAATAGCTAGATGGTGCTTGGTTGACATATCCGGCATTAGTTACACATAATCGTACATAATGCCGTGGAAAACGCAGCATAGCAAACCAATTTGGTAGAGAACACATCACATAAGTCGTTCGAATGGTACAAAGTAGCGTAGGATAACTTGGATCTGATGTCAAAAAATCAAAACCTAACAAATGACCAATCTCAAGCATGCCGATCTAATACTGTCTAATATACACGGTGTACATTGTAGAGATTTACAAATAACGTACTTTTATATTTCCTCTTGGATCGAATCCATCGAGTTGGTTGATAAGTTCGAGCATTGTTCTCTGGACTTCATTGTCTCCTCCGGCTCCGTCATCGAAACGGGCTCCTCCAATCGCATCAATTTCATCGAAGAAGATCAAACAGGCTTTCTTGGTACGAGCCATCTCGAACAGCTCTCTGACCATGCGAGCCCCCTCACCCACATATTTCTGCACCAGTTCCGATCCGATCACACGGATGAAACAGGCATCAGTTCGGTTCGCAACTGCCCGAGCACAGAGGGTCTTTCCGGTACCTGGGGGACCGAAGAGCAGAACACCTACAAGCACAAAACGATCAAAATCTAACCGATGTCTATTAATGCGAAACTAATAATTAAGTTTCTAATCGATTAGCCATCAGACAGGGCAGATTACATTGAACTGTTGCATTATTTATTGGCTAAATCTGTCGAAAAATGGTACATACAGCGAAAAACAAAAACTTTGGCATGGTGATCTGATCAACGAAGGATTACTTTTGCCGTCAACATCTGTAATTAATTTCTTTTGAATGAAGAGGAAATCAAAATAAAAGTTAAAGGCATTAGAGATTAAAACAATATCGAGCAAACTCCAATGTCGCTGATAATAATATAATCATAAAGTCAGGTACTTGAGTCATAGGGATTACTCTTTCAAGCCTATAGATTAGACGGAGCGTTCATACGAAAAAATAAAGGTTTTAGTTATCTCTTATACGTTTTACTGTGATTACAGAAAAACCTTCCATTAGTTTTGGCTTAACTTTTTCAGGAGTAATGTGCTCAAGTAAAATAACCAAAATTCTTCAGGTTTGCTTGTGCTAGCATTATGGATCATAGCAATTATAAAATAGGAATAAGACGCAGTAATTTCCACCACAAACACTGATGCCACGCAGGAAAAGTATAAAGTTCTCTGTCATCAGCTAAAGAACGAAAAATTATTTCTGCAATAAAGTTGGTAACTTTTAAATAAAACTCCAGCGCATTATTCCTCTATTTTGTTATTGCTTTGCGTTTACGAAGCTACGTGGTAAAAATTTATAATAATCACCAAACTTGTTACATTCTAACCACCAAGCTTACCTTTTGGTGGATCAATGCCCAAGTTAACAAATCGTTCTGGATGAAGAAGAGGAGTTTCAACGACTTCACGAAGTTTCTGAATCTGCTCTTTACAGCCTCCTACATCGGAATAAGTAACATCTGGTTTTTCTTCCACCTGCATCATTGTCACTGTGGGATCAATCTTTGGAGGAAGAGGAATGTGGATCTGATATTTGTTGCGATCGACTCCGACTCGCATTCCTTCTTCAATGTCAGTCGGTGCAACTTGATCTCCGAGATCAACAACAAACTTGGCAAATTGTTTCACATTGATTATGTACTTTGCATTGTCGGAGTCAGCATCGATAATTTTTGTACATCTTGCAACCTGCAACGGCTGTTCACTCTGCAGTGTTTGTTTATCAGCAGCAAGATCCCAAAGAGCAGGAGGAGCAAGACCAGTGTCCGATTCTTTGATGCCACTAAGTTCATTCACTCTCTTTGTGATTGCAACAATATCTTCTTCAACTGCTTTTATTTGTTTTGCATACGCTCCTTGACCATAGGTCTTCAACAGCGCAATGTCTCCTTCATCTAAAGTTTGGATTGGTTTATCGTCTTTATCTTCTTCTTTTACCTTTCTTTGATCAGCTCCTAAATGATCAGGCATTTTCAATGAATCAACCAAAAACCAAGCTTAATCTAAAGAAACAGTATGTTACTACACTACGAAGCACTGCATATCAAACAGCTTTCATGTGTCTACACTAAACCAAAGCCACATCGTCATGATAAAACAATAAATCTACGATACAATTTAACACATTTGAAATGAATAATAAAAGCAGGCATTGGTACCTGCAAACCTTAAATTCCTATAATCTGGTAGCAGTGTAATAAAAACTTCACAAAAAACAGTTCTGCCAGTGCAGTAAAATAACGAAAGAAGCTCAAAACCTTACTGTATCACCCAGTCGAAGAATCGTTACATTTTGTACGCCCAAAACAGTGAGAACTACACGATTAGTCACATTTATATAAAGACACTGCATTACTAAAGTTTTTCCATATCTTGGTTAATATAAGAAAATTCATATTGCACTTTTGTGCAAATTTTGATTAAAAGAATAACAACCGTTTAACAACTGTTTGTAGGTAATCCGCAGGTGCAACATGCCTGAAAATATGCCACAGATCCAATGATAAGAAAACAGTTAAGTAACCATAACCCGCTTGTGCTGGCAAATGCAAAATGACCACACCATTAAAGCTCAACACTCTAAAAAGCACAATTTCTGCTGACCTTAATTAGTGCTTGCATTAATTCAAACAAGTTTACTGTCAATTTCTCATGCGAATTGGCTTCAGACAACTCCTAATGAGCATGTCGTTGGATAACGCGCTACCACTGTTAATGTTAACCAGGAAAATAAAAGCCCATTTTAGTGCTCCGTTTTTTTACCTATTTCCAAAAACCTTAGTTCGGGTTTTTTGGTATTTTTCTAGATAGGTTTTTGATGTGGAGTAGGAATCTTACCGTTATTTATCTATGACGTCATCTTGACCAGACACCGAGTGTTTCCAAACTTTTTTATTCAACATTTGTTATGTTTTGCGTAACTTCTGAACTGTTTTGCCCAGAACCTTAGAAAAGCTATCAACGATGCGAATTAGTCAGTTTCCTATTGGCTGAATATTTTTGCCAATATGCAAAAGGAGAACCAGATATTAGGGAAAAACTTAGTTTTTTGTGGATTTTTCATGAAAAAGACATGCTCTGTCAAGTAAAACCGTGGAAATGCACCAAACTCTATGTTTTGTTTTGTCATCATACCAAACAACCTGTCAATCACACAGAAGAAATGTTTGTTAGATGGCATCTGCACTATAAAAATCATTTTTGAAACCAGTAGAGTGGTGACAGTGAAGTGGATAGAATTCGATTAGCAGGCAAAGTAAATAAGGAATAAATTTTCAGCCAATTTATAACTACCTTGAATTGTCGAGAGAAAGGAGAAGAAAAGCAACGCTGGAAAAGCGATTGAAAGGAGAGAAGATTTTGTATTCAGGATTAAAGAAAAAGATAATAACTTTGCCAATATGAAGTAAAAATAGAATACGAAGCTAAAAGAAATTGTGGAAAAGTGAAATGACAAAGGAGTAGTAAAACTGTTGATGTGTCTTGGTATATGGTCATATAAATGTTCAATAACTGAAGATCACGTGTCATGAGCCAAAGCATTATACACATGTGCATTCAATTCTCGCGATAAAAAGTGACGCAAGAGAAAAATTAGTACTGTGAAGCTTACCGACCACAATTATTTTGAATTGTCAAAACATAAAAGGAAAGCAACAAGCGACAGTAATGACAGGAGGAATGAGGAGAGTTCAATTTTATATCTCTCATTTTTATCAAACGCAAAAAAGTGTTACGTTAGCAAAAAAAGCAGTGTATGGTCAATAACTGTTGCATTCTGGCCGACCATTGCTATACAAGCATCCGACAACAATCCGTCTGCTCCTTGAATGCGCAGGAACAGGGATTGTTGAATCACCTTCAACTGATTTTTGCAAACGACAAAGTTTTCATAACTGCATTAACTAACTCTACGCTAAATACGATCAGCTATACCATGCAAACATGTATGCTAAAATGGACGATTTGACCCAAGGACAGGGTGGATATACGTACTCGGTAGTAAATTTAGCAGTGGCTGCTCGAAATTAAAGCGAGAGAAGTGAAATCTTTTCTTTTCAAAACTTTAGTGACAAGCACAGTTTTGCTTGATGCTATCACTAAAAACTTCAGAACCATTCCGCATGAAGTTTAATTATTATTAATGGCAGTTATCACTGTTGTTAAACAGACGAGCTTGAATTAACGAAAAAGCAGGCTTGAATTAACGATTACAAGTTTTTATCCAAAATATCCGTAGCGATATTAATATATTGTACATCGTTACCGTAGAAAAGGCAGAGTCTTGACAATTCAAATAATTGTAGTCGGTAACTTCACAGTACTAATTTTTTTTCTCACATCACAAGATATCTCTTGTTATATTTTACAGCAGCATTTCAAGCGAATGTACAAGAGATTCAAAGCACATGTTTTTAATGCTTTGGCTCATGACACGTTATTGAACATTTATATGACCATATACTAAGACACATCAACAGTTTTACTACTCCTTTGTCATTTCACTTTTCCACAATTTCTTTTAGCTTCGTATTCTATTTTTACTTCATATTGGCAAAGTTATTATCTTTTTCTTTAATCCTGAATACAAAATCTTCTCTCCTTTCAATCGCTTTTCCAGCGTTGCTTTTCTTCTCCTTTCTCTCGACAATTCAAGGTAGTTATAAATTGGCTGAAAATTTATTCCTTATTTACTTTGCCTGCTAATCGAATTCTATCCACTTCACTGTCACCACTCTACTGGTTTCAAAAATGATTTTTATAGTGCAGATGCCATCTAACAAACATTTCTTCTGTGTGATTGACAGGTTGTTTGGTATGATGACAAAACAAAACATAGAGTTTGGTGCATTTCCACGGTTTTACTTGACAGAGCATGTCTTTTTCATGAAAAATCCACAAAAAACTAAGTTTTTCCCTAATATCTGGTTCTCCTTTTGCATATTGGCAAAAATATTCAGCCAATAGGAAACTGACTAATTCGCATCGTTGATAGCTTTTCTAAGGTTCTGGGCAAAACAGTTCAGAAGTTACGCAAAACATAACAAATGTTGAATAAAAAAGTTTGGAAACACTCGGTGTCTGGTCAAGATGACGTCATAGATAAATAACGGTAAGATTCCTACTCCACATCAAAAACCTATCTAGAAAAATACCAAAAAACCCGAACTAAGGTTTTCGAAAATACAGAGAAAAAATAAAACACATAAGTAACTACGTACTATTCTATAAATCTTGCCATAAAACATTTGAAAACAAACACCATTAACCCTACTCGCAACCAGAATTGTATTAAACGCAATTATTTTCTGCGTTATAATATTGAAAAACATCCCAATGTAGCCATCAGTTTCAAATTGGTATATTTGCCTACAACTTCATACATCATTCACACGCAGCAGTATAGATATATTCATTTGCATAAATCTGTTAAATGAGAGTCACATTTCCCTGCTTTTCACCATCACCAATGAAGTGCGACATGGAAGACTTTTGAGCCTCACTTTCTTAGCTTATTAATTGTCTAAAGATATTTACAAGCAATCTATGGGCTGCTTCATTGAAACCAAATGCATTAACTACATAAAGCTTACTGTCGACATCTGCTGGATTTTGCCTAGCCTCAACTGATTGAACAGTTTCTCAACCAAAGATGTTGCAGAGCCTCTTTACTTCAGGAATAGCAATTAAAAATACACCGAATAATTTCATTTATAGGTTGTCTTAATTTGTGTATGTAACGTTACACAAATTAATTTGAGCGACGATAAGATGAGATAAATTAGATATTTATATACTGCGCAACCATTCAAGTCTTGCTTTTTCAAATACTCGACTAGAATTTAGAATGCATTCTTTCAATCATGCTGCACGCCGCTTTCTATGTGGAAACTGGGGGAGAGCCACGGCTATTTCTGTAACAAATACTCCATGTAACTAATAAATAAATAGTACATAAATATTTCTGAAATTTAAGAGAATCATAACCAGTAAGCCCAAGTAATTCCAATTTGAAAAAGTTAACAGATAAGCTAATATTGCATCAAAATTACAGGCAATTCTCTATATCGAGTTTGTCATCCACAGCACCAGTCTAGTTTCTAGCTTGAAAGCACCGTCTTAAACTATTATACATGTTAAGGTTGTTCAGAATTTTCAATCAAACCTTTTACATAAGAAAATTAACCTTGAGTGTATTTTGCTACCACAAAAAGTGCCTTATACCTGCACTCAATGCATACAATACCTATAAACATATAACCTATGAAAGTAAAACAATAGATGTCCTAGCTACAACACAAACGGAAGCCACTGCACAATTCAATTAAAAATTGTTGTAATTCAATTAACTAAACTAAAAACAGAGATGTGTCTGCCACCAAAAAAATGATAAGCATCACAACGAAACTGAATTTAAGTGGCTAAATGATAAAAAATCAAAAGGTGATACAAATTTTTGGACATATTACACAGAGTAAGTTTAGCATTCAGCAAGTATAAACAGAAGTTCCACGAAAAAAATGTAATTTTAATAAAACCAATCATAAACGTTGCAATTTGACTACAATAACTCACAACTAAAATTGACTGCATATGAAACATCAAGTTGAAGCCCTACAGCACGGGTTCTCAACCTTTATTCTATTATTTACCCCTTGGCAAATTTCAAAAGTAAAATTTACCCCAAAATCTTTTTTATATTTTCACTTCTACAAATGCCTATTGTAGTAAGTAAAAGTGTGAAATTTTCCCCCGGTTAAGAAATCCTGTTCTATACTATGCCGAGGCAAGATCCATTATTGATCCAGGATAACAAATGAACACCTCATCAGTAGTGAAAGTTTCATATATTAAACTGTTAATCCTTGTTACATTTTACGATATTGAGGCTAGAAAAGTTTTAGTTATAGCGCCTATTACTAACATATCACTTGTAATAATAATTCTACTAAGGTAAACATAAATGTTTTTGTATCAAGTTCTTTTAAAAATTAATAAAATTTATGAAGTTGTATCTGCAATAGATTTTTTCCGTGAAATCAAAGCAAATAACTTCTGCAGTAGCAGCACAAGTGAGTGAGGAGCAGTATCCGATACCAACTGCATGCGTTTAGCGGTTAAATTATAAAACGTTCCAAATGAAATCGCGACAACGGTACATACCAAACATATGACATTATATGGCATTGAAAAATCAGGAACCGGTACATTGATTATCAGTGTTTCGCTATATATACGTTGCACATTATCACTATAAAATGGTGATAATGATAAATCAGTAGTTCTTGCTGTTATAATTGCGGGATTGATATAAAAGCCATGATTTGCATCAGGTGGGTGCTCAGTCCACGTTAAAAAACCACGAGTAAATTCAACTTGAAGGTTTATAGATGTCAACAACGGCAAGTTCAAAACCAACTCCAATCGATGTGGAGTTTGCCGAATACTTGCGGGAGTAAATGAAATTCGAGTTGGATGAAACAAAAGGTTATCTTCACTTTGTATTCTTAAAGTATGGAGCTGCAAGTGCAGATACCAAGGCACAAGTTGAAAAAACACCACAGTAATATTTTGACGTTGGTGATTGTTGATAAAACAATTCAATCCACCCTGTAAACCAGTGCCAGTTACATAGCAATGATGAATCACTCCGGTAAAGAAAGTTACAGAATTTAATATATCTGAATGCCATTTAAACTCCAAATTAATGTTCTTTTTCACATCAAATAGACTCAGATAATAATAATCATTGCTGACACCTAATTTGGTCAAGTTGTTCTGTAATGAAAGTCCAGGCAAAGTCTTAATTATAACATCACTTGATGTTGCAAGAGGACAAGCTGCTTTCATTCTTTGACCAAACAATGACCACAAACTAAATTTTTTAACTACCTTTCTTGCTGAACGAACATCAAAAACAACTGACACGTGCTGTTGTAACTGTACAAATGGTTCATAGCAATCAAAACTACTTCCATGACAATCATGTTTGAAATGTAAGCCTATTGCCAAAAAACGACTATGTTGCAACCGACTAGGATTCAATAAAGAAGCTGGGCCTGACATTGAACCACATGGAAGCAGCTTCATCCACGGGGTGAGATTTTCAGTACACAAGTTTTCACGACCAAGCATGGCGTACTTGAGAAATTGTTTTTCGACTTTGCCATCTTGAACCAATCCAGATGGCAAGAAAGAAAACTCTGGAGTAGCAGTTACATCTTTGTTCATAAAATTTAATGAAGCACAAAAAAGGCCAGATAATGCATTTGTGAAGCCAACCCAGTTTTGCTCAATATTTTTGGTGTTTTTATGAAACCAAACCCACAGCTGAGCTCCAGTAGGTGAAGGTGCATAAGGATATCCCCACTGTTCATACCTCCACAATCCTTGCGTCATAGTAAAATGCAATTCAGCAATATTGTACTTCACAATAAGTTGACCAATTGCTCTAGGAAATAAGCGATAATGTTGAGGAAGAAATTCTGATGAATATTTCCAAGTTGTTGTGAAGTTAAAAAATGCATACAGTTGATCATTATTCACTTGCTCTAATTGAAGTGATTCATAAAAAGAATCGTTTCCAACTACCAAAGCAATTGAAAAAATTAACAAAGAAACAGGCCTATATTTCATTATACATTAAAAGTAAAAGAGTAATGCTATGTTTCTGAAACAAAACAAATATATTAATTAATCAGTCTTAATTCTGGCAGCAAGTTTCTTGTGTCAAAGACTCAGGATGGCTATGTTTTCGTTTCTTGGAAAAAACTTAACGTCAAAGCAACTTCCAAAAATAGTCATAATTTTTGCGGTAGAAACACTTTGCTAGCAGTGTCATAGTATTGGTTACTCCAACACAGTGTTCCATCTAAATTTTTTACTAGTTCCGAGTTTATCCAAAAACTTAAAGATTAATAACACTTAACTTTTTTCTGCGCTATGCTTGTCTGTTTTCTTTAATTATATCTATGAGCTTGAAGGTAGAAAACAACTAAGTTTAAAATCCATCTAACCTACCAAGAAAATAAAATAATTTTAATGAAGTCCTTTGTTTGGTACTTCTGACAGTTTGGCAGTAGATGTGTCAAAAGCATCAAAACATACACCTGTTATTATTTAAAAAAAGGCACCATGTATAATAAAAAATTTGGTAAGTACATAAGAAAATTAGCAAAAAATTGACTTACATGAACTATGTCAAAGAAGCGTCTAGTTTAACTGAGGTGTGAACCTAAAGATGTTCTAAAAGTACAGTGTTTCTCAAACTCTGGAGAATAATAAGATTTACAACACACTTGTTCAAATCAAAGAATTTTTATCAGGTTGTTATCATAGTTTCTAACCAACGTTCACTTCACCTAAGAATGATGCAGCAAGCCCACTAAGCGTCATAAGCAACAACATTTAAACATAAAAAGCTATCAGCTAGAGGAAGATCACCATAATTACGCAGTTTTTCATTTTTTGGTCCACAGTAGTTTTTACTCATAGCACCACTACTTTTGTCTCAGTTGGATTATCAAGGAATTAAACTCGTGTAATATTTCTATTTTAATCCATTTATTTGTAGACTTTCTTTGACTTCAAATATTCTGGTATATTTGCACAACCATTGGTAGACTGTCTATCGTTGCAGAGTGATTCCACAAGTGTGGACCCTGACATGATTGAAAGGGTCTCATACTTGCACTGTTGTCAGCAAACCTATACAATCGGCACCTCATAACAGTTTAACCTTACACTCTCACCAGCCTGTAGATTCACTTTTGAAATGGATTAACACACGCTAAGAAAACATTGAAGCTGTTAATGTTGTGAAAATTTGAGAACTAATGCAACATACTCACAATACTGCACCTGGCAATCCAAAGCAAAAAGCAGCGACTTGAGTCATATGGTATTGCAACTTATTATCATTGTGTTTAGAATGAGCTGCAGGTGATCAAAAATGCAAGGAATTTTGAAAAAACAAAGATGCATAATTATGAAACCTGCACAACCATGCAGATCTTGCCCTAAATTCCACTGCATGCTCAACTAATAACACTAAATGCAAATATCAAAGTTATGCCACTATTAACCAAATTGATAAAACTAATAGAAAGGAATATGGCAAAGAAACCCTCAGAACAATGTTCTACAATGACACTACAGGTGGCATGGAACCTCTTTGGCACAAAATGGGCTTCTACATATTGCTTTATTCACACAAATTGGTGATTGATGTTATTATTCTATTCCCTCACAGACCAAGTTTGTTTGAATTCCTTAGTGATATCAAGTTAGGTCAACAAGAAAAGCCATAATCTTGAAGAAAATTTTTTGGATCAATAGGAAAAAACTTCTAAGGAAACAGCTCGAAATATGCTCACAAAATAGAGGCAAGTGCTTTTAGACAAAACGACTAATGTTTCATTAGTCCCTGAACCACATCTTGACCAAGTTGTCCCAAAAAGTGGACAAAGATTTTGATGCACATTCCATGCCAGAAAAAAATAGCAAAATCAATAGACATTGCTCACAATTTGTCAAACCACTATAAAAGAAGCACCAGGCACCTCTAAGCTGCCAAGTCTGAATCGAAGAAAAACAGTAGGCGAAAGACTTTGGTCCTTTTTGTAAGTTTTTTTAATCAACTGTTTGAATTTTTCAACCAAGAAGAAGTGCGTATTGATTCATCCTGATTAATTCTTTGGTTCCTGTCTGTGTTTGAAATTAACACGTTTGACAATAAAAGTAACAATAAATGCCATATGCTGCACATTTTAATAATAAAGTATTGAGCCAAAATATTTTAGTGTTGTACCTAAAAGCTATTTTTCTTGATTCAGTAATGAAGTGGAAGCAGTGATCCAATGATTAAAAAGAGCTAGGCTATCAAAAATACTTTTGAATATTTTTTATGTTCCTACTCACTTAATTACAGTTGATGCACTAAACAGCTTAATTGAACGATAACTCTGAGCGACAAACCATGGACAATGAGAAGCACTGAACTGCAAAACAGCTCCCAAGGGCAAAAAGCTCTCAACAGCAAAAGAGCCGCTCTCTAAACTATTATCATGTCTATTTATGACAATTGCCAACAATTCTCTGATTCTTACAAACTTATCTATCTCATTGAAAGCATAACACAAACCAATTATAAGATTACAACAAATTTTTTAGTTAGGCCTACTGCACTACTTTATAGACCTAAACCTTATGTAATGGTGTTACTCAATTAATGTACACTAATCCACATGTCTAATGTCTAATGAGGTTTAATAAATCTGCATATATTATAACTCAACTGTTGCAACAAACTGATTTTCCACTGCATAAAAATGCTATTTCTACACCTTTTCCATACACATTCAGGTAGTTACTGTGCTAGGCTGCTAGGTAAAGGATTACACTAATTTTTTGATGCTAGCGCATGAGAGCATAATCCATATGATGTCATAACTAGTTTTACCTACTGCATTAAAAAATGCCAAATTGAAAAACAAGTGGTCTTTGAATGTAAGCAAAAAAAATAAGGAGAAAAATCTTATTCACAACTTAAGCTATGACCTGAAGCTGTGAAGGCCTACAATCAGGCAACGCAATAACAGTACCAGGTAAATTACCAAATTAAGTAAATAATGCCTCTAGCTCAGTTGTTCTCAACCAGTAGGCAACAGCACAAATTTGGATGGGCCATGAATTTAATTTCAAGGAAGTGTTAGGCAGGACAGCTGAGAGGAGAGGCAAGGAGGTACAGAGCACCAGGCTTCTTTAGATGGCCTGCACTGTTGTCAAACACAACACAGCTTGGTTTTGGTTGTCACGGGTTTTGTATTGGTTTTGGTATTTATAACTGCTCAGAAAATTTTCCATTGATATGGAGATCGAAATCAGCAAAGCTTAAGTTTGATCTCCAAAAAAAAATAGGTCACTGCCTTCAAATTGTCTATGAATGTTGTGCCTCATAGTGCAGGAAATTTCAGCCAAGGTCCTTCTCTGGGAGTATTTTCACACTTTTTTAGAGATTTTAGACTTTACCGGATTCTTGTTAAAGGGGGGCCAAAATTAATGTTGGTACCTGGTCCGGACTGTTCTCTCAACGGCCCTGGTGGTAGGTATTACCGGTATATCAATATCACTCACAGTCATATTTTTCATTTGAGATTCTATGTCAAGTTATTGTTCTACGTGACTTCCATTCGGACAAAACTACCCTAATCCTAAAAATACCATTTGAAGTAATTTCTTAAGCATTTTTCGTTTTTACATCTCATGACGGAATAAATGAACTTGCAATAAAAAATAGCATTTACATCGGTTGAAGGCATTTGCGGAATGATCCGATTTTTCATCTGTTATTCTCTGTCGTTTTATGGGTGGCACGAATCGCTTTATTTGTTTTGTATTTTTATCGTTAAAGCAAATTGTTATAATAATTTGCTATAATTCAGAGCGTTTTGACTTGCAGCGACATATAAAAGCAAAAAATTAGATTGTAGCTAAGAACTTTCATAGTTTCATGGTCTTAGGTCACTAGTAGTGGCACCAGATAACAAGATACCAAAGTGGTTTTGCTCAGGTTTAAATATGTTGTAAAAAGCAGTGGCTACTCGTCGCTGTTTTTAATATGTAGGTTGCTGTAACCCTCCAAATCAGGCATTTTTTCAAGCTGAAAAACATTTTAGTCAGGTATTGGCTGGACAGCAGTAATTTTTAATTTGAAGAGCCCGATAGGTTAGATAAATACAGACACGCTGGTTCAGTGATTTATCTAAGAGAAGCTAAATCCTTCAGCAGCTATGTGCATCTGCCACTCACCCGTGCTTTTGTTGTGGACACCTGCCGCGTAGAGCATGGGATCACTAACTGTAGCCTTTACCAGTTTGGGTGACTGGCAAACATACGTAATTTGCAGAGGTGGGCACTTCCGCAAATCGGTCCGCAAATCCGCAAATTGCGGACTACCGTTTCTATTTGCGGATTTGCGAACCTAATTTCCTACCGCAAATATTTGCGGATTTGCGGTGAAAAAATTGAAATTTACCGCAAATCCGCAAAGCAATAGGCAGTGTTGCATATTCCGCTGTAAAATGCGTTTGAGAAGTGGACGACCTTATTTCCTGGGTTGGAGGTTAACGTCTGGGTGTTGATGAACTTTTTTTTTTGGAGGTCAACGTCTGGTCGACGGAAAAATTTGACCTCCAAAACAAAAAGATCATCACGGGAAGACAAAATAATAGTAAATATTGCGGTCTAAGACTGCGGAAGTGCAATGTGCATTTGCGGTTGCAGAATTGAGTTTAAATTTGCGGTGCCCAGCTCTGGTAATTTGATGATTGATGGGTGACTGTTCTTTTTTGACTAAAAACATAAACAAAGGATGGATCCATTTATCAACAAAATAAACTGAACAAAAGCCAATTTAACTGAAACTACTGAACCAACTGAATAAGAAAGTTGCATATGACGTCACACATTTCGCGCCAAAAAAACTGGCTGACCAAAAGCTGTGATTTGTGCTGGAAAGGTATAGGGCAAACAACAACTTTTTGGGTTATTTTGAAAACTAATGAAAAATTAATTAAAAGTTGGAATTAATACATGAGTTGCTAGTTGCTAGCCAGCAACTAGCAACTCATGTATTAATGATAAGTCTTGACAATGATCCCGCACCCCTATTAGGGCTTACCGATGTGACTTGTTGTCCATGTCATGTGTGTGTGTCCTTGAGTGTGACCCCCATGATATAGGTATTGCTGTATCATATTGTTTTGTATTGCATTTTTTTTGCACCCAATGACAAATTTGTTTTTTTAGCATGTTTATTATTGAGTGTTTTTTACACCCGCCTGATGAGACCCAATAAGGTCGAAACCGGTCGCGGGTTATTGACATGATGTAATACAGGGGTCGGCAACCCCTGGCACGCGTGCCACTTGTGGAACGCGAGAAGATATTCCATGGCACGCCAAGTGATTTGACGCGCATGTGAAATCTACACTTAAGATTTAATTGATCTCAAAAACAGCTTCTTTACCTAAAAAATTACGGATTTAGGCTTTCTAAGAATCTTAATTTAGATGTGAGATCTTTCCAAGAATTCTGCATCACAGATTTCAGATTTGTTTCTCGAGATGACAAAGCTATGTGTGCTCTTTCTTGTCAAAGTGTCGTTAGCCAAACATCTAGCATAAAACGACATTTTGAAACGAAGCATAAGAAGTCCTTCAAGGACTATGCAGAGAAAATCGAATTTTAAAAAAAGGCATTATCACACTACGAAAAGCAAAGCGGCATTTTCAAGAAAGTGATTTGTAGCACGAATCGAACAATCAAAGGTAGCTACATAATCGCAGAGGGCATTGATAAACATGGAAAACCATTTATTGACGAATTGTTTGTAAACGAGGCTTTTATCAGTTGTGCTGAAGTGTTGTTTGATGATTCGCCAAACAAATGCACACTAATTTCGAGGATCAAGGATATGCCTGTTTCTTCTCGGACAGTAGAGAGACGTATCACGGATATGGCTACCGATGTAACTGAACAACAAACTGCTGCATTAAAAGCAGCGAATGTTTTAGGCGTAGGTCCTTGATAAAAGCATAGATATAAACAATAATCCACGTTTAGCGGTTGTAGCTAGATACTGCAGTAACGGCGAAATACATGAAGAGCTTTGCTGCTTGAAACCTATGTATGCCACTACTAAAGGAAAAGATATACTTGACTTTTCACCAAGAACTTTGAGGAAAGAGAGATTGATATAAGCGAGATATTTTCAGTTACAACAGATGGCGAACCTGTTATGATGGGCAACACCTTGGATTTGTTACTATGGTTGAGCAAAAGATTGGGCATTCTGTTATGAAGGTTATGTGTTGGTAAGGTGTTTTGTAGTGTTTGGTAAACGGTATAAATTATTATTGATATTTAACACTGGCAATTTCATTTCTACCTGCAAATTTGTTGGGAACTGCTACAATTTCATTTCTATCTGCAAATTTTTTGGCAACTGCTACTTGTAATATTGCAACTAAAATGACATCTCGGGAATTGGCTGTAGTTCTGGAAAAGCTGGCTATGAGTATCAGTCAAATTTTTTGAATTCATCAAGTGTAAATGAGAACGCTGATGCTTCTGCCTTTGTTTCAGGTACCAGTGGTGACAAAGGTCAAAAAGAACTGCTGGAAGAACTGTCGCAATCAATAACTGCAATCAAAGCTACAATAAAGGATTTGGCAAAACAAATTGAAGAAAAAGAAAAAAGAATGGATGATCTTGAGCAGTATGGAAGGAGCAACTGCCTTATTCTACATGGATGTGTTGACCTTCCCAAAGAAAATGCAGGTTATGTAACTTTTGAAAATTTTGTGCTAGATACTCTGAATTCTAGACTAAAATTTACCCATCCCATTCGCAATAGCGACATTGATATTTGTCATGTATTGCCTTCTCGAAAAGGAAAAAATCCAATAATCATTAAATTTGTCAGAAGATCTGTCAGAAATCAAGTATTTAACAATAAATCATTATTGAAAGCAACTAAGGAATCAGATCCCAAACTTGCCATAACAGAATCTTTGACAAGGCGCAGATCTAAATTGCTGGAACAATCTAAAAAAGTTTTTGGGTTTCAAAACGTTTGGACACAGAAAGGTAATATATTTTGCAGTTTTGAAGGTAAACGACATAGAATTGATGATTTCGCTAACATTGCTAGAATTAGATTTCCTGAAAAATAGTCTCTTACTGCTTTTTTGATGTACTAACTGCTAATTATATGCCGCAAGCCATCACTATTTCTAGCAGCACAATAAACAACACAATACAAAGGCTATTGTGCATTTTTTTCAACTCTGCCAGTAGTCTAATTGTAAGTCAATTTTTGAGTCAAATTTGCATTTGCAACATTACCCTATTATGCCCCTAAATGAAAATAAATGCTATCCAAACCTCTCATATGATCTAGATATCTCAGCTGATTACATGAATTCCTTATTTGATATTCCTCAAACTGGTAACAACAATGTAGATGACAGTTTATTTGATAACTGTAGCCAGTACATTAATACTTCAAACATACATGACATTGCAATTAATCACAACTTCACCAACCAATTTCTTGGCATGAGTGTAAACATGAGATCACTTGTAAATACTGCAAACTTCACTAAACTTGAAGCATTAATTTTTTCCTTACCAAGAAAACCAGATATAATAGCCATTACTGAAACGTGGATTACACCACTTAATTCAGGCCCATACAATAATCTTGATAATTATATACTTGTACAAAATCCAAGAAAAAATTTGAAAGGTGGAGGTGTAGCTTTTTATATAAAAAATAATTTGCAATTTACAGTAATTGATGAACTCTCAATTATGAATGAAAAAGTTTTTGAGTCTATTTTTGTGAAAATTGAATTGAAACATGATACTATTACATGTGGGACCATATACAGATCACCAATGACAGACTCCACCTCCAACCAACAATTTATTTCTAATTTAAGTAGTGTGTTAAGTCATCTCAAACCAAATACTAAATGCTTTATATATGGAGATTTTAATTATGACCTTTTACAAGTAGAAAACAAATACACTAGTAAATTTATTGATACAATGTTTGACCACTGTTTTTACTCAATGATAAATAAACCAACACGCATTACCAGTTCCAGTGCAACAGTTTTAGACCATGTCTGGACAAACATATATTCTTATATCATAAAAGCAAAAATTCTTCTTCACCCCATCTCTGACCACCTGCCTCTGATCACATGTTTTGAAGCATACCAGCATAAAAATATTCACAATTCAAAGATCAGAATCTTCAACCCAGAAAATATTAACAACTTTCACAATACATTAGACTCTACTTTTGACATTGACGTAGTTTTAAGGGAACCAGACCCTAATTTAGCATATGAATTATTCATGAACCATTACTATAAAGTTTTTGATGCATGTTTCCCCCTAACCAATCCGAGGCCAAAAACACACTCTAATAACTAATTTGATAAAGATCTTCAGGTACTTATGTATGAAAAAGAAAAACTTTTTAAAAAGTATGTAAATAAGAAAACACTGACTGCAAAAGTGAATTATAACAAAGCTAGAAATCTTTACCATCACACAATTCAACAGAAAAAGAAATTGCATTATTCATCTCTTTTTGATAAACTAAAAAATAATTTGAAACAAACCTGGAAAACCCTAAATAAACTACTTGGAAGGAAAAAAAGTAAAATCACCCAATACCCCTCTCTGATAATAGATGGTAAATTGATTACTGACTCGAATCTATTAGCTAACTATTTCAACGATTATTTTTCTAGTATTGGTGAAAAATTAGTAAACAAACTAGCAACCCCGCAAAAACAATTTAGTGAATTTTTGGGCTCTCCAATATGCAACTCAATGTTCTTGAACCCTACATCGGTAACTGAAATCAAAAAAATTATCTCCAAAATGCAACCCAAAAACAGCACTGGAATAGATGAAATTCCAATATCAGTTGTAAAATCAAGTTCTGATTACATTCTTTTTGGTTTGTGTCATATTTTTAACTTATCTTTATCTCAAGGTCAATTTATCATAGACTTTAAAAAAGCTAAAGTGATTCCTGTACACAAAAAAGGGCAAAAAACAAATGTAAATAACTATCGGCCAATTAGTCTGCTCCCAGTACTGTCTAAGATATTAGAAAAGATTGTATATAATCGACTGTATTCATTTTTGTCACAATCAAACTTTTTCTATGATTTACAATTTGGATTTAGAAAAAATCACTCCACTAGTCATGCCGCTACTGTAATGGTTGAAAATATCACCAAATCTTTTGAAGATAAAGAATATACTCTTGGTGTATTTTTAGATCTCTCCAAAGCTTTTGACACCATTGATCACAGTATACTTTTGGCTAAACTAAATCACTTTGGTGTTAGGGGGGTAGCAAATGAATGGTTCAGAAGCTATTTAAATGGTCGCTTGATGCAAACGGAAGTTAATGGAAAAATTTCAAAATTCAAGCCAATCGAGGTAGGGGTACCACAGGGATCAATTCTTGGCCCCCTTCTATTTTTAATTTACATAAATGATTTTCCTAAATGCTTAACATCAGGCAAAGCCATAATGTTTGCGGATGACACCAATTTATTTTTTAACAGCAGTTCTTATAAAGCATTATATGAGGTTACAAATACTCAATTGAAACATGTCGAGGCCTGGCTTTCTGCAAATAAATTAACACTTCATACTGATAAAACCCTATATGTTGCATTTAGAACTCCAAATAGTCTTCCTCCACCTGCTGCGTTGTCAATTCAATTCAAAAACAAGCATTTAAAACGAGTAAACAGTTGCAAATTTTTGGGTTTAACCATCAATGAACATCTTTCATGGAAGCCCCATATGCAGTGGTTGCTGCAAAAACTCAGATGTAGCTACCATGTGATTAACAAAGTAAAACAGTATCTTGATAAAAGTTCATTGCTAACTTTATATCACTCTCTTATTAATAGCTATGTGCAATATTGTGTAATATCCTGGTGCCATGGTAACGCATCTATGATTCAAAAGTTGCAAAAAATTTCAACCAAAGCAATTAATTTGATTAATACTAAGCAAAAAAACAGTAACGATTTTCAACAACACAATCTGCTAACAATACAACAGTCTAAACAACTTGAAATTGCCAAATTTATGCACAAATATTTTAATAGATCTCTTCCTCCTGCTTTTTCAAACATCTTTGATTCTAACTTTCTTAGCGAGAAAGCCACTCTTCGTACTCGATCCAAGTCCAAATTGTGCCCTCAATATTGCAGAATAAAACTCACACAACAAACACTGAAATTTAGAGACCCAATGTTATGGAATAAACTACCTGTAGCACTTAAAGATATTAAATCACTTCCCAGGTTCATCAAATGCTTTAAAGAATATATTATAAATCAGTAGATTAATATTTATTATGCTTTAAGACTGGAAACCTACTTATTTTGATTGCTTAAAGATATACCTAATTGTAAAACGAGCTTGCAAAGTAGAATAAAAAGTAAAAGAATAGGTATTTGCTGTTTTTCTTTCTTTTTCAGAATCTGCCAATCACTCTCGAACTACCAATTAAAAAGAGCTAATGATTGTCTTATACTCCAACTTCAGGCGACAACTGCTCCTCGAAATAATTTCGGATGAAGAAGAAGAATAAGGAAAATTCACCTGCGATATAGGTCCATGAAACTTCAATCGATTCATTAGAATAAATGATTAATTTTTATTTGAGTAAAAAAGACAGTGACACTTCCAATGGTTTACTTAAATTATCCACAATCACGTGATTAAAATCAGGTCATAAAAATTCAAACGCAATGTTATAGTGCTACTACTTATCTGCAAATTGCATAGTCCTGGGCAGTAAGACTATAACTGCATCCGGCGACAGGGTCCTGCCTAGAGTGTAATGGAGCTAACTCTTTAACTGTCGTTGCTCCCAGGTCACCCTTGGGCAAGGTGTAGTACCTGCTAGCCCCCCTCGTTAGGGTAACAACAGTTTGGCACTGAGAGGAATGTATTTCTTTTAGCTATTGGGATTTTTACATAGGGTAAAATGTTGTTTATTTGGCTGACTGCTTTTTTAGTTTCTTTTTTGTTGTGTTTTTTTTTTTTATTTCAATTTTTTTGCTTGATGTTTTTGTCAGGTGCGGTGACCATGCCCCTCTCTACAATTATTTTAATTTAATCTTAAAAAATTTGGGTATGTTTAACGTCAATTCGTTTTGTCACCTGCATTCCTTTTTCGCTCGTTGTTTTTATCCTATCGTTGAGTTTTTTGTGTTGAGAAAACAGAAGCGAAATAAATTGCCAACTACTACAAAAAAAAAAGTTGCACTGTATTATTCATCAAAAAAGTATTTGTGCAAAGATTTTTAAATTCTGCTCTTTATGACGTAATGTCAACTGTAACAAAAATAGAGAGTTTCCTTGTCGCACACTCTGCTACCACACACAGACAGTTTTGATCTTTGCTTGAAAAGATGGAAAGTGCATAACATGATATGCTTCTGCACTGCAGTGTTGGGTGGTTAAATCGAGGTAAGGCTCTCTTGACGTTTGTTGTTGTTGTTATCGACCTATTCCTAGGGATGGGGGCATGGCGGAAGACCATGGAGCACCAGAAGTCGAGCAACTCCACAAGGCCTGGACCGGAGATTGTAAAAAGAGAAAGAGAGAGTTGCCAAAGAGCGAGCGGCGCAAATAGTCTGTAGCTGGACAGTGCAGAATGAGATGAGAGGTGTCCTGGGACGAGTGTCCACAAGCGCTGCAGGAAAGGTTCTCGATTCTGCCAATCCTGACGAGATAAGAACTTAACAGAAGGCTGTGTGCAGCGTAGACGAGAGAGAGCACAGCGAGCGTGACGAGGGAGCACTCCAGTCTGAGAAAAGAGAGATAAGTGTATACGAGAGATAAGAGGAAAAAGACTACAAGTGATTGCAGAGGGCGCAACTAGCGCTCCCCGTCTGGCCGCGTTGTTCCCGGGAAAAACGAGCGTCCCGGGACCCATTGTAGCCTGATAGAACAGGAGGAGAAACAGTTCCTGAAAAAGTCAGTTCCTGCCAGATCTGCCAGAGAGATTGAGGTGAAAGAAAAGATGGAGGAGAGGATAGGGTGGTGAGAACAGAACGAGAGTCAGATAGGAAGAGAAGAGAAGGGAAGTGGTAGACTTGTTGGTTCTGCCAAAACCAGCAAAGAGTTTGCACAATGGCGCAGGATTTATCAGAGAAGCTTGAGAATACTGGGCCTGCTTAGAAGGAAAGAGTGGCCTCGGTGCCACAAAGAGAGAGCAGCCGGCAAGCACGTCGGAGCCGCCCTTGCCAAAAGGAAGAGGAACAGAGCCGTCAATCCAAAGCACTAGATCGTGAGGGGGGAGAGAGCCAAGGTAAGTGAGAGCCGCACCTTGGCGAGAACGAGGGAGATCAGAGCGAGGGTATAAAAAGGAGAGGGTGAACTCCACAGTGAAAGAAGGGGAGTTCCAAGGAGGAAAGGCAGGGCAAGCAAGAAAAGCCTCCCTAGGGGAAGTAGAAGGAAGCGTAAGTGGGTGAGTAAACGCAAAGGATCTCCAGGAAGATCTGCAAAGTCTTGGTTTCACTCCAAGTCTGGCCAAACCTGAAATGGAAAAGGAGGTTGGGAGACGAAGAGCCCGATCATAAGATGAAAGAGTAAAATGAGTCAGGGTGACTCGTAGGGGAGTTTGACGTTTGTCGAATGTCTAGTTGAGGTAAGGGCCTTTGTAATAGGACAAGGAAAGGCCGACCCTGATTTGGAGGATGAAAAGTGGCTAGTAAAACTGACGTTTCTGGTGGATATCGCCATGTATCCTAACAAACTTTATCTTCGTTTGCAGGGTACAGGACAAACAGTAATGTGTGTTTTTGAGGTATGGAAAGGATTTGTATCTAAACTAGATGTCTACACACGGGACATCCAAAGTGCAACTTTTTGCATCTTTAATAGCTGAAGGCTTTTTCAGTGGATCACTATTTTAATGCAGTTGTAATTGGCATGTACATGAAGGATCAAACGTCTCAATTTTGCAATAGATTTCAAGATTTTCAGCAATTTGATTCATTGTTTTCTTTTCTAATCAAGTCCGAGAGCAGCAAAGACTTGAAATTATCTGAATTTGAATGGAACGATATTGAAGACTTCCAGATGCTGCTGATCGATTTTAAAGCATCTTTATTGTTGACATCGAAATTTGTTGATTAGCGGAAATCGCTGGAAATGATTGAAAACAAGCAAACAGCATTTTAACAGTTGGGAATCTTTGCCGGGGAAACTTAGCTGTCTGAAGAAGATGGCAATAGCTTTGCTGTGTGCATTTGGATCCACTTGCTTGCGTGAACAAATATTTTCACACATAAAGTTTATTCTTAGTCCCCATCGCAGCCGACTTACGAAAGATCATACGGAAGCAAATGTGTTTAACCGAAAGTGTCCAAATTTAGTCCCAATGTTATAGAGCTGAGCAAGAACAAGAATCTTCTTAAAAAGCTACTCTTTTGACTCTATTTGACTTTATCCAATAAAGTCAATTAAATAAATTTGTGTCTTATTCGTTATCTATTCAAATCAGGTAGTTGACTGTGCAAACCAAGCATATGAAAAGTTTGGCACGCGAAGTTGCTCACATTTTGATATTATTCGAAAACTGGCACGCCGCGTCCAAAAGGTTGCCGACCCCTGATGTAATAGATTGCTGTATGGTACCGTATGATGCTGGTGATCATTTTGAGCAAATTTTTCTATTAAAAGTTGGAATGAATTATTGCTAGTTGGATCCTAGGAAACAAATAAATTTGACCAAAAGCAATTTGGTTGACATTAAGTCTTTCAGTTAGCTAGTACAAGCCTAGCACAGTGTGCCAATTTTAAAAAAATGCCTCTAACCCTTTAAGGATCATAAGATTCTAATTGATAAAATTTGAAACAATTCCATAATTGTTTGTAACAAAGGGAAAATAATAGATTTATAAAAGTGGTTATTACATCATAATCGCATAACAATTAACAGTTGTGGGACATATGTGTCCCAGTATCCGTCAAAGGGCTAAGAGAAGTGCCATCTAAATACCATTTGCTCCTCACTTAAAAATAAACTACACCAATTGGATACCAGTCGGTACATTAGCAAAAAAAACATTATTTGATCATTACTACCGGTACGGTAAGCTTGCCGGCAAGTTTACTTGTTGTGTCCATGAGCAAGGCATTTAACGGTATGCCTCCATCTCTATGTAGCAAACAGGTGGTGGGGCCAAGCAGTTTACCCGTTGTGGTGACCCAATGTGACGAAAGACATGCAAACAGAGCATGAGCTTATACGCATGAATGAATAAATCGGTACCTTAATTTTTACATTACCCTTGGTCCAGCAGCCTAGGTAATAGCCCAAACAATAGGAAGGTTGCATGTGACGTCATGGACTTCGCGCCAAAAAAAGTGGATGACCAAAGGCTCTAATTTATGCTGGAAAGGTATAGGGCGAACACCAACTTTTGGGGTTATTTTGAAAACTAATGAAAAATTAATTAAAGTTTGGAATGAATTATTGCTAGTTGGATTCTCGGATACAAATAAATTTGACCAAAAGCAATTTGGTTGAGATTTGGTCTTTCGGTTGGCTAGTATAAGCCTAGCATAGTGGGCTAATTTAAAAAAAAATGCCCCTAAAAGAAGTGTCATCTAACTACCATTTGCTCCTCACTTAAAAATAAACAAGACCAATTAGATACCAGTCGGTACATTAGCAAAAACAACCATTATTTGATCATTACTACCGGTACGGTAAGCTTGCCGGTAAGCTTACTTGCTGTCTCCATGAGCAAGGCATTTAACGGTACCGGTATGCCTCCATCTTTATATGCCAAACAGGTGGTGGGGCCAAGCAGTCTACCCGTCGCGGTGATCCAGTGTGACAAAAGACATGCAAACAGAGCATGAGCTCTACGCATTAATCACTAAATCGGTACCGTAATTTTTGTATTACCCTTGGTCCAGCAGCCTAGGTAATAGCCCAAACAATTGTTTAAAGAGTGGTTAAGGTCACATAATTACATCTGACATATCAATATGACTGGCCTGCAATTACTATTGACAACAAATTTCAAAAACTTACTGATTTTATCCAACAATAACTAATCCAGCATATGTCTAACGGTACAGAAGTCTACCCTGTCATTTAGGCTACAGTATAACTTAAGTTTTCAACTTTTCAGAATGCTTATGCCACTAAGTATACTGTATAAGTTACACATTACAATTAACTTAAACTCATCATTCCCATACACGCTGATTAATCGAATATGAAACCCTCACAGAAGCTGGCTACAAATAAGCCTGCATGTTTAGCCCATAAAATTAGCCCAACTATTAGCAATAACAAGCAAACCTTAGCACCTCTTATCTTACTTTGACCTTAGATTCATTCCTTAACATCAATAAAACAACATATTTAACGTGCATTCAACAACTGTCACGTTTCTTCATTTGCTTTGCAAAAAACGATATCACTCCTATTCAATTCAATGCAAAAACACTGGCTTTGGTCATCCACTTTTTTCGAAAGCGCATTTTGATGACGTTTGATCACGTGCGTGCAACCTTCCTATTGTTTAAGGAGTAGTTGAGGTCACACAATTACATCTGACATATCAATATCACTGGCCTGCAATTACTATTGACAAAAAATTTCAAAAACTTACTAATTTTATTCAACAATAACTAATCCAGCATATGACAAACAGTATAGAAGTTTGCCCTGTCATTTAGGCTACAGTATAACTTAAGTTTTCAACTTTTCAGAATGCTTATGCCACTAAATATACTGTATAAGTTACACATTACAATTAACTTAAACTCAGCATTCCGAAACACGCTGATTAATCGGATATGAAACCCTCACAGAAGCTGGCTACAAATAAGCCTGCATGTTTAGCCCATAAAATTAGCCCAACTATTAGCAATAACAAGCAAACCTTAGCACCTCTTATCTTACTTTGACCTTAGATTCATTCTTTAACATCAGTAAAACAACATATTTAACGTTCGTTTAACAACTGTCACGTTTATTGATTTGATTTGCAAAAAACGATATCACTCCTATTCAATTCAATGCAAAATCTCTGAATCTGGTCAGCCAGATTTTTCGAAAGCGCATTTTGATGACTTTTGATCACGTGCGTGCAACCGTCCTATAGTGAATACAGGTAGAACAAAGGTAACCGATTTAAACTAATGCGTTAACTGCTCTGAACGTAATTCAAAATTAGAAACTAAAATTGTGGGTTTAATCGACTGAACAGCGAGAACAAAAAAAAATCAATCTAAGTTGCAGAAAAAAAACGAGCGCTGTTGGATTTACTGATTAAAGTAACTGAGTTCAATTAACAGTATAATATAAATCTAAGTTCGATACCGCTACACTCTTTCCATGTTGGTGCTGCAACAATTGCTAAATTAAATCACTTCAGGCACCTATAAATCAATTGCACGTGATGCCATCACCACTTGCGACGCCTTTCAACGCTTTGTTGGAGGACCAAAAGCGCATTGTTAGCATAGAAATTAAATACAGGCTTTTGCTATCAGCTCTTTTTCTTATTATTTCATCGCTTAAAGTTGCAATTTTTTTCAGAAATTGCAAAGAGTGATGAGGTAGCTAAATATTAGGACACAAACTGTAAACGAATGTGATAAAAATAAGAGATTTTTGGGCAATATTTGGCAAGCTAACCGTGGACAGTAGCAATACCAAATATCTAATTTGAATTTTGCAACAATCGCATGTAGGCAGTTACGTTGAGAAAGATTCAGGCAATATCGACAAACTGGGAATCGTGTAAAGAACCCATAGTAGTTGCAGTAGCTGCAATGAAATTGCTTCATAAAAATCATTTTAGCACCTTTGAAAAAAAAATTTAACTTAATGTCCCCCCCAAAAGTCTGTTTTCAGCTAAACTTTTAAGTATTTTTTACTAAAAAGGCGTCAACTCGCCCCATAGTAGAACAAATTGGTTCATCAGCTCTCTCAAAATATAACTTGCGAATCAAGATCAACCTCGCACACCCCTAAAAACTGATTTATTTCATGGGCGTAACACTTATTGTGTATGGGGGAGAAAAAAGGCATTTTTGTCTCAAAACAAGGTTGAGGACTTTTTAGAGGTTAAGTTTTTCTGCGTGACTGTTTGGCTGTATCTAGCTGCAAATAAGCGTGAAGACCACTTTTTACGCACATTTTCAAAGATTCTGCGGGGTCGGTGGGCCGGACAGGAGGCTGAAGGCATTTTTGTCATACAATAAAGTTGAAAGCCTTTTTATACAAGATATCGTACTATTTGTGATTGACTTCTTTGCCATTTGTAGCTCCAGACAAAAATGAAGATCTTTTTTTACGTAAATTGCCCATTTTTGATAATTTTGGGGGACTGAAGGTATTTATATCTCAAAACAAAGTTGAGGGCTTTTTTTGGGCGATTCTTTTGCTCCATGCAATCAAAGTTAAAGACCTTTTTTTTGGAGATTAACCTTTCGCAAGTGAGTTCTTTGCCTATTTTGAAAATTTATGAAAACGGGAGGGCTGACAATATTTCGGGGGTGTGCATTTATTTATTTCACATTATAGTATATTTAGATGGGAAGTGTAGGAAAAGCGGATGACCTCCTTAACTAAATTTTCCCGTAACGAGTCGGAGAACCTAGCTTTTTAGATTATCTGTAAATTTATGCCAGTAATTCATTGAGGAGCTTCTACACATGGCCTATTGCATTCTGCTATGTTTTCAGCATTGTAACAGTTAGCAATCAAATTCTGCAATTTCTATGCACTAAATCTCACAAAAAACATTGTATTAATAAATATGAAGTTATTGTCAACTACACAAATACAAATCACAATTGAAGAAAAGAAAAAGGATAAATCGTAAAACATACTTGAACAAAAAACTGTAATATGAGGTCATTACAACAGCAAGTTTACCAGCTGTTTAAATTAAATTTAGAGATGACACTGCAACCAAGATTGCTGAGAGTAGAGGGCTCATGTTTAAAATCAACATAAATCCTATGATTGTGAGCTTCGCATCTTCGCTCTTTGCATGAAAACCGGGTTTGGGCTCAATCCGCTGGTCCACTTTAGTGACACTGCGCGCAAAAATTAAAATAACAAAAACAATTTAAGAGAAGAGGGGAGGTAGAAGAAACCAAGTTCCTCGTATAGCATTGACGTAAACAACACGTGACAAAAAACGTTGTTCCCACATAAGCTCTTTCAAGGTTCAGTTAGCGGTCATTGTACAGCAGGAATTTATGCTCAACATAACTGAATTTCAATTAGCAAAAGTACAGGTCGAGTACGATCAAGCCGAAGCCATGATATGGTCATAAGAAAAACAAACCCATACACCATTCATCAACACAAGTTTTTAATAAACAATACGAATATAAAGCTATTTTATTTAATTTGACAATATTTGCATCTGTAAGTGTAGCAGTAGAAAAAAAGCATAAAATGTATGCGAATGTGGTGGTCCAGATTTAGACTTTTTATGCACAATTTCGATAATGAATCAAGAAAATTAGTCCAAAAAACGAAAAGTAAAGTAGCCCTTTTTCTTTTTCTATGGTCTTGGGGAAACCAATCTACTCTGTCACAGCTGTATGATTAATTATGTGGGATTAGATAAAGTCAATAATTGAATACATTCATTTTTGAAAGTCATGAAATCACGATGGCACTAGTTCTGGTAGACCCTGTAAAGTTATATCTATCAACTTTGCTTTTCAACAATATTTACACTGCAAAAACGATAGTGCCTATCAAAAATCTGCAGTTTTTAAAAGTTAACTACTCAGTGACTCAGCATATCATACAAAAAGTTCATAATTAATCAGTTACAAAGATACAAAGATGACTGCTATTCAGCATAACAGTGGCATTAGCGTTATAAATGAGCAAAAAAAACAACTCAAGAAAGCACTGCTTGTTTAAACATACAGGGTGTTTCAAAAGTCACGCCCGATTTTATATATATTCATATTAAAAATCGGGCGTGACTTTTGAAACACCCTGTATATAGCCTTTTTGTGATCATTTTATATAACATAGCAATCATGCTTTGGTGACATCACAGATTTGTTACTGCACTTCAGAGCAGCAAAGGCCCACGCGAATTTTACATTCAATCAAAAGGACAACATGCTACTAGGTAGTATGTAGCAATGCTTTGTAGCATCAAATTTACACAGTGCAGTTGCCCTAGTAGGGTACAAATGTGTCATTTTATTCTTTCACAATACTTGCCAATGCATAGAATTTCTTTCAACTGGCTTCACAATTTCTTCACAAAAACTACAAAAACAAACAAGAGGAAAGATTAATGAATCTCATTCTACACAACTGTCCTCAGAAATGGAGATTTAGTCGCAACTAAAAGTAGGTAATACCAAACGAAGGTTAAGAGCTAGTGATTTATTAGACAATGGATGCCTCCACAAGCTAACTACTTATACATCTAAATTATGACTTTCAGATTGCAAATATAACAGCAAAAATATACCTAGGTGACACACAACCACAGAAATTAGTTCCATTGCAAAAATGTTTGTAAAAGATATGAAACACAGAGTAATGGCTGCATCTGTGGGGACCAGTTGATAGGAGTATTTGTTGTTAAAAAAGGGAAGTGACTATTTTGATGTCGACGGCATTTTACCCTTGGAGACTATTTTTCAGTAATCGTCCACGTGTATTTATATCGCCATATTTGCTACAATTCTGCAAGTGACGCTGTGGTGCGTGGACAGTGCACCTGCCTTGAAATGTCATGATTACGAGTAGGAAGCTTGGCTGGCAGGGCACTTAGAGAAAGGCAGGTGCACTGGAGGGGGAGGCCCAGTATGTGAATGCTGAGGGTAGTGTACAATTGGAGGGAATGTACAGTATTGGAAAGTGCACACTGGGGGTGCAAATTTTTTAATTCATTATTAAAATTGATCAATCAAAAACGACCAAAAGTCACATGTTCAATACGTCAGCAAGATTGACCAATCACAAATAACTCTCGGCAAATTAGCCTTCAAGGGTAAAATGCCATCGAAGTCAAAATAGCCACTGCCTTAAAAGCAATAAGGTAAAATAGAAAATTTTTTCAAAAAAAATCACCAACATCTTATGGTATTATTGAGCAATCTATTACACCATGTCAAAAACTTCAAGCAGCCAGTTTCGACCTTCTTGGTTCTCATCACGCCGTTGTAAAAAACACTCAGTAATGAAAATGTTGAAAATTGCTACCTAACAACCAACAACCTCTATATTCTGTTTAAAAAAATAGATTTCATAATCGAGGGCGCATTTTGTCTTGCATTGTGGGAACTTGTCTTTAGATATTTAAATAAAAAAATTATACAGTTCTTCCTTATACAGTTATTTCTTCTTAACAGTATAGTAGTTTCTTAAAACCAACAACGTTAATAATTCATTCACATAATTTGAAGCAAAAAGTTATGTGTAACTAGGTAAAATGTATTTTTAACAATGTAATGAGTAGCGAATAAAGTTTGATTAATAGGCACAGTTGAGTGGTAAGTTCAAAAGCAACATTGGTTTCTCTACACCATATCATAAGCCAGTGGTTTTCAACCTTTTTGCTGGAGCGGAACTCCAAGAAAACATTCCAGTGGTTCGAGGCACCCCTGTGCAATAATTCGTTTGTTTTATGCAAAAAACAGCATTTAATTTAATGAATAAAATAAGATTTGTGTAACTTCTGGCGGAACCCCTAGACTGTACTGGCGGAACTCTAGGGTTCCGCCGAACCCCGGTTGAAAACCACTGTCATAAGCACTTTGATGTGCTGAAAATGTAACTTGAATTTGTTGGGGCATAGCCACAAATTAGGTCATTGTGGCTTCACTTATTCTGCTGACAGATGTACAGTAGATTTCAGATCTAGCCTTTCTTGTTACCCAGTTTGGAAAGGAAGCAACGCTTGGAGCTTAATTGTTTTCTAACTGCAGTTTGATGGCTTGCAATAAATTAGCAGCTACACAAAGCTTATATTTGGAGTATTGAGTTTGGATGATAATTAAAACAAGAAAAGGATGGTCAAAAACAATTTATCAGAATCTTGGATTTGGCCCACCGAACAAGTTTATAACATATGCGGACAACATCAACAGATGCCAAATAATTGATAACCTACTGGTTAAAAGACATTTCAACCATTTCGGCAGCCCGCAGGCTTACTGGTATTGCAGTGTACAGCAGCAAACTATACCAGTTAAGCTTTATGCACCATTCTAAAGAATGGTCACTTCTAACTCGAAAATATGTGTAACTAATCTTTTATATTTCTTTCAAGGTTTGAAAACCACTTGACTCAACTTTTGAATAGATGAAAGACAAATGTTCAAGCTGCTTTCCCAGTTTCCTTTGCAGCTTTATGCATGGACATCCAAAAACCTAGTTGTTCCTTTGCTATCTCTACTAGCACATCCAACAGCGGCACAAAAAAGACCAATATTATATTCTATCCTTATCAAAGCGTAAAAGGTAAATCATTAAGTTTACAGTTGTAAGCCCTTTATACATCAATGGGGGTTAGGCTATTCTTTTTTTTGTATGGCAAACGTTTACTCATAAAAATGCTACTTTTTTACTGAATTTCATCACTTTTCCACAATAAAACCTGCCTCTGTTGAAAAAATTTTCCAAACAACCATATCTTTCTAATTTTCTTAAATTGCAGTAGAACGCCGATTATCCGAACGTTATTCTGACAAATGTTATATAACCGCATCTACATTCTTATCTTGAGAAATCGCTATCTGCTCTTGATAACGGACTGTGTTTACGTGCAAAAGCTTTTAAGTTTCAAACTTATTTAATATCTATATCTTCCATAAAAAGAAAACGGAACAAAATGACGATTGGGACAAAGCTTGAGACCATAGATCAACTAGCAATAGAAGTGAGGGTTTTGTTTCTGGCAATGCGCAACAACATTGGCATTGTTATTTGATTATCCGAAAAAATCGATTGTCCAAACCACCCTTGGTCCCAATTAGTTTGGATATTCGGTGTTCTACTGTGTTCTATTGCTTCGTATACCTTCACCAGGTTGCCAGATTTTCTTCAAGTTTCCAGCCCAAATGGTACCTAAAAACTAGCACAAAATAACCTAACGCTTGCCTGTTGAAAAAGAGCCGAAAATTTGCAAAGTTAGTTCATACAGAGCCGCTGGGAGAACAGTCCAGCCCCGGCATCAGCACAATATTTGGTCTGCCATCGATGGAGGTGGACAAGTCAGCCTGCGCTTCGGCATGACTTCCAAAAAACAGGCCAACACTGCTGCTGCCGTGATCGTTTTGGTAATTTTTCCTTCGGTGAGACGGTGATCTCCGAAAAAAAAAAGAAAAAGTTCATCACCTAACAAACGGTGTCAAATCATCAAAGTTTTTGGAAAATATTGCGATGTAGTGCCTGTTAAGCCTATTTTCGAGCTGTTTTTCTGACAAAAATATGCCAGCAACGGCAACAACCTCCATATCACACAGTTGTCTTCAACTTTTACACTTGTTGTTACTCCAAAAACTAGCCTGAAATACCGGAACGGGTGGCAAAAAGTAGCCCTAAAAACTGCAACACGCGACTGCTAAATTTTTCTCGCAACGTCTCCTCAAAACTAGCCCAATTCCGCGGGAAAACTGCGGATCTGACAACACTAACCTTCACATTATAAAAACTAAATTTGGATCCCCCAAGATTTTTCAAATATTTTTACAACGATTGGCGCAAGATTTATGACGTCAATGCAACTAATCTATAGGCTCTGTCTTCAATAACACTCTTGACGTGACAGACGACATCCAACGCCGTATTCGTCTTGCTTCTACTACAATTGATCGACTAAGCACTTCTGTCATACTCAACAAAAATTACGACACTGGCACAAGAGTAGCTGTCTAGGAATGCTGTCTGCGTGACAATCCGTTTGTTAGGTTGCGAGTCGTGGGTATCCTATCGTCGATACATCACCTTCGCCTGCAGCGACTTCTTGGCGTTCAGGGCTACTAGGTTCCTTTTGTTTAATGACACGCGACTGACCCAATTCACCATTCTGTTCCCGTGAATCAAGAGCACGCAGTTCCTTGATTTTATCAGATTCTTGAGATCAGTACAACCATAGCCTAACCAAGAGCCGTCTTCAAAGCAAGATTTTAATAAAGTGTTTAATAACAAAGTAGGCTACAACTTATCTTCTTTTGCTTAATTTATTGCTTTCCAATCTTTTAACGTGTTCCTCACTAAATCGTTTTTAAAATCTTTTCCTCCTCTCTTTATGAAACTATTTGCTTCTTCATATACTGTTAGAACCCAATATTCCTTTGTGTGACACAGGATCGCAGCCTGAATCAAAACAGTACATTGTCAACGCCAAAGTAAAGAAACAACGTTTTGAGAAAACTTGTCACAATAAAGTGGGGTGCCCAGCGATTCCTACCTTAGTCGACAATTTAGCTCTCAATAACGTCTGTTCCCTCATAAGTGGCTACCTGTCCTTAAGCCCATTACACGAAAAACCTCCACATGTTAGCCAGCATTGCCCTACCGAGATGAGAAAGGAGGTTGCCAGTCATGTGAAAAGTCGTAGGCAAACCAGTAATTATAGACATTTTCTGTATGGTCGAATTGCAGTAACCTAAAGATTAAAGCCGAGGGAGAGTTTCTCAGTTACGTCATCACCTTGGATAAATCACCTTTTTTAAGAAAAACAGAGACTTCGCTGACTGACCCCCATAAAAGATTTTTTTTGCATGTATATGACAACCCCTCCATTTTCACACCTCTCATCCACTGGACCATAATACAGTTTGAGGCAATTAAAAATGCTTGTCGCATCAAAGAAGCCATTTTAGAGTGGAGCTTTTCCACAATCTCAAACACGAGCGAGTGTGGCACTGCATCCGAAAACATTCTACATCTTCTCATGTTCCATAGATTACTATACTAAGGCCATGCTCAACTAAAGATTTAGCACTGCACAGTGCACGTGCTCAGCAATGCGTGAACAGTGAGGCAAAGAGTATATGACGTCTTATTAGAGAATCAATAAGATCTAACGCTCGTATGCTTATTTTCCTGTTGGAAACCATTGACTTAATATATTTTTAATCATTTTTTCTTGTTTAACGCACCTTCAGAGTCATGAAATGGTATCATTTCTTACATTTTTAAAGAAGTTGGGCCAATTTATGATTTTGATACACGCAAAGCTATTGATGTAGTTTTCGAGACCACTTTATGACTGGTTTGAAATGGGCTGGGGCTTTTCTCCAAACCTAATTTAATTAAGTTTGCGGCCTGAATCTGGAAAATCGTTTTATACCGAGCCTCCGTCACGAAGAAAAGAAGGGGTAACCACAACAACAACAACAACAGACTACTTTTTGCAAGTTTTGGTGTTCATCTCGGGTTTTCACTCAAGGTCTTGGTCTTGGTGTTGAAGACTTCATGACTTGGTCTTGCTGTTCGGCCTCGCATCCCAAACCAAGATCCTATAACTAAAAAAGTTTTCGCTTTGGCGACAAATTTTTGTTTCTCATGGTCACTTCTTAAAAATTAAACAAAAGATTTTTTGTTTCCTATCAACTTTTTGTTGGTGTCAATTAGGGAAGATCTCAACAAATGTTTATAAACTAGTGCAATAAAAAGTATCAGCAGTTTTTAAGATTTTTTAAATTAGTTTTGTTGTAAACGAATTACACTGCTGTCACCAGAAAAATTTTTGTAATCTAGGAAACCTTTCATTACTGTGAGGCATTTTTATAAAGGTAGACAAAAAAAAGACGCTAGTTATAAGAATGATTTTGACTTGTGCATAATCATTATGGTGGTAGACGGGATTGTTTTCCATCACATCAGAAATATTTTGCCCTAGGGTAAAATTTTGTACACTGATATACAGTTTTCCGAAAAATAAAAAGTAGCTTAGGTTGAAATTTAAACCCGCAATTCTTACCAATCTACAATGGGCTGAAATATTGTGGAAAATACTAAAATAATTATTCTCGCAATCAAACTGTACGCTTTGAGGCGCTAAAAAGAAAATCATTTTATAAATTTGTCTAGTGATTTAATTCAAGAAAAAGATGATTACATTTGAAAATTGTAGGCGAAGATGGAAATTATAAACCTTGCACCTAATTGGCAAAGCAGCATACGGGCGTAAGGGGCATTAACAATTTATTAAAATGAATATGCCAGGAAACAATAATGAGTATACCACCCAACCAATTTAGACGAGACCATCCCTGGACGCGTTTCGTCCTTTTGGACTCATCAGCAGGGCCCGTCCCGTCACAAACAAAAGTAACCCACTCATTAACGTTATCCTTAAAAAAAAATCCAACTGTAAACCTTGCACCTAATTTTCACTCTATCTCAAAAATTCGTTGGCATGGATTTGCTCGACCCGTCTCCCACCTTGTGAATTGTCAACGCACTCGCCGCGAGCGTGAAGGCATTGCAAAGACAAGGTGCTAGGCTATCTATGCAGCGTTTAATCTGCTTTTTCAGATCAGTGTGTAAATTGATCTCCCAGTGGATATGCAGCCAAAATCAACCAATTTGTCAACCCGCCCTTTTAAGCAACGCAATATGTCGTCGGTTGAAGTCTCAGTGTTTCTGCATGTGCATAGTTGGATTTTTTTTTAAGAATAACGTTAATGAGTGGGTTGCTTTTGCTTGTGACGGGACCGGCCCTGTTGATGAGTCCAAAAGGACGAAACGCGTCCAGGGATGGACTCGTCTAAATTGGTTGGGTGGTATACTCATTATTGTTTTCTGGCATATTGATGATCTCGAGACATTGCGCAAAAAACTTGCTACCCACGTCACGCTCCTGAGACGACTTGCGGACTGGGAATGGGGCGCTGGCGCTAAAACACTGCGTACAGCTGCCCTATCCTTGGTTTACCCTACAGCTGAGTACTGCGCACCAGTTCGGTGTCGCAGCGCACACACCTGTCTCATCGACACTGTTTTGAATGACGCCTTGCGTATTGTCACTGGATGCTTGCGTCCTACTCCAACAGACCACCTGCCAATTCTTTCAGGCATCCAGCAAGCTGAGCTTCGCCGCTAGAGGGTGACACTTTCCTTGGCCAAGCGTGGCACCCTGGATTCAAACCACATTTTGCACGGTCAACTAGCTGGGTCACCAGATGTCTCCCAGGAGAATCTGAAGTCAAGGAGCTAATTTGTGCCTGCTGGGCGGAAACTATTAAATGATCTATCTGAACTCGGCTCAGTGGACGAATTATATATTGCATAGATGGAGCGCGGAGTATTCCAAAAGAACATATATATTCCGTGTTTTCATTCCTAGGGCCAGTACTAGGCCCCTTACGGGCTTGCCCAGAACATCATGGGTTAAGCTTAATCGCCTGCGGACTGGCGTTGGGCGTTTTCATTTGTCTATGTACAAATGGGGTCTCACTCCCTCGTCGAATCGCGAGTATGGTGCCACCGAACAAACCGCAGGCCACGTTGTCTCAGGATACGTCATACATCGGTCATCTCAAGGGGTAACTGGTTAGACGGTTTTGGATGACGATACTCGATGCTGGCTCAATACCACCACAGCCAGCATCTGATCCCATTGGAAAATGGATGCCCTCCACACGAAAGATTAGTTTAAACTTTCTCCCTTTGTAGTGTAAACAAAAATGTGCGAGAAAATTCGTCTTCCCACTAAAAATAATCATTTTTCTGGCTACGCCCCCTTTATTTTGTATTATTAAAAACTTTTTTCTATTAAGTTTTTTACTATAAAGGAAGTAAAGAAATGAAATTTTAATAGCAAGATTTTTTGTAGCTTGAGATGATTTCGACATAACAATGCAAAGTATAATTACATAACTGGTATAGGCCTACGACTAAAAATTTTTTGAAGAAATTCTTATTCTCTCTACTACTATAATTGGACAGTTGGTATTCTTTTGAAGATACCATCACTGAAAAACGTCAACTCCCAAAAAACGTCACAATCAATATTGCAAAATGTTTTACGCACTTGGTGCAGAGTGATATATTGGGTTTTGACACAATTTCTACAGTAAAAGCTGTGAAATGTTCCATCAAATTTTCATGATTCCTTTCAGTACCAAAAAAAATCTCATTGGCTGATTGACTTTATTTTTTTCTCATCCAGATTTCAGAAGTAACATATGATGTGTTGTGGAAAGTTTAATCAATTGGGAAAGAATGCTCTCGTTTAGACAAAAACAAGATAATTTGGTCTTCAAATTTAATGTGGTTTTAAAGAGCAAAACTTGATAAAAAAAAGTGTCTTAACAGCAGAAAACCTCAATCAAATGAACAAAATTACCAAGGAATAGCAAACCTGGATAGATACAAAGTTTTGGTATCTTAATCGAAAAGCAAAAAAGACAGAATTGCCACGATAGCAGGTGAAGTTAAAACAGTTATGGCAAAATATGAACTTGCCAATTCAACGATGCACATTAATAATTAAAAGAAATATTGTGAATGTTATTATGAAGTCTGAAAAACATAGCCGAAGAATATGAAATTGAAATTTGACAAGATGTTTAATGTCACCTGTCAGAAAGAGAAATGATCGCATCACGAAGACAAAGATTTCTGTGCGGCCCAAGTGCCAACAAATAGAAGGTAGGCTATAACAGCATCCAAGAAGATACGAAAAGGATTCATCCAAGAATACTAAAATTATTCAAAAGAAAAAGCATCAGCGACTCAAGATTTTGTTACTGACAGTACTCAAGAAATGCAAGAAAGTGAGCATTTTAGGCCTGCGTGCGAAGATCAGGATTCCAGTTGTAATGAAGATTTTGAAAATTCCTCTGATAGTGAAGGATTTGAAAAACCATCTTCCTTTAAACGGCAATTACGTTTGGTGACCTCAGCAAAATTAAGTTCGAGCAAAGTACAAAAGTCTGCAAAATATTGTCAGAAAGCAATGTCTTCATTCTCACTTCAACTCAAAATGGTGCGTACAAAGCTATAACAAGCAAAGAGGTAGAATCAAAGATGAATTTTATAGAAACCTTAAAAAATAAACACTAGTGTTTCCACTTTGAAGGAAAGATTATGTAGAAAAGCAAATATCAGGTGGTTATTTTAAAAAAATGCAAGAAGGAAAACTTGCTGTTCTTCAACTGATAGCTGGAAAAAGGGAAACAATATTTAATAATGTAAATACTGCATTTTATAAACATAAACTCTGACCATCAACAAAAATGGTTCTGTCTGATACAACTTCAGAAAACATCGTAAGATATTTAGGTATGGTCACACGACTGCTGAAACCCTTTGAAGTTATTGGACAAAAATACCTGCATTCATTTGATGTCAAAACCATATTTTAAGTACAACACTGATATATTTCTTTTAATGATCATTTTAGTGAAATATCAATATCGCCAAATCTCAATTTTACATTTACTTCAAAATTGGAAAATTGTTGAAGTCCAGTCATCGAGGTCGATTGAAATCACGGGACCTTTCTTCATCACTTAGTGACATGCTACAGGATTTTTAATGAGTATGCAAGCTTCCAAAAGGTAAATGTTCAATCACTCTCTGCTCTTGGTGAAGCAAGATAGAACACGAGGGCGATTTACACTCTGCTTGCTTTTATTTTTATACCGGAGTACTACCAAAAACTAAAGCAGCATGTGATCTTATTTAAGGTTCATGGGTTGGCATCTGTTTTTTTGCTCAATGCTTCAATCCTGCTGTCTATGACAATTAGTAAGATACTTGCGAAGAGCACCCAAAGGCTTTGCAGTCATTAAAGAAGTCTTGGTCTTCGAGCCTAAAAACTACACCGAAGCAGCATTCGAATATCAACCCAGAGCGTGCAATGAAAGAGCTGCAAGACTTACTTCAGCTGTGTAGATCCAATGAAAATATAAACATAAAATTTCTTCTCACCAATGTGCAATATTGATATATAGGTTTCACTTGTTTGTTAATGCAAATTGTGAAACCGTACAACTGTTTTGGGATCATACATGTATGCAAATTTTTGACTCGTGTTAGAGTTGAAATCAACTTTTTCTATTGGAGGGTGACGTTTCTTCAAGGAAAAATATGTTTTTTCAATGTGCGCATACAAACTCCACCGAAGATCATATTGTCATTGTCACGAATAAGTAAATTTGCGTTAAAGAATAGTTTTACACATGTATAGAGTTGTAATCTATTTGTTTTGCCATGATTATTTTATTTGTAAATCTGAATTGTTTGTAGCCCTAACTTGCTAAACCGTTTTCAAAAAAAACTTTTTTTCCTTCGGATTTGTAAATAGATTTGTAACTCACACGCCTTTCCAACGTCACAATGGTTGTCTACTTGACTTTCCAATGTATTCTACTGTAGTGATTCTTGTTTCTTCTCAAAGATTTTTCTTTTTATTATTATTATTATTACCGATTGCGTAATTTATTAACGGTGTTTTTCCTGCGTCACGTGATGTTCTAGCATTTTCTAGATTATTTTCCAGCCGTGTATGTAAGGCGGCAAGATTTGTTTTTATTTATTCAGAGATTCAGAGTGTAATTCAGAGTATAGTTCAGAGCGAGATAGTAGAGTGTAGTAAAAAGGCGTTGTTTCGTGGTGATTGTTGTGACAGGAATCAAGCGATTATTTTGGTGGTTTTAGTTTTGGTTAGTCTCTGATATTTAGTTATTAAAGTGCTTTAGTTCTGTGTTTTGGCAAGCGAAAGAATTCGAAGTTATAGAGTGGTTTGTGAATATATTTGCTCTGTTCGTGATCGAGAAGTGCGTGGGTTAAAGTGTATTACTGGAAGCCAATCTTTTCCTAGCTATTAAGTTGCAACCAGACTTAATTATTCGAGCGATACTGCAAGTCGCTTCAATTTTAAGAAATAAATTAAAGTTGAAACAGAATCAAAACTCTATTAAAACGCGGCAGTCATAACCCAAATACATGATTTATGTGTGAGGAGCATGCAATAATGATGTTAGTTTGGTTTAGGCCACTAATTTTCAACCGCTGGTCGGTTGTGATTTTCATGCCGATCCTCAAAAAAAGTTATTTCCACCCAATAATAAAGCCATGTCCTAACAAAATGGATTCTGTATGAGCACTCAACGAAAAAATTCCTATTAGTTATTATTTAGATAATGGTGCGTAAAGAATTCTTTTGATTTTAGCTGTTCACAACAATGACAAGTTTGAGAACAACCAGTTAAGACACTGGACTCAAGTTTGATAAAAATTGGTCAGAATTATTTTGTTGTTATTAAATCTGTCTACTCTTGGAACAGAAGATCCTTACCGTATAGGTTGACAGTGAGCTTTATAAGATGTGAGAATTTAATGCTTTTCGCTACGTCACAGTATATTGTTCATAAAAAGATGCCTGCTGCGGTTGCTTTTGATGAGGTTATATCTGAGATATAATGGCCACTAGGATTGGTGCATTGCTTTTTATTCTACCCAACAAAGCGCACTCTAAATTTACAAAAATTACATCCTGCACTTTGTGAGGTTAGTGTTAAAATTTCAGCTTCATATTAACAGAGAAGTTTGCATATCCAGGCTGACAACTTTGGTCATAGAGTGACAGTAAATTCATGAATTCATCGAAGGCGTTGAAGAATCACTGTGGCAGCAAATGATTAGACGAAATCCCACGATAAAAGTTGTTGTGTGCATGGCTCCCGGTCCCGTCATCCTGCGCGGAATATCTCACAACCAAGATCATGTTTGGGGATCGGTTTAGGGTAAAAAAGAGGTGGCTTGTTGGAAAGAATATTTTCCAAAAAGAATTTTTTCAAATGTCGCGATGATGCATGTTTGGGGCGGATAGAAGAACTGGACCTCTCCGCGGGCCTTTTTACTACGGCCTTGGTGGAAACATTATCGACTATAAAGACTATAGTTTGAGAAAATATTGCGAAAGATCATTCTGGCGATACGCACAAAAACTGCAACAATTCAGTTTCATTTTTTGATTTGTAGCGTTTTATAACCTTATACACAGGGGCAGTGACAGCCCAAAAAAAGTTCGGGATAAATGATAGGCAAGATAATTTCAGAGAAAACCTCGATGGAATGTAGTCCCAAGTCACCGGCAGGAACATGGCTACAATGTAAGGATTTTCTCAGTACGGTACCACATAATATATATCTTAACTTAATTCAGTTATTTTTAGAGTATAAAGGTTGCTTTGCTTTGCTTTGAGTGATTGAATAAATCAAGGATCGAGTTAATCAGATTTTTTTTGACCGGTTATTAATTTTTATTGAAAACCACTTTTATTGATCCGCTTAAACGAGCTTCTATAAGGGGGTCCAAAGAGGTCTTCAACCCAGAAAACTTTAAGAACCAGCATTGCTTTGGTGCAATCTGGCGTATCACTTGTGGGAAATTTCTTGCCAAAATGAAAACAAAATCTAGGGCAATATGTAAAACAAGGACAATTTAGCCTATTGTTTAGATATTAACTTTCGCTCGAAATTTAAATAATGCTATTAAGATAGACAAATTAAAATAGGTTTGTTAGTGGTTAAATCTGAAGCTGTTAGACCTACAATAAACTGTGGAAAATCTATTTTAGGTCCAACCGAGCCAGATTTAACCACAAACTATTTATTGTTTTTATGCACCACTTCAAATCACGGATCCCTGCTCTTGGACATCTTTGTTTTATAGCCGAGCAAAATGATACCTTGCAAAAATTAATTTCTGAGTCTACCCTTCGCTAATTCATAGTCGTTAAACTACTGTAAAACAGCTGTTATTGCACATGTGCAATTGGAGACGGAACAACGAAACAAACTTTTGAAAAATTCGAACAATTTATTCACGAAAAGTAGTACCGGCTTTGCATTTTTATTGTAAATCAGAAGTCCGCAAACTCAAGTAACTTGCTCGGATCATTCCAACCGCACAAAACTTTAAGCTGTGTGATTTTTCAAAATATTTTTTGTGTTTCAAAAGCTAGGGAAGTTACAGCCTTGGGTTTCTACTCCTTTCTTACAAAAAACTCAATGGATTTGCAGGAATTACAAAAATGTCTCTAAATAGAAGTGGGGGAACAAGTCCACCTCATTTTCCGGTGGCGCAGCCCATGCTTGCATAATTGTTGTCAGATTTTTTAACCACCGATAGGCTCATGCGTTTTATTTCCAACAGCCAGACGGACAGATGGAATGTTGTGACAAAGTTTAGGCATCCCCCTGCCCATCCCGAAATTTTCGAGAGCAAACCTGAAATTGGAAAAAAGCATCGTTTTCAAAATTCTTTTTAAAACCAATGTGCTTTTTGTTCGAAATGGCAACCAAGGCACATGAAACATAAGATATTGGCCATCTCTCGGGACTTTGCGCTGTCGCCAAAACCGCTAGCTTTTTCTGAGAAATTAAACAAAACAACAATAACATTATCGAATGACAAACGCCAAAATATCAGTTCAAAGGCCGTAATTGATTCAAAGAAGTGTCCAGCAAAAAGTGCTGTCAAGTGCTTTTTGTTAGTCACTATTTTATACCAAATCTATAATTGAAGTTTTTACGAAAACGCAAATCTTTTACTGAAGTCTTTACTAACAGAAATGTTCGACCTTCCCCTCTCAAAAATGCGGTCTTTTCCAAAATATAGAACAATAATTATGCAAAACCCCAATAACTTGAACACGAAAAAACGTTGGCTGATTAATTGGAAAGAAGAGTAGTTTAATTGGACCTATCAACCGACGCAGTGGAGAATTGTTTAGAGATTTCGCTTCGCAGTCGGTAGGCCTGGGTTCTGTTCCCCTGTCAAGTCTTACCAAAGACTTTAAAATTGGTGTTCCCATTTTTTCTGGTTGCCACTCAGCACAAAAGAGATAGTGTGAAGAAAAATTCTGCAAACTCGCTTGTGCTTTTGGGAAAGGCACTTAACAGGATCCCCCATCTTTATGCAACAGACAGGCGGTGGGGCCAAGGGATCTACCCATCGTGGTGGCCCAGTCTAACTGAAGACATACAAACAGAACGTGAGATCATACTCATCAGTGAATAAATGAATGAATCGGATCGAATGATATTTGCCTTCCATGGTCTGACAATGCCTCGCTCTATTCCAAGAAAATATTTCAAGAGCTTAATAACGACATCAATATAGAAAAACTTCTCGTGTGTGTTGTTTAACGTTTCAATCGAGATTGAACGAGACGACACTGTTAAGCTTAATAACTATTTAAGGCAAAATTTTATTTGTAGAACATTGAAAGCACGATTTTTGTTTGATATCTTACTTTAAGATAAAATTGTCGCTAAATTTTTGCGATGTCCAAATAAAAGCATTAGCTTGTTGAATTCAAAATAAGTTTTGGCGATTGCCCCGAAATATTAGAATAGACGGAGATTTCCGTCTCATTATAATTTGATATCCTATGGTATTGTAATTGATTAACTATTGTTTCCAAAGATTGTTCTAATTATAGATTTGAAATCAACCAGAAGAAAGGAACAAACAACAGATTAGTGAAAAGTAGTCTGCGAATCTCTGAACAAGATTTTGGTATGATGCATAAACACAAATAAACAATTGTCATTATTTATTGATTTTTCTTAAGCAAATGAAGTCTGCTCCAATGCTCATGCAATGTGAACATCATTTAGGACACAAAGAAGACAGATGCGTAACGAGAAAAAGTTTAAGGGGAGATAGGTTTTGATTTTTCGCATGTCATGATGACGTCATCAGTGCTTAGTAAGCTTCTGTTTCAAGACCAAAATTAGGGGGGTGGGAGGTAACGGCGCTTTTCGCTTCCTGTTCTATTCTAGCTACATCACCTCACACAAACATGCTACAATAAACTAAAAAGTACTTTTTTAGCTAGGCTCGCCATACGTTCGGTTTAGCCCGGATATTCCCAATTTTAAGGCCATGTCTTGATATTTGCTATTCGACTACTGAGTTTCTTTTTGCCTCCACTTTCAACCAATGCTCTTCAACCATTAAATAGATAGAAATATTTGAAATAGCATGTTGTGACTGCAATATTTTTTTTCTTAGTGACACATTATAAAGGAGTTAAATTGAGCTATTATGTGGACATGTTAGTTGCCATGACTTATATTCAATCGGTTCAGAAAGTTAGCTAGGCCAGCCAGTCAGCGCTGCAGATCAAATGCAAATTTTAGATTTGTCTCAATTCATTTTATGTCTTCGTACACAGTCTTACAACATTTTTGCTTCAGTTAATGTCAAACTGAGTGAATAAGCTTAATTGTCTGCTGTATACCTTGAACAGAAATTTGAGGCAAAATGAGTGTAACAAAATAACATATTTTGCAATTTTTGGTTTTATGCCCAAAAGAAAATCTAATTTTGCTGACAATTTTTAACGACAACTCCCATGTTTAAAAGACTCAGGCAATCGCTAATTGTTTTACCAACCGTTTTTGATCCGTGTTTTTGATCAGCCATGGTGAAAGTACAGAAGTCGATAACTATTTGGCTACCAAAAAGCACAAAATTTCTGTTAAAGTCGCCGCATCTTCATCCTGTGTAACATCTTTCTTCAAAAATATTGGCTCAGACGTTGCGTTGGCTACAACCGCAAAAGAAGCAGCTTTTGCCTATCGCACCGCTACAGATGAGTAGAATTTGATAAGCTTAGATTGCATTTCCAAGTTGGTTCAAAGCTGTTTGGACCTGAGTTTTCGCAAGGGAAAGTAAAGGGTGAATCTACTTCTATTAACGTCAGGTCAACAGTTCTCATCTGATGAACCATTAGTAGGTCTTTTGTTAAACCATTGGTGCTCATTGGAGGGCCACAACGCATATGTCGGCAGGCCACGGCTTGCTATTTCAATGCAACTAACAACGAGAACATCACTTAAATTGGAAAAAATATATTCTGATTAGGCCACAGATCTCTATTTAGCTAAAAAATTAATCACATTTCCAACAAGATTGAAAAACACTTGAGCTGGCTTATTCTATTCACCCTTTTATTTGGAAGCCTTTTTGTAATTTACGAATCGAAAACGCCAGTTTTGTCTCCTACCACCAGTCGGCTAGGTAGAACAAGTTATCAACACTATTTAAAACATTATTTGTTAAGTCAGTGATTCTCCTCGTTTTTTTCTGCGCTCCTCCCTTACAAACCTCAGTCTTAGTTGTTTCCTCCCTACCACAAATTTCAAGGTGAGGATCTTCTTTTTCAAAGGTCGACATTTTAGACTTCTTCATTAAAATACATGCGTTTCAAGTTATATGCAAAGACCTTTTTTTCAGAGACCAACATTTTTGGAAGTCTCAATTGCTGAATTTGCATCCCGTAAATAGACCTTTCGTTTTACATTTTTTGGGGCTTATATACAAACCCAAACTGATCACTCGAGTGTATTCGTAAATTGAGCAACAAAATTTTTCTTCCAACGCCCGAATTTTTCCTGCTCAATCCATTTCTAGAACAACTGACCCCCTTAAAAAATAATTCCTTTTTTAGGTAGCCAAGTAGTTTCCGGTTAAGAATCACAGTCTTAAGCTATTTGCCTGTAATATGGACGAGAACCCGAGGTCAATTCCGTCACATTAACGAGGCTGTTGAGCGATAAAAGATTGTTTAAATGTTTTGTCGATGGGAGCGTTTGCTAATAACCAAAACTTTAAGGGAGAAGTAGGAAAAAGTTTGAGAAACATTGATCTATGCGCTTCATTTCAGGTTAGTTTGCTCTTTGGGTAGCTGCGTTTATGCCACGACCAACCAGCATGCGCACAGCGAGAGGTTTTAGGTCCTTAAAATGGGCACACAGTTGCAAAAAAAGTCGTAATTAGAGCTTATATTTGATTGGTTATTTCTGAAGATACATATCACTCACTTTGAACCCCCTTCTTCTATCCCACAACTTTGAAATTATGCTTCCAAAAACTTCATAAAGTGAACACATAAACTTTTTTGTTATGCTTGGCTGTTTCAATCGTGAGCAAGTTTAATTCCTAAGCAGGCCTATGCTGGAAACAGAGCAAGCAAGACCTAGACAGGGACTGCAAACTTTGAGGGAAATATGATGCCTATGCGCAGCCCATTACCATGTTTGTTTTAACACTAGAATTACCGCTTTTTCAACCCACCAAAAGTTACCACGAGCGGTCAAAATGACCGTTTGTTTAATTACTAAAAAATTCATAATAATTAGGCATTATTTTGTGTTATAAGTTTCTTTTAACTGTTGTGTTAGACCTAGTAATGTTTAACGAGCCGTAAGCTCCATTATGTGTTGGAATAAACTGCATAGATCCTAAGCTACAAATTGAATTGTAGGCCTTCAACTTTTTTCAGCAGCGTTTCTGTTTGTACGGTCGGACTTGTAATCTGCCTCTCAATTTTGAAGAAAATTTGATACTTTTCAATCTTGCTTCGTCATTAGCAACCAATGCAAATCAAATTCCGCTGTGTAGAATTCCTAATAATTATTACTTAGCGCTTGCGTTGTGGTAGCCTACTTGCATCATTACTGTCACTTTCTCTCTGCTAAAGCAGACAAATTTACACGAGGCTGAATCAGTTTGCTGCGCGTTATCAATAGCAGTCTATGAATTCGCTTCATTTGAAAAAAGTCATTTCCCTCGTAAACCTAAGTCGAACCGAGTCTGAACATCCCTACCCCTGTAACATAACGTAAGCCTAGCGCTTTTTGTTGCATGGGTAAAAAGCTGAATGCATTTCTGTCTCAAAGAAAAGCTCAAGATCTGTCTTTTTGGTGATTAATTTTTTCAGAGTGACGTTTTTGCTATTTTTTGCTCCAAATAAAGGAAGACCTCTTTCTTTTGGAAATATACTTTTCAAAAGTGAGTATTTTGCCCAGTTTTGAAATTTCTATATCGGAGTTGAAAACAGTCTGGAGACTTCAGCCACCAGTCCATAGGCGTAGGAAGTGGGGGGTCCGGGGGGCACTGGCCCCCCCTTGCTTGTAAAATTTCGGGCAATTTTTGATTTTTCGGGCAATTTGAGTAAGTGTCTTTATATTTTGCCCAAAAAATTTGTCACCACAATAACATCTCCAAAAAAAAAAAAGGTTATCACTTGTTTGGCCTCACGTTTGGTGACATATTTAGGCCGAAAATGATGGAAAAGGTGCAGCGAAACAGGCGATGACCTTTTTTTTTTTTTTTTGGAGATGTTATTGCAGTGACAAATTTTTCGGGCAAAAATTTGGTGCCCCCCTAAATTGGTTTGAGCTCATACGCCCATCCACCAGTCCCCGTTCTATTATTACCCCTATGTCGGCAAACGTATTTATCTTTCGCACTGGTACATAACTTGTACCTGTTAGTGTAGTTATTGTTCAAGATTGTTTAGATACAATAGCGCAATGGTTTTCAACCAGGGTTCCTTTAGTTCAGTCCAGGGGTTCCGCCAGAAGTTACATAAATTGTATAAAACAATTGAATTATTGCATAGGGGTTCCTCGAGCTACTGGAATTCTTCATTGGGGTTCGCTCCAGCAAAAAGGTTGAAAACCTCTGCAATAGCACATCAAAAGACTCTGCAAAGATAATTTAAATAATAAAAACATTAGTGGTTTCTGCACGGTCAAAATGACTGTTAGCGGTAATTTAAGGTAAATCCATTCCCATCCCACCCTGTGGTTATTGGGACGTGATGAAAATTAACATGCTGAAAGTTATCCAAGATTTAGGAAAAGTCAAGAAGTTTTAGTGTTATTGTATGTACCTAATCAGAGATATAAAGGATCGAAAATCAAAAACGGTCAAAATGACGGCTCCGGTAATACTAGTGTTAATTGATTTGACTTTGGAACAAAAATTGGCTATGTCAGAAAATAGTAGCTTTTTATTGCTTTTTCTCACAAATATCAGTTGGATGAAGCCGACTGAGCTGATATGGTCAACCTCGAAACTGCTGATGGGGGACCCTGCGGGCGACCCCGGCAGAGCCGGATACTATATGATAATTTCAAGGGGAGGAGAGAATGTGCCTCGTGTTTCCTGTTCTCGATTGACTTACCTTTTGCAACAGCAACTTCAAGGATCAATTAAAACTTTTTATTGCAGCAGCGTTACAATTGTGAACAATGAGTTTTAAAAACATTTCGGAGCCGAAATTCGGCAACAATCTTTTGTGATGAGTTACGAGTTACTCTATTATTGTTTCTGAGCGAAAAACTTTTGTCAATTATTTTAGAACATGGCTATGTCGGTCTTGCTTCGGAGTTACCAATACTGCTGGTCAAGCGTTTTCTCCATCACAGGAAGTCCAACGAAGCAGGGGCAACTGCCATCAAGTCCTTTTTCAAAGCGAACAATAACTCAGCTATTGTGAGATATCAAGCATAATCGTGTGGTTAATACTGTTCCACAAAGCAGTGCTTTAGGAGTTGTATGACGTAACTGCTCAACCAGATGTTTAAGCCTAAAGTAAAACTTGACGTCAAAGTGTTGACAATTCAATGTGACACACGACAATAGCAATGACTTTACGAAGAAACAAATCTTCATGCTGTGCGTTTTAAACTATCTATCTGTAATCTTCATTTGTCTTTCGAAAGCAGGTTTACGTACTGTCTTGAAGTGACTGTACCCAATTGTGATTTTAAGCCTCTACATTCTACAACACATGTTTGGTTTTTGCGGTTTCTTTGTAAATCAACCTGCTCTTTGTTTGATTTTTATGTTGAATTATCTCTCGCCGCTCGCTACCTGTTCATTTCTTTTATAGAGAGCTCAACATTACTGTTTCAATCTTTCAATTTGCTGATCTAAATTCGCTGAAGTTCGAATGATTAATGATGATTTAATATCCTTCGATCTTTTAACTTGCCTTGCATAGATGAGACGATCAATCATCTAATAATCAATAACTCTTAGGACTTCAGTACAAAATGCACAACTGCAGAGTTGTGGCAAGAAAGGCGGTGAGAGGTTAAACGTTTTTAAAGTGCGCGAAAACTTGATGCTAGTTGCAAGGAGGGTTTTGCAAATTTGCGCGATGTCGTGATTTTCGTTTACAGGTAAAATCCGGAAGAAAAAGATCCAAAAGACAGCACGCCGTGCATCTTCCTATCCGAAAGTTATTACGCCGTGAATTATGATCAGTGGTCCCATCCGATCGAATAAAACGAATTAATTTGGCCACCTGCGCAACAGATCGCGCGCCCCTGACTTAAAGCTTTTCGAGAAATCAATTCTGAACTACAGCTTTGATGTCATGCCAGAGAAACTTCGTACAAAATATAATAAGACATAAATAAAATGTCGGAATATCTACGCAACATGTAGGAATGCCGTAGTACAAGCAAACATATCAAATATCAGGATTTCTGCTTTGTTGAAGGCTATTAATAATCTTTCTTCTATTTAATTAAGCACCGCCAATTAACATTTAATACATCAACATTTAGAAAATCCTTAACGTAAACTTGTTGTAGCGAAGAAAACAAAACGATGAACAGCGGTCGTATACTTTTGTTCATGCAACAGATCCGTAGCTATCTTCCGATCGTATGCAAGTACAATACAATATGGAGTTGTGTTTATTTTTATTTAGAGGCTGTCATTCGTTACAGGACGCAACGCAATTCAATGAAGGCTTTTAGGTAGATGAGGGGGTTACACACTACACAGTGAACACTTTTCATGACTTATTTTTGATGCTTTCGTCCAGGAATGCTGCTGCTGAGCCCAGTTTAAAGATCACCAAATTTCACAAAAAACAACTTTAAAAGCAATTGCACAAACACCAAGCAATGTAACTGCTTTGTATGTTATATTCGGTGTAGCTACAGTACTATTTTATACAAAAGCGCAAACTTGCACCAATGTAATATAATAACTCAAGGTGGTCCCATTTCGTTGTTATGAGGCTCTGTTTATTACACTCAAGCAATATATCAAAAGTTTCCCTGTCTTTCACAACTTTGTTAACAACTTGAATAGCATACACATGTCAAAGGGCGAATAAAAATAAAATGTGTCAGTAAAACATCGCTATCATTCCGCGTAGCTAGTATTCTTCTACCGCATTTCTTCGCACACAGATTCGGAGACCAACAAAGTTTATCGCACAATTTTTTATGGCTCGCAAAATAGCATCAAAAAACCACATTCAAAGTAGAATTTACTAATATTTATTTAATTTATTTTTCTAATAGTTTGTTTGAAGCAGTTATATGACTTGAAAAAACTTGTTTGCAATTTTACATTCAATACAAAATCGAAAAGCACATCCACTACGTCCAGTCATACGATCAATCGCTATTTTTTTCGTAACACACCGACTTCCGAAGTATTTCCAATGACAAAATTAATCAATTTAAAATACATGTATTAAGCGATTAATCGGATGATGGAAAACAGTGATTGTTTCTATGCATAAAAGCTGGCAAAAACAGTAATATCAAGACATAGAAAGCATCAGTTTGTTTTTATATTTTTAATTGACGTTTGTTTTGAAAGCAATTTTAACTATATCATTAAGCTGTAGTTCTTGCAAACAAAATAGTACGGCGTTCGCAATACCAAACAACCGCAATAATGAAGCACACGTCATAAAGGTTTTATATTAGTAGAAACGGAAATCTATTGTACAAATTGTCCTATTCTGTTTGTTGTTAGTTATTTAGTAACTAAAACAAACAGTCAGTATAGGTTATCTGACATAAAACTTTAGTCTTGACCAAATTAACACGACAAAGTTTCAACGCAGCAAAAGTCATGTCGCTTTGCTTCTCTCACAAAGCAGTCTAACGTTTTTTACAAAATACATCAAGAAAACAAACCATACGACTGTTACCGCGACAAATCCATTAAGTGACACGGGGTTCAATTCATCTTTACGTAATAGCTCAAACGCAAACAAGTCGTCTTGACGTTTCTTGTGCGGTTAATTGAAGCTTTTGCAAAGAAAGACTCATATGAGACACAATATTAGTAAAGGGTTTTGCAGATAACTTTAACCACCATTCGATCATTCACAAATAAAACAGTGTTTTTAGAGAAAAATTAAAGACTTAAATGCAAAAAATTAACAAGAAAACACAAAACGATGGCTCCGTTTGCTTTGATTTTTTTGCATATAAAAGTTTTTATGACTATACTGCTATTCCAAACCATCTTTTGAAATCATACAAATTATGAGATATCCTTAACTTCTCAACGTCAACGAAATAATTTTTCTTTTGATTTACACAATATTTTTTTGATATTTTTGTGTTTAAGCTAAATTATCTAGAGTCACCAAAGTATGATAGTGGCATCCTGGCACTTGCTATAATTTTATTGGTGTTTTAACACTTCATTTAATGTTGTCAAATTTAGAGATAAACTGTTCTCTCGTATTTTGCACCGGAGTTTTTTTCCACTAACTTATAAACTGTCCATCATATGACCGTAACACACATTATCTTGTACGAACAAAAACGATTGCACGATAGCATACAGCTTACATCAATAATTACACTTCAAAAAAAAAAGGAAAAAACAGAAACGAGCAAAAAATATTTTTGTGCATTATTTTTCGACTTTTTACACCTTGTTAATGAAACTGTAATTTTCGAAAATTAATAAGTGAAGTCTTGTCGGTTCAATAACTTTACAGCCGGATATAACAGCCCTCAATACAACAGTTTACACACTGCCTACTTGAAAACTCAATTTGGTCTTCAAATCAGCAAACACAGAGACAGCTTTTCTATTTAATTTTTTAATGAAGATGTAAAACCGAAAATGACAATTGGCTGCTTTTAGCTTTTGGAAGCTTCAGTACCAAAAGAATTGACGAACAACACGCAATGCTTTGTTACGTCTATTAAACCATTTGTTTACTTTACAAGAAAATATAAAACTTTGCAATTTCAAGCATTTTAACTGCCGAAGCAAAACCAATTAAACTTATATTCAATGCTTTTTGTACAAGTAGGCGTACAGCAGAAAATTATTTCCGTCATTGCAGCAACTGCAAAATTTTTTAAACAATGATTTTTCCATTATTAGTTAAGTAAACCAATAAACATAAAACTTGCTAAACGTTTTTGGGTGACATATTTGAATGCAAATAAACTAAAAACGTTCTTATGAACCACAGTAAACAACAATCTTTTTTTAAGCAAACAAAATTTTCTTAATGGTGCAGGGCAAGTACGTCGAGTAGCAAGTAATTGACCACCCTAATATGTTAAACATTTAGACTTTAAAAGCTGAACAGGTACACTGAACGAAGACCTCTTAAACAACTTTAATACAGCACAAGCACTTTCAAATTTAGAGAGAGAGCAAAAGCAAGCAATATAACAAGTCAGGTTGCAAAAACAAAACAATCCACTAAGCTTTAGCCGGGTTACCATATCCAGCGGGTTTATAAATACAAGTCATCTTGGCAGGGTCATAAAAAATGGGCTGCGCCAACATGGGGTAGTCTTTAACTTTTACAGAAGATGGAGCACTAGGAGCGTAATAATACGGCAGGCAATATCGACATGGGCAGTAAAATGATTGCTGGTATGAAATGTCTAGGAAACGAACGGAACGTTTGGAAGAGTCGTTAGATGATGGTGAGTAAAAGGGACTTTCACGCCATAGATAGTATCCTCCAGAATAGAAAGTAGAAGGGGAGGATTCTCTGGGAGCAGGAACATCACAACTTTGAACGTCACCAACATTCGATTTAGCTGAACTGCTCGAGCGCGGAGTTCCGGACCGTTCTTCACCGAGATCGCCGGTGGCAGAAGAAAGATGGTCATGTAGCTTCATATTGAGATTGTTCGCGAGACTCTGTCGAGCCAGCATAGTTATGAAATTGATTATTAGTGTCCGTTCGTGATGCATCAGACATACCGTACTCGTGTCGACTACACGTCTCAGAAGGAGCAGATATTGAAACTTAAGTTCGTCTTCTCCGTGAAAATGACTGTTCAAATAACTGAGCAACTTTTTCTGTTGCCCTTCAATGTCACTGAAATCAATGAAGAATCGCGAGCACATGTGCTGTTCGAGCCGTGATATCGCATTCGCTTCCGTTGACCCAACTGCAACCTCCTCGTCTCCTGGAGTAAATTCACGAGCAAGAAGATTGCAATATCGCAATAATCCTCCTCCACGGATCTCTTCCGGCCGATGGGTGCAAATCCGGCGGAGTTTAAGGTGTCGTAAAGCGGCAGAGAAATCACCGTAGACGCTCTCTGCAAGAACGGTGGGATGAAACGTTTCAGACATGATAGCGGAAGAGTCGCTGTTTTCTTCAGCTTTGCGATACGATAGATACGAATCGAGGATAATTTGAAATGAATCAACACTGAACTCGTATTGACGTTTCATGTTCTGCACGAACTTTAATTCCAAATTGCGACCTGTAAGTACCAGTGTTAGTTAACAAATCTGATCTGCTCATATATTTATGTATGTACGTATATACGTATCATATCGAAATCAAACTTAAATTAAATCGTGAACTGAGACGATTTATCTTCAGCGGTCCTCTATCCCACGGAACAAGATGAATAAGCACCATAACAAACTAATCCAACGATTGATTTAATTTACGTCGCATGGCAAAATTCGAATACTGCCACAGATAATCATAAAGTTATCATCGTACAAAACAACAATATGAAAATATCAATTTTCCACACTTTAAACATCGACGTTTTAAGGGTGCAAAAAATTTTTTTGAAGCTTAGTTGCGCGCAGAAATTTCATATATAAACTTTGCCATCCATTATTCACATGGACAAGTCACTGAAAATCCGGTTCGCGCACGCAAATTGTTTGGTCGCGAGGCTCGAGCGTGCGACCGCATTTTTGCATCCCTGCGATACCTGATAACCAAAACAAGACGCGTATTGTAAGTTACGAAAACAACTTATCAACTAGCGTCACCTCTCATATCATTTATTTTAAACCATGGTCATGCGGATCAAGTCCACGAATAACCATATGATTTTGCAGCAGTTTCCTAATAAAAACCTGTGATAATAACTTGAAATATAAATGAAGCTTTCACACTGCTATTTGCTGCATCCACACCAGCCAGATCCTGCGACTTCACTACAACTGACTTTCCATGGTATACAGTTAGTTTTTGTGACAAATAAAGGTACTAGTAGATGCAATTAAATTTACTCTCTGTCGTGTTAACCTACGAAAGGGCGATTAACGCAATGTTCAATCACTAAACGATCCCCATTCAAAACTGTTGCACAGTTTTTAACTATTGCTAGAAAGGTAAAATATAAGTCTCCTTACCAGAATTGTTGTTTAATGAAATTAGACTCCATTTATCAGCATCATTGCTCACTTTGACCATTTTCTGCACATACGCGTTTCCCAACACCATGCTATTCATGTTAGTTCGGTTTACTAAAGGGGGTAAAAACTCCAATAAAACATCCATGGTCGCATCTTTAATCCCTTGCCAATTATGATGGTCAGGAAAATAGAGCTGTTGTGGGGTGAGGAAGAGAACCTCATCCGCATGTGATTTGAAAGGAGTAGAAGCTCCCGATGAAGTAGATGATGTCGACTCAAATGATCGTCTTCGAGATCGAAAATGCCTCTTTCGAGATTTAATGGAAGACACAGGAGAGAAGGAACACGGAGATGGCGGAACACTGTTAACCGATGATCCGCTGCTTGTGTATCCGCTGTCATCCACAGACCAGCTATCGTCCATCAAATCCTTGACCGGAGACAAGTGTGGAGTACCATTTGAAATATCCGCAGGAAAGCTGGACGGTCGTCGGACAGGAACATTATCTTCTTCAGGACAATCAATCGATTCCAGTTTCGTTGAAGCAGTGATTGTATTTTTACGGGTAAGTTTACGAGGTACAGAATGCGATATTGCCGTTGCAACGGAGTGGGGAAAGTCAATAGCAAATAAGAGATCCAAGTCCTTATAAGAATGTTCAATGTTCCCCGACAGCACATGAGTAGCAGCACTTCCGTTCAATCGAACATCTTTAACTTGAATTCCAATCGATTCGAGTCGTTCTCGGACCAACTAAAAACAAAAGCGCAGATTAGTAAAAAAACAAAATAGATCAATGTCTGGTGCTGGTTCTGTGACAGAAGCTGTACTAATTATGATGCTCTAAATTCAAGTAATTAAGCATTTTTAAATTGGTTTTGCAGCGTGAACCTCCAGGAAACAATAAAATCACTTCTGCACCTTTCGAGTCATCTAGCCAATATATTTCTGCATAATTGGCAGCATAAATCCTAAAAGCATAACGAAAGATCGTCAGTTCGAACCTTCAAACGTCTCTGCCCTCGTGGGATGCGAGTAGCCGCACGCGGAAGCAAACTTCAATCTTTTTTTTTGAAAGAACAAACCGTGAATCACTCCAGGGTTTTTAAAGCCCTTTATGATGTTAACTCCACTTTTCCCGCATGAAGAACAATATCCACCGCAAAAGAATGCAGTTGTGCATGAATAGGGGTATTATTTTAAACAGGACATCGCCTCAATTACAAAACAACACCCGTTTGTGATCTGGTGCAACGCCACGTGTGTAGATAAGGCCAATAGCAAATAAATACATACTTGTACCAGTCTGGATGGTTTTATCTCTAAAGTTGGAAAGTTTCCGGTTCCATGAATAGGAACCACAGTTTCCATGACTTCCCGAAGTCGCTCCACTTCACGATAACGGAGCAGTTGGAATCTGTGGAATTGAGAGGATTGTTTTCCCTTGTTTGTGTTCATCTGCTGCTCAGGAGCTACAGAGGCAATTGCTTCCATCGGAAGAGGAAACGATGTTTTCACTTATATTGCACCTTGTAAAAACAATTATTTACACGAATCTGAAACAAAACATCAATTAGAACAGCTCCCAAATTGACATATTCTTTTAAATGACTGACACTCTCAACTTTTCAAGCATAGAAACTAAAGCCCCCATGCTATTATTTTAAGTCAATAACAAAGCAATAGCTTTCAAATCTACCAACAATCACACTCAAACTTTCAAGACCGCGACTCGAACATACTCAGGTTCAACTTTTGCTGTATAAGTACCCATGCACACTGCAAGGCGAGCTATATGTTGCAGTAAATGATAATTTAGTTTACCTAAGTAGCCATGTACACTGCAACGTGAGCTACACGTAGTGGTGAATGACAATTTAGTTTACCTTCGAATGTACCAATCAACCAACGCAATTTCTTTTACATCATACAAAATACAGTATTTATGTTCGCGCAAACTAAACTAAACAAAGTACAACTACTGCATTGGTTCTATTCATTTTTGCCCATTAAAGCTTTTCTTTTATCTCAGTTGAACTTAATAAAACCGTCTTAAGCAAACTAAGAAGCAGGTAAAATAACAAAAGAACACGCCCGAACCTTCAACAAACCGCACCTTAAACTACCATTCCTGATGTATTAACTTGCTAAGCGGACAAGACAAACACACTTGCAGAAAATTCACTCAAAACACATAAGATGAGTGACAAATTTTGTTGTAATTGAAGCAACAAATTAATGATGTCTAGCGAAGTTCAATTTGTCTGATTGTTTTTTACTGTAATAATGCAAAGCCAACGTTACGTAACTTTGTCAACGTAAACTGACGCTAATAAAGTTTAAACAGCAATTTTCATAACCACACAATCACTTGCTGGTTTTGACGCAACCGCACGCTACTGACATTGCGTAACATTGCGCAACTGCGATTGTTAAAACAGCAACAATTGAAATTGCCTTTTATCACAACGATGCATTCGATAAAAATTTAACCTTAGAGTGTTACAAATGCTGACAGCGTTTTCTGGAAAAAGAATAAAAACCAAAAAATAGCATAAATGTAATTACCATATTTGAATTTTTAACAGTAACCTTTTACGCAGGTAATTGGTTGAAAAAGTATCGGTAAGGTGGTACGTTTTCGGCTTTCAGTTAACTTTGAAAACAAAATATCTACGAAACAACTATCTTTGGATCAACATTTCATAATTTTTAGATAGCTTTAGCATGAAAGTAAAAGTATAAAATACATATAAGTAGAAAGCTGGTTTTACATGTTTCTTGATCATCATTGCTCACAATAATAAAAGGAATGGTCATGAAAGGTGCATACTGAAGTTACATCTCAAAATCTCAAGTACGAATTTGATTGCTGCCTTGTTCACCAGAAGAAAAACAGGTGTAAGCTGGTTTGCTAGAACTAAAAAACTTAATTTCAAAGTTTGTCATCTTCTCTTTATAGAATTGTTTTAAACTAGCTAAACTTTGGCAATAGTCTCTGCTACAGCAACAGCGTTTATACGCATTAGCAAACATGAATGTAAGAACTTTCGCAAAGCAACAACTAATCAAACGTTAACCCTTCACAGCTCACTAAAAGATGCAACCATGCATGTTCGGCCTCATTATCACCAAAGATTATTCAATTTCCCCATTGTCGACTCTAAAGACTGTCAAACTGCAAAAAACACACAAGCTCAAAACCGAGTTAAAACACTGACCTTGTTTAAAAGCCATGTTGTTTTGCTCTTGTACTGAACAAAAAATTCGGCCGTCAAAAAACAATTTCAGACTCAACCCATCCTCAACAATAAGCTCAGCAACTTACTGTTTTCTATCGAAAGCTCTTTCTTGGTTTAATTTAATTCTCCTTCGAAAAGCTTTATTTGGACTATGCGAAGCGTTTTAAACTTTTTCACTGCAAGCACTTCTTTTCTACCATGTTCGAGGCGAGACCAACTAGCTTGGTTTACTGTTCTAACAACAGCTAACATTTCACAAAATAACTTTTTTCGCGACGCACGACTTGAAAAGCAGTGATGAAGAAGTCTTTTTTCTTTTTTTTGTGTGGTTATGACCAGTACATTCGAGCTACAACGTTGTTACGCAATTAAGTAGGCGTGTGACGCAAACAGAGCTAGTAAAACAACAAAAGGCGGTTTGTTTCGTAAATATGCACCTAGTAAGAGAGCTCAACTATGAGTTGGCGTACGCAGATCTATTTTCGAAGGATATATCACAAAAAGTCAATTTTTCCTTGACACAGTTTGGACAATCGTATTGAGAACAAATATCTGCAGGTTATCTTTGCATCAAAATGTGGTTAACAGCTTCCACTTCGCTGTCTAGAATTGAGCTGTGCGTGAGAAGGCTGCACCAAAGATTTCGCATTTGTTGTATTGCTTAATCAAGATGAGTATTATAAAAAACAATGATCGTATCAAGTCACGCATTCGTGCCACACCAGGACCAGTGGTCAAACACCTTGACGCTGACCGAAAGAAGCGACCGAACAGAGCTGGTTAGGGAGGGTATGCTCAGTTGTAGGTAGGAATGAGTTCAATTACCGGTTGAGTCCTCAAAAAAAAAACTACAATCTTCAATTTAACATTTTGGTGAGAGCAAAAAATGAAAATTTTAAATGTATCAGTTACTTGGAAAACACTACGGCGTTGCAAAACTGAAAGTGCCAAAAATTCATTTTTTTCCAAACCCACTTCAGAGCGTCCAGACTCAAAATTATGATTACATTTTTTTGCATGCACTGATTAATTATGGCTTTGTCAAAAGAAGAAAGAGTTGAGCTGGACCTTAGTCCACTTGATTTCTTTTTCTTGTGTACGCTAAAGAAGAAGTTCTACTCAACAAAAATCACACATTCAATTCACTTGACTCAACAAATAAAGAGTCGAGCAAAATCGAAGGCAATGCAGATTTATTGAATCGAGTTCACGCAAATTTTGCGAAAAGCGTTAACATTTGCATTGCAAATGATGAAAATTGTATTGAAGATGTTATTTGAATAAAAATAAAGCTTCATTTCAATTACATGATAAATATTAAATTGTCCTATGTGCCCAGACTTTACGGACACCCTGTATATTTGGATTGCGTATAGGTTTAAAGCTAATGAGACACAGCAGAGTCCAATTTTCACTCTAGCTTTGGAAGGGCTAGCGAATTATTGCAACTATTCTATGTATTCGTTAATGGGTTTGAGTAAAGGGCGGTAACATGACTTTGAAGACAGTTGATTGTCTATATCAACTGGTAGAGCCTGTCACGCACGTCATAACTTACTCGTTCTTGAATGAGCTAATTGTATTAATTAGGTGGACGACCGACCACTGGACATCAATTGTCACGTTACGTGCTTGGTGACAAAATAAAGTGACTGAAGCTAAAAAAAAAAAGGCAACTGCAGATGAAGTTTGCATGTCATGTGTCGAAGAGAATTTTTTGCATTTGGGCTTCTTCAATACTGGAGGAGTGTAATGAGTAGTGTGTACAGCAATCTATTGTTTTCAATCTACAATTGAAATAACTAAATAATCGGCGTTCTTCCGTCAGTAACGTTGGGTAAACGGATATAGGTTCCGCCAGCTTTACCCAAAGACCGGTTGTGAGATGAAAACTGCAGCGCAAAGTTGTAATAAATTGATTGTTTTCCTATTCTGAAATGAAAAGGACCATCCGAGTTCCAAACCCAATGTTATGCCAACTTAGACCATGCATCCTCCTAATTTATTTAAAGTCATTCCAAGTGGGTTTTTGAAGTTATTTTTCAGCCAAATGCAAACCTTTTTTCCGTCCGTAGCGCAATAATACATAGGGATGCAGTTTTTTGAATTTTTCCCAGAAGTAGGATATCATTAACTTCCAATTAATTTGCTATCATTCAAGCACAAAATTGCATAATTTATCAATCTAAAATCACTATAAATTGAAGTCAAAATTGTCTCATGCTACTTAGAATGCCAAATTTTTTACAAAATATCAGAAATTTCTTAAAAAATCTACGTATTTCCAATTGCCATTTTTTAGCTACGCCCTTCAAACCCAGTTTCGTTTCATTTAATTCAAGATTGCTCTTACTCAATAAAGGGCACTATTACTAACACCATAATAATTAAGATAATTGGTGTGAAATTTTTGGCGTCGTAAAAATGCTTTTAGACTCTCGGTAAAAGCTTTTAATCGAGTTTCTATGGTCAATACTTCCTAACAAACAGATGCAAGCGTTTAATCGAGTTCTATAATTAGTGCTGTACTTTCGAAAAACCAAATTGCACGAAAAAACGCTAAATATGACGTCATTTTATCCTAGAGTTAGTTTTTGCAAAGAAATCAGTTTGAAACTGGCTTTCGTCTAAGCTTTCCTCCGTTTATAGCTGCGAATTCAAAGTTTTATTTCGGAAGTTGACATCGTCATGACCTCCACAATACCTTTATTATACTGATCCCGGTGCAGTGATCAATTTCGTGAAGTTTCATGTTTGATGGCTAGCTATTGTGGAGCTAAAACGTACTCACCAACGTACACACGCACCGACAGAATTTTGCTTTATATATTAGTTGTAGAATATCTTATTGTATAGGTGCTATACAAATATCGAATTATTTTTATCATTAAAATATACTGCAGTTTTGACAGCTTTATATTTCATTCTCTACATTATTCCTGAAGTTGAGCTCGAGACAGATCTGTGAATTTTCTTTTTACTAATCTTTGATAAGTTTCGGCAATGGAATTGAATCAAATCCTTCCAATCTACCGGTAAAAAATCTAATCTTTGCATCATCTCAAGCAAACCGAATAAAAACCAGCTGGCTCTGAATTCGCAATACCGGGCTATAAGCAAAACTGTTTAACAACAAAAATAGCTCCATAATGACTACACTGGATAAAAGACAAGTAGTAACAAGAAATGACAAGTAGAACTGCTTGTTTTGAACTAGTTTGGGCATTAACAAATGTTAAACTACTTTGGGTTTTAAATTTCAACGAACAGTTATCAGACGCAAGCTTATATCGCTTAAAGAGCCAGCTCGCCCATCGCGTTGTAACAAGATATCATACCTGCAAGTCACGAACCAAAGGTCTGAGTTACCTAAGATCTGAGTTCGCTCTTCATTTTTCGCGTTAAGCGGCAATATCGTGTAAATTCCCCCGTTCCACCGATGTTGCTCTAAAACTACACTTGTTCAACACAATCATTTTTATACATAGATTGTGTTAGCTTCTCCACAGCTCTCCTAATTTTGATAATGTTAGTTCACTGTTATACTTTCATCGTGAGTGTATGCTTCGGCTCCATCAGTATTTTCCTATTCACTGGATTTGTAGTTATTGCAGTTTTGCATGGGACGTCACTTTCTTATAACGGCCCAACTATCTTAGAAAAACTTCGCGACTATCTGCAACGACCTCAAGAGCTGGCTCAACGTTGGATGAGAATTATCGCGTAATCGGTAATGTAAGAAGCGCTCTGCGCAATTTAACCATATGCTCCCACACACAATTTTCTTATTAATTTCAATTACCGACATAAATTTCATTTTCAATCGATTCTTTTGAAGAACATTGTCAATCTCCATGACAACAACGTAGACAATAACGTCACAAATAGTCATTGTGCACAAACAAATTTATCTTTGAAGCGGAAACAAGGCCTCATAAAGCTTGCTTGCTTATTGTTGATAATTCTAGCATAAATTTAGAAAAAAGGCGTGTCATTTATCATAAAAAAGTAACAATCAGGGTTACTGTTGTGACATTTATCAAAACCACAAGGAGTAGAACACGTTCTCATAAACACAAAAAGGTTAAATTCTGAAATCCAACAACGCAAAATTGCCTGCCAACATCATTTTGTTTACTTTAAAAGATAGCGTCTAAAGAATGCAGCTGAAAAAAGAAGGTGGTAACAGCAGATATTAATGTCATTTGTAATCAAGTCTGTGTAACAGCAAAACGCCATGCGTCAAAAAAGTTCTTAACAAAAGCGATAACCTAAGGAAGATGAAGAAACAATTGCCTTCCCCGGAAAAATTATCAAAGCTTATGTTTGATTAAATTCTCAAAGTGCCTTCTAGAAAAAGATCATATCTTAAGCTTTACTCTCGCAAATACCTTGAAAATTTGCATAATACTGTACTCTCACTTTTTCCAAAATCGTGATGGTTTTCAAAAAAGATGTTTACATCATAGTGATCGCGAAATGGATTGTTCGCGCGCACGCTGTGTAGTCGGTAAATCAAGATTCAATTTTCTTGCTGATTTACCTCAGTCCGAAAAATCTACCGACAAATCTGCTTTGCGCTCAGCGAAATGTGTAAGAAGAGTGAAATGCAAAACCAGAGCAAAATTTTGCTTCGGCTGGAAAAAACGCTGTACAGGGTGGTTGATAAGTAACTAGGCATTTAAAATTCTTAATAAATTCCAAATTCTCACTTTAAACTCATTGAAAGTTAATGATGCTTGTTCAATACTACATGGGAAGCTTAATTGCACAGAAATATGACTTGAAATAGGCTAATTAAGATAAATAGTCACATTTCAACATAAGCACCACTCACATTTTACCGTAAACACCATGCCAACCCAACACTAATTTTCCGTTTTCCATTCTGAAGTCACTGTCTGCAGGCTTAAGCTCCTGCATGTAATGCGGTTCCACGGAAGATAATTTGATTTCTTGCGCTACGCGGAGAGTATTGCATGTCATGTTGCTCTACTTTCACGAGCAGCTTGATGTGCTGATTTTTGCAGACTGCGCATAAACATTCCCAGCACTCTTTTTACCTTCTCCGATGATTGACTCGTTAATAAAGCCCGCTCCTTCTTTTCTCATTCTCAGAGCCAGTGGTCATAGACTTTGCACGACAACCTCTAATTGTCTCTGGACGTAGTGTATCATGACTACCTTTACGTGCACCCCACCGTCTCTGCACCAGAGCAATAAAATTCCTCATTTCATAAGGTGGTTCAATTTTGGCTCCTCCTGAATTGATCATGGGACTGGCCATTTTTGAAAATGCTACCACGTTCCATAAATAACATGAACACAATTAGAAAAGTCTGAAAAATAAGGAATTCCTTTTCGTGAGGTTTCAACCTAAAACGGTTATTGGCTAGACTTCAGGGATAACAGTATGATCACAAACAATATTTAATGCCTAGTTATTTTTCAACCCACCCTGTAGCAAAAAAGCACCAAAAACCTGCATATTCTATTTCACAAAAACTTCTACGGTGTTTAGTGCGATCGACAGCTTGAATACTATTTTCGCAACGTCACACCACTCAAGCCCAACTTCAAACTTTACCGCAAACCTTGAAAAAAACGCAAGCGAGAAAATCGCTCACACTACCTTGCGACTTTTGAACGTCAAAACGTAATTCAACTGAGCCATAGCCGATAGCCGCGTCGTAAATACGATTTTTGTGCGTATCATGATTGGAACATGAAGGATTATTTCGGTCCTACACTTCAAGTCGACTCCAAGTTAACAATGGTAGATCCGTCATAAAACTACAGGGTGACATGACAGTTCCGCAACTATACAAGAAGGTCAAGATAGGTGCTTTCGAAAAGAGCACCTTTACATGCGCAGAGAAATCAATTACCATGAGATATTGCATTGACAGATGAATCTGTCCACTCATCTTCAAAGTCTAATTGGTAGCTTGAATTGAAATTTTACGAAATGCATTTCTGACGTCATTCACATTGAAACAGTAAGCTCACAACCGGATGGATACTTCCCTGAACACCAGATTGTCAAAGCAAAGTGAAATTCAAATCAAAGATGGCAGCCAGTACTTGATGCAAAGGAATCACAACAATTGCGTACTGCGTAATTTGATGAAATAATGTGAACACATTTTGACATCAATTAGATTTGTAAAAACAGGCCACGATCAAGCAAACAATTTGAAAAAGACAAGTTGTTTGATTACTTTATCTCAGCTGAAAGTAATTCAACTTCTTTATTGCCGTAAAACTTGAATGGAAAAAATGGAAATAGCCATGGAGTGACGTGAAACCTAAGTTTGGGTGATAGAGATACTGCTCTCTCAATCAATTAGTATTATTCTCAGGCTGAGCAGAGAGACAATATCTCTAAATAAATCACAACAATGACGGTAATAAAAGTGGATTGAATTTACAAAATTGCATAGTCGTTTATGTAAACAAAACGACGATATTTTTAAATAAATGTTATGCAATGATAACATCAACATGCAAACAAATGCGTTGAGGGAAAACAGTGCGCGTCACTTATTAATGTGATGTGGCAATACGCATTCCACAGATATCCATTTATTCAACCACTGCCCAAAGATCAGAGGCGTAGCCAGGCTCAAATTTCGGAGTGAGCAAAATTTTTTATGCTGGATCACTTTTGGTGGTCAGCTTTATACATTTTTACAGACCCCACAAGATATGCTGGGGTAACGTTCAAGTAACTTTTTAAAAATGCACTGTATTGAAGATTTAGTAAAATTAAAATTTTGATATATCTTTTAGGAGGAAAGCGATCGCCCCCTATGTACCCCTAGGCTACGCACGAGCCGAAGACTGTAAGGCCTTCGCATGTTGTAACGAAGAATATTCCAATAGTTTAAACACCTGATGTAATCAAGTTATTGCATCTTAATGCAGGTTATTTCTAAAATAAGAACACAACAATTTTTAGCAGTGTGCCGGAAAAAGCGAACTCGACAGTTTTTCGAGATGCACTCATTATCAGCAATTGAATGATGAAGATAAGTTAGCCATTTCTGGCAAATGATATTCAACTTCAAAACAAAACACATGATCACATTTCATTAATATTGCACATTTGAAGTATATACAATGCTCTTGGAAATATCTTAATCACTTTGGTTAATTTTGGATGTTTTACTTCCTACATCGTCATGTATTACTTTTTTTGGATATTATTACGACGATGTGTTAATATAGCGCATGATGACGAAATCGATATAATATGACGTAACGTATAACACGGTAATTGAGTTATTGACCTTTGAATCAATATCACAGCATGTACATAAATCTATCTAATACAGGAAAAAGAAAATAGACGGAGCGTAAAACTGACGCAAAAACACGTGACTGCCACACAGCGCGTTATTTACAATCTACTTAATGCGCTTGAACTGACTATTTTTGTTCAGAACAGCCCGTTAGCTGCTGCACCTCAAAAGCATTTTTGGATGAAATCATATAATCGATCCACTAAAAATTTTTCTACGTAAAAGAAGAGCAATTCTCATCTAAAGATTTTCAGAAAATACTCATTTAAGATTACTCAGTGGAAAAGCGGAAAAAGTGAATTCTGGCTCTCGCTTTATCACAAATAGCTTTTGGCACTGCTCTAAATCTAGGATGTGCGAGCTGTGGCGCGCGAGGCGAAAATGTGTGGTCCACGTAAGAGCGTGACTTGTCGTCCTCGTTCACAGATGGATCGCCCAAAACATAAAAGGTTTTCAAATTTCAATCGAAACATTCCGCCCTTTTGCGGTTGATTTCCAAATAAACAAAGATCTTGGAAATGGTACCCGTCTGGCCCTCGGTATCATCCGATTGAGTGAAGTTGGCTAGTCTTCAAAAAAGCCTGGTCATCCGGCTCCAAATCATTTGATACGGAGTAGCAGTGGTATTGCTGTAGATCCGTGATATCACGGCAAATTTACCTCTAACTGAATTCGCCATCAAATTTTCTTGAAACGAGATAAAGATTTTCGGTTCTTACGACGCATTTTCGGAAGTTTATTGTTGCATTTTCAGCATTCCAAATGGAACCGCCTTCATATCAAAATCGAATTGCTCGCCACTTTCCTCGAAGCCAAAGAATTAATTTTATTCTTATGTATTGAGGCCTAATTCATACAAGAAACAACCAATGAAGCTGTTTAAGAAAATACATAAACAATAGAATTCTTTCCACCGAATGACGGAATTTACGCCAACAAACCGGTCCCAGCAATGCACTAAGGAGCGTTGTTTATTCCGTTAAAAAACGGTTTGTAAAAAGATTCTGCGCCTACGCAACAAATCTGAGTAAACGGTGATGTTGCCATTAACTTAGAGGAAATATTGAAATATGTGAAGTATGCTACTATTGAGTAAAGTTTATAGTGCATAGATTTAGGCGAATATGCTTATTGCTTAGATTGTCATTCAATATTAGAATGTTATTGTTAGTTTGGCCAATGTTTTCACGCTTTTCCTTTGTCTTCATCGCTTAGACCAGACTTGTGCAATACACAGCCCACGGGCCGTAGGTGGCTACAATCGTCTTTTTATGCGGCCGGCGCGAAGGGCTGAAAACATTACAGTTTAAGCAAAATGGTGTTTGCAACCATTGTTGTCATAACAATTTTGCTAGCTTTTCCAGGAAAAAAATAAGCAAAAACTGAGTTTATTACGTTAATTTTGCATGATAAAGATCAATGTCGTTTAAAAGCAACAAAAGTTATTGATTTAAACAAAAATTGTTTAAAACCATTAAAAGTTAATTAAAAAAAGTTGATCTCCAATAAAAAGTAACCACTGTTAAAAAGAAGTACAAGTTAGCAATTCGGGCAAAATTTGTGAATAAAATAAAAAATTTTCATTCAAATAGTTGATTTCCACAACGAAATTTTGCCTAAGCTATAAGAAACAATTTCGGCGTGCGGCCCGCGGAGGAAATATTTGGCTGATGCGTTTTTTTTACTATTTTGGGTTGCACAAACCTGGCTTGGTCTAATGCAAAAACGCCTATTGTATGCAGTACAAACAAAGGTTAATTAAATTACGCCTGAACGCATGAAAACAGGCCTTAAAACGAGCCGCCATTGTCCTGGGTCTTTGTTTCAACATACAGTCCGTTCAAAAAGTTTGAGGACACCCTGTTTTTTGGTGAATTTCTGTGTTTTTTGGCTATAAGTGATGTTTTTACTCACTGTAGACCTGCAAGCTTCAGAGATGTCTTTGTTCTGCAAATAAAGCACTTCAAAATACAAGAGTTACAGCAAAGTAAGTCATGCACACATCACACATGCCCGCCGAAACACATAACAACACAAAAACCGGTAAAAAATCACGGTGTCCCTAAATCACGAGACACATTCTTCACGTCAATATGGCCGCTCTTTGCGGCAATCACCGCCCGAAAGACGCTAAGCATATGACATGTTAGTCGTTCAATAAACGACGACCCTAGTTCAGCCCACTCCAGCTTCAGAATCGTCATCAAATCATCAGCTGACGTCGGCAAAGTGGGCCCACGGCCACTCTCCAATTTAGCCCAGTATAGTTCTATCGGGCTCAAATCAGGTGATCGTGGCGGCCATATTATCACCTTCAAGACCTTCCGCTTCTTCTTCTCCTTGAGTGCCTCCTTGACAACGATGGCCGTGTGTTTTGGATCATTGTCTTGTTGGAAGACAAAGCCCTTGCCGTATAACCTCGTTGCATCTAGGATAGCAACCTTCAGAAGGATTTTTAAGTAAACATATTTAGTCATGATACCCTCTATTCGGTAGAGTACACCAGTTCTACCACCGCCAAACCCCTTCCCGGACCATGATAGATCCACCGTCGTGATTCACAGTCTTCTAAATACAGTCATCCTGCAGTGGTTCTCCACTTTGACTCCAACAAAACGTCCTCCCTGATATCCCAAAAATCTGAAACTTGGACTCGTTGGTGAATTACACTTTAAACCAGTCCTCTAAAGTCCGATCGACGTGGTCTTTAGCCCACTGCAACCTCTTGGCTATATTCTCTGGACGAAGTTGTAGTTTCTTGACGCAAACAAAATTATCAAAACCAGCTTCACGTATACGGTTGTATGCTGTTGATCTTGATATAGAATCTGCTAGAGCACTGTTGATGCTAGTCCGGATACTACTAAGTGAGTCGCGCCGCCCTTTCTTCACAACCAAAGTGATGGCACGGTCAGTAGTAGAAGAAGTGGATCGATGACGCCCAGATCTTGATTTAGACTCAATTGTCTCTCTTGTCAAAGTGCTTTCCAGTGCTCCTTTGAATGTGGCCAAAATAGTCGCAATTTTGCGAACAGAAAGACCCATTAAGGTTAGAGTTGGTACTGCTGACCCACATGCTTTAGATAATTCACAGCCTTTTGACGTGGAGGCAAATACTGTACAGCGCTTGTACCTCTTCCAAACTTCCGAGGTATTCTACTACCACGAGCCATCCTAATCAAACACACTATTACAGAAATCTAAATCTTACACAATACTCAAATTCGCGTCTTTAAGACATGCACACGCGAATTTGCTACATCCACATTTTGGCGGGCATGTATAATATGTGCGTGACTTTCTTTGGTGGTATTTTGAAGTGCTTTATTTGCAGAACAAAGACATCTCTGAAGCCTGCAGGTCTACAGTGAGTAAAAGCACCACTTATAGCCAAAAAACACAGAAATTCACTAAAAAAACAGGGTGTCCTCAGACTTTTTGAACGGACTGTACTTTCGACCTCGTAACATAAAGGCTTAACCATATTGGGTATTGCAGCGAGCAGCATTTACTAGCATGTAGAACAAATCAAAGATCAACTTGTTCTTCAGGCAATTTTAAACAGCTTCATTGAATCACAGAGAAACGGAAAATTGTGAAAACCGCATACGTCAGCATCATAATGCTGTTGTTTCTGCAAAGACGCATAGGTGCCAAACAGCAGGAAATGCGTGTTGCTAACTTCATATACTTGAGCTAAATCATTCCTCACAATTCAAAATACAACTGATTGTATTTTGTGGTTAACTACCAAACAATAAATTCATTCAGCAATAACCAAAAGGTTATTGAAGCTTGAGTGATAGTTGGTTTACCTTATATGCATTACTTTGAAGTAAAAACTTGTTCATAGCACAATCCTGTTTGCATCTGCCAATCTACGAGTAAAAAGTAAACCAGGTGCAATAATTTCCACAGCGACTAAAAAAATCAACGTGGGCGGGATAAGTATAAAGACAATCATAAGAAGCCAATCTTCAACTCGAAACAAAACTGACAAAAGTGTCGAAAAAAATGTTGGACAGTGTCCAAATTATCCGAAAACTTTAACGTTTGAGTAGCGCACTTAACTATGTTTCCACGCACAACCGCATAGTCATCAATAAGTTAGGCGATCTAGAAATCGAAACAAAGCTTTTCTTCTGCACTTGCTCAGGAAGAGACGTAAAACAAGTCTAGAAAAATCCACACGTCATCCTTTTTTTTTTAAATTAACATACAGTAGAAGACATTTGGGAAGAGAGATTGCCCTCAATACTCCTCTCTTTCAATTGCGCTACTGATCAGAGATCCTTGCAGTATCATAGCATGTGCAATTAAACTTTTTACGTCATCAGCAGCCGCAATAGGAAACCTGACATACGGATAACAACTTCGAATTCAAACCTGAAGCAGATTACAATTCTACATTCACACTAACTGTGAAATCCAACCTTGACTCGCATGTGCTCACAAACTGTACTAGAGCTTTTAGTTTAAAATGATTTCAAAACTTAATTACTCGGACCATAAAATCAATCGACCTAATTTAACAACAGTATAGTTTTGAAAAAACTGGTTTGCCAAAAGCTTTTCGTGACGTACAGATAAGACGTGCGATGCCACCACTGAGGTCAAAATCTGTGGCCTTAAATAACAATCTCACCTGAACACTTAAAGCTTTTTACCTCAATCATGTTTGACGGCGATAAGTCATAGACTCCAGGCACTATAAAGTAGCCGGTATTAGTTTTTTTGGTTAATATGTATTTTTTATTCTAGCTACCTCTTAACAGCAATATCAGTGTCTCCTATATCAGACGTATCCAAATGCTTTAAAAAGTAAATAATTTAACAGCTTTAGTGCGATGATCAAGCGAACAACTCTTTTTCACTGCGTGTATTAAACTCACTAGCGTACCGAGGGGGGAGGCTACTGTGCCAAGGCCCCCCTCAGACTCGAAAAATGAAAAAATGTAAAGCAAAATCAAGCAGTTTTAGCAAAAGCAAAGTTGCTTTTTTGCGAGTATTCGGGGTTCGCCCTGCATTTCGATTTTCCTGAGAAAAAACGCTCGTCGCTGAGACTACTTGCTGGTAATCTGGACTGGACTATCTGGTTGAAATAAAACAGTTGTCAAAATTTGATATGCTCTTGAAAATGAGTAAAAGTTGTAGAAGGCAGACAAAATCTTGTAGAGGGAAGACATATAGCCGCACAAACCACTATTCTAAAAGCGATATTTGATCAATTAACTCTGCTACTTATGCGATATATCAGCTTTCTGCAAAGTGGTTAGTGGCGGCCACGTTTTTAAAGAGAATCGTGCAACTTGTACGAGAATAGAGAGCTACCGGTATCACTAGGAACTAGACATGAGCATTTCTGAAACAAACAAAAGAAATGCTCTGATTTGAATATATATTTTGGTTGTATTTTCAGCTGAAATAGTGTAATGAGGTATTGAAACTCATAAAATTTTCTCAGCGGCGGGGGCTTTTTTTCCTCACCCCTGTTTTGCCTTTTTTCCCCCCTCACCCCCTTTTTTATTTCATGACTGATCATCTTTAAAATAGGTTTAGAAAGTTTTGATCTCAGAGGAAGGATTTGTTAGCCCTTTTTTCATAGAAAATGCTAGATCCTTGCGAGGGACTGGCCGTAATAGGATAAGATGCGGCCAAATTTTACGATTTTGTAATATCAAAAGTATGAGAACATCACAGCAAAGGGGTGCGAGCCCCCACCGATGAAAAAAATTTTGGAAGTCTGCTTTCAGCCCCCTCCCCCCTTCCCAATTTTCTTTAGCTCCAACAAATTGGTAAGGCTGGCTACGACCCCGGTGTTGCGTCGTATTTTGTCACTTACACAGGTGTACGGTGTAAGTGAATGGGATTAAAAATTTAAGAGTACATTCAAATCAATGTTCCCAGTGGACCCACAAGCAAACAAACAAACAGTTTTAAGAGGACGTACGTTTTTACTGAGTAAACGCAAAATAAATGGATGATTATTTTGGTTTGTCTTTCTCCCGGAAGGCGCCGAGTGCTTCGAAGCCAAGCTGATACGATGAAAAGCTTACTGGGCTCGACAGCCGTCAGATTGCCGTCCAGGGAATGTCCTTAACGCTCTTGAAACCGTGTGACAACTTGGGAGGTATTCGATTACTGAAACATTGCTGTAACTTTTCGCAACATGGCTAGTTACAACGGCGACGGGCGAACGGTCATTTAGCGCCTTAAAGCTGATCAAAACGTACTTATGTACAAGCATGCAAGAAAAGCGACTCAATGCATTGGCTCTTTTGTGTATAAGCAACGACATTAAACTTGATTATAGTCAATTGATTGACCAATTTGCGAAAGGGAACCGTCGCCTCATTTTCAAATAAGCTGACTTTGCTTTATGCTTGATTTTCATTTTACGATTTCATTCTTCGGATATCGTAAAAGCATTATACTAAAACTTGCTTCCAGAATGCACAAAAATGCGTATTTTTAGGTGTGATTTTGCACAATTTTTCCGGGGCATGCCCCCGGACCACCCTAAAATGGTCGTGCCTTCGGCACTCCCCATAAGGTTGATTTGTGACGTCACACGATTGTGACAAAATTTTGGCCCCCCTCGGAAACTATTTACGTACGCCACTGATTCGACTTAATATCTATTAAGCGGTAACTGAATTGCTGTCTTGCTCAAAGTCAATGGCGTGCTGTAACGCAGTTCCCAGCCGGATTACCATTTGCATTACTCAGGGGTGCCGCGAGAAGTGGTACAAATACTACCGCCAGTTTTGCAGTTAAATCCCACTCGAGGAGTGCTGCAAACAATTACAAGCTAGCGCAAAGATTTGTATGTTTTGAGCATTTATTTTTTTGCAATTCCTACCGTAACAGCTCCAATTTTAGATTCAATCCCATCAGTACGGTTCACGCTGGTTCAGGTGCAGTGGGCTGTTAAAAGATAACGATTTATTGTTTCGTCACAACTATTGCCCATTTTTGAAAAATTTTGGGTGAATGTCCATTGTTTAGGCTCATCACGGGACGATTTGAAACTGAGCTAGTCAAGTGGGAGTAAAAACAGGTTTAGCCTGTATACATGAAATTGATCAGGCTATAAAACAGAGGTCTAAGAAATTGCTTAAGATTGTAGCTTTGAAACTGTTTACAGCATTCAAGCAAGAAATCATGCACAAGCTTAATAGTGACTTTTAATTAAATCTTGTCGCATATTTAGTTCCCTACGTTACTCGCAATGCATATTTTCAATGTGGCGGAAAAGTTCGTACCAAAGTTGCTGTGAAATGAAATATGTAGCAGTCTTTTGCGACGGAAACTGGTTTTTAACGACAGGATATACCTAATGACAACTGAGTATATTTTGCACGGTTTATAGCCTTTTCACCCTTCACATAAACTCCTACTGCTGAGTGTCAAGCAAGAGATGGGTGAATTTTATTTTTAAAGTCTTTGGCATGAATCGACAAAAGAAATAACGAAAGTCTACTGAGTGCGAAGCGGACGCTGTAACTACTACACCACTGCTTAGGTAACGTTTATTTAAATTATTTCAGGGTGCAGTAAGCTGTTTATCTTCAGCAGAGCGCCGCAAGCCTGATAAGTTTGGGAGCCACTGCGGTAACGTAGCTCATATCAATCATGGATAGGCGAGCAAAATTTGTTGCATAAGTGGTCTTCTGCAATAAGCATTTACTAAAGTACAACAACGCAACCCACCCATGCATTGAGTTCACAACATCTCGATCTGTAAGCCAACACCTTAAAGTGCTGGACCACGTGCAGATAAATATTCATAGTTCACTTCGATTGTTCGTTGCAGTCACTTATAATTATGACAACTAGATTACTTTTCGCAACACATAATTGCTCGCCGTTATTGTCATAAACCCACTTCTGTTCAAGATGAGTTTCAGTGAGTAGGGGCATCGCTCAAAAACCATGTTATTACTGCAATAAGTAAGCACTTGTTTTCACATTCCTTTGCCCTGTGATTACTGACTTATCTCTATTTCCAAACAGTTTAACTACAGCCAACACTCAACAGGCCACAACATCACATATTGATAACAAAGGCTTCTCAAACGCAGCTAGCAATCCATTTGCTCGTTTCTACAGCGACCTTCAAACCGCAGCGTGAATTACGTAAATTCTCAAAAAGAAAAAGCTGCACATTCTCCACTGTACTCACAATTTTACCTACAAAAACAATATTACTGTCTTCCCTGTAATTTAAGAACTGTTTTTTTCAGGTGTACGTATTGATGTAGCATAGGTCGGAATAGTTAATTTTGATAGTTTGGTATTGTTTTCGTGTTTACGGAGCCAAGCTGAAGCCAACCAAAAAGCGCATAGGTTACGGTAGCTCTAATTAGTGCATGCCCGCGATATTCACGGTGCCCGCAATACACAAGGTTAGGGTTAGGTCTAGGTTTTTGGTTAGAGTTAGGTTTAGTAGGCATTGCAAAAATTGTGATGGATATCGCTGACATAAATTATTTAGTAGGATCCCACAGGCAAAGCAAGTTTGGTACCCCACTCCAACCTATAGTCTATCTGTCCATTGAGAGCAAAAACCTTTGACTGAAATACCAGTATTTTTCAAATTTGCATATTATGCAGCGCACATGAGTTCTTATCTCTTTTTCTAGTGGTTCCTATTTCATTTTCAATTCCAATATTCATAGCATACAGCTGAGCTGAGTTATTTTACTTTATGTTTTTACTGGCAGTGTCTTTAAAAGTGTGGATGAAGCTATGTAATTTAGTTAACCTATATATTTCAGATGCCACGCAAGTTTTTAAAGAAGTGTGAAAAGTAATCGATTTCTATACATTTTTTAAAGAAAAGTGACTGAGGATATTAGGGAAGAAATTTGATATTAAAATGAGGAAATAGGTGGAAAATATTTCCTGAAGTGGAAGAAATAGAAAAATTATTAGTGGAAGCACAGCTCTGTTTATTTACGATGCCCTGCAAGCTGTAACAAGGTTCTACTGTTCCCTTGATTAAATCTTTGTTTATCACGTCACAATGTTGTGGAACGTGACTTGTTACGTAAAAAGAAGCAACTTTCAGTTTTATATGAACTTAAGACTTCCAACAGCAACCAAGTCTCGGCGAATAACCAAATCAGATACCCACCAACGCTACCGATCTGTATTTCTCTCTCTCTAAAGATTTTTGCTCACACCGTATATACTAACCGAAGAAGATTCTAGATTTTTTGGAAAATTTCAGTAAAAACAGCAATGAGAATTACTATGATATCACAAGCAAGGAATTTGTACAATATCTTACTGCGCCAATGTTACGTCACAATCACAATGTGGTAAACAAGTTAAGCTAAATATAAATTCAAGTTACATAACATCAAAATAACAACTTTAAAGCTGCTACAAATTATTATTCGTGACAGTCATTCAACAAATTTCAGGTGAATATTGGGGGTCACGTAATATCAACTTTCAAAAAATTCAAATGGTCATCCAACCACTTTCATATATTTTCTCGCAGTCAAATCTGCTTTCTGGGTACCTTGCTGACTGGACTCCCGTTCTTGACTACACTGCAGCATGTAGTTACGACAATACAACTGCATTTTAAAGTAAGCTCGACTGGTCTTGGCAAATTGTGCTTTCATAAGTGAAACGCCTTTTACTACGATCGGAAGGTAGACGAGTTGATTGACAATAGGATGAAAAATTTAAGTAATCGATCAACCTAGACAAGCTGGCTCACCTTAAGCAATTTATGACGAGTGCAGCTAGTATCTGCAAAAATAAGTTTTCTCAGTCAACGTAAAAATTGTACTTATCAAATGGCGTAGCAAAGAAAGGAGTGAAGAGACTCAGGCTCACAACAGCATACAGGGTATTTATGGCGTCAATAGGGCATGCGAACAATCAAACCTCGCCCTATTCTACTATTTTGCCGGTAAAGCTCCTGTGTTTGACGATGTCATTTTTATCCAACCTAAGACTGTAGCCGTTTTTAAGGAATTTTGAGTTCACAATCTTTCCATTTTTGCACACTGTTGTAACTAAGGTGGCACACATACATGTAGGCTATAATCTTCTACGTAGCAGCTAAGATGCTGAAAGACTTTACACGCAAGGTCCACAAATTAGCGTCAAAAATTAACAAATTAGCCTAAAATGTAAAGTGAATTTGGAACCCTTTCGTAAACTCTTGTTGATGGATTTGCCTTCTTTTTGTGCGAGTGCATAACAACACCTTTTTGCTTGACTAATTGTAGACCATTATTTTATTCTAATTAGCTAAATTGATGACGTAATGCTAGAAAAACTGTAACTGAATGACAATGTAGAAATGTAGCGAACCAGACCAAAATTAAAGTTTTCCCAGAAACAGTAAAACGCAAAATAAAAATGAAATTTGCAGTTATCAAACAGCTTCTGCGCGAACGGGCAAACACTTGAGCATAGTCACCTTTGCTCACTCTTCTTTCTTCTAGCGAATATCGCGACCAAGACGTTCAAGTATTGGTTGGATACGTGCGGCTGCTGTGTCCAAGCTTAAGAATTGTTTACTACTACTGTAATTATTAATGAATTTCAGAAGCAAAAAAACATTTATAACATCCACAACCTTATTATGATCTAAAAATATTTTTACGAAGCAGAGAGAATTAATTTTATATACAGTGCCGGCAAAATAATCTTTGCATTGACCAAATATCTTTGCAATTAAGTCAAACGAAACGATTTTAGAATTTACGTCTTTTATTGCAGATAAAATATAATGTCAATCAGTATTTTGTTATCTTGTCTTTAGATTGGATGAACATTTAAACCTTTCCGGGCATGGAATCAGCAAGGACAGCAAAGTAGGTGGAGTCCAGTGTTGCCCAGAGTTTTCTCAGCTCCGGTTGCAATTCATTGATATTGCTGACTCGCGTCTCTGGAATCTTGTGTTTTTAAGCAATTACGGGCATTTTCACTTGGATTTAGGTCTGGTAAATTACCAGGCTGTCTAACTCATGGATGTTATGGATGTTAAGAAATTTTGTCAAGATCTTTGAGCCGTGAGCTGGGGCAACATCAGGTATGAAATGATCACATGAATGAATCCTCCAGAATGTGCAAAGATGCTCTTTTAAAAGGTTGATATAAATACTTTTTTTCATTGATACGTTTTTAGTAAGGAGTACAAACCAGCCTGGCCCAGATTTTCACTAAAAACTCCCCACACTATTATACTGCCAGGGTCTTTCATGGTTTTAATCGTTAATTTTGGGTTATATCGTGATGCACTACTTGGACGAGGCACCATCTTTGGGACTCCCCTCACCAGTGTAAAAGAGCTTTCATCACTAAACATCACTTTTCCCTACTCTACAGCTTTCCAATGTCGATCTTTCTGACAAAAGTTGAGGCTTTTTTTCTTCATTGCTATAGCGAGCATGGGCTTCTTGGTTGCACAGCGACCTGGGTAGACCAAGATCCTTTTGGAGTTGATGACGAATTGTCCTGGTTGAGACGTTGTAGAGAAGCTCATGGTGCTTGTTTTTTAATTCAACGGCAGTTATAGACGGATATGATGATACTTCATGCTTCAAAAGCTTATCCGTTCTTGGTGAGGTCTTCTTAGGTGCGTCAGAGCACGACTTCCTCTTCGGTATCATCCCAGGTGGTAATAACGCAGCCGACCTTTTTAATTAAAAAAATGCCTCTCTTCAGACCTCAATATCTTTGGCTACAGCAATGACAGAATCTCCCTTCTGTAACAATGAGAAAACACGAAATTTTTCTGTCATTTGCATTTTCTTTTGACCTATTTTCGTGTCTGAGATAAATTTAGCAAGACTTCAAAATTTCAAAAAAACGAAAAATTTTGTCCAATTTCACCGACCTACTATTCATCAAGCTGTAAAACTATACAAAGCCCGCAAAACAATGGGTATGCGGTGAAGCATACCAGATAGTAGCTTATGACATAAGTATAAGCGTTATTGTGATGCAATGTTTTTTGGCGGAAATAGTAAGTTAAATACGCGTGCTTATTTTTCATGTAAAGATTTTTTTGCCGAAGAAATATAAATATTTTTTTGCCGGCACTGTATTTAGCAATTTTATATATTTGTTGATATATATTTTACACACAAAAACATATATTTATATTTTTATATATATTCTATATGAATGTTAATTAATTTCATGTATTGAGCAAGGGGGCGTTTCCCAAATTTCCAAAATTATTGAATTCTGCGATCATCGAAAAACTGGCGATTAAACATTACGCTTTTCTGTAGTGAACAACATTATTACGCATTTTTTTAGTCAAAAAACGTTTATGAAGTAATAATTGCTAGCGAAAAGCCAAAAATCAAAACAAAACAGTCATTGGAATTGGGATCAACAATGTTTTGATCCCAATTCTAAAATTTCGTTTGTAAGCAAGCTATTTATTTTACTTTAAACTTCAACTTGCATCTTAAACCTGGCACCTGGATTTTATTTTGTCTTCTGTTTTGTATTTGATTGTTCCATTCTTAGTAACTACATGAATTGTAATTTACAGGTATCCTGCTGATGTCTGCACTGTCTAGTGTCAAAAAAGTCCAATCTGTAAATAGTAACTAGTCAATTTTGCCGCGATAGCAAAATTCAGTGGATAGTTTAAATTTTGATAAAAACTCACAGTACTCTTGTACTGGCTTGTGGCGATGTCTTTTATACCTAACTGCTCAATGGCTCAAACATTTATTATTAAATGACGTCATAAAAATAGATATGAGTTGTTGCATCGCAGGTATTAAATTACATTTGTTCCTGTCACAGTTTTATACTTCAATAAATACGAATCGTTATTTAATAGTAAACCTAATAAGCTAGCAATATGCAGGTAAACTCAAACTGAAAAGTAAATCATAGAACATCAGGTTTATATTGCGCAACGCGAAACTGTACGTTACAAATGCTAGCCAGGCAACTGAGGATGTTCTGGTGCGTGAGAATCGCCTTACTCTTTGTCAACATTGGAATTTTGTTTGAGTCACATTTCATACTTCACTACTTGAAGCATTCAAATTTTGATTCAAATTATGCTGTTACTACATTTGAATAACTAATGCCGATCATAATACTTTTTACCATATGCCAATTCCCGTGGTTCACTAATACGTAGTGTTGTTGGTAAACAAAGCGGAGAAAAAGAAAAAATTCACATTTTCCAGCACCTAGTTCCAAATGCTAATTACAAACTGCAATTGCACACAACCAGTAAAAATTTCATCATATTAAGCATTGGCAGTAATTTTAAAAGCTACTTCAAAAATCAGGGTCAGACTTAACGCCGTAGCCCCGGGTCTAGGCCCTAATTGTAAGCGCAGTATCATTTTTTCCTATTTGGGACAGGTTCAGAAAGAAGGATGACATTTGCATTGATGTAGGGGGTCCTTTTTTTGATACAAATTTTGATGCGGGCGCCTCCTGTAACACCCTTCCCTTTAAACCAGCACTTACACTCTAAGTGATGGGTCATGTTACCACCACACCCGTGTTTTTGCTCAGATACTTTTTTTTTGAAGTACATTTTGTATCAATGTTGCATATAGGTCTATCGCATGCATTTAGCAGTTCACTTAGAAGCAGGAACCACGTTGACCTGAAATTCTGCTACGTTATTAATGCTTTTTGGCCTTATACTTGAACGGTTGCTCTACCAGTTTCCTTACTTGCTGTAGTTTATTTCGTGTTTGAGGCAAAACGATAAAGCTCACTCTCTCCACAATAATTTTTTTCTTTGCGAAAATACTTCTTTACATCATCAGCGCTTAATTTCCTTGTTGATAGCAAAGCCCACAACATTGAAGCAACTAAAGTAAAAACAAAGGTAGGAAAGTTGTCAACGGAGAAAAAAGATAGGTCAACGTGGAGCGATCCTAATTTTATCTTTTGTTTTCCGTTAAAAGTTTTTCAAAGTTTTCGATGATACTTGCTTGATGAAGCTTTCAACATATTGGTTTGTCTTAAAACCTATAAATAACTGTTAATTATCGGTAAGAGTTTTTTTAGCAAAAGCGCAGCTTGGTAGTGATCTAAATACGTAGTTCAACAGGCGATTTTGTTTTTCAATTCGAACGAGGGTTTAGTAGGCTTGGTTAAATTTTAAATAATTGTCTCAGTGGCAAACATTTCTAGCTTCTAACAATAACATCAAGAACTTCTTCCAAACAATTAATCAGTTCCTGTTTCTATCTGCAGAACGTTAAAAACAATAAAGTAGTTTCGTTATGAAACTAGGGATTTTTTTCAGCCCAAATAGCAACAAATTTGAACAAAGAAACAAAGTGTTGCCTACACCAAATTACCAACAGGATCTATCAACTTTCCCAATTTTCGAAAATTTATCGTTTTTTGGCTTGCTGTTGCTGAATGCTTCCTTTTCTCTTTTTGGATGATGGGAGGATGTAAAACATAACATCTATTTTTACAACGCAAATCTAATCATGACAAGGCTAGGGAAAAATCGAAGTTTATTTCAAGTCAGTGATGTATGCAATAAATGACTGACTGCTCATAGTTACCCAAGCGTCGTTTCTCACAGCATGCTGAGTAAGCAGCTTCCCTATTTTAATCCGGTGAATATTTAACTTTGTCAAGTGGAATGGTTTCGGCGATCATCTAGGCGTGATCTGTTCCACTATCTTTCATGACAACTATGCAGTTGATTACTGCGTGGCACCAAGAGTAACAAATATTAGGCTTAGAAATTTAAGCTTTTATTTTTATTTGCCATACGCATCAAGAAGTTATTGGTACTTAGGGTGACCATTGGTCCTCTTTTTGGAGGACATGTCCTCCTTTTTTGGTAAAGAGTAATTGGTCCTTCGAGGATTTTTAACAATGCCTTTTTTGTTTTCCTTTTTAATAAAAACTAATTTGGTTATCCAAAGTCGTTCGAAAATTCCCTTTTTACGTTTACCCTGTGATTAAAAAATTATGTCACTGCATATTAGTTCCAGTAATAAGTTTAACTGGTAAGGAATGATAAAAGGGAGTTTCCTAACGGTCTACCTCAGACTGACTGTTGCTTTAGGTTTGAAAGAGTAAGATTATATGGAAAACGGTACAAATACCGGTAAGTTTCCAAACTGCATTTCTTGTATTTTACGCAGCGGAGATACGGAGATAAATTTGCTTTGTTGTTCTGGTCGATTGACCTAATTTCAAAAAAACCATTTCGGTACATACTTATTTTAGTTTAAAAAATCAAACAATATTTTCAGTTGAACTGTTTATAATTATCATTGCCGTGATTTTTGAAAAATAAAACAAAAAGCTAAAAAATAAATGCGATATGCCAAAAAGAAAATCAAAGTTTTCTGAAGAACTTCAACAGAAGTATCCATTTTTTAGAAAAGGACGAGATGAGTTTGAAGCAGAATGCATTACTTCTGGCTACGGAACTTTTGTTTCTGTAGCAAATAAAGGCAAACTAAGCCTAGACATGCATGTAGACAGTTCAAAGCATAAAAAAGCTGTCCGATTTACATTTTTTTGTTTATTGGCATAATAAATTTAACAAATAAACTGCTGTATTTGTACGAATTATCAAAATATAATTATCGAAAGCGGTCAGTGTCCAACAAATGTCCAGAAAAATTTTCCCAGCCTTGCAGAACAACTTGTAGGGCTGATAATAATTATTATCAAAAAAGGTCCTCCTTTTTGGTAACGAAAATATGGTCACCCTATTGGTACTACGAGAAAGGAAGTATTGAAATCAAACAGACAGACAAATAAAAGAATAGATCAACCTATCGAAGTAAAAAAAACTTGGACAATCACGAAATTGATTAATTCTAGTAAAACATTAAGGATCGTGCCATACAAAAATAACTTGAGCACTAAGAGCGCCTGAATTAAGCAAAGAAACATTGCCAAGGACATGAAGGTCATAAATAATAATAGAATCGTAGTTGAAGGCCAGCTTCATTTTTGAACGCGTGAAACAAAGTTTATTTTAAGAAACTAAACGGCAAAAACGATAAATTGGAATAGAACAATTAGTGACTCGCCTTTGTTTACGTGACGTTTTATGCAGCTATAGCCTGTCACGTCATAACATTTTCCTATTGAGAAGAAAAAAGTCAAGAAAAATTGCTGTATGACTACGCCTATGTTCTAAAAACAAAAATGAGAGACGATGGGGAGGGTCGAAGCAGAAGAGAAACAGCAACGTGCTCTTTCATAAAGTGCAACACGAAAAACTTTTTTCTACAATTTTTTACATAAGCTAATTCACTTCTGTCTTGAATACACCTGTTACACCGCGTAAGAGCTGACGTTCTGTTTACGAGCCTTCAGTTAGACCGGGCCACCACGGCGGATAGATTACTCGCCCCCGTTACCTGTCTGTCACGTAAAGACGGAGGTATCTTGTTGAGTGCCTTGCCCAACGACACAGCTAGCAAGTTTGCCGGCTTGTTCTCTACACTGTTGCGTTGAGCGCCAAGCTGTGGACACCATTTTTTAAAGCCTTTTGGTATGACTCGATTTGGGGAAATAAAGCTCAGGTCTATCGGCTGCGAACCGGACGCTCCAATCACTACACCATCGCGCCGGTTTATACTATTGAAAAACGTTCAAATTGCTTCCGGACGGAAAGGTCCATAACAATACCTGCTTTTTATGCGTTGATTCCTTTTATGTAGCCAAAGCAGTTCTGTTGGCAATAACGAAGCTACTCAATTGAAAGTGACCAACAGCAAATGCCGGAAGTTGATTGATTTGACCTCGATTACTTTGTTTGGGTTGATTTTTGGTCAAACGCCTACTTCGTTGTCTTTATCAATTCAGTAATGAAGGCAGGTCTACACAAATCCATCTCAAGCAGGCTATTGAGAAATGCGATGCGAAATATCGGCTCAGTACGTAGCCACGATTTTTGATGGAGGTGGAGGCAATGTAATGGATGGTGAATGGAAGCAAATAATTTGTGTTTGCTAAAATTTTTAGATTAATGCAAATCCTTTCCAATTCGTGGTATATTCTCAAAAAAATTATCTTCATTTGTGCAAGAGGTAAGGTTTTTTCCAGTTTCAAATTTTGGATCATGAAACGAGTTAGCGAGAAATTTGCAGGGGGGGATATGTTTTTCTTGCCCCCTCTTTCCCAACGCACTCAATTCAATACGAGTTTCACATAATGTGGGCTAACTATAAAGGTATTGTAAATTATAATTCAACTTTAATTATTTAAAAGAACCAGTTTTTATTGCTGCAATGTTTTGTTAAATTTATTTCTTTGCTTGCATATCATCTATTATTGCGCTACAAAGTTTTTCCTACTTGCTGCAATCGAAAAATAGATCGATTGGTTCTTCGTTATGACTTTGAGAGCGACATTATCACCCAAAAAAACATCTGTAATCACCGCTCGAAGCTAAGCATATTTCAAATACTTGTGGTCCGAAAAAAGGAAATGGTAACGTTGTGCATGCAAAGGATCATAAGCGAAAAATTGCTTTCAGCAAATGACAATTCTTGAATCAACTCCTGTCATGCCCGCCGGTCAGTCACACAAACAACGTGCTTTTTGTAAAGTACTATGCTACCGGCGATAGAATAATTAAAAACCTGACTATCACACTAATAGCTTATAGTCATAGCATTCTGTACACATCATAACACATTTGGGTAATCAGAGCTCACCGCTTCCTTGGAATCTGCTAAAGCCCAGCACAATGGATTGAATTGATTTTTACGGCAATAAAAACTTTAGATTTCAAAGGAGGAAATTTCACGGTGACAAAAATAGCTCCAGCCAATTGCACTTGAACAATGAATGGTTTGTTGGAAAGTTTTCTTTCGCAAGATTGTACGATCTTGTACGATCTGGTTTTGGTGTCCAGCAATTACTTGTGTGGCGATCTTTTTCAAGATTAATCTACTCAAATTAATTATTTTATGTTTTGAAGTCTTCTTTCCCACAGATAAGTTCAAATACGGATAGCAACAAAACTCAGAGCTATATTTAAAGTTTGAAAAATCTCTAAATTTAAACTTTTTTCAATAATGATGGTAACTAACTTCTGTGCCACTAACTTTACTCAACTTGGTGACCAAGAGCAGAAAAATTTTCTCTACGTCGCTCGTTGAAATTGATGACGTATTTGACTTTTTTCAACCTAAAGACTTTTTTTTACAGTATAAACTTTTCGAAAGCGTTTGTTTTTACCTATTTTGGTCTCAAAACATGCTTGAAGACTTCTTTGAGAGATCAACTTTTACAAAGCGTTTTTTACGTTTCAGAAAAGCTTTTTGGGAGGCAATTGCCCTTCTATCTCTACCTTTAACGCGCCCTCATCCGTGTGTCACGGCTATTCCCATTTTGATTAATTTTATCAATACCCTGTTTTCCAGCAGGATAATCTTTTTTATTTTAGGGCACCAAGTTTTTGCTTTATCACAACAGCTATCGTCGCAAGCTGAAAGCGACTGCATATTTCCAAAAACTGAGTTTGCTGAACACTTAGTTTTATTACGTAATACTTGAAGCTCAGCTGACGTAATAATGAAGCAAACTAAAATGGTCAGCTCGGCATTAGGAAGTGCAAATTGGCCTCTTCGGCAATGATCAGTCTGCGCCAAACCACTAAATTGTTTGATAAGGTCAAGTGAAAAGCTCTACAACACAGAATTGATGAATTTATGACAATACAACTGAATAAAAAAAAGAAAGTTTAGCAACTCGGCGTAACGATAAAGACAAATTTAGGAACGCTAACAAAAGATAGTGAATAAAGGACATAAGCGCTCTTAATTACACAAGACACTACCCGTGCAAGATACCGAATAGAAATCACAATCACATGTAAAAGTATTCAGATTACAGACAGTTTGTAATTTTAAGTCAGGGGATATGCGCTGCATGGGCAAACCGTTATTCAGTATAACCTCTAGCAGGGGTGGGCAATTGTTTTGGCTTGCGGGCCGCATCGTGGTCACGGAAGCTAGCTGAGGGCCACACTTTTTAACGAACGCATTGGTATATTATTCTAATTGATTTGCATTTTAAATTTGGTATAACATTAAAAACCAACAATTATATTAGACAAATGAATCAAAGTAGTTTCATTCAATTGAAAATGCAAGCACATTTAATTTTCAAAGTCTATCAATGAGAAAAATGCCCCCAATCACGTTCTTCCACATTAGTTAATTCTTGTTTAATTATTTGCTTAAGACTTTCGCGGGCCGCAGTTTGCCCACCCCTGACCTATAGCACAGTCAATGCAAGTTTTTCTAGGAATACAGTTTATTAACCTAATCAACTTTCAAAATTAATTTTCTTTTGTAGAAGCGTACGCCAGAGGTAACCATAGGCATAGCCAGCAAGAACCATGCCCCTTCCTTCAAATTACACGTTTTTCGTGTAAAGATTGGTTCAAAGTCTTTTTTGAACGTCGTCTAAGAAAGATTTTTTTTGATTAGTCATTTATGCAGCAAGCCGTCAAAGTTTATAGAATTAGTGGCTTTCAAACTTTTCCAAAAATTTTTTGGTCATCAAGTTCTTTGCAATTTTTTAAAGATTTTTGGTCAGCTATTACAAAAAGTTAAATAGAGCCCCTTGTAATTAGTTTTAAAACAGCAGCTACTATCAATGAGGAAAAACCAAAATTTGCTCTCGAATAACTAACTGCCTTGCGGCTTCATGGATTCCAATGTGTCTGCGAACTCCATATGGAAACCGTTCTTCCAAAGGAAAAATAGAAGCAACAGCAAAGACAATTGCACAACAAATTGAATTTATTACAAAGGCAAGACGGGATTCCTGCGGTCGAGACTTTTGTGATATTATTGCTAGCATGTCAATGTTAGAGGTAGCGAGTGAGAAACACTTGTTCAGTTTTTGGTCTGCCATTCGATTTGTATATTTAAGTTGTTTTGTAACAAAAATTTATTCTCACGTACGCATGTGCTTCCAAACGTGGAGAGCAATTTTAACGCAAAACCTTTCAGTTTGGAAAATCTATCAACGCCAAGCAGTTTCCAAAAGGCTCTCCTGAAATTCGTTTTTTTGAAATTTTTAAACATTCCTTTCCCTTTTTTTAATTCCAAAATGACGTTTCTTCAATTTTCGTCTTTTGACGACATTCTTAAACGAAGTTCAACGTAAGGTTTGAGTGGTTTAACTCGAATTCAGTTTTGAAATACAGTATTTAAATTAAGGGTTTTCGAAACAAAAATATTTCGAAATTTCGTTCGTTTCGACGCAAAATTGCTTTGTTTTGGTTTCACTTCGTTTCGAATTAACTTCCTTAGCGAAGAATTTCGTTTTGAAATCAAAGCAATTTTGTTATCCGCTCGAAACAAAACCGTGAAAGGTTGGACTCATCCCGTGTGACAAACATGCTTTACACGCGAGCCACATGGAACAAACTGAACAAACCATCGTGACATGAATTTTGGAAGGAAGACGATGGAAAAATTTCGAAATATTTCAAAACAAAATTTCGTGTCGTTTCGAACCATTTTTCATAAAGTAAAATTTTGTGTCGTTTCGTTTCGTCCCAGTAAAAATCGTTCCCAACACCCGTATTTCAGATATCGTTTCAAACTTTGCTTGCTTCAGATGTAAAATTCAGTAACTGCGCTAGAATTTCTTTTTTTGAAAAGCTACATTTGGTTCGCTAATTGCGATTTTGCCAAAGCTAAATTAAATCCATATTAGACTGTTGTCATTACCTGAGTTTTCGAGTAAAACCAAGTGTGAAGAAGTCTACATGCCATGACAGCACGTCTACAGACATCTTTGCAATCAGTAGTTGTTCGCCCGTTGCGATAAAACAATTAAAAGCATACTTGACGCTTTTGCTCACAAAACACGAGTGTGCTTCGACATAATTAAAACCAAAAAATACCTTGCTAAGTAATGAAAAAGTAAATGTATTCAATCTCTGCAACTGCAGTTTCTTTGTGATTAAGCATAGCCAGAAAGCAAAGGAGAAAATTCATTCCTATTTCATTCTCGCACCAAAACATTTATCAAAGCCTGCAAAATTACGTAACTTTTCCAATTTTTCCTAATTTTCTAGATGATTTCTAAAATAAAAGACAATTACATCAAAGTTTTTCAAAAATTTAGTTTATCTCTCTGATAACATTTTTGCTCATGTAAGCTCTCAAAAGATCATCACTAAAATTACAGCAATTTGTATCTCCCCTTCCAAAAAAAAACTGTGTAGTTGTCTACGTCGATTGATGTGTTTTAGACTCAGGTTGATAAAAACTCCACTAACTGATGCTACAGTATCAATGCAGCTCATATAATCACTAGGGTTTTCTACCACGCGCACATTTCGCCAGAAAAAGAAAGCATAACACGTCACATGTGAAAATATTTCTGTTAAAGCACGAGAGCCTATCCAAACTACTAGCCTCTTATAGGAAGTTTCCCCTGTGATCTTATCAAGTTTACATTCAGTTCTGCTTTGCGTTTCGCCAGCACCTCGAGCGAAATTCAAAAGTTTTTCTCAACAATAGCTATCACCTAGGTGTACGGCAAGCGAAACTCGCAATATTTTGTTTATTTCTTTTCAGTCAGTCGAATATAAAGCTCAGTAGTTGAATTGATTAATAACTTCTTGATTTCAATAAATGTCAAAAAAGAGCAAAAACACGAAAACACAAATATCTTCCGGAAGTTAGTTATGCGGTTAAGCTAGTGACCATGTACGGTGATTGAAAGTGACCGGAAATGCCAGCTATTCGGCGTGATGTGGTAGTTTTAAGCAGCCGAGATTGGCAGACTGACATGATTTTAGTATAAGAAAGAAAAATTAAATTTTATGGTCACCGCTGCTAACTGCTGTGCAATTAATACATGAGACTTATATAGCATTGCCGCCTGGAAGAGCTTTTTGAATTTTTCAACAATATTTTGCTCGCTCCAACCATGCAGTGAAATGGAAACAAAAAGCAAAAATAGTGAAAAGCAATATGTACCATCTAACTAAACTATAATTATTAAAATAATAAAAAGATAAAAATTATTTCGGCATCGTGGTCGAATAAACTGAAGTGAGAAGCATAGGAAACGCCCATTACAACATCCGTTAAGCAAGGTGGCCTACTTCATTTGAAGATTCCCGGCAACCAAACTGGTCGCTGTTACCTTTCAACCGTCCCTACAGTCGAGTGATCGGCTCGCATGAACTGTACGAAGGCTCTTCTAACGCATCTGGTCACTTTAGCCTTTTAAACTTGTGCTAGCCAGCAGAAAACAGATTCAGATGATTTGTTTGCATTTGTGGTAGAACTTCGCCTTCTTGCATTGATGCTCGACAAAAACTTTATTGAATATATTGCAATAAAGTAGCCAACCATATCATAGAAGTTACTGAGTAGCCTTCTACTACTTTGACATCAAATGTCAACGCACGCCTAATCAAGAATAGCAAAGCTATTTTTTGGCACAATTCTGTAAAATCCACTGCAATTTCGTACTGTATACTCTATACTAAGTTCTGTTTGAACGATCAAGAACAAATCTTTAATTCTAAGCATTTTCTTTCAGCTGAGATCCAAAATATCTTGCGTCCTCATTCGTAACTTCTGTCGCTGTCTGCGTATCTGTTTAATAGCGACACGCTACGCAAACAAAATGGTTAGATTGCCGCATGTTAGGTCAAGCGAGTTTATTGTGGTAAAAGGACAAGCACTTTACAAATAAAAAAACGTGGTCGTCCAAAATGAACAGGCTCGAGAGAACCGATTAAATAAATCATATCAGGCTTTTTAGGGAGTAACTGTAAAAGGAAATGTGCATTCAGGCTTGAACCATTGCCTACGCACTTCTTGAGCAGGGTGCCTAATCTTTATTTCCACCTTCTTATAAAACAAAAAGAATTTTTGACTAAATTCACGCGACTTGGCTGCTGTAACAAAATATAAGTCAGGAAGCCGCTGCAGATCCGCTCATAATCGAATATTAGTTTTTGCTGGTTTACCGGTCACATAGCTAATTAAATTAAACTAGTAAGTGATCCGGCAATCACGTTCAAGTTTGTACCCTATGCCAGTTTGTTGCTCACACCGTCGCAGACAATACTTTTACTTCCTTATCTCGAAAAGGAATAGCCTTTTGATACCGGTGAATTATCGATAGCAATCCACTGCATTGGCCACACGTCTCATAACATGTGTGAACTCTTTTCGTTCTGCCTTACTGTGAATTCTTTACGCAGCACTTTGGTCAACTCTTTCTCTATACGTAGGAGGTTTGATCCACGCTGTGAAGAATTGCGCGGATTGTGGGGATCCATGGTTTCCCGCCATGCCCCTAATCTCCGAAATGGGTTGAGAAACAACATTACAATGGTATTAATTTAATTAATTGATATTAAGGCATATAGGCTAACTGCAATCAGTTTAATAAAATACCACTTCCACGACCGGTTTCGTTTTTATTAGAACTCTTCAGGTGGACTCAGGTATTGAACCGACAATCACATGAATTGCTCCATGCGGTTTATACCACTCCGCTATCGGTCCTTTCAAGTGGTATTTTATTCAACTGATTGCAGTTAGCCTATATGCCTTAATATCAATTAATCAAATTAATATCTTAAACAGGCTAACACCAGCTCCTATAATTCGTATTATAACATTACAATGAAATGATCATAGATTATCGTTCGTTCAACTTAATCATAAATATTAACCTTCTACACCTATTCCCGGCCATAAATCACTTGCATTTTAAGAGTAATATCTGGTGACAAACGATATGTATCGTTGAGATTTTAAAAGCGAGTTTTTCTACCGACTTCCGCTGCAAAACATCAAGACACAATTTTTCGGGATGAGCTACAGATGTTATCGCTTTGAGACGCGGTTTTAATGTCTCTCTATGTGATTAAAATATACAGTTCCAACGTTCTTCCTAGTTCTTCCAATTGCTTGACAAAACACTGAAGAGTTGAAATGTGGAAAATAAAATCAAGCAGTTACTAGTAACTACTGGCAAACAGCAATATTGTGGCACCCATCACAAAATAACAAATTATTTCTGTTCATTGAAAATAGAATAAACAGAGAGTTTGAGAAACCACCAAGAGAAAACATGCCATCTATGCTGTTTTGCTTTTGCAGTCGATGCAAGCTGTTTTGGAATCTAAAGAATAAATTTGAAAGGTGATTTTATCCAGCAATGTATTTTGTTATAACATTTTTTGCTATAATACCTCATAGATTGCCTCCAACAACAACGTTGTCCGTTTCCAAATTCTTTGACGATCTGAATCAGTGGCCCAAAAAAATACGTGTAATTGGGGGTGGATTGCTGCGCCGTATTTCAAGCTGCAGATCTTTTTTTAGAGATCAACTTCTTCAGAGCATTTTAAAGTCTATTTTTAAGTTAAAAAATATTTTTTATTTTTCTTATGATGATCAACTTCTTGGAAGCGACTCGGCATTTTAGAAAACTTTGGGCCCCTAAATCGATTCTGAGCCCCCAAAGATAGACGGATTTTGGTCCGTAGGTCCTTTTCGATTCTCCTTTTAACGCTTACTGACCTCCAAAGACGCAATTGTTCATAAAATTCGGCTTTGGGTGGGAAAAGCTTGCGAGGCAGTAAACCAAAACATGAATAACAGTTTGCAGTCAAAGTTTTTGACTGCCGGTACTTTAAATCTAGAAGCCTGTTTGACGATATCCAAAGCCTTGTACAAATCTGAAGAAAAAAACTTTTAAGATTAGGACAATTTAAGCTAGCGGCCGTTCACATTCATGTAGCTGAGAAACGAAAAAATTGGTGACGATACATTCGAATGATCAGCAGTATTTTTTACAAAAGATAATTGAATATTTTGGTCCACTGATTGTGGTACACAGGGTGTTCGAAACGAATTTTACTGGGACGAAACAAAACGACACAAAATTTTACTTTATGAAAAATGGTTCGAAACGACACGAAATTTTGTTTTGAAATATTTCGAAAATTTTCCATCGTCGCTCATCTGTGTCATCGTCTTCCTTCCAAAATTCATGTCACGATGGTAAATGGCCGCTCGGTTTGTTCCGTGCGGCTTGCATGTAAAGCATGTTTGTCACACGGGATGAATCCAACCTTTCACGGTTTTGTTTCGAGCGGATAACAAAATTGCTTTGATTTCAAAACGAAATTCTTCGCTAAGGAAGTTAATTCGAAACGAAGTGAAACCAAAACAAAGCAATTTTGCTTCGAAATATTTTTGTTTCGAACACCTTTACTGGTATGTTATGACATATTTAAGTTTTTGATCATTTAGTATGGTACAGGTTTTATTTATTGATAAACTGCGCAGATACCGGCTATTTCGCTGGCAATTTTCCATTCATGTATTTTAATTAAACTGTCTTTTTTGACACCGCTTTTCAGTTAGATAAATTGAAAGTTTTAACGCAACAGCGCAATGTCGAGTCGATCAAGAAAATGCCGACAAATATTCGCTGACATTTGCTGCGTAAACACACCTAGCAACGGTGCAGAAATTAGGTTAGACAGGACAATACTATTGTTTTGTAAGGCTATGTGAAAAATTTCCGTCTCCGATTTTTTTTATGGAACAAAGTTGCTCGTTTAGTTAGTAGTTGTTGGTAATGTCATTGATGTCTAAGATGTTACCACAAAATGACTAAAGGAATGTATTGGAAAAGCAGCATATCTTTACAGCAGTGTAAAGTATATGCAAAGAAATTCAAAAACAACTCTCGTGCCGAATTCATCAGCTACTTGATACAGATTTGTCAAGAACAAATACCCACGAAAACTATTACATCTCAGTTCAATAATTATTATCTTGAAATCCGCGAAAGTAATTGAGGACTTCATTATTTTTGCATCCTTTATGGCGCGCTGTTCATTACAAAGCACTGTTTAAAACACATTCATTCTCATACTACGATTTAACAAATTGTTGGCAATTTCACTAAGCTGAAAATAAACTACCGTATTTTCCGGACTATAAGCCGCACCACATTATAAGCCGCACCTCACCAATTTTTCCCAGAAAAAAACAGTAACGTATAAGCCGCACCGGACTATAAGCCGCATTTTTAAAGCTAGAGAAATATTCAAGCATTTTATAACTTGTTATGAACATTATGACGAAACAAGACTATCTATTAGCAAATGGAAACTTAAAACGTGAATTGAATGGACTGGTGTTCCTAGCCATTACTAGATTCAGGCTTTTTAAAATTTTCTGGTTTCAAAAAATTTTAAGATTTTAAACGTTAACTTATAAGCCGCACCTGACTACAAGCCGCACCCCTTAAATGAAAACACATTTCAAGTTTTTAAGTGCGGCTTATAGTCCGGAAAATACGGTACTTGCTTTCTGGCTGCATTGTCAACTATTTATCAAATTGCATACAATCTAGCTGTAATGTAGCAAGTTATTTGCAACATGTTTTAATGACAGTAGATAATAGGAAGTCTTGGCATGCCATACGCATTAAATCAGTGGTTATCAAACTGGGGTCCTCGGACCACTGAAGGTCATCAAGGAATTTTTTTAAAGTCGGCAACAGCCTTTACTTGTCAAAGTATAGACCACGAGTTACTGTTTAAAAACAAAGGTCATCAGTATCATTGTAGAAAGGCCAACACATTAATTGGGGTCTGCTACGTTTCTCTAACTACTACCTTACTCCAACTTAAAAAAGTTTGAGAACCATCCGTCGACTGGTTTAGGGTTAGTTATAGCATCAGCATAATAAAGGCACTTCCAGTGAATTGCGATGGCAAGAAATTTGTTAAATTGTCAACAATTTATTAAATTATTGAGAATTTTACGAAATTGCAAGAACTTTGTTAGACTATCTACAATTTATTAACCTTTTAACTGCCACGAGCCACTATAGTGACCTAATCAGTGCGTTTTTTTAATTCGTCATCATTTCGTTATTTCTTACCCTATATTACTCATTTAAGGTGGAAAAGATAGAAATTTAAGTGTATTTAACGATTATGTAAAAAAATAATAGGGTACATTGGCAATTTTTTTTACGTTTAAACAACTTGAGGGGGTTTTTTTTTACCAATATATGTTTTCGATTACACTGCCCAAACTTCGCTTTATAGCAAAAGTCATGCATAGTGAAATTGCTCCCATCGATGCAAGGCTTCATTTGGTGAGTCAATGTTGGGGTTGACGACGTCATAAACTATGACGTCATCACCCTAACATAGGTAAAATACTTCACAATTTAGAATACGTCACAACAACAAAAACACCGCCAGTTCTTTTAAAGATATGCTCATATAATATAAAACTATAGATACATACGATTTAATTATCCAATTATGTCACAATACTCAAAAATAAATTACTTATTTAGAAAGCTGATGAAAAAGTGAACCGCTTTTATATTTTGGGTTTTCATGTAGCTGCAATAGTTTTCAAGATACAATTTTTTGAAGATCGACAGAAATTTTTTTCAAAAAATCAAAAAAGTGCTTGGCAGTTAATAAGGGGTTAAATTATGAGGAATTTAGCTTAACTGCAAACAATTAGTTAAATTTCTGCTTGAAAATAATCATTGTATTGGAATGTTCCACGCTCCAATGTCCTTTTCTACAGAACATGAAAAACTATTCCGGAGCATTTATTTTTTGAGTTGAGCTGCCATCACCAACAGTCAAAGCATCGCGTAGAATTCTCAATATCTATCTGATGCATTAATAAAAGATCAAGCTTATCGTAATCGCAATCACTGAATGCAGGACTGATGTGCTCTACCGAAAAGAAATGTTGGTAAACTTACCTCACAATATTAACTTTGTTTCTATGGCCAAGAGTCGTCGCTCTGATTAAGGCACATTAAATGCCACATATCTCACAATGAAAACACAATTGCTGTGTGGAATGTCTGATCTGTTTTTGCCAACCTCGGTTTTAGCAAATGCTAACCGCATAAGGCTGCCTATGGGAACCAAGTAATAGACATTGTAGTACAAAAAGAGTCATTAATCTTCATTACTCCCAGCAAGGTTTCTTGCCATTAATTGAATTTGCAGTGTTTGTAACATTTTCTATCACTTTGAAATACGTGAATATGCACTACCTCTATGCTGGTAGCTGGGTTGTGGTTTTGTAGACTGAAATCACTTTTATGTAGACTGCAGCAAAGCTACTTTGCTCAAAGTTAACCTGATTCAATCAAAACCTCGTCTATCTCAGTATGCTACATTAGTTTTAAAACAACTATGCCAATGACACGCCTAACTTTGTTAAAGCCACGCTATGCAACGATTTCCACATATTGAAACAACATTCAAAAGAAAAAGGTGAAAAAAATCCAAACTTCAGATGTCGCATCACGGGACTAAAGTCTGCAGCATCCTCGGCGGCCTTGGTGAGTGCCTCCAAATTTCCAAAAAAATTGCTTTGAGTAACTAATAATTAAAAATCTTTTTTTCGAGACAAGATCACCTAGAATGCTATTCTTACCAGGAACAGGCCGCCTCCCCTTAACGACGTCACTTTACACCAGTAGTATTATATTTTTATCTACAGGAAGAAGTTACGCAAAAGCAAACAATAACATTAAATATTGAACGATTTTAAGTCAGGCAAGTAGTAAAAAACGAATAAATTTATGGTCGAGCTGCTTCCTGAGGCTACAAAAAATATTATCCACGCAAACCGGACATCATGAGTTCCAAAACTAAAAGTTCATGAGTTCAAGACTGAATCAAACAAGCAAAAAGCCGTTTTATAACGAGGTCCCAACAGCGCTTGGATCAACATTTAACAAAGCTGCGTTTAGAAATCGGCCAATTGTTTTGCATCGATCTGTTTCCAAGTTTTTCGCTTCGCTTTGATTATTTGATGATTCGTCGAACACGTTTCATGTTTAAAGTCTCGTTATCAAAACACTTTTCGAAAATTCATTTATTGATCTCTAATATAAACCAAACTGTCCCTTCATAAAATCCTAAAGCAATCAGTCTTGAAACGGAAAAATATTTTATCCTAAACAGTAATAGCGTCTTAGGCCTCGTACTCATCACACTTATATAAGCAGAGCAGCATGATGAAGCCATTTTGATTTGTTTGTTTTTTGTACAGTGATGTTGACAATCCGGTATTGTGCCATCAATCAGTCATCACAATTACATTTTATGTGATCACAAAGGACACAAACAAAATGCTGTGTACAGAGAGAATCAGAATACCAGGAACTATTTGCCGACTGCAAAATTTATGTAACTTATTAACATGAAAGCTTTGCTGTGGTTATGTTTGATGTTTGTAATAAAATACTTGCACTGTCATTTAATTGCATTTCCTGGTCACTAAAAATAAAAGGAATTTCAAATGATGTTCTACAGCAGTCTATTTGGTGCATGAAAAACGACCAGCCTAAAGCATTTTGTGGTTAGTTTGTCTTGTAGGAAAATTTATAACCAGGTTTGAAATTGTGCTCTGTTTTATGAAACAAACTCGAAAACCAAAGTTGGAGCTAAGAAATTTATTGATGCTGACATAGTGGAAACAATTTCTTTTCATAATTACAAAATTATTTTTCATCTTGTTCCAGATTGAAAACATTTTGCATAAAAGAAATATTTTTGTATTACGCAATGAAAATCGATAGAGCGAGATAAGCGGCTCATAGCAAAAAGGATCCGCGAATTCTGCAGCAAGGCTTATTATTAAACGTACGGGTTAATAACATGATAAAGATCGACTTAGATTTTATTTGAACAACTTTTCGGCAGATCTTTTTTTGAATGACCTTTTTTTCTCAAACTGAATTAAAAATTGCCAGCTATACTGCTCTGAGGTTTGGTGAAACCATTCAAGCTACTTAGGCTACTTTAAAAAGCATTTTGGATCTATAAATACTTCCTAACGTTGGCGGATCTGGTTTAAGCCTATTGATTTTGGTGGAAGGGAGCTGCGGAAGCAATAAAGCTTTCAAAACAAGATTTTTGCTAATGGACCCTCATTCTAGTTTCAAAATATCGCGAAAAATTATTTTCTTTCTGTTTTAAGAGAAATTTAGAGACACCTCTCAAATAAATTTGCCTTAACCTAGACTCAAAGATTGCCAAATGTAAGATCGGGCTCAAAAACAATAGGAATCAAGTTCAAAAAATTTTGGCTAAATATATTGTGGCGAGGGTTCTTCCACTCTTCTGTATTGGCCGATCTTTCTGTAGAAATGCTGGTCACAAATAATGATTCTACAGTTTCTCGGATGAAATTTGAGTGTGAAATATTAATATTCCTGCATATTCAAAGCAAGCTAAGCTCAATTCAAGGCATACTAACAGCATGACACAGCAGCAGTTTAGCCTACGAAGCTACTTTACCATAAAGCGACGTCGGTTATCAGCTTTGTAAGAGTGAACAAAGTAGCCATCTCTCATTTGGGGCCTAAACCTGCTCTGCTTTTAATAAATATAATCACAAAAAGAAAAATTTTAAGGCATTTTTAAGGTTTTGCTTCTTTTTCAAAATATTGTAGGAAAGCCTGTTTTATGCGCTACCCGCTGTCGAACAAAATTTTGAAACACACCTTGAATAAAATTCTGAATGTTAGAGAAGTGGAGTTGCAAACTTCAACTCAATAGGACCAGCCATTAGATCTTTAACAGCAGTTTGAGATTGTAGTTCATCCACTTTCTTCATGGGATGAGGTGTGATGTAGCACGGAGTTTCCATGTTGCGCGGCATTCCAGTCAAAACAGGCTTGCTTGGAAAAAGTGGCAGTTTGACCCGTTCTAAATGCAATGCGAGGTTGGAGGTTCTACAGAGAGCGGCGGGTAAAAGTACTTCATCGTTTTTAGCATTTTGTCCTTTAGCCGTATCACCTTGAAAAACTGTAAACAACTGAAGCAGTTAATGCTGAAGCCAATTCATCCTGATGATGTACGTGCACAAATGAGCAATCAGCATAGGAACTGAAACCAATATCTTCCTTCACCAATATCCAACATTCTAAGGTAGGAATGCCAAACTTTTTACGATACGGGCCACATTTCACTTATGTGAAGTCTTGACAGATCGCAGAAGAACTAATTTTTGTGGGTGTGTCTGGTCAAAGTTAGGGTTACCTTATCTGAAAAGGTAAAACCAATGTTCTGAACTCGAATTTTGTTGCAAACAGTTGTCAGACTAGTTATTGGCCGCAAAATTTTCTCGCGCGAGCTGCACTTTATGCATCCCTGCCCTAAGGTTACTTTCTAAAAATTATCAACAAATTTGTGTGTTTTTCGGGTGAGAAAAATAAAGGTGGTTCACATTTTTTGAAAGGTGTATATATCACGTAATAAGGTTAATTTTAAGTTACGCGCTATAATCTTTATTACCGTAAAACAAATACCAAATTTTTTTCAGGATTCTGAGCTTTAATTTTTCTGTCATTTCTTCGCTATTATCAAAATTATAAGTAAATACCTTTTCATTAAAACAATAAAGTTGGTTCTGTTGAAGCATCGATCACCATAGCATTTATTTAATAAAGCAGGCAATTCCTTTTGTCAAGTGTATCGATCTTGTAAACAAATACATACGCCCTTTCGACAAATTTATTTGCAAGATTAACGTTTTGCCCCCATAGTAATGGTAACCGCGGAGTTTTATCAGCATGCGGTTGTTCTTACATCCAAAGTAAGCTGTTTATGAGAAAAATGTCAATTTAATGGATGTTGATAGGCACTTTAAATGCTAACGCACTCTGTTGAAAACTATCGCTTTTGTGACCGTTTTTTTTCGTGGTAGAAATTATCGGAAGGATTCACGAATGGATTGTACGAACTCGTTGACCAGTTACTCGATGAATGACTGCCTCAGACCTCTCGGCCGTAATTCCATTCAATTAATGATATTCAATTTAATTAATATTATGCCTCTTGCTTGCACACATATCTTGATATTTGCTGCATATGTTCACTTTAGGTAAAATAACAAAGTTATAAAGAAAATTACATAAAAAATATTGGGTAGAAAAATTTATGAAGATGTTCCCACATGAAAAAGTTAAACATTTTGGGAGATTTGATGGTTCGATGATACCACCTTTGGTAGATTTTCGTACTTTCAAAAATCTTTACTTCTACACTCTGACAATGCCTAAATGCAAATATGCTGTTGAAAAGTGGTTGTTTGTTAGAAAAACATGTTCTTACGGCCAACACAGCAATCGATCAGGAATATACGACAGTTTAACAAAAATAAGGATAAAAAAACGGCATAAATTTTTACCGCATATTGGAAACAATACCATATTTCTAATCTTTGAATTGTTGAAAAAGTGTTGATTAACTATACAGTTTCTTGGCACCAATTGATCGTGCTTAAATAAAAAGCTTTTTCTTAAATTATTTAGAAGCACGTTAAAACATCATTCACAAGATTTCTGCAATAAAGGCAGACAGTCAACCTGTTCCCAGAAGACGCTTAGCTTGGCGGAGTGTAATAAGTGTCCAAGCAAGCTTTTCTTCTATCTTTACGGAGACGAACGTTACATTTGTTGCAAGACCATCTTACATTACAGGTACAGACTTTCCATCGTTCTTGCTTTGTTAGTAAGATGATATGATTTAGTCATCTGGAGGATTTGCGAAATGTCTAGTCCCTGTCTGCCGACGTGCCAAACTTAATTCTTTGGGCAAGCACGAGATGATTTCTCGATGAAAGCCGAGATGTGTCATTTTATCTTCGGAAACCTTCCAATGCGAACGCCAACCAGCAAAAGCCAATGTGTTCAGCCCATTGGCAAAGAATGGGAAATAACACTGATGGTCGGTCGGTAATTTCCAAGGAGCTGATCAACTTCACCCATTCTTCTGTGGTGCGCACGAATAAGATGTGGCTGGTCAACATTTTTCGTGATTGTACCTCAAAGCAACGTCGGGCCATATGTAAGGGTTCATGCATCAAATAGTTGCTGACTACGCCCACCGCAGTGTGGTCATTCCATCTACACATGTAAATATTTCCATCACTACTATAATCAAATGCTTCACGCTCTTTTTTCTTAAGACTTTTTGAGTCTATCAACACTCGCATTACTACTGAAGTGCGATGGCTTCTAAATGTTCCTGTGGCTGCCACAAGCTTTCCTTCTGTTGTTTTAAAAAATCGTAGCTTGTAAAAAAATATCGAAAAACAATTGATACTTGCTTGCCTTCGAGTTTTCGAGCACAGTGTCAACAAGGTTGGTGATTACACGCTATCTCAGTAGTTGCCTTCCACCCTCAGGATTTACTTCTTTACCTTTTATATATCTACAAATGATAACGATATCTATTTTTCCACAGAGTGCTCACAATCTATATCCGAAGCGTATCGGCTTTCCGCGTACAAATATTTTTTAGCTGTGGCGGGCGAATTTGGGTACCAAGGATTCATCTTCTACACGTAGCTTTGAATAAAACACCCCAAACTTCACTAAGGTTTCATTCAATGCTATGCACAGAAGGGATACTTTCACATCTTTATCGCCTGCTTCCAGTTTGTTGTTATCATCCAAATGCAGGTGACTGCTAATTGAGACCAACCTGTTCTTGCTCATCGTTTTGGAGATGATAAGAATTCCTAAATCTTCACGTTGCTGATGCTGTGGCTATGAGTTGCAACCCGAAAGCAGCAAAATTCCCATGAAATGGGTGATTTTGTCTGCCACCAATGTTCCCTTCTAAGCTGCGCGCCTGCGCGGCCGTGCAGTTGCTTAGACCCCTTTGCACAGTTACCACAACGGTTTGCGCAGTCTCCACCATAAAGAAAGACGTGAAATTCTGAACACAAATGAATAAAGTAGGAAGTCAAAGGGCTCCGGACATCTCGAAGCCTGGACAATTGGGTTCCCTAACAAAAATTTGGAGAGGAGAACGACGTGACAACAGCCTCGCACAGTCTTCGTACACGTAATTTCCGTTGAAAAACAGGCGATGACCTTTTTTTTTTTTGGAGAACACCATCTCTATCAATTCCGCCCAGTAAAATTGTGATTCAGCGCACTCCTCAGTTTTTCCGCGCAGCATTATCAAAAATTAGAGGGAACGTTGCTTCTGACACACACCATTTTAGCTTATTCTTTTCTTTGTGTGCGCACAGATTCGTCTGCTCCGTAATCACTTCCAAAATCTTGGGAGTAAAAATCTGACATCAGATTTGAAAGCAAGTAAATTCGCCAAGCTCTAGATGCCGATTGGCTAAAGAATCTGTAAACGTGGACTGCAGAAGTGGATTTTTGAAAGCAGCGGTATCTGCTTTCCAAATTGGTACCAAAAATCTTCGCTTTTTTCTTGATGACCTGGTTGAGATAGTAATTGTCTTGCCACAGAATCGTGATCAAAGTCTGAATCCACCATCTTCCTCAACCTCCAGTTTTGCTGCAGGCTCAAATCTTATGCTAACATCATTGCCACCAACTTCTTCAGTGTCACTGTCTGCTTCTCTCTGACCATGGGCAGCAGGAGGAAGAATCATAATGTTAGTTGGATTTCACATAGAGTTTGCTGTCTCTCTTGCTTTGTATGAGTAATGCTTTGACAAAAAGTATAAGCACTCTTCGAATCCACAATGCAACTGCAATCAAATTGTTTTTTTTTTAGATCCAGCTTACTCCGTACTAATATCTAAACAGTTTGGAAAAAAATTAGCCCAAAGTGACATGCTTATTCTAAACCAAACTTGTTAAAACAAAGCCAGACTGTAAAGTAATACTCTCGCTATCGAAACATTCTCAATTTATACCGCTGGTAAATGCGATAACATGCTTTAAACCGCAGTCAGCATTTTTCATGAACAATTCATTTGGATAGGAATATCTTTGTTGATGAAAAAAGTGATGTTGTTGCGTTTGTTTCCAGCGGAATATCATAAAGGAGTTGATACAATATACCCATTATGTTTGCAATTAGCTGGACAGCATCTCTATTTGTATCATTAAAGCCCAATAAGCCATGTCCCTTAGACCATACAAATCGCGTTTGTCACGAATTATGCTGCTACTGAATGTCCAACGTTCCCATCTAGGAACATGCAAAATAGCATCCTATTTGGAAAAGAAAAATGTGACTTCAGAATTTTCAAATTTGTATGAATATATCTTCTGTACCAACTGGAATACAATGACTGAAAAATACGTTTTACCATGGTGTAATTTCTTTGTGTATGGCATTGCAATCACGCGCGCAACCAGAATTTTTGAAGAGGTGGCAGACTAAATTCGTGTTATTATAATCCCTAATGAGCAATCTTGCTGTAATGAAATCTTATTAACTTACGAGTTGACGTAGTCAACTTTGATGAGTAAAGGGGATACATAAAATATATATTACTGCTTGTATTTTTTCGCTCGACTAATATCCGCTTTTAATGCTTTGGCCGAGATATAAGACATTGGTTCGCAACCGGTTGGCCATGGCTCACTAGTGGGCTACAGCACGTAAGTCGGATGGGCCACAGACGTTTGCGCACTTTAATAATGGGTTTGCAAGTGGAATGAGGTTGAGTGATAGCGGTACATATGAACCACCATACGGACCAGCACCCATGAATTGGAGGGGTAATGACCTTATTTTCCTTTGTAAATCAACTCCGATTCTGACCGCGGACTGACCATCCTCGGCATTGGGGAGGCAACAACCTTTTTTTTGGAGATCATCTCCGCTGCCACGCGCTCTGACGATAAGCCCAGCAACTTTGTCATCATTACATCTCAGACGTAATCAAAGTGGGCCACGAAAATCTGCGGCCCCTTAAAGTGAGCCACGGCACGCGAAAAAGGTTGGCCACGGCAAGAAACTGGGCCACAAGAATTTGTGGCTTCTCAAAATGGGCCACGGCACGAAAAAGGTTGAGAATCACTGATCTAAGACAAGCAAACGTGATAAAAACTGCAAGCCTCGACGTCATGTCTTAAACTAGATCCTAACTTTGTAAGTAAGCTTCTTGCTGTACTGTATATGAGCCAAGGTGAAGGTAACTAGGAACTAGTAACCTCTATATTTAGCCAAGGTGATTAAGATCACTGTTAAGTTATAATTTGGTACTCGACACAAATACAAGACTACAGGCATTGACTATAGTTTACAACAATAGAAAAATAGCCAAATCAAAGTATGAAAAAGCTTCAAAATACTTCCATTACTTTTCAAAAGTGGGTAGTTTCAAGGATTTCCTATGTGGAAAGAGCAAATGGGGCAATTTCCCCCGTCTTTTTGATTGCAACACAAAGTATCGTTAAACTACTGAATAAAATCAGATCTTCCATAAGAACTTGTGGCATATTCATCCAAAACACTGTCTTTGTCAATTTATCGTTTCCAGTAAATTGAAAGCAAAGCAAGATTGGTGAAGTGTTGTTTTCCCATTGTGGACTTTAGATACGTTTTTAGGCGCCGCATGGTGCTAAAGCCCCATTTAATTGTAGCAGTTGTTTTAGGCAGCGTCGCCAAAATACTGAGCAGCTTCCAAACATTTGGGAAAAGGTCTGCTTGCAAGCTTACAAAGCATCAGTTTTGTTTGTTGGAAGAGTGGCGATATCCGGTTTCTTCCACTTTTCCTTCCGACGCATAATTTCTGGAACAGCGACATTTTGATGTAGACATTTTGTGATGTAATTTAAACAAGTTGTCTGTCTTTGAAGAAGATGCCAGTATCACATTGTAGACACAACAGCTTTAAATCGTTGGTGGCTTGCATTCAGAATGCCTTTTTCAATGTTGCAGAGCTTACACTCGATGCGTGGAGGGGGATAGAAAAGTTTTAACCCACGGTCGTCGTTATAACGACGCTCCAACCCTCTCCGGCACGCTGCCAACAATTAACATAAAACACTGCATTGGTCCTGGACTAGGGCTATGCTAACCTGTAAAAGTCAGCTGATAAAATCTCAGCTGAATATCATTAACCATGGCGCCGAAACCATGAACCTTGTAACGACGCAATACTGAGGCAACCCCGTTGCTATGGCCTGTCAACAACTAGACACTTTTTGTGACATCATAACTATTTCTTCACATCTTTTTCTTTCTTCCGTGTGATGCAACAGCGATCTTGAAATTAAAAATGAAAATTTAACGTATTAGATTATGCAAACGCTTAGCAGACCGCAAAGTTCGCATTTATGCCAAACGGTCAACTGGTGGATTTTTCCACGTTCCGCTATGATTTGATGGACGTAATAAATTTTGTGTTGGGTGTGGTCTTATATTCAACTGTTGAGTAAGTTTGTAAAACGCATTGTTTTTAGAAATATACAGTTGGCGCTGTTGTCATAGCCCAGTGGTTCCCAACCTTTTTTTAGTCACGAACCCCTTTCAAATAATTATGAAGCACACGGACTCCTACATTTTTTAAACCGACCCTAAACAAATAATTTGGTGAAGTACGCTTACTTTTACAAATGCTGGCGAACTTTAAATGTAATATTGTAAATAGAATTAAATTACAAATTGCTCAATCATAACATTTTACTTACATTCAAGAACCATCAGAAAAGTAACTTCAAACGAATACAGGTGCACTGGTGCAATTAAATGAGAAGCCTGTTGTTGTCTTTTTTGCACCAAAACACTGAACTGTGGTTGGGTCTTTGATAAAGCCACACGCATATCATGTTGAACGTCCAAACGATTTCTCTGTTTCGTTTTTATAGCAACAAGAGCCGAAAACGCAGCCTCGGAGCGGTAAGTAGTAGCAAATGGAATCAGAGTGCTAATTGCTTGCTTTGCCAGAGATTGGTAGGAATGTTGTTGAGAGCACCAAAAATTTTCCAGAGAGGTGGCATTAAATTCAATCTGTAAAAGTTTGCTTGCTCTCAAATCAATAAGATCATCTTTGTTGGGATCTTCTTGATCAATACTGTTTAAGTCAATGAGAAAAGGGTTTCGAATCCATGCTTCATCCTTCAAGCTACCCAAATTAAAATAGCCTTCGAAAGAAGTTTGTAGAGTATCCACGTGTGACAAAGTTCCTTTCTCATAGAAATAAAAATATCACTTTCTTTCCGAATTTCATTTTTCAAAATAAGATCTTCTAACAATGGAAAGTTAGCATAATTACCTACTTCCAATCTACATTTCCAACGAGACAACTTGAGCAAGAACGCGTTCAGTTTTTCAGCTGCATCCATTATTGTTACACCTGATCCCTGCATAGCACGATTAACGTTGTTAATTTGACCGAAAATATCTGCCAAGTAGGATAGGCCGTACAAAAGTGATTCAGACTCAATTTTTTCAGCAAAGGTACTGTTTATATTTGTCAGAAATAATAAGACCTCTTGCTTTAGCTCCTGTAATCGTTTCAAAATTTCGCCTCTAGACAGCCAACGCACTTCTGAATGATACAAAAGCACTTCGTGATCTGACCCAAGTTCTCTTTAGAGAGGTTTGAAGAGACAATGATTAATGGATCGGCTTCTTATGAAATTAACCATTTTCACACAATATGATAGAATTTCTTTAAGAGTTAATGGCAGACTTTTTGCTGCTAAGGCATGCCTATGCAACGTCCAACGAGTAACGGTTACATTAGGAGCTTCTTTTTGACTAAAGTGGCAAACCCGGATTTGTTTCCGAGCATCGCTGGTGTTTCATCCGTACAAATATGGCCTATTTTCTTTTTCCAGTCAAAAGTTTGCTTGACAAAAAAATTGGGTACTTGTGGGTTATCTGTCACCACTTTTTTTTCACCAGGTATTAAATTACTATTATTTAACTGTATATATAATGTTTAAGCCTAAAATGAGTTTGGAAGGCAGTGTACACTGAAGGGGCAGGCCCGGTATGTAAATGTATGGGGCAGTGTACACTGGAAGGGAGTGTACAGGGTTAGGTTTATTACATTAAAAAAAAGTGGTGACAGATAACCCATAAGTACCAAAAATTGTTTACTTATTGAAATACATCGCTAGCCTTTGCAGTTTCCAAAAGAGGTTCGCGAAACAAAAATTCTTCTTTGATTTCATTGCCATTAACATAACGCACATAACACACCAGCTGACTGCAGTAAAAAACATCAGTGTTTTCATCAAGCTGCAAGCTAAATGGGAAAGGAGAAGTTGCCAATTCTTCCATCACTTGCGTTTTTTCGTCGCCATTGCAACCTATTCTTTTGCTAAAAGTTATGCTGCGTCGATCTCCTACAAGTTATGCTGCGTGTGAATTGCTAATGCTGATCTGCTATTAATGCTTGGCATAAAACTGGGAGAAATTGTGACATCATAAACTTTATAAACCTTTATGTCATAAAGGCTGGTGCAACGCGTAATTTCAATCTCTGAATTTGGATAAACGTCACAATCAGCAAAAAAGATGCTGATTAGTGATTACACAATATTTAGCCAAATATGGAAACAATTTAGCCTACTGCGCTACATTATTTTTGTTGTACAAGTTGCTGCCTAGTGCTTATATTAACATGAAATTTATTGAATATTGTTGATTAATTTTGTCAAATTCCAATGTACTCGCGGACCCCCAGCAAGCTTTTCACGGACCCCTGGTTGGGAACCACTGTGATAGCCGAAAGCTGAAAATGATGTAATCTGACAGAGCGATATTGGAGGGTAGTCTTGATACTGGAGGATAGTATTGGTAACAATAAACCCGATTCAGTAAATTCTCTATTTGTTCAATTTGCTACTGTTGGGTTAAAGTAGGGTTACCATACGTCCCGCTTTTTGAGGCCTTGTCCCGCTTTTTTGGTCGAAAATCCCGCTTTTTGCCTCAGTGTAACAGAACGGATTTTACCAAATTCATGGACACTTCAATTATTTCTCTAACAAAAGAGGGACGGTGAAGTGCGTTTGAAGGCTTAATTATTGAGCCAAGAGTGCGGATCTGGAATAATAGACGAAAATTGGGGTGGTCTCCAAAAAAAAAAAAAAAAGGTCGACGCCTTCACGGTTGCAAAGTTTATTCACTTTTGGGCTTCAGAATGACACATATCGTGGAACTGACAGGCGATGACCTTTTTTTTTTTTTTGGAGATCACCCCAATTTTTATCTGAGGTTTCTGACTTGCAACCGACAATCACGTTTGTAACCGCCACTCACCGTCCCGCTTTTGTTAAAATAAACGTTGGAGGGGCCATTAATTTCGTCTCGTCAAAATTCGTCATCCAATGTCCCGATTTTTGCTTTTCAAAATATGGTAACCCTAGGTTAAAGAATAAAATTAGAATGCCTATTAGCGTTTGCATCTGCATGCTCCTGCAATATAAGGGTTTTCAATAGGCAGTGTAATGATTAATCACCAATTTCGTTCAATGAATGAACAAAATTTCACAATTGCAGATTACCTTGAGTAGAAATTAATTAAGAAAAATGTTTTTCATTTTATTTGTATTCTTTTAAGATGAACCAACGACTAGTAAAATGTGTAAATATAAGTAAAGATGCTAAGGCAGGGGTTCTTTACCGGGGGTACGAGATGAGGCGTCAGAATAATAGTTATTTTAAACTATTTACTAAAAATTTATTTTCAGTGTTGTTTAAAATAAGAAATTATTTTCTGAAGCCTTTTTTAACATCTGCATTTCTAAACGATTTTTTGTCATAAGAAAAAGTTATTGTGACGTAATAAATAGCTTCTTGTTGGTTCCGACAGAATTGGTTTTGTTTTGAACAATATTGTGGTTAATAGGTATACACCGGTAACATGCTACATTGTGTTTTATTTCATTGTTAGATTGTATATTTACCGGTAATTTTGTAGATGTTTGATGTTTGTTCGATAGGTCTAGGGCAGGGGTCGGCAACCTGCGGCTCTTTAGCTAGGCTTACCATATTTTCTTGATTGAAATACTGGACGCGTCAGGCCGTCAAGCCTGCCTATGGCTTAGCGCACCTAGATCAACAGCTCGCAAGCCGGGGATGTCCTCCAAAAAAAAAAAAAGTCACCACCTTAACGGCAAGTATTTCGAGACCTTTTTACTGTTTTCAGTACACATATCCTAATAGCCTATGTGGCTCTCATTGCTCTCTTTATTGTCGGATTCGGGCTGAAATGGCTCTTCGGCCGCAAAAAGTTGCCGACCCCTGGTCTAGGGGTACAAAAACATTTCACAAAATTTTAAGGGGTACTAGCGCCAAAAAGGCTAAGAAACGCTGTGTTAAGGTTAAGCGTTACACGACTATATATATTGGTGAAAAACCCAAACATAACATTGGCTTTAAACACAATCATTTTTGTTTTCCAATGCAGCAATTGATCGAATGACTAAACTCCAGCAATTTGTTCAACATCAGGCACTTGAAAAGAAATTGTTTTTCGTTGTTCTTGACTGCATGCTAAAAAAGAGGCATAGAATATTACCGATGACTCTTTTGGATTTCATTAGTGATGTACCGGACACAAGATTTTGTATTCGCTGCCTGCATGCATTTGTCATACTTCACGCTGCGCCTCACTACATCAGTAAAATTTTGGCCATACCTGGCACTGCATGCTTTTCACACAATGGATCATTTTCATTCATAATAGCTTGTACACAGTATGGAATTATATGGGTTGACAGCTCCGTCAACGCATCTTCAAAGTTTTAACTTTGAAATATTAGACGTTATTGTATTAGATCAAAATTATCACACAAGCATTGCTTGTTATATAATTCTACGTTCCAATCCAGAATTTTCTCTAGATATCTCAAAGCAGATTCCACAAACCGGTTTTGATAAACCACAATGTGGCCGATCCTGATACTTTAGAATTAGCAACTGAAGTGTCGGAATAATTGACCAAGCAGCTAAGTTAATGCCTTTGTATGATCTAACCATAACTCACAAAAATGCTTTGAATTAGCAAGCAAGGTTGACCCAAATTTTTTTTATTGAAGTCGGATTTTTTTTCATCTTAATTTTAACTATTTGAACATTCTTAAAAATAACTTGTTATAGGCTATAAGGTGACTGCGTTTTAATACACATTCTAAAAATAGTTTTAGAAGTCCAAAGCTTAGGCTAATGTATCATATTCTCATATGATCTACAAAAGTCACCTGCTAGACCTAGGTTATCTATTTAAAAATTCTAAACACATAAATCACATTAGTTCAGCATCAGTCCTGGAAACAACCCTAATATGCTGTCCTAGCTGACACAACCAGCCTACGGATGAGATTTTGGCTCATTTACCAGGTTTTCTGTTCACGCTCAACTAAATACCTGTGGGCTAATCAAAACAGTTAGATCTAACTAGTTGCCCAATGTGAGTGACGAGAATACCGCTTGTGCTTTGTGCACTAATAAATTTGTTGTGAGACTTTACCCAGGGCAGAAGTTTGCTAAATAATAGGCTGTTGATGTGTGAGACCAGTCTTGTTTAAGCCGAGGAAGCAGAGTGGAATGGCAAAAGTTATGCGCTTCACTTTTCAGCCGCCTTTTATTACTCTTCCTACAAAGGCCCATTCGGTCGAGCAGATTGCACATATATTTTACCCAATTGTTAGAAACAGGAGCTTTGCGAACGACGCCACCCATTCGGGTAAGTTAATAATAAACGTAATAACAATCATAACAGTGGTGAAGATATCAACTGAAAAGAGAGGACTCAAAGAGGACAAGGGTTGGAATATATAAAACACTGCAACTTCAGCAGTTGGTATTGAAAATACTGGGTCAGTTTTGTGGGGCTTTCCCCTCCTTATTGGAGAGCCACAGGCCACTTTCCCCTCTAATGTCTCCACTCCTGCATGGATACGTAAAATTACCTAAACTGATGAAAATGGGCTCAATAATTGTCACTTGTTTTCTTCCAAGGTAAGTCAACTATTGTAAAATATAAGTGTTGTATGCAAGTTTCAAGTTTGATGGAACTAAATGCTCAAGCACTCTGAGCAGAAATCATAACATTTTTTCAAAAGAATCAACAAAAATTTTTGACAGTTGTTTATCCCTATGACTTTTCCATGTTCTAGTTCTGGTAGTAGGTCTACCTTGAACAAATGAAATTTTTGTAAGCGATATCTTGAGACTACAATCATTGTTTAACTTGATGAATTTGTGAGGAAAGGTGATTACGTTTCATGGCCAATCTAACTGTGGCACTTTGCTTTCATCCTCATCACATTTCACTGACAAGACCATTGGTCCAAGCGAAGACCATCAGTGTTTTTCGCAAGCTTAACGTAAGTTATATGAATAGAGTTGAAGTCATGTTGCACTGTTGTTTGTATTTCATTGCATGGTATGTGGGGAAACAAATTTGCTCTCTTGCTTAGTAGGGCTACCGAGGTCAAAGTTAAACATTTGGGACGAGAAATGGTTTCTGTTAGCGCTCTTGGCTATGCTAGAGTTACCAAATCTGATGAGGCAAAATTCAGGACACAACCTTTTACTTTTTCAAGTATTGGCAGCAGGGTTAGCAGAGTTGTAACTTTTGGTTCAAAAAGTTGATACCTTTTGCTGGCAAGATTGAAATTTGTTACTTTTGTTACGACGCTACCGAAAGTTGTTACTAGTTCACTTGTTTATTGACAAATGTTTCGGGCCCAATTTAAGTAAACAATGCTCTGAAATAACGGTCGGAGATGTTGGAGCTCGTGTTGTGTTACCCCAAAGAAAGGTGTTCTCCATAGAAAAAAAGTCATTACCTGACTCGCTGCCATTTGTGCTGATCGCGGCAATGTTGATTCAATCCAAGTGGCCCGCTCAAACAAACGAGCCATTTGTGGTGACTATTGGATTCTAATATTGCACTGTATTACGGACATCTTGAATTCCGGACATTTCCGGACATAAGACCTGATTACGGACATGTCCGGACGTATGGCAACCCTAGGCTATGCCTACATCTGGAACAGACAACAGAGGTGTACATCGGATCCGGAGCTGGATTTTAAAGTAAGGATTATCCAGTTTGTTTGTCGGATTCGGATTTTGATTTTATAACTTGGTTGGAAAGAGAAGTTAATTTATGGCATCAGCAGGCATGCTTAGGTATCCCTGAGCATCAGAAGCAAATAAGCATCAGCATCAGAAGCAAGTATGGGAATTTTTAATTTTCAGGATTCGGAGTCGGATTCGGATTAGGGTTAGGAGTTGGATTCAACATTTTTGACTTTGTACACGTCTGACAGACGAGATAAGGCCGCAGCCAGGGATTTTAGTTCACCAAAACAAACAAGAAATGAATCGTACAAAGTGGTAAGACAAGCCTACCTTTTAACATCCATTTTACATATTTGACAAAATGCTAACCGCTTTTGCGAAACCCCAATATTTCAATGTTGTGCCCCAGTATTCATTTAAAGGAGTAATAGAGTGATAGAGTGATTTGGTGTATATTATTAGCTATATTTCTTTCTATTTTTCATTTAAAATTTTTATTGATGGCTTAGCGCAATTGCAAATGGAATGGGTAGCTTTTTAAGGTTGCTTTTTACTGTTTATAAAACAAAGCGACCCCATTTCTTAAAATGATCTCCATGTGGGTAATCAGCTTTTCCATTTAAAACGGGAAGTGTACGGGGAATATAATGGATGACAACTTCAAGCTAGATTTGTTTATTCTGAAAGGTTTCAGGCAAAATACTAATATAAAAAGTGTTTAAAGGCTTTAAAAGAACTGTAAGTCCAAACAATTTATGCTTCTTTGTAGAGTTTGATATAATGCGAATTATATTTTTTTGAGAAACACAACCAATTACACAATGTGCTGATGGCAATTCGGTATGTGGCAATATCAACTCTCGTATAGATTGATATAAAAGTTTAGCAGGAGCTGTGTTATCAGTACTATTTTTTGACGCCTGAATTAAGTCCTCCTTTTGTTTAAGGTAAGAAGTCTTCGATTTTCCACGTGTTGTATCACTTTACTACATGACATGCAATTCTATTTTTTAGATGAAAAGCCGCCCTTTTCACATTTCTGGTGGAACCAGCTTTTGCAACGCGAACATTGGATCATCAGTTGTCCATCATCTGGCATTCGGCAATGACAGTGCTAAACAGTGAACATTTTGAAAAATATCAGCTTGAAAATTTATATTTCGAGAAATTACAATGTCTTCTAAAAAGGTTGAAATATCATTTGATTTCAAATATTTTGTTTACGCCTGTCTCATCATGGATTGATTAAACTCCCAGCAGCAAGGATTAAGATTTTGGCGTAGTGCACAATGTGAAATCGCAAATAACCACAGTCATTTCCACAAATTTGTCACTAAGCATTTTCCACCGAAGTGCTCACCGCGCCCCATGCTCCTGCTAGCTCACACACCGACTTTTCCACAACGAGATGATGGCAATTTTTTTCCTGTTTAGCGACACTGAAAAAAATTCCAATAACAATGTTCGGGCCCTATATGTTATGTGAGGTTACTAATGGTCGGACCCAATATGTAATGTGATACTACCAATGGTCAAACCCTATATGTAATGCGAGGTTGCCGATAGTTGGACCCTATATGTAATGTGAGGCTACCAATGGTCGTACCCAACATGAAACGTAACGTTACCAACCTATCTGCAGCTTATCACTTTTTTAGAGGAGTAAAAAGTTACACCACTGGTTTTAAAGTTCAGTTTTTCAGTATAAAACAAATAATAATCGTACATATTATGTACCATCGAAATGGCCTTGAAATATCCTTTAATTTGTTGAAAAACGTTGAAGATCGGTTGAGAAATGAGATCACAAATCATTTTTTTGGTAAACTAATTTTGCAAAAAGAGTGCAATTTTAAAATACATCTTCATATTATGATCTGTGGTAGCGAGAGACTTGCCTTAATTGTGCCAGACATATTATGACATCATAGAGCGGGTTTTTAGCCTGCAAGCGAAAAAACTATGCTTAGAAGGCTTAAAGTGCTTAAATAAAGTATTGCTCGTTGCATTGTGAAATAAGCTTTAAATGTTGTAAAGTTGCTTTTTTCGAAAGCACCTTATTGATATCTTCTGAAACAAAGTTTAATCGCGTTTCTGCGATCAGTACTTTTTGAGAAAGCACAAAAAACAGATTGTGCAATGAAGCGTTGATTGTGACTTCATTTTGGACCCCAAAATGATGAAAGTTGTTTTAATGTGATAAGTCGGAGGCTGGCTTTTGCTTCAGTAAAAATCGGTTGTTCTTTATCAAGTAATGCAACAATTTCAAAAATTATTTTTGATTATGACGTCATCATAAAGTCACGAACCCCTTGTGACACTCACCACGGGGTGCTAATCAATCGTGCCAATTTTAATATTTGTACACCCAGCAGTTTCGGAGGAGCCAAGACAGACAGACAGACAGACAGACAGAATTGCGCTTTATATATTAGATCAGTACTTTGTAATCTAAATATTTGTGTTACCTTGCCGTATTCGTTATCGTATGTATTACTTCGGCAACCTATCAATTTTTCAGTTTCTTACCAGCTCAGTTAGGGTAGTATCATATTTTTGTAGTACCAGCTACCATCGTGTGACGTTAGTTTTGGGTATTATTAGCTTTTAGTGTGCGGTATGTCCTTATGGCAGTTAGTTTGTTCAGTGTTACAGATAGTTTTGTAAACTTCTTGTCGGAAATAATCAATTATTGCTATGGCATTGCAGAGCACTGATAATGCTACATGTATTTAACAGTGAAATGGAATTGTTTTAGTGTGGCGTTGGCAGTACTTTTGACTAATTCCAGCTACAGCTATAGTTCGTTTATGTATGTAATGCAATGGTTATTTGTTTTCACTAGTGTGAAGATTGTCCTGAAATCGTTATGATTTACTGCATAATTTTTCAAAAGTAAGATTACCTACCTGCTAGATAATTTCCAAAAAATGTTCCTGTATCTTCAATTTTCACCAACTTTGATTCAAACTGCGCTCAATGCTGTCGAAGTCATTTCGTGCGACTTCGGACGCGGTATGCATCAGAAAAACTAAAAAAGCGTGAACTACAGTGCCGGCAAAAAATCTTTACATTGACCAAATGTCTTTGCAATTTGATCAAACGAAACGATTTTAGAATTTATGTCTTTTATTGCAGATAAAATATAATGTCAATCAATATTTTTTCATCTCGCCATCAGATTGGATGACCATTTGAACCTTTCTGGGCATGGAATCAGCAAGGGCGGTAAAGTAGGTGAAGTCCAGTGTTACCCAGAGTTTTCTCAGCTCCGGTTGTTATTCATTGATATTGCTGAGTCGCGTCTCTGGAATCTTGTGTTTTTAAGCAATTACGGGCATTTTCACTTGGATTAAGGTCTGGTAAATTACCAGGCTGTCTACAACATGGATGTTGTGGATGTTAAGAAATTTTGTCACGATCTTTGAGTCTGGGGTACCATCAAGAATGAAATGATCACATTGATGAATCCTTTAGAATGTGCAAAGATGCTCTTTTAAACTGTTGATATAAATGCTTCCTTTCATTGTTACATTTTATTTGGTTCATATCTTGATGCACTACTCGGACGACGCACCATCTTTGGGACTCCCCTCACAATTGTGAAAGTCCTCTCATCACTAAACATCACTTTTCTCTACTCTGCAGCCGTCCAATATCGATATTTCTGGCAAGAGTTAAAGCTTTTCTTCTTCATTGATGCAGTGAGCATGGACTTCTTGGCTGCACGACGACCTGGTAGACCAAGATCCTTCTAGAGTCGACGACGAATTGTCTTGGTTGAGGCGTTGTGGAGAAGCTCATGTTGCTTGTTTTTTAATTTAACATCAGTTATAGACGAATACGATGATACCTCAGGCTTCAAAAGCTTATCCGTTCTTAGTGAGGTTTTTTTAGGTGTGCTAGAGCTCGACTTTCTCTTCAGATCATCCCGGGTGTTAACAACGCAGCCGACCTTTTTAATTAAAAAAATGCCTCTTTTGAGACCCCAATATCTTTGGCTACAGCAATGACAAAATCTCCCTTCTGTAACAATATCAAAACACGAAATTTTTCTGTCGTTTGCATTTTCTTTTGACCTATTTTCGTGTCTGAGATAAATTTAGCAAGACCTCGAAATTGCAAAAAAACAAAAAATTTTGTCCAATTTCACCGACCTACTATTCATCAAGCTGTAAAACTATACAAAGCCCGCAAAACAATGGGTATGCGGTGAAGCATACCCAGATAGTAACTTATGACATAAGTATAAGCGTTATTGTGATGCAATGTTTTTGGCGGAAATAGTAAGTTAAATACGCGTGCTTATTTTTCATGTAAAGATTTTTTTTGCCGAAGAAATATAAATATTTTTTTGCCGGCACTGTAAGATATTATTATTTTAGTCAAACATTATTTTTCGAGATACTGGTAATGGGTATCAATTTTTAGAACGGTTTGGTTTCGCATCAAATATTGTATCTTGTTTCGCTTGTGTTTATGATGGTTAACAAACAGAAAAATGTTGTTTAACTAAAGTTATATTATCAAAAATTGCATGAGCTCTCCCACAAAAACTTGAGGGCTGGTTTGCTTGAGATAGCTTCTACATTTGAGAAAAATCTTATATTTGACTTGATTACTGTAATTTATCAAACAACAAATTTATGTATCGTAGGGGGTGATCGCTTTGGAAATATTTTAACATGGTGGGTAGTAGAAATTTTAGTTTTACAACACCTATTTATATTGCAAAGGGGCGTTGTCGTCTACTAAGCGATTGTTTGAACACTATTTCGCGTGAATGGCACAACTGTGTGCAATGCTTTCGTTCAAATGTTACAGAAGCTCTTAAATACATCACCGGCTTGCGACAAGTTAGCAGAGCAAATGTCAACTTGATATCACGCGGCAATGTCTTGACGAATCGAAGCAATCTTGGTGAAATTTACTTTCCTGTTTAATTATCAACTTGCTCTAACTGCCAAGCCGAAATAAATTTCACAACATCTATTGAATTAAAGTACGAAATAAACTCTTACGGTACTTGCGGAAGACTTATTATACTTAGTTCAACAGTGAAAATATGCGTCATACGCTACTGAATTTATTTTCAGGTTTGCCTTTTGAAATATTTGGAGGAATATTTTTAGAATTATAGCAATGTGGAAAGCTTAGTTTCATTGCCATACAACTAAACTGGAGAAACATCGTAAATTTTAAAGCAAGAAACAACATAATTTACGAGGTGTTCAAATCTCCGTGCTCAGAAACAAATTTAATTTCCACTACTTCGAGAAACCGCGACTAAACTTCGGTTAACAATGGTTTAAAGTTAGGCTTGCAAACTGCTGCTAAATGGTATTCAACAAAGCTCAAAGGCGTGAACATCAGCGTGTTTATGGGTTAACTTTGTACCATGGCTCCTCTTTTGGACTGACAACAGAGACAAGAAATAACTTTAATCTGCCACTGTAAGTAAATTTTTTAAAGAAATATGATTTTGTCTAAATTTTATTTCCAAAGCTCTTAATTTTGGAAAAACCTTGTAAAGTGTAAAACATCAAAAAAATTTGTTCTCTTAAGCGAAAAGTTTAAAAAAAATTTGTGTAGTCTCTAAAATAAAGGAAAAAGTTTCTACTAAATTATTAGTTTATGGCCTTATGTCCCTCCCCTCTTCGTGTCAGTATAATCGATAAGATATTGAAATGCAATAGGCTTGATGCTTGATGTAGTCTATTCAGGAACAGAGAAATTTAGTAATGATTACCGTACTAGGCTAACATAGGTTTCGCCACAACGTCATGGTATTTGGTATCGATGAGAAACACACTTCAAGTATTGTATTTTTTAATACGTAGATAAATTTTATAAGATTAAAGTCTATAACAGTCAGCGGCACCCAGAGTGTAAACATTAATATCCTACCTCTGATAAATAGGTGGCATCTACCTCTGCTAAAAATAGCAAACAAAGAGTCTGTATTACGTCAGTTTACTCTTATCTACGTCATTGTTAAAGCCACATTAACGTCACATAACAACGCTTGTAATACTGATCTTGCTTGGGTCACGTGTGGTATTAGCAGTTCGGCATAGGTATAATAAAGGGTTCAATTCCTATGCAGTTCTATCTATCAAAGTTGGTTTTAAAATACTTACCTTTCTGTTACTTGCCTCCTGTTTCGAGGACAATAAAGTTAACGAATAACTTTTTGGATCAGAGTACATTTAATAATATTTCAAGTTCTTGTCTAGAAATTAAAGCAAAGTTGTTATGCTAGTTTCTGTTTCTACTTATAGAATAATTATATGTGCATGATTTAAGCATAAAATGCCAAAAGCTGCATTGTCGATAGCCAAATACAGCGTAAAACATGGCATAAATTAGATTTCTAAAAGATTCCGAAGATCTTGCACGTAGCTGAGCGTTCAAGCTAACAAACGCAAATAATGATGTCATGCACAAAATCGATTTTACATTTTAATAAATAACGATCGATTCTATCCGGCTTACCTTATAATTGCCATGTCGCTATCTTTAAATTTAATCAAAATTCTTTTCATGTACATGTTTTTAACGTATATCGTTTTGCCATCGTGTTCTTTTTTCGTTCGCTGTTGTCAAATTTTGTTTTCCTTTTAGCTTCATTCGGGCAAAAATGAAATGAATAACTAAATGAAAAATTTTATCAGATCTTTTCAACAAGAATCCAAATGCGTTTTAAAGTATTGTTGTTCTACAACGCCAGTTTGTGGCCTAAAAAATAAAAAAATTATGACACTAGCAGCAAATGCGTTTAGTTTAAAAAGAATTCTGTTTCGCTTAATGTATTTAAACCACAGCGTAGCAAAGCAAAGCACACAAGAAATCGTCAACACATTTAATCAAAATCTATACTTTTTCAGCAATTCATTTTATGCTCTTCAGAGAAATAATTTCTCCGAGGAGCGAAAATGTATGTAAGAAGGGCAAGATAAATTGCCAAAAGCGTTTAGATTTTGAATAAACATGTTTACAATTTTACGTGTGGTTTGCTTTGTTACGCTATGATTTAAAAAACAAACTCTTTGCCGAAAGTTTCGTTTGTGATAGAATTATTTAGTTTGGTGCGTTTGTGTCCTGTACCCTCGATGACCGCGTGCTACTTGTCTGTTTTAAGGTCGGACACCGGTACAGTGTCCTGTCAGTTTGGCCAATGTTTGCTGGTTTTCTTTATAACGTCATTTTAGTATCGTGTATTCCTATTCTAAATTTGTCCTTCTAACTTACAAAAAATAACAGCCAATGTAAATCAATGTAGGATAGTTTTTCAACTCTTGTATAAACTAATAAGTAAACTTTGCTGCATCCGAAACAACTGAGGCGTGAAGCTGAGGTTGCCAGTCCTGTTTTGAAAACATTGTTCCGTAACAAATGTTTCTGGTAAAGCCTTTATTGATGAGACTTTGTATGAAATTTTTTTTGGAAAACAAAAACATTCAGTTTTTCTCAAATTTTTATACTGGAAATATGGGCAAAAAGAGGGGGTTGTCAGTTGTAGAAAGGGCAAAAATTGTTACCTTGAATGAAGAGAGGTACTCAGAAAGGCAAAAAAAACTGAAGTTTAGCAAAACAGCAATCCATCAGGCAATTGTCAGATTTCTAAATTTTGGGAGATTTCAGGATTTGTACGGGTCTGGAAGACCCAGGGTTACCTCCCAAAAATATGATCACCTGATGAAGAGGATATATAGTGGTTTGGTACCCAAACACTACACGTTACACTGAATCCTTTAAGAACGTCGTGCTCCGCCGTCCAAAATTGCACATGCACTTTGTGTACAATTAGTTGTGAAGACAAGTAAGGTCTGAGCCAACAAAACTGTAGATAGATTAAGTATTTTTCTTGCTAACTATTCTATTTGAATAAGGTTTTGTTGTAATGTGCTAACATTTGTGTAAACATTTATTACAATTAGCTTTCGATTTGTACATTTGCTGAGGAATTCCTACAGATGGTAGTGCGTTCAGCTAAAGTTCAAGCAAAAAAATTAGATCGGCTTTGTTGCTCTAAGGTACATTTGTAAGTAAAATCACTACAAAACGTCGTTTGACTAATGAATGTGGGCTAAAAGCTTACAAACCAGCGAAAAAACCTTGGCTTACTTCTTCCATGAAAGCTAAAAGATATGCTTTTGCCAAGGCTAACCTTGATTGGACGACTGAAAACTGAAGAATAGTTTTACTTTCCGCTAAGTCAACTGTGCAGCAGTGAACATCTCGCAAGCAATTAGTGAGAAGACCAGTTGGCGCTAAGTATGAAGACCGCTACACCAACCAAACCATGAAACACGTCCTCCAAGCATCATGGTTTGGGGAACAATGTCTGCTCATGTACAGTTGTTCTGTATTTTTTCCAGCCAGACTTTTGTGTTTAATTTTTATTATTGAACAAGGAATTACCACAAAACAAAAGAAAATTGGTTTTAGGCCTGTAACGGACGTCAACCAAATCAATAAAAAAGATCTTTTTATGAAAAGATTTGAAGCTACATTACCGTGGTATGGGTCTCAATTTATATAAATATTATCTTATTCTGCAGGTCACATAACTTTAATTCTTAGTCCACAGATTGCTTATTTTGAATCGAACAATTTAATTCTTAAATAACAAACAAATTAAGGAAGTCATTGATATCTAGTCTTTGGGGGATATCAAAACAAACCAACACCTTCAAATGAAATCGCATAGGTGGAAAAGTTTTTACACTTCGCTTAAAAGTAGCTTCATATAGGGCAATCAGAAATGGATTCAAGAACTTCGAAAAAAAAGGCTTTTCCCTGAGCTATGCACGATTGAGCTTTATTGCATGCGTGTGCTGTGCGTGCAATCACCTCATCACAACGAATACTGCGCAATAGTTTTGAGTCACTTTGCGTTTAACTAAAATAAAGTTGACAAGACAAGATTTCAGAGGTGGGATTCGAACCCACGCCCCCATTCGGTTCATAACGCAGATTGTGATGCTACTGTCGGGAACAATATTAAAGAAAAAATGTTATTTTTGGTCTTTACATCACTCGTTCTGGCCTAGGTCTATGACTTGAAACTACAACTGTCAACAGGGTTTCAACGCCTTGAGACATAAAGGAGTTGTTGGTGCTACCAGGTTTCCCTTGGGCAAGGTGTAGCACCTGATAGCTTCCCCTGTTGAGGTTACAACACGACAGTTTTTGTTTTATTTTGATGTACAGGGTGTACATCAAGTCCTGATACAATTTAAAAATTTTTTCATGAAGTCAGTTCTCAATATATCTTAACCACGTTTGTTTTACTTTAATCAGTGTTTATTGAAGTTTTTTTTACCTAATTTAATACGTTTCTATAAAGGGCACCATTAGTTACAAAGAGCACTTTAATACATTTCTATATGGGCACCATTAGTTAAAAAGAGCACTTTAATACATTTCTATATGGGCACCATTAGTTACAAAGAGCACTTTAATACGTTTCTATATGGGCACCGTTAGTTACAAAGAGCACTTTAATACATTTCTATATGGGCACCATTAGTTACAGGGAGCACTTTAACACGTTTCTATATGGGCACAATTAGTTGCACGAAGCACATAGAGGCGGTACTCGATTTCCTACCATGTTCGTTGAAGCATGGCTTCATCAATGGCATTGGAAATCCTTTGCTTCAAGTCAGTTGTGTCTCGTATCTTTGTTCGATACACAGTACAAAAAGAAGTCCAAGGGAGAAATGACCGGTGAACATGGTGACCATGAAATTGGTCCATCTCTTCCAATTTATCGGTCTGAAAATGTTTCATTGAGGAGCTGACAAACAAGCAGTCGCCAGTGTGGTGGCGCACCATTTAGCTGGAACATGATAGTTGGTTGAACATCAATCAGTTGTGGTAGCACATATTCAGTTGGAAGGTCGAAGTAAACATCTGTATTAATTGCTGCCTCGTGGAGGAAAAATGGGCCAACTACTCGATTGCACAATATTCCACACCACACATTTACTTTTGGACTATCCCTTTGAAGTTCCCTAATCACATGGGGGTGTTCTGATCCCCAAATTCTTACATTGTGTTTGTTTAATTTTCCGGAAACATGAAACGTTTGCTTCGTCGCCGAAACAAACTCGCTTGAGGAATGCTTTATCCCCAAAAATTCATTCAAGCATATTAACTGTAAACTCTTTTCGTTTTGGCTCGTCATTTGGCTAAAATGCCTGTGACATTTGCATTTTGTAAGCGTGCAATTGTAATCGCTTGCGTAGAATCTTGTGTACTGTTGCAGGTGGTAACTGCAATTCTCTGGCAGCAGTACGGATGGACTTCATTGGAGAACGACTGAACGCTAGTCTTACGCGCTCAATGTTTTCCCTAGATATTCTTGGTCGCTCTCTTCTAACTGCATCCAATACTGACCCTCGCTCCATAAAGTTTTTTTACCATCGACGACTTGAAGAACGTGATGGTGGATCTTTTCCATACTTGCTTCTGCACTTTTGCTGAGTCTGAACATCCGATTTTGTTTCAATAAACCAGGATACAGATTGTGCCTTCTCTTGAGGAGTAGCCATTTTATAACGGTTCATTTAACAGATTCATTTAACACACAAAAATTATATCTAAAACACAAAATTTTAATTTAAATAAAAACTTTAATAAACATTGATTAAAACAAAACAAATTTGGTTAAGATATATCGAGAACTGACTTAATAACGAAACTTTTTAATTGTATCAGGGGTTTATGTACACTTTGTATTTTGCGACACCTTGTACATACTGTATATGCTTTTCTTTGTGTGTGTTATTATTTGGCTGCTACGGTTATGCCATTATCTTGAAATTAAAACAAAATTCTTTTCATGTGCATGTATTAACCTATATCGTTTTAACTTGCCTTTTTTTGTTTACTGTTGTCAAATTTTCTTTTTTATGCTGACATGGGCAATAATAAAATAAATGATTGATTGGCCGTGTATCACAGCAGCCGGATTGTTTGAAATGAGAAATTTTGATATGCTATAAACACATTGCCTCTTTCGTAATTTCAAGGGGTGATGTAGGATTTAGCTGCATTGCGTATGTGTGTGCTGCGCATGAAATGACGTCATAACAAATGTTGGGTAATTTTTGTGTCACTGCGTTTAACTTGAAATAGAGTTAACACGACAGACTACGCTAATGCCAGGTCCAGAACACATAAACCCAGATAAACCAATAGCCAGGGACTTGAGGTCACGAATAAGAGTTCAATAGGCTTTGACATCCTACGTCTATAGCAGCAAAAAACGATCAGTTTTGATCTCTCCCAAATTTGTTAAAAAGTGCAAGAGGGATTACGATGACGGGTCGGCCAATGAATGTCTTTGAGTCGACCCCAGTTTAAACTGCACTTGATTTTGAAACGGATCTTGGCTTGAGATTTGCTGACAACTATTATTTTAAAACTTAGGTTTTTTCGTGGTTTGGGTGAAGCCGGCTAAACTGATATTATTCACCCCAACGTGCTTTACCGGGTTAGAATAGTGAAGCTGCTCACCCAGCATGTCGTAAGAGCCGACTTTTGGGTATCCACCAATGGCAGTCCGCCTTGGTGGTGGTGGGGCTACCAGTCTGTAATTTATATTTACGACTGGTTCGAAATGGGCTGCCACTTTTCCCCTAGCCTAATTCAATTAGGTTGATGGCGTGAACCTGGATTGCTGTTCGCGCCATACCTCCATCCAAGGAAGAGGAGGGGTAAACTAGCAACAACAACAAATAAAAGTTGTTGCTGTTTCAGCTTGCGAACCACTTTCAAAAGCAATAGGTATTCAATACGTTGATTTCTGTGAAAATGATCAACAATTAATGCTGAAAGCCATTAAGAATATGCTCCTTAAATTTTTTTCAACGAATTAGGAAAGACGGCATGATTCCTTTCCCTCTTCACATGTATCTACTCTAAAATTGATTTATTTTTGCTTAAAAAGCTTTTATTTACGACTTAAATTAAAACCATTATCGTTAGTTTTCAATTAAAATTAAAACGAAATAAGTAGTACTTTATCTCTCATGTTTTCACGCAAACCAATAAAAAAGCTTCATTACTTTTGAGAGTAGCAAACTAGAAAACATCGTCAAGATAAGCTACAGCTTAGCAGTAACTAGAACAATATTCATACACAAAAATAACACACGAAGGCTGGAAATATACACATAAACAAAACAATAAACACGTTCAATTTATGAAATATTTGATTACAAAATATTAGATTTATTTCGTTGTTGGATGATCAGATTCTTGCACATTACACAGCCACCATTGAATCTACATGAACGCATTCCTTCACTTGACGTGTCTCAATCACTTTGTTGTTCACAGGATCGTAAACTTCAACTACGTCATTGTAATCTCTAAAAAACGTGTATGCCGTCAAATATGGCTGCAAATTGTGAGACAATGAGTTGTAGCCAACCAACAGGCGATGAGTCGTAGCCAGCGAACAAATACCGCTGACTTGGCCTTATTCAAGAGACAAAAAGAATCCGATAACGTCACAGCAATGCAAGATGCCTCTGCAACTAAAGATCAAGCTTCCATTTGAACATAATTGCATGTTGATTGTTGAACTATGTCAGTCATGAAAATCTTTACATAGCTAAACAAGTGCAATAGTTCTATTAACTAAGTCAAAATAAGACTGATATCACTTCGACACCACTAACAAAAAGTTATCCAAATTTCCCTAAAAGCTCTAACAACACCGAATACTAAAAGTCAACTCTGAATTTAGCATGCCAAAGTTCATGTTAAAGACTTCGATCAATTTATAGTAAACAAAAATCGCTCCAACAATTTTGTTAAACAGCTGCAAAAGCAAAACCAGGATCTGAAACCTAAACCCTGATATTGGGCGAAAGGAAATTCAATCTATACAATATTACCATAACCTTCAGCAAATTTAAAATTCGCGTATTGTTGTTATTATTGGCATTCAAACCCCTTCCTCGGAATAAAGGTATGGGCAAAAAAGATGAAATTCCAGGAGCCGAGCAACTTTCCTAGACTGAGGGCCAAGGTCGCACAAAGAGTGCGCCGCAAAGAGTCAGTGACAGTATAATACAGAAGGTGATGAGAAGTGAATAGGATGACCGAAGACGCTACACAAATCAATCTATCTTACTTCTACCAATGCTGGAAAAATGAGCATTAACAAGAAAGACGTGCCGGTGGGAGCAAAAACGAGAAATAATCAGCAAGCATAACCGAGAAAAGAGAGTTCTTCAATAAAATCTGGGGGATTTGAGTGTCATTCAGTCCAAAAGAAACGAATGAATACAAAAGGAGAAAGACTGCAAGGAAACTGAAGATGGCTGAGTGAGCGCATCCAGTGTGGTTAGTTGAACTGTGTACCGTTACTTGAAAAAAATGAGTGATCGGTGGCTCATTGCACCGGGAAGGGTGAGAGTAGTCAAAGAAGAGCAGGTAAAGAGTCTTGCCAAATAATCCAGGATGTGCGAGAGGCAAAATCACAAGAACAGAGCGAGAGTTTGAGAGAAAATAAAACAGGAAAAGTGCTGCTGAAAATAGAGAGCTTAAAAAAAGCGCAGGCTTCACAGAAAAATTAGAGCGAACTGGACTTGATGGAAAACAAACGGTGATGTTAGTGCCACGGTGTGAGCACTAAACAGGTGGCAAGGTCGCCGGGTCATTCTTTACGGAAAGCAAAAGGAATGGAGCTACATTCAAAGATAAGTCATATGGGAAAGTCAAGTCAGGCAAGACCAGCATAGTGACGACAAAAATAAAAGAGCCAAAACGAAAGAAAGCAGTGAGTGAGCTCAACAATTAAAAACGGGGAATATAGAGAAAGCGGGCATAAACAAAACCCACTGGGAAAGAGATCAAATAAACGCACAGTCTCTATAGAAACTCTTGGCTAGCCTTTGTCTCACTTTTACGTCTAGCCGATCCTGAAATATGGAATAAGTAAGGTGAAGAGCTCGCTCGTAAGCAGACAGGGTTATCCAAAGAGGTGGCATAGAAGCATCAAAAATGTGAAGAGGAGTAGACGAGAGACATCCGGTGATGGAGCGACAGAGTCACTCCGTAAATACGTTGGCTCAAGCTTGCTTCTATCACTTACTTCCTTTTTCCACTTCAAGACGATATTAGGTTGAATGTGATACGGCCAAAAAGAACGGAGGTCTTGGCCGCATTTAGAACCAGAGAGAGCATTTGTAGCAAAAAGAGAGAAATAGAGTACTTCCATAGATGGAATGTGAGAGTCGAAGTTGGCGGCAGAATCATCCAACAAATTCTTTGAGCTAAAAGATGAAAGGCGCTCATCGATATGAAAGAAAAGGGAATCGTGAAAATAAGAAGATAATCATAACGAGGTCCAAAACAACTTCCCATAGGCAGCTGAGCCGAACATCCGAAGAACAGCCGCCGAATAACGATGGAGAGTAGAGGTTCACGGTCATTGATATGAAGTTCTCAATGGATGCCTCGTCAATCAAATAATTCGTCTCTGCAAGGGTCCGGAGTACTTCTAGAATCCGAGACGTGTACCATTACGTTGAGGGGCTGTTGATTAGCACAGTTATAAGTTCGCATGAAGGGCAAAGGTAAAAGCAAATTATTCGATATAATCATAGCAGATGTGAATTATGAATTGAGAAAAAAGTGATTGACAAAACTATAAAAAGAAATAAAAGTTCAATTCTTACCGCCCTCCAGCGATGTAAATTTTATCATCGACGACGCAAGCCCCGAAGAATGCTCTTGACAGCAATTCGGTGGTCAACTCTGACCATTTTTTCATCCTTGGATCGTAACGTTTAACGCTTCCAATTTTTTTGGAATCGTTATAACCACCTGAAACAGTTAATCTCAAAACAATACATTGTACTTGTAATGGGACAAAAAACTCACTCAGACACAGTAAGAGCAGCACAGCCAATGAGGTCACATTCAGTGACCTGTCCATCGTCATTAGTGAAATATTAACAAAAATCTTGTGCTCAACCAACACAGGTATGAAAAAGTAAACTGGAAACATTCATGCAAAAGTCTAAGGTACCACATCACAATCATCAACCATGGCATGTGGAAGCACCACTTAACCTATAAAAGTGAAAGAAAATTCAACTATCACAAAATATGCTGACAAAGTTTACCTATAGAAAATATTGTCCCACTTAATGCAACCGCTTGATGGCCACCTCCCTTAGCTGTCATCGGAGCCACATCGAACCATTTGTTTTTGAATGGATCGTATCGTTCAACAGAATTTAAATCGTATCCAGCAACAGAGTAAAGGTGATCTACACAAGTAAACCAGAAAACTATACTGTATTTGCAAAAAAAAAAATGAATAAACGCAATACTGATAGATTGAAAATTTATCTGTTTCGAAAGCAGCTTTTAAAACAGGATACAGGAATAGACTGCTACTTCAACCATTATTACACAACTGTAGTTAATTAACAAAGCATTTTATATCAAGAAACTAAATTTTTGTTCTACTTCTCGCATTGCTTTGTCATTGACGTTGCGCTTGCCAACGACTCGCAATCGGCAAGTAGGCTGGAAATTGTCGGCAGGCTTGAAAATCACTCGAATCCACCTGTCATTCATGGCTAACTGGCAGCTGTCGTGGGCATACTGCATGCACCAGACCACAATTTCAGCTATCTTTAATGATGCAGCATACATGAATTATGTAACGTAGCTTTACTACACCAGTGCAACCAGGCAATTTGAGGCTGCTGGTCACATGACTAACGTGTAAGGACAGGGTAATAACTGCTCTTTATCTAATAAATTTACAAACAATTGGTGGTGACACGGTTGCGTTTACCAAACGACTCAACTGATTACACGGTGGTATTGCACGTTTAAAATTAAAAGTATTGAGATGCAGATAGACACACGATTATTCAAAAATGACTAGGGCTGCTGATAATGCCCTAATTTTAATGGCAATAAACGGTGAATTGAGCTAACTTTAAAGAATTTCTGTAAATTGAATAGTGATATGAAAAAAAAAGAATTAGCAACTGAATAAATTGATGATGACCGACACGATTTTAAAACTAAACACATTGTCGAATCTGTCACTAGATTTTAAACGTTATTGTCAAGCTTGTGGTGTTTTTGCTATCCTTTTTTCAGATCAAATTTTCTAGTGCTTCGTGTAGCTTCTAGGTTCCTAAACATTTTTGAGACCCAACCCCTTTAGCAAGATCAACAAAAACTTTACCCCCTTAATTTGGAGCTTTTTATTTTTTGGAATGACGGCCAGATTTCTGGTCATTATCGCATATCAGCTCTCAAAACCAACACGAAAACCTCTTGACTTTTGGAGACCAACATTGTTTGTTAGAGCGCTGTTTTCTAAAATAATTTTCATTATTTCATTGATGTCTACACAGCCGTGGCCTCGCGCTCCCTAGATTAAGAACCCCAGGTCTACCCTCTACAACGCTAGCGCAGGAGGATTAAATCAGTACTTAAGTGAAACGATTTGTTGCACAATGTCACAGTGTCTACTGCGACTATTCTACTAGTAATACGAACATATGCAATCATTATTGAATAAGGCTGACAATCAAGGATGATTTACATTCATTTTGTCATCATCATGACATACAGCTTACAATCGAATAAATAATAAATATACTAAATTTAAACAACATAATATCAAGAGCTGGAAGTGTTTGATAATGACGTTGACGTCATATCTAGTGGAAATCATCATGAATTAACTGCCAAAAATTCTTGAGTAAGTAAAAAGGAAAAAGATGGGAATTGATACGAAGAAAATCTGTAAGTTTACCTGTAAGTGACACCAGTGCATGATGCCTGCGGGGATATTTCATTTTTTTAATAGTGAGCCATTTCTGAGTTTGTTCATCATATTTCTCTCCAGAAGATGAAGTATTTTCCCAACAACCTCCAGTCGCGTAAATGCAACCTAAACCATGTTTATCATACATTTATACGAAATACAATCTGAAAAGCAAACCATTATTGATTTTGAAAACCTTAATAAACAAAAAAACTTTTCGGCTCAATATTGTTTACAAATTGAATAAAAACTACCAATAGGCAGCAGAAATTGCAAAGCAGGGAATATTAACTTTGCTTACAAAAAAGCACATAAAGAACGCGAACTGCACCCCACTGGTCCTACACCACAAACGTTCTTTCACAAACATGACCACATCTACTGTTGTTGTTGTTATTCGACTCCTTCCGAGGAATGGGGGCATGGCGGAAAACCATGAAGCCCCAGAAGCCGAACAACTCCCCAGGGCCTCAACTTGAGGTCGTAGAAAGTCAGAGAGTCGCCAAGAGCGAGCGACGAGCGGAGTCCGTAGCTGGACAGTACCGGATGAGATGAGAGGTGTTTTGGGACAAGTGTCCGCAGGCGCTGCAGGAAGGATTCTCGATTCTGCCAATCCTAGTGAGATAAGAGCTTAACAGAAGGCTCTGTCCATTGCGGCAAAGACGAGAAAGGGCACAGTGAACCCAAGTTTTTCAATGGAAATTGAGGGAGAGCATGTGTGTCAAAAAATTTAAATGTGATAGTACGCCTCCAGTCCGAGAAAAGATAAGAGTGAATACGAGAGTAAGAGAGAGATTACAAGGGATTGTAGAAGGCACGAGCAGCGCTCCCCGTCTGGCCAACTCATCAGCCACGTTCTCTGGGAGAAACGAGTATCCGGGGATCCATTGTAGCCTAATAGTAAAGAAGAAAGACAGTTCCTGCCAGATTTGCCAAAGAGTTTGAGGTAAAAGACGGAGGAGAGGATAGAGTGACAAGAGCGAGAGTCGGAGAGGAGAAGAAAGAAGAAATGGCAATTGTTGGTGCTGCCGAGGCGTGACCAGCGGAGAGCGTGCAGAATGGCGCAGGCTTCAGCGGCAGAACTTGAACATACTAGACCTGCCGAAAAGGAAAGAGTGGTCTCAGTACCACAAAGCGAGCAGTTGGCAAGAACGCCAGAGCCGCCTTCGCCAAAAAATAAGAAACACAGCCATCTGTCCAGATCACCAGATAGTGAGATGGGAGAGAGTCAAGGTGAACGAGAGAAAGGGGGGATCGGAGCGAGAGGAAATGGTCCAAAAGGTGGACTCCACAGTGAAGGAAGGTTGGTTCCAAGGAGATGAGGGAGGACAAAGAGAACTTCCATAGAAGAAGGAAGCTCATCAGCAGGTGAGTGGACTCAAAAGCTCTCCAGGAGCATCTGGAGAGCCTTGGTTTCAATCCAAGTCTGGCCAAGCCTGGAATGGAAAAGGAGGTTGGGAGACGAAGAGCCCGCTCATAAGATGACAGGGAGAAATGAGTCAAGGTGACTCGTAGGGGAGGTAGAGATGGCTCAGAGAGGAAAAGAGTGATAGGTGAAGACGAGAGGCAGCCGCAGATGGCGCGACTAGCCGCTCGTTTTAATTTGATTAGTTGCTAACGCTACGAAAAGGAAATCATCCAGGTGAAGCATAAGAGAAAACGGGCCTAAGAAAAACTTTTTATAGAAAAAAAAGGGACTCCTTAGAGGGGCCCATGAGGAAGCAAAGATACGGTTAAAGTCCTTGAAACGATAGAAGAACTTGGCCTTCAGCGAAGATACATGTTTAGAAAAGAGGAGGATGCGGTTTAAGGTGACCCCTAGGAAAGTTGGAGCGGGATTCAAGTAGAGCTGGGGAGTTGAATAAGAAGATTAGCTCAATGGGGATCCACTGAGAAGAGAATTCATATTTGCTCGGATTGAGAGGAAGACACCAGTACTCAGACCAGCGCTTCAGTCGAATTAGAGCTCTTTGTGTAGCCTCCATCGCAGTAGAAACCAAGGAGGAGAAGAACCAAATGGCCTGATTGTCAGCATAAAGAGAGCAGAAGACGAAACATCGAATCCTTGCAGAACACCTCGACGAACTTGAAAGGAGTCACTTTTTGGGATTTTAAAAAAACCACGCAAGCACACCTATCAAAACGGAAAGATTGAGTAAAACGAGAGGCCAGGGAAGGCAAGAAGGGAGGCCCGCTGAAATGAGTTTGTGGAAAAAGGCAGGGTGCCAGACATGAATCGAAAGCTTTGGAAAAATCGATAGCAGCAACAATTGTCCGAGTTAAACCCATCCGAAATGGACTGAGAAAGGTAAAGAATTTGATCAAGAGTAGACCGTCCAGGCGGAAATGGGCCTGGTAAGGACAAAAAATGGAGTTAGACTCCAGAAAGAATAGATGCGTTTAAAAAGCTTTGAGATGCAGGAGATGAGAGAGATAGGCCAGAAGGAAGCAGGGGAGTGAAAAGGCATTCCCATCCTATGGATGGTAATAATAGAAGATCTCTTGCAGATGGAAGAAAAGGAATGCAAGGACCAGGAAAGATTAAAAATGTGAAAAAAATCTATGCCAGATGAGCACGATGCTTTAGCATGGGATAGGCAACTTTGTCAGGACCAGTGGCAGTAAACGAGGAGAGATTTGTAGCAACCGCAAGAAATTCAGCGGGGGAGAAGCAGGAGCAGAAAGACGAATGAGACTCTTCAGGGCACATTGCTCGACGGAGCTCGGACAGGTGGCCTCTGGCTCTGCTACGCAGGGCTTTTGGCTAGAAGATAGAACAATGGGATCTCAGGTAGTCTGCGAAGACCCAAGCCGACTGCCTGGGAGAGGAGCAGTTGGGTAACTTAGGGGAGGAGGAAGACGAGCCAGGGACAGAACGAAAAAGAGAATATACAGATTTAGAGTTACATTTAGGAGAAAGAGATGAGCATGTCGCCTGCCATGTCTCAGCCTTGGCTTTGGCGATGAAAGGCATGTTGGGAGGCAGAGTTGTAAGCCTGTCGATCTTCATCACTTCTATAAGCAGCAGCAAAAACCTTACGTCTATCACTACCTGCTTCTTCCATTTGAGGAGATCATCAGGATTAAAGTTTTCGACGCGGCTGAAAGGGGTGGAAAATTTGGCCGCATTCAGTGTCAGAGAAGAGAGCAGAGGAAAGAGAAAGAGAGAAGTATTCCTCTTCAGAAGGTCAGCAAGAGTCAAAGTAAAAGGCAAAGTCATCCCAATGTGCTTTCTGCAAATTGAAGGAAGGGGAACGTTAGTTGGAGCGAAAGAGCGGAGAAAGAGGGACAGTTAGAAGAATTAATAGGTAATCAGAACCAAAGTCTCGAAGCATCTTCCAGGAGCAAAAGAGGAGGGAGCCAAGGAGATGTCGAGAAAGGAACGATTGCTAGAGTGATGGAGAAGAGTTGACATGTCAGGGTCATTCAGAGAAAGGTCAGAGGACCCAATCGAATACTTTCTTCCCACGGGGGTTAAAATTACCTTTTGAGTCCCAGAGGGGTGATGACAGTTGAATCCCCCAGAATAGAGATTTTTGGAGGAAAGAATACCGGGGAATAGGAGTCGGTTCTGCAATCCGTCAAAGAACAAATATGGGGAGCATAAACATTAAGGAAAGAGAGCGAGGAGTTGTTGTTTAGTGAGATGTTGACCCCTTCATAATGAGAGTGGGGTCAAGTGAAGAAGGAAAATGAAAAGATGAGCAAGAGAGAAAACAGTCGACCGATTTCAAAGAGGCTGCGTGCTATCCTTTTGCGGTAGTTCAAAGGGCAGCACGGCGGAAAAAGTTTTGTATAAGAGAAGCGCCCGGGGTAACTGGGTGCCTCTGGAAGGTCAACAACTATTTCGATCCAACTTAAACGGGGTCGGGGACCGCACCACCACATGGAGGCGGCTGTAGATTGGTGCAGTGATGCCACATCTCGCAAAAATATATGGAAGTGCTAACGGTAAAAGTTGTTGAGTGCTTTCACTAACTACAGGTGGCCACAGAAAAAACAATTACATTTTTCTTAATAATAGTTATTGATTCTCTATCCAGCATTTTATGGGGAATTCTTCAAATCTGCCGAATGTTGTTCTACAGAGTGCCTATGGATCGTGGATTGTTTGAGTACACCCTGTCTTTTAAATACTCCCATAGAAAATAATCTAGAGAAGGAAGATTTGGTGAGTGTGCAGAACAAGAATTGTCCGTACGACGGTAAATTGGCATGTTTCAGGGAAGTGCTTATGAAGGTATTCAAGAGATTAGTCAGAGCAATGGGTGTTGCACCACCCTGCACACACACTGCAGTACTCATGTTCAACCCTTGCCTTTCGCCATGATGCAGAAATATATTTTCATGAGCTCAACATATCGCTCACTGTTAACAGTTACAGGGTGCCCATTTGCATCACGACCCAATATGGTTCAATAATGCCATTGCGACCCATAGCACACCACATTGTCACTTTCTCCACATCCAATGGTTAAAGCTGATGCGTATGAGGTTGATTTTGGGACAAAAACTGTATATCCTGCTTGCCCATATGACCACTAAACTAGAAATTTGCGACATCTCTGAAAAAAGGCAAACTCAAAAATTGAGGTAATGCTCAGCGCGCTAGCTAACTGAATTTCCAAGGGCAAGTCTCGCAGCTTTCTTTTTGTCAACATGACTTTATAAAAGTTGTATCTTGCAGGGGAACATTTGCAGATGTTGGTGCAATAACTAAACATGATTTTCCGTTGTAGCAGATTTTAGTCTGTCGTTATGACCAAAGTGATTATCTTGAACACCTCCTGTATTTCTAAATTTATCAAGACGATAGATTGTTGGTAGAAGTCATGCTTAACAATACCCCACACTCCCTAATAATCCTCATCCAATTTTTCTACGGAAAGCTGGATTGCCAGCTCACCTTCAGGAATCCTATTAAGCCTGTCCAGGCTACAATAAGTGCAAGAAGCAACCTTTAGACGTGTGGTCCAGGATCTTTCACTTGTCTACATTGCTGCTGATATGCGTCCCCAGCATGTTGCCACGGTGCTTATTTCAGAAAGCTGAATGACTCTCCGAATGAAACTACGAGAATTAACGCTGGCTCCCAGCACCCAACCCCAGTATACCTCTAGCTGGTGTTTACAGGAACTGCCCCATCACAGATGCGCAGAAAAAATATGGTGATTCGGTTGGTAAACAATCATCTCTTAAGCAATCTGATGACAACAAGCCAGCAAGATTTGAAGTCTCAGCGACTTTCCTCGCGGCAGCTCCTTTATTCGCTATGCTGTTGTGCAATGTGGATACAGTTTTAACGTCCTGGGTGATTGGAGATCAAAATCAAAGGCAACCATCAACCTGAGCAATTCACAGCACTTCGTCGTCGTCGTTTGGTCAGGCACCCAAACTCAATCCGGGCCAGCACAAATCTGGCAGTGGTGGTGTTAAGCCAACATTGAGTTGCATCATGCAAAACCTGCACACCTCATGTTCCTCTTGATACATGGTGTATGAGACATGAAGATATGACGTGATCTGTAGTTTGCTCAGTGGCGCCACATTGGCAATTCGGTGATGGAGCGAGACCCCATTTGTACATGGACGAGTGAAAACGCCCTGCGTCAATCCGCAAGTGAATGAGCTTTACCCAAGATGTTCTGAGCAGACTCATTCCAAGTATCCTTGAACGGACCCAGGAAATGAAAGCACGGACTCTTGAAGTACTCTTTAAGTAGTTTCTTGTTCCATTTATGTTTCGCTTCACGCGGATGTGCAGTTTAGGCAAACTATCTAATAGTTTCCACACAGCAGGTACAAATGGGCGTCTTGATCTAAGTCTCCCCTAGTGCGCATCCTGCTGCCCAACCAACTGTCCGTGCAGTACATGGTCGGGGTCATAGGTAGCACGATTAGTCAAGGAGAATGTCGCTCCTAATCGGCGAAGCTCAACTGGCTGGATGCTTGCGAGGGCAGGTAAGTCCTCCGTTGGCGTGGGACGCAAGCATCCAATGACAATGCGCAAAGCATCATTGAGAATGCTGTCAAACATTATTCCTAAAAACACCACACCTCTAAACATTACTACTACAGACGGTTTCAGTTTACTTCGGAAAGTTTGGGTCACCTTAAATTTCCTTCAAACTGGAGTAGGAAGATTTAATCACCATATATTGCTTTGAGGTCAGCGCTAAGCTCCATCCAGCGAGTGTAGCGCACAGGACCTAACTGCGCTTCCTGCTCCTTTTAATTGCCCCGCTTTATAGACTACGTCAAGAACTGGATCTCAATATTAACAATGAGATAACTACCTCAAGGCTTGAGAGACTTAAAAAGCGTGACATGAACAATCGAAGAAGATTGCCGGTCTGCCAGAAACTTTTCACTAGGGAAATTCTCTAAAAAAACTGTCTTTGCACATTGACAATTAATTTAGTAGCAAAATAAATTTCCACAAAATGTTGATTTTTTTCTGTATCTGATTTGTGGATCCATTTAGGCTATCTTACAAAATTTTAGACCTAGAACTACGATATGCCTGAAACACAGAAGCCTGGAATTACTACTCTGAGAAAATAACAAACTTATCATGTAATTATTCTTTGGACCACGCCGTGTAGCACCCATAACAATATCATTTTCTATCGAGTCACTGTTTAACTGAAGTCTTACTGCAAAATGTTTCACTAAAACCGTTCACTTGCACGTGTTGAAACGTTGTAAACTCTTTTCCATAAAAAACAAAAAATATTAACTGGATAAACAGCGTGAATTGCGTAGTTGAAAATGACGACGATGCGCAGCAATGAGCGAATTATCGTTCACTTGTAACGAAACATCTGTGTTAAAAGCTTTATAATGATGTTTCCAACCTTCAAAGCACTGTTTCTTCTTATCGTTACCTCATGTTTATGATTTTGCAAAATGACAAAAAAATAATTTGAGCTTTTTGAATCGAGATTTTCAGAAAACCTATGAGAGCATCTTAAGTAGATGAAATTCGTTAACAAGTTGCAAATTTCCAAAAAGATAACAATTTATATTAAAAAATCGAAAAAATTTATGATGAAGAACATCTGGAAATAACTTACGCTAACATTTGCATAGGTTATTTGGAGATGTTTGTTGTCCTATATTCATCAATAATTGAACTTATACAAGCCAAAAAGTTTAATTACCACTGTGTACGGCAGAAACTTCCCGATTATTCGATGTAAAACAAACGTCATGCCACTGAAATGGATATGTCACGTCAAGTTTTTCAACTTTCGTCTTACAATCACCTCCCACCACGTAAACATCATTTCCAAGCTTTGATAGTGATCCTGACTGGTGATTGAATTTCAATTCCTGTAAAGTGATTTCCAAAAACTTATAATTTACGACAGTGAAGTTGTTGAAATACCTAGGTGAAGCTGTTCACTCAGCATGTTGTCAGAAGTTGACTATTGAGCATACGCTATGTCTCGTTGGTGCTGAGATCACAGGATGTCAATTTGTAATTATGACTGTTCGAAATGAACTCTTGCTTTCCCAAAACGTCATTTGGACTGAGTTTACGGTGTAAACCTGAATTACCTCCCTGTGTCACGCCCAAAACCCAAGAAAAAGTATCGATAAACGCAACAATAATCATAACCAGCCACAGAAAATGTAAGCTGAAGGCAAGAAAAAATTAAACAAAAGAAATAACTGTAACAAGTTTTCTTAGTTCATATGGGAAGTGGCATAATGAACAGTTTAACAGTTCAAAGCAGAGCAAAGTTTGCATACTTCTATTTGTCAACAAACAGAAATTCCGCGAAGTTAAGATAAAAACAAGAAAGGAAAAATAACATACAGGAAGATATTGGACGTTGAACGTATTCGCATCAACGTGCAGCACTTTTCTTCCATTGAGAGCCAAAAATCCACCTGAAATACAAATTATTCTTCAAGAGCTTCCTTGTGATGAAAAACAGCTAGACTCTTATAAGATAACTCCTAAGCATTGTATTTGGAACAATCAAGTAAATGAAAATCATAAGCATATGCCTACAAAAGATAATATCAATAGAGTATGCTTTAATCAGTTTTACCAAAATGGTCCGAAATTGTCTCTGGAGCTGAAGCGGCCCTTTAGTGCAATTTTTCAGTCCGCAAACATAAATTAGGTTTGAAGGTGAGGCGGTAAATTAACTACCAAAGGTGTAATTTATGCAAGTCGACGCGACAGTAAAAACAGAACACAACTACACAAAGGAATTTTAAAATAAGCTCACACGAGTAAATGAACAGAAAAAACAATACAAACATACCGGTACGAATAAGTTGTTTTACAACTTTTTGAGGTATTGGAAAATCTCTGAAAACTTTAACCTTATGCAATTGTTCTGGTCGCTTTCAGATCATAATGTAAATATACTGTGATTTGATATGTAAAAATTGAATAACCATAAACTAAGTATGGTTCAAGTGTTAGTTTGAGTCGAAATACCACACAACTGCTCACTGGCGCTTCACTCAAAGAATTCAACTGAAATTTGGAAACACGGACAGGATGGTGCCTGTTTAATGGAGTTCAAAAGTGCCTAGAAAACAGTGACGGAAACAAAATAAAAAGGTTTCTCTTAATGCCTTATTGCAAATCATAAAACTTTTCTCACCAAAAGGTTTTAAAATTTCGATTTTATGTAAACTATATCTTATTTTATACAGATTTTAAAACTAAATCATGGAATACATTGTATACAAATAACAAATTTGAACGTATTGTTGCTCTTGAATATAGCATCTTATCAATATATTACCGCAATTTAATTAAGAAAAGTAGTATACTGAACTGCTATGCAACAGGAAGTGAAAAGCAACTGACTAAGCACAACGTAAACGTAACGTTATAAACCAACGTCAGTAATACTGCCTCATGTAAACGGAGTTAATTAAATCATAATTGGAATATTGAAAATTTTTGAAGTTATATTTTAATTTTCATAGAACTGAACACTTATAACGAGAGTAGGGCAGTAGGCATTTAATCAGTGCAAAGCCTGCAGAGCAAAACTTTACATCAAAAAAGTGCCGTTTAACACTAAAACCAGGCAAATGGAATGATTGCTAAGCAAACGTCTTAAGCCATCCTTTAATATAAACTCGGTTTTTCACATAAAGCAAAGACGCTTCTGCACGTGTTTCATAGAGGTGTAGTGCTAAAATGATACTACTCTCGATATAAATGTTCAGTTCTACAAAAATTAAAATTTAATTTCAAATTTCAGATTTATATTGCCCTGATGAAGCCTCCGAGAAGGGATGAAAAGCTTCGATGTTACATTTTATAGTTAGTTTTGTTATGTTAGCTTTTTTATGTTAAGCAAAGAACTGCTGGTATCAGTTTGGCTGTTAAAAATGTAAAAGTTTCCAACTCGAAATCGAATATTGATCACAAAAATATTTTTTCACAAAATAAATTTTTGTGTCAGTATGGCGTAGTTGCTAGCCAACCTGTTTGAGGTACATTATTTGCGTTGAAAATGGCACCAGTTGAGGGCCGAAACGTTCGCAGTATGTTTATAACAAGTTGCTTGGCTGTTATTTTTGGATTAAATTCTATCTGGTATTTCTATATCGAAAAAAATCCTTAGCAATGAGCACTAAGTGTTACGACTATGGTAAAATACCGTTAACTGCTGAAACTAAACGTCTTGTGTGGCTTGATTGGTGTTGAACGCTGGAAGATCAAATGCAACATTGTCGCAATGACGTCATTAACTAATTGAGGTTAAACTTTACGTTGTGAGAATATTTTTCACTCTTTTTCAATTTAAAAAAGTACTGACCTATTTCGCATTGCAGGTAATTCAGAGCACAACCAGCACAATTACAGGTCGTGTCGAGTCAAAGCATTTTCATTTTTCATCATACCTTACCTGATATTTTCACTGGTTTTTCTTGCTTTAAGTTATAGTGTGATGTGACAATTGCATCTGATGCCAAACGGGAATTGGCGACAGCTGTAACATAATAAACAGACCTTTATTCAGTGGTTCCCAACCTTATGGAAGACATTTCTTTTAGACATTTAAAAGCCTATTGTTTTTCTTCGGCTCTCTTTATTCTTTCCTGGTTGGCAACCATTGCTTTAATTGATGATTTAAAACTTGTTTACCCTTGGCGTATTGTGTAGTTAAGCAAAAGTTGTCATCGGCAGTCAAATAATTATTTAAACAAGTAAACAAACGCAACTTTTTTGGAGAACGAACGATTACTAAACACTAAACAATACTCCTACAGGTTAAAATTGTGAAGCTGCTCACGCAGTGATTCGCGAGAATTGTTGGTTTTGTTAGACAATAGAATTTGAAATATGACCCAAAAAATTGATTCAAGAAGATTCTAATGCAAAGACTGCCTATCTTGCTGATAAATTTGACTTTCTGAACAATTTGAATTTATCCATGCAAGGTCTTGGTTTTACAGTAATTGACTACGCTGCAAAAGTTGCTGCTTACTACAGAAAACTCAACTTGTGGAAAAGCCATTCTCTCAAAATGAGTACGATATGTTCTCACAACTAAAATAGCACATTTTAGACAAAGATGACGATATTAGACAAACCATAATTGGACACCTGGAAAGACTCGCCCAAAGATTCGTGGATTACTTTGGTAAAAATCCGGAATGTGAATGATATGATTGGATAATAGATTCATTTGCAACTACAGATCTGCCTCAACTACCACTTTATATGGCAGAGGAGTTTATGGGCATCACGGCGGGAGTAGCAAATCGTATTTCTTTGGCTTCTAAAGAAAAATAACTAAAGAATTCTACAAATATCCACTTTTGGACTTCCATGTACGAAGAGTATCGAACCGTTTCAAAGTATGTGCTTGAAAGGTGCATTCCATTTGCGACAACTTGGCTTTGTGAGACTGAATTTATTACAATGTGTATTAAAAACGAAGCATCGAAATCGATTAGAAATTGAAGCCGACCTTCGGCTGTGTTTAAGTAAATTCTCGCACCGATATAAAAAAATTCGTTGATAGCAAGTAGGCGTAGCCTTCAGATTAGTGTAGGCCTAAAAAGAAATACTGGTGATAAATGCTGTAAAAACCATTGCTTTTTTATTTGTAATGTAATTTGAAATCCATAAAATGCCTCATAGTATGCCTTTTAGTGTTTACCTATTCGCTCAGGTCGCAAGATTTTTACCGAAATCGTTTGTCTAGAACAGTGGTTCTCAACCTGTGGTAAGCGAAGCTATTTTTGGTGGTACGCGAGACCTTTGTTCAACTCTTTTACCCTTTAGCGGTTTATAGTACCTAGTGCCCACAAATGTTGATATTTTTTAATGCCAGTTATCTCCGTCCCCAGGGCTTAAAATTTACGGCGTACATAACAAGCATCCATTATTATGTCACAGCAGGGTATCCGTTACCGCATCGCTTGCCTCGTTGCGTCTTTTATTGGAGATACAATAAATAACCTAATTGCTTGACTGCGCAGAGAAATTGTTGCACAAATTTTACAGTCGCACTTAAACACAACTCCCGTGATTAGATTTGTAACGAAAAACATCACTATCGATAATGTGATGTCACAATCAAGCTAGTAGAATGACACTACGGTATTGACGCGTAAAATAACCATATTGACGAGTTGATGGTTTGTTGTTCATTGCTTGCGTAATTGTCAGTAATGTTGTTGTTGCATCACAGTGACCTTTCCGCTGATTGCGTTTAGGCAGCCAAAGGAGTGCGGTAAGTGAAAAAGCGAACTCGATATAAGCAAGCAGAAAGTAGAAAGCAGAAATAAAAAAGGTAAGGAATAGCACAAGTAAAAATAAGTAGAAATACTGCAGACAGTGACACCGTTTCGACCTATCAGGTCTCTTCAGTGCAGTTGGTGACCGACAAGAAGCTAGAGGCTTTTAATAAAGCATAACTTAGACCGCCACACTTGCCGGATCTATACTAGATCCACTTGGTGGAAGGTCTGTCAGTACTCTGCGAAGCCGTATCACTCGTGAATGAGTGGCGGTTGTCGCAGGTGCACTAAGTCTAGCAACTGCTAGAACAATAGTGCTGTCACAGCCTAGTGGTCACAAGGTCTTACGAGTGATACGGCTTCGCAGAGTACTGACAGACCTTCCACCAAGTGGATCTAGTGTAGATCCGGCAAGTGTGGCGGTCTAAGCTATGCTATATTAAAAGCCTCTAGCTTCTTGTCGGTCACCAACTGCACTGAAGAGACCTGATAGGTCGAAACAGTGTCACTGTCTGCAGTTTTGCTATGTGTATCGCTAGCCTCTTGCATTACTATAAGTAGAAATAGTTTACATTCTAACTTTTTTCGTTCGATCTGTAGATCTAAAAATTTTCCAATTTTCCAAAAGGATTTTTTTGTCAATTTGTATAAATTTTATCTGTGTTAACATGTCAAAGAGAAAGTATAATGAGGAATACATAAAATATGGTTTTGTTTCTGTTCAACACAGAGAATGCCTTCCCCAGTGTGTGATATGCATGAAAACTCTGTCTAATTCAGCAATTAAACCTAGTCTTCTCAAGCGTCACCTTGAGTCAAACCACTCAGACAAGAAAGATCGAGATAACAGTTACTTTCAAAGGTTTGGTGAAAACGTGAAAAGACAGCGTTTGGACCAGACTGGCCAGAGCTACCAGAAGAGTGCTGGGATTCTATATTCTTCTTATGAAGTATCTTTACTAATTGCCAAAAATATGAAAGCTCACACTATTGCTGAAAACCTTGTTCTACCTGCAGCAAGAATACTGGTTCGCAATTTAATACAAGAAAAGGAGGTTGGCAAATTGAATTCTGTATCGCTTTCTAATGATACGGTGAGACGTCGGATCCATGACATGTCCGACGACATTTCTGATCAAGTGACTACCGCGGTAAAAGCTTCAAAATATGGGTTCGCTATGCAACTCGATGAGTCAACCGATGTCAGCAACTGCAGTCAATTGCTTGTCTATGTCAGGTTCACAGAAAATGACATAGTTAAAACTGAACTGCTAATGAGTGATGAAGTGCCTGGTACAACGAAGGGCAAAGATATTTGTAATATCGTGGATGAATTCTTCCAGAAAAATGGTTTAGAGTGGTCAAAATTGGTTGGCTGTACGACCGACGGTGCCCCAGCTATGCTTGGGAGAAAATCAGGATTTCAGTCTTACGTAAAAGCTGTTTCGCCTGGGATCATTTTTACCCACTGTTCTATACACAGATTTGCACTTTGTGCCAAAGTGTTACCTCCTGAACTGCTTTCATGCTTACAGCAAATCGTCAAGATCGTTAATTTTGTGAAAGCGTCAGCGTTGAATACAAGACTATTTGCAAGGCTTTGTGCTGATCTTGGTTCTGATCATACTCGTTGGTTGTCACGCGGAAATATGACAAGAAGGATTTTTGAACTGAGGAATGAGTTACTTGAATTTTATGAAAAAAGAAATCATAATTTTAAGAACGATTTGGCGAATACGGAGTTTCTCTCGAGGCTGGCTTACTTATCGGATATTTTTGACACTCTCAACCAAATGAACATGTTTTTTGAAGGTCCGAACAGCACCATTGCAGATTTTGTTTCAAAATTGCAAGCTTATTCAAGGAAGCTAGACTTGTGGACAAAGAACATTAAGGCCAAGCAGTATCACATGTTCAAAGATCTTTCTTCGCTTCAACACCAACACAGCGAAAAGTTATTTCAAGAAATTTGCTATCACCTAAAACTGTTAAAAACGGAGTTGATGCATTATTTTCCAAACATGGATAGTTGTCCGTATGTTTCAAATCCATTCTTTGTGGATCCATCCATCCTACCTGTTGGAACAGGAGAGCAAGAGGAAATCATTGACATTCAGTCTGACGAGGCAGCTAAAATAAAGCATAAAGACTGCAGTCCTATAAATTTCTGGCTTACGATGTCCTCTACATACCCTACTCTGGCTCAAAAAGCTATTCCTCAGTTGCTAGTATTTCCCAGTACATGGGAATGTGAGCAGGGATTCTCTGTGATGATGAACATTAAAAGCAAAAGTAGGAATCGTCTTGCTTCGACATCTCACGACTTCCGATGTGCAGTAAGTAAGGTGATTCCCCGCTTCAATCAACTTGTGCAAGAGAAACAGGTGCAACCATCGCATTAAATAATATTGTGATTTTTATGTATTTCAATTTGAATAAATACACTTCTTATTGAACTGAATGATACGCAAGGGTAACAAAAAATCCCCAGGTGGTACGCGGTAGCAAAAAGGTTGAGAATCACTGCTCTAGAAATTGGGTCGTTTTAAAAAAGGTTGGAAACCACTGATTCAAAGTAGCAGTTCATGACAACCTTTATAAAGAGCAACGAAGGATGGAAGGCTCGTTTTGTCTTTCTTCTTCTGATCTCCCTTATCGTTGGAATACTACTGACTACTAATCCAAAGATAGATCCCAACTATTAGCCAAATTCTGTTGATACAGTAACATGTGATACAGTTATATTTACTAAACATATTGCTAACAAGCAGATCCAGTAGCTGTTGATAACATAGGCTATATCATAAAGCACCATCAATTGATATGGAATACTAGGAGCTCCGCCATAATAGCATATTGCGTCACAAACGCTACCTGTACATCCTTATGATAATAACGTATCGCCCTGTTAATTAAAACATCCAAATTAGAGGCATCAATTGTCAAGCTAGGATGGCTGAAGTAGTTACTCTGATTTAGTCAAGTCTGTTCCTTTGAAATTGGCATCCATAAAAAAATTTTCAGTTTGAAAATGCCCCCCTTTGAGGTTGACCTTGAACAAATAAACAATTCCAATCTAAATTTGTCGTTTTGAGACTGATCTTCCACCAAAAAGCTTTTTAGTTTAAAAAATCTGGCCTATTGAGATTGATCTCAAAAAAAGAAACTACGGCCCTCTGCACCCAGCCACTGGTACCAAAGTGTGCCTACCTGCAAAAAGTTTGTACATTCCGGTTCTACACTTACGTGGCAATGACCATTGTTCAACCAATTGGTTTAAATGTGATTTTAATTAGAGTTGGGCCAGCATTGCTTCAAGCATCTTTATGAAAGTCATAAAATCCATTATAAACTCTTATGATATAGTGACCTAATAAAGATGAAGAAATAGAAAACAAGAGACACACAAACTATAATTAAGAATGCTTCAGAAATCTGAGGTCAAACAAAACATAGCTGTTGTGACGAGCCCTTGCCGCAGAGCATGGGGGCACCAGTTGTAGCTATCACCAGTTTAGTTAACTGGCAAGCATACTATGAAGATAACGATGATTTAAATGACTGATGCTGCTCCTCATCAATCAAAGATATTGAACAGAAGTATGGATCCATTCATTAACATAATGAACTGAAATAAATTTCAACCGAACATTGCTACAGTTAACAAAAGTTTGAACTACACTGAACAGAATACGCAAGTCAAACATTCCGAAGCATGATTTAAGGTTTTTGAAAGTTATACCTTATAGTTTAAGGTATAACTTAAACTTACTTAGTTTAAGTTATTAAGCTTAAACTTACACAATTTGAAAATCAGAAGTGAAAATGGCAAAAGATGTTTGTACTTACAAAAAATAGCAGCTTTAACTCGTGCTCTGACTACAGAAAACATGGGCATGTAAAACAGCAGATGTAACACCTCAAAAGTGTTTACGTAAATTAAAGTACTACTCAAAACAAAAAAATTATGCAAAAGTGTAGTTGTTCGTCAAATTATCATGTCTACTGTTGGCTTCATCAACAGAAAAATGGGTTCCCAATTAAAAAACCTTTTATGCCCCCAGCTACATTGCATGATCTGTAAAGAATGTTTCTTTATTACCCAGCCCAGTGCCCACGTAATTATCGGGCATTTTATTTAATCCCAATTATGAGATTCCTGCTCTGTTTGCAAGTCTTTAGTTAGGCTGAGCACCAGTAGTCTGTTCAGCTCTACCAACGCTTCTGACATTTAAGATGAATCCTGTTAAGTGTCTTCCCCACGATCACACTAACAAGCAAACTTGTTAGCTTCTTCACCCTAATTTGTTTTGATTGCCAAGGAGAACAGCTGTGTCATTTCTAAGTCCTAGTTATAACCCTACAAAGGAACTGAGCCAATATCAACTGAACGCAAAGCAGATGCTCTTTTCACTACACAGCCATGCCAGCCAACAGACATGAATCCCACTGAAAATGTCAGGTATACTCTTGTCAGAGCCATACTGAAGCACATAGCAAATGGGTGGAAGATGATGATGAAAGATAGCAAATGACCACATTGCAAGAAAATTAACTGACTGTTGAAGCTTGGAATCATCAAACATAGTTGCAGGAACAAGTGTAAAACTGTAATAGTAGTAAGCCAATGAAAATGAATGCCCCAGTCGCTGTGAACAGGTGGTAATCGGTTGAATATTGACAATATGTGCAACGTTTTCATCGGCTAAATAAGTTTATCACATATAGGTAAAATGTGGTTATTTCCCTTAAGTTTTTTTTTTCTTTGAGTTTTGTAAAAATAACTGTAGTCGTCTTTTTCAATCAATAAAACCAAGCATAATTGATTATTTTACTTCAAAACCCATAAATAGTTATTAAGTTGTAATACAGGCGCACCAAATAATATGGCTAGGGGCTGCAATGTTAAATTTATTTGTTAAAGAAACGTAGTTTGCTGAAAGAAATCAGTAGTTGGTTTAGGCATACCTGCAGAGGACTCTGATGGAGAGATACTTGCTTGGGTCTTTACTTGTGACAATGACCTTTTTTTGGTATTGAGAAATTCAATAGGCTCCTCGCTTCTCAACGTAAAATCCTCAGCAGTTTTGGTAATATCCAGTGACGATAATTGCAGAGTTTCTGAAAAAAATTAACTACGGTTATAATTGCAATCTAGCTTCAAATCATGGAACATGTCGATTGTGTCCAACTTGGCAACTAGAACTTACTTTTCATTGGATGATATCATCAAAGAACCTTAGAGGATATTACCCAAAAATGACTTCGGAACACGTGCCCTCTAATTATAACTACGAACGAAATTTATCTCTACTAAAAAAGCGTAGCAGTGGCATGAAGTGACTTATTCTAAAATCGTGATATTAAATGACTGGTAACTGTTTACCTTTCCACTATTAAGTTCAAAATACGCCAACTAAAAATCAAGGTAACACAAGATATAAACACTATGCTGATTGCTCACCTGGTTGAAACTGGCAATCAGGTAATTGGAACATATCAAGAGGCGCACATCTGTGATTGCTTCGAACTGGTTTTTCTATAATCATGTTCTTAACAGTGTCTGCTACTTGTAAAATAACAACATTTTTTGGATCCAATTCCACTTGTTTGTGAAATAAACGCTGACGAACATCTGCCATGGCTGGACGGGAGGAAGGATGCGATGCCCAACACTGCTGCATAACAGTTTTCAAAAACATAACAGCAGCAAACTCATTGTCATTAAAATCATTTGATAAATCGTCAATAAATGAAACATCTGGTCGTTGTCCATGTTTGATACTTTCTAAGTACGTACTTTGCATGCTTTTATTTGCAAACGGTAATTCGCGTTTCAGCACCAAGTATATTATGATGCTGAAACTGTAAATGTCAAGTGCTGGAGATGACTTTCCAGTTGGATCCAACAAAAGCTCTGGAGCAGCGTAGATCGGAGTGAAATCAAAGTGGTGACGTGAGAGTTCAGTGGTAGTTGTTCTTCCTGTATATGAAGAAAGTACAGAACTGCCAAAATCAGCAATTTTGCAATGAAGATCTTCCGTTAGCAGCACATTTTCTGCTTTCAAATCTCCATGAATCAGTCTCTTTGCATTCAAATTATGCAAAAAAGCCAAACCACAAGCTATTTCTGTGCAAAAACGTAAACGTAGAAGACCACCAATGGCAACATCACTGTCAACAACTAACAGCTCCACAAGACTACCACCAGGAAGATATTCCATTACCAGTCCCAAATAATTCGGCCACGAGACCACCCCAAATATCTGAACAATGTTTTGGTGCAAGGATTTTTGACCGTTTTCAGTTTCATTGACAAATCTAAAAAAATATAAACACAATTCAAACATTTTTTTCAGCCAGTTTGTCATAAGAACCCTTCCCATACTTTTTGGATAAATCTGCTTATAAATGTTTTTACATGGGTTTCATGCAATAGAATGTTGTTCAGAAGCTTAGTCAAAGCTGTAAAGCTAATTTTGTTTAAAATTAGTTAAAATTACATCAGCTATGATTCTTTGATTACGGTACTTTTCACACTAGCAATTACTGAGTGGCAAAGGTACAATCATTTTTAAAGAGCTATATCGCTGCAGCAGGCGTGGTGTAGTGGTAATCGTCTCAAACTTAAAAATAAAAGATATAGCGTTCTAAACTCCATAAAAGCACCACTGTATTTGTCAGGAAGAGCATCTGAAATTTTATGTGCTGTGCTGCTCCAGCAAAAAGTTCAGTTCAAAAGCAAGTGTACAGTGGCAAGCATACACTAAATTAGCATGTCTAACCCCGCCGAAAAAAGCAGGAAAATTGATGAAAATAGACTTACTTACATTGACAACAGCACTCTTCCACTTGATAAAACTACACCAGGCAGTGTTCCCTGTAAACGCGAAAAAAGTGCGAATTCGGGAAATTATGTCCGGGAGGTTCGCAGTTAAACTTCAACAGTGCGAAAAAGTTTCGGTTTTCGTAACTTTTTCAGTTCGTTAAAATTTTTTGCATTTTTGCCAGCAAAATCTTCAATCAACTACTTAATGCGTGGCAGACAGTGAAAAGGAATCCAAGTTAGGACCGACGCTTTTTTAAAGTAATGCAACGTCTCGCAGCTGATACGTGACAACGCGTGACGGCCACTTAAACTATCACGCTCGCCATTGCCTCATTGTTTTTATATCACAAATTATCTCTCAAGCAAATTATATTAACCTAAAGCAAAATCAAAATTTTTTTTCTTTACTTTTTCCCAGCCGATTTCAATCGTCGCTTAAGAGCAAGCAGCTCTCCAACTTAAGTTTTGACACAAGACATCATTTTTCGAAGGAAGTTTGAAAGTGAAATTGGTTAAATTCTATCTGTTTTCTTTACGTTTCAACACTAACTTCAATCGTGCTTGGTAAGACTAAAATACACATACCGCTCGGTTTCAGCCAAACACCAAAAAATACCATTTTTTAAGGAAATGATTCAGTTTTTGTACATTACAAATAAATAGTCTTCTCCCACTTACCACTAATAAAAATTAAATTAAATAAAAAACTAAATTAATAAAAAAATATGACTTCTAACCAATTCTAGTTTTAAATCCGTTTCAGAAATGTTTTTTTAAAGAAAATGTAGCTGACAGATAGTGCTGCGATAGCTTACCATTCATGATTGAAATAGGCCTTGAAACGTGAAGGAAAAAAATGTAAATTGTAGTAGCGATCTCTTCAAAAACGTTTCATGTTGAAATCTAGCTTAATTGTTTGAAAGGAAATTTGTAATACAAAAAAAATTGACGTATGACGTAATAAGATTTAAAAAAAACTGCCGTTTAGAATTGACCATTCTAAAATTGTCATTTGGTTCAACATTAACGTGCATTACTCAATCTGCTTTAACAGTGGAAAGAAAAATTTTAATTAGTCGAAACTGACGTAAACTCGTGCATTGCGTAAAAAAACTTTTGTGCACGCGCGGTTATTGCAATCAGTTGCATCTAGCAGTACACAGTGGCGCTGGGTAAAGTGGCCGGGGTCCACCAAAATTTTTTCCGTGGAGTGTAGCCCCCTTGCAAATGCAGTATAACTATGTGGTTTTAAATAGAATATATCTAAATATGTTTTGCAGCCAGCACATCTCAGTAAAACCCCGTAGTTTTATGTGTAGTAACAAATATTACAGAATCAAAAGGCGCCTTTACCAAACTCGCGAATTTCTCTTTTTCCTTCGGTCTATTTTCGAACGCTTTTCACACAGACAAAACTTTACCTACCAAATATTTGCGACTTCTTTTCAGTGTTTTGGCTAATAATTAATTAAAACTTAATAAGAGCGAAACAAATATTTGGCTAGCTATGTTACCGCCACCACCACAGAGGGTTCCGTGAACAAGCTTTAGAAGTACCTCAAACCTACCATTACTTTTAAAGGTGTTCGGAACGAATTTTACAGGGGCAAAACGAAATGAAACGAAATTTTACTATGGAAAAAACAGTTCGAAACAAAATTTCGTTTCGAAATATTTTTATCGTCACTCACCTGTGACATCATCCTCTTTCGAAAAATCATGAGACCATGGTAAATGGCCGCTCGGTGAGTTCAATGTGGCCCGCGTGTAAAGCATATTCGTCACACGGGATGAGTCCAACATTTCGCGGTTAGGTTTCGAACGCATAACAAAACAAAATTGCTTTGATTTCAAAACGAAACAAAATTCTTCATTAAGGAAGTTAATTCGCAACGAAACGAAACCAAAACAAGCAATTTTGCGTTGAAACGAAACAAAATTTTGAAATATTTTTGTGTCGAACACCCCTGATTACTTTTGCCAAAATATACAGCCAATTAACGACGATTCGCTGTTTTTTCGCGCCTGTAGCAAAACTTCCTAACAACTAGCCCAATTGTTTTCCTGCGTGGTTTGTGAAATTGTTGACAAAACTCAGGTGAAATTTGTTATCGCTCATCAATAATATTGTTTTCAGAGATAAGCTTTACGAAGAAAGCAATCGGCACATACTACTACAGCTACATAGTACAAAAATCTTAATCTTTCAAGTTGCGCGGCTTTGGCGATCAAATACTTTCGATTTTAAATCAAAAGATTACTTGCAATTGCAAAACCCTATTGTTGAACTGATTAGGATAGAGAAATGTAAGTTTTTATGAGTATTTTCTAAATTAATTGATGTGTATTTTCGAGATTAAGCAATGAAATATTAGGCGCACTATTTACAACTTTATCATAGCTGTTTGGGTATTTGTATGAGCTAACGCTTCTGGCTGGACGCATGCTGCTTGGTCCTGGCATAAACGCAGCCAAGCAAAAAGCAAACTCACCCGAAATCAAACACTCGCAGTTAAGTTATAAAAATAGCAGCGCCCTTGTCAGTATTGTCGAGTTTGAGAATATCGGTTCAGCCGGCTTCACCGAATAACTATTTGTGAGAACGGCATTAAAAAGTTAATGTGCTGTTGACCAGCCAATTGTCGTTCCAAAATTTCAAAGCTATGGTTAGGAGAGGCGCCTAAGTAATTTACATAAGTATTTTCAGGAAGACCCTATTAAATACTAGGACCAATCTTAACGACTTTTTCGTAGCTAAATGCTTATTTGTGCGACCTAATGCTTCTGCATGCACGCATATTGCTTGGTCTCGGCAGATACAGCTGGAAAAACAAAGTAACCCGAAGTGATGCTCCCTACTGTACAGTGAAGTTAATACAATAGTAGCCATTAATAATGATGAGATTAAAAATATCAAATCAGACGGCTGCGTTGGCTTCACCCAATTGCAAAGAAAATGGCTTCAACATTTAGATGATGTGTAGCTCGAAACTAATATTTTGTTGCAAAAGATAAAACAGGACCATCTTTATTTCCATGTTTTTGTAGGGGGGTCAGCAATTTTTTTGTTTGGAATAAGCGGTTACATTTTTTAAATGTTCAGAGGCTTCATTTTTAGATAAACCTTTTAGAAAACGTAAATAGCTAATGCCAAAGAACGCTTTTGGGAAAGAATAGTAAAAATGTATCAAACTAAATTTTTCTAGAAATTGAAATTTTGTGAAGTGCAGGCACCAAAATTTTGAGTAAATCTTTTTGAAAATTTTTATAGATAATGCAGAAAAACCATGCTTGCTCAGAAAAAGTAGTCAAAATGTACCAAAAAATTAACTTCTTATGAAAATTGCAGGTTTCTTAGGACTAGTAGGAAAATTGTTCAACAAACAATGAGGCATGACGTATGGCAACCGATTTCAAATTTATTACCTTAACAAGTACATGTAAAGCAACATATTACCGGAAAGCAAATTTTGTCAACTTTCAAACATCATTGGTTGTTTGTACCTTATCGCAACGTTTATACTAAAAAGCAACATCACAGGTCTTATAGTTCAGCTTTTGTAGTACAAACACTAACTGTAAATGCACATGTCATGTACTATAGGAACTTTCTTGAAATACCCTTTAATTTCTTTAAAAAAGTTTAAAAATCGGTTGAGAAATGAGGTCACAAATTAATTTTTAAGCAAATTGAGTTTTTTAAAATAATGAGAAAATCATGAAATGATAATCTCTGGCAGCAAAAAACTGAGTTAATCGTACCAAGCAACTTTGTGACATAATAGAGCGAGTTGCAGCGTGCAGAAAAAAAACAAGAAGCATGCTTTGACGGCTTAAAATGCTTAAATCAAGAATCCGTTGTTGCATTGCCAATTGAGCTTAAAAAATTGTAACAGAGTTATTTTTATCAAGGGCATGGTGCTAAGATCTCCCCAAAAAGCTGTTAATCGCGTTTCTACGATCAGTATTTTTTTAAGTAAATTAAAAAAACAAATTTTACAATTAATCGTTAATTATGACGTCATGTCATATCGTAAAGAAGTTAAATTTGTTGAATTTAGTAAGTCGGGTACGGGCTTTCGTTCAAGCCAAAAACCGCGTTCCTCGATTCCAAGATGCGATTTTTAAAACAATTATCTTTGATTATGACGCCATCGTGACGTCACGAACTCCCTTATGACACTTACCCCCAGGAGGCGATCAATCGTGCTGAGTTTGATGTTTGTACGCCGGGCAGTTTCGGAGGAGTTAAGACAGACAGATAGAATTGCTTTTATACAGTGCATTAGATTTGGACAACGTCTTTGAAAATTACTTCGACGACTTTTTTGAGATCGCTCGAAAAAATGAGAAAAATATGTAGGTGCATGCTTCCGAGCATTTCAAAAGTGGGCCACAGGTCAAAAACGGTAGAAAACCACTGAACTAGATAAAGAGTGTCATAATCGAACAAAATACGTCTGAGGAAAAAACAAAAGATGCCGCTATACCCATACCAACGTTATGGGTAAACTTTACGGTAAACAGCGTTAGATCAGCTTATACACTGAATAAATAGTAATAGGCTACCACAAATATCAATTTTTACACCTCCAAAATATGTTGGTAAGAATGGTGTAAGGCAGGGGCGGGCAAACTTTTTAGTCGGAGGGCGGCATGGACGACTCAAGAGTTGGCCGAGAGCCGCATTGATCATTCAAGAGTGGCTGAGGGTCAGTGCTTAAAGTCTTGCAATAACTGTACACAATGCAAAAGCTTGCAATAGCTTAAAATCTTGCAATAACTTCTTGCAATGTCGTATTACAAGGCTTTAAAAATGATGATGTACAAAAAAATAACAAGAAAAAAAGGTCATGACCCTCTGATCGGACGGAAAATGCGTCAATTCAAGCTAAGAATTGGGTAGCGGCTCTTTCAATGATGGCTTTTATCGTTTTTGGCTCTTTAGTACGGCAAGTGTGGCCACCACTGTCATATTAAATTTGATATACAGGTGTTTCTACAAGTGTTGGCGGGCCGCACAAAATTCTCTGGCGGGCCGTAGTTTGCCCACCCCTGGTGTAAGGGTTTGTTCAGCAATGTCAGCCAAAATTTGTTCAGCGGTTTTGGTACATTTGCTAGCTATTTCGCACTTGCGTCAGCGGTTACACCCTTACTAAAATCTTGGAGGAAACACTGATATCAGGTAGCATATCAAACATAGAATAAAGCAGTGTTTCCCACCTTTATTACCACACTGCCTCCACCACACTGTCTGAAGTTATCGTTCACCTCTCCTCATGTCATTCAGCCGGTCAGCAATAATTTGGCAAGAATTTATATTTTGAAAATTTCAATCACCAAAAAAGTCTTCATCTGGTATCGTGGGAACACTCATGAACTTTTTTTTCTGCTAGAACCTATTCTCATAACTTTTAAATGTATCTACTGCTTACATTTACTATATTTGCCACACAATAAACACAAATAGCAAAAAATTAAATTACTTTTTTAGAGGGATCAACTTTTCGGAATACTAATTTTCCCATTTTTGTCCCAAAACAAACTAGAAGACCTTTTCTTTTTGAAAGTGATTTTTTTGCAAGTCTTTGTTCGCCTCCTATAAAATCTGATTTTATCTCTGCTAAGGATGTCGGATTTTTTAGTTGGGAACCACTGGTATAAAGCATGCAATTAAAACTTTAAACAAAGCACATTTAAAGCTTGCTAGTGTTAGGAAAGCGAGTGATGACATTTACCAATTTACTAGTGACAGCATGAGCAAATTTTTTTAAAAACGTCTTAACTTTCTACCAATCAACATACTTGTTTATTAACTTCTTTTTAGCAGAATGCTTCCTAGAAAGCTTGTTTGGTATGCATTTGACTGCCACTGCTCCTATTGCTTCATGAAACCCAAGCTTCACAATTGCAAAACTACCTTCTCCCAAATTTCCTTGTTCTCCCACCACACATTTAATATCTTTGCTGTCGAAGATACGTACCTGAATAGTATGAAGTCATTACCACTTAAAAATAGAAGACAATAACGCTCAATTAGCAGAGCACAACAGAGAGTACTACCCACTTACTGGTAGGCTTAGCATCAGTGGCAAACTGGGATGATGACAAAAAAATTCAGAGACTTCTTCAGGAGTGGAACCGGGCCAAAGTGCCATTTTAATGCAGTTTCTAATTACTTAGAAGCTTTTTGCAGCATCTACTTAAACTAGTTTTGAATTCTACTCTTTGTTAAGCCTATAGTTTCAATTAATAGAAGTAATGATAAATATTATTAGGCTAGTCAATTTTGCATTGCTCTGTGTAATATATGAAATTGATCTGCATTATGGCAAGTTGGGCTCACTGGTGCTACAAGTTGCCCACTTCTTTACCAGTTTGATATTAATTTTTAAAATTTTTACCTGATTACTTTCCATTGACAAAATTTAACTAGAAATTGATAGTTTAGTGAATATACTTCCAATTCTATAACTGATCTTTTTGTTCTACTCCATAAGATGTTGAAGTTATTCTACAAATGTTAGTCTTACAAAACATTTTGAAAACACCATTTACAAAAGCTTCAACCTTGAATTAGTTAATCAACAGTAATCAGCATTTCACAATATAATAGTACAGAGAAGCAAATAAACTTTTTTTGGTTTTATTTGGCAAAGAATAAACGACTGACAATACAGACGTAAAAATAATCTGATTACACACGCTCATACACTACTTGCCACACAGAAAAACTAAAATAGAAAGTTAAGGTCACAAATTTTGTAGGGATAATGGCACTATATGTAAATGCACTGTGCTATCTGCAATTGTGTTTACTAAAATGTTTGACAGGGTTGAAATGATAAAACTAAACCAATACCAAAGCTAAATATACAACAAAAATTTTCTGAGAGAGTTTATATATTGCTTTTGCGCACCAATACAATAATCACATTTATAATACTACTGAAATGCAAGAATCTCGGGACTAGCCATAATCATGATTGTAATTCCAGCTCTAAGACTAAACCTAGCCCCAACCAAATCCAACCCTAATCAACGCTAACTCTAATTTAAACAAGGTTCCCACACAATTTTCAAAACTAAATTCCATGACTTTCCACGATTTTCCATGACCTTATTTACGACTTTTCCATGACCATTGTTAAAGCATTTTTACACATTTTTAACCCCTCCGCGTCGCTTATCATCATATAATGATGGCAAAGAGAACGCCGCTCATCTTCATATGATGATTTGCCGGCTACGGCGAAATGCGTGTATTTGAAGCTCGCTTGGGAGAGATCTTCCTTTCCTTTTTGACATCTCTCTTCAATACACGCATTTTGCCATAGCTGGCAAATCATCATATGAGGATGAGCGGCGTTCTCTTCGCCATCATCATATGATGATAAGTGGCGCAGAGGGGTTAAATACATCTATCAGTTCACATTGAAAAAGCACTTTCGGTAACGAGATTAAATTGTTGTTAAATGCTCCTTGTGCCAACATTTTCACTTGCAAATATTATTTAACTCGCTTTGCTTTATCATTCAATTTTAATATCTACAAATATAGTATCTGGTTAAACACACCTTAATAGGACAATGGTACTCTCACAAGGCATTGATAAAACATAATAATTAATAAGAAATTCAGTTAAATTTCTCATTTCTGGCATATTTAACTTCAGCTATCTTAAATAAATTTGAATCTTTTAATGCTTCAGGTAACTTTCTAAGTCTTCTTAAATTATGCTTATGCTACTATTTGTTATAAAATGCAAACTAGCACAATGCAACAACCCTGGACATTGCAATTAAATTCACAAACTACAGTGTGGCTATGAAAGCAATACGACAATAATTCTTTCTTCTAGCCAGAAAAAAGTCCTCTTTTGTGGTCTTTAACCCTGCAGTCTCTGAGCTGAGCATTTTACTTGAAATAGCTTTGTTTCTAAGCTGGAATATTATTGTTCTTAGAATAATATCAAACCAACAATGATATGAAATACTAGATTACAAAAAAACCTTTTACAATTCTCATTTAACTGGATCAAGAAACACTGAGCACTTTTGATGTTAACTATGAATTTATGCCATCTAGGTACAACATGAATGAACAAGTTAGTTATAACATGAAGTGCCACATTAAAAATTAACAAGAAACATAAACACAGAAAATTTTAGAGCTCAAGAAAATGATTCCACAATCTAACAGAAAAACATCTCTCAGTAAATCTGGTATAAAAAGTTCACATAACTTCTTTTTTTCCAAAACATGTAAATTACATGGTGCTGTAGTTGCATTGAGCAGAAAGCAAAATAAGAAATATAGTTTATCAACAACTCTCCCAGGAAAAAAACCACATCAACCATCAAAGTTCAACAAAAAGTCATGACAGAGCATAGGCAATTTAAATACTGAACCAATGTGATACTTCTTAAGCATACAAAAATAAATGTTATTCCGTAAACTTCAACCTTTTTTTCAAAACACGTACTTGGTCACAAAACTTTTTCTCATTTTCACGAATCTTCAGTATGAAAGTATTTGACTTTCCAAGCAAAGTAAAATTGTGCTTCACTTCTGCCTCTGTAGCTGATTTGTCTGCTTTTAGGCTCATAGCTTGGATGCTTTTATTTCATAACTTTCTTTCACATTCAACTCTACAAATTTCATCTTCTACAGCTTTCCTCCTTTTAGCTTTATTACTTCTAGCACGAAGTTTTCTTTGCTCTTCTAAATACAACTGATAACGCATTCTTGCTGCCCGAACATTTCCTTTCAGTCTGGGGGTAAAAGAAAGCTCACTGAAATGATTAGCATCACTCTTGACACTACTGTACACAAAGCGACTTGCAACTAAGGTTTCCTCTTGCAAGTTTTCAACCAAAAGTTCGCAGTTGACTGAAAACCCTCTCTCGACTGCAGCTTGACCATGCAAAAGTGGGAAGATATTTCTAAAAATTTTCCACAGCTTTGCGTGCTTTACATCTTTCGTGTAATTCCAATAGAATTCATCCAATCTGTCTGTATTCATGATGAAACTAAAAAACTCAGCAAGATGGTTTTGTTTTATTTCCAATACAAAGCCTTTGAACTGAGTATGAATTTCGTCACAAGCTTCTGCCGAACACCACTTTCTGTTGAGCAAAATCTGCAAAGGCCACTCAAACTTAACCTGTGCTTCTGCAGAATTGGATACCCACTTCTGTGGTACGACAATCACCAAACTCTGAACCAGAGTACTATAAAGGAGATCTTTCCAACAATTTGATTACAATAGCAGACAAAAACGTAATGCAATCATTTTTGAAAGATAAAATACATAGTTCACTTGCAGCTTTTTTTTCTGTAACTTTTTTTAAAGTAACTTGAGCAGCAAAGCCAATGTCAATATACTTTTGGGTTTCTTTGGTTCTTTTTGTCAGCAGGGTCAATAGTAGATAACTTCTTGAACGTATCAGTTTTTTCTAAAACTTTTCTTTTTTAAAAACGACCCATGATAGCCAATAGCAAATCTTTCAAAGACAAAATCAAGAAAGGAGTCATTGGAGCTTCAGTTTGAAACTTCAACAAAAATTCTTGCAGCGATTCTGCCACAGCAACAAAAATTCTAGCTTAGCTTCAATTAGGGTATTGCCACATGCAGATGTGACAGAAACAAAAGAAGCAGAAGCTGGAGCTTTTCTTTCACTCTTCAGAGTCTTGACCTGGGCCAATTTGTTGGCATGAGGCCAAATTTCCAAAGCTTGTTCAACAACCTTGATATCTTCTGCCCATCTATGCTGACAAAGCCGAAAGGGATACAAATCACTGCCTGTAATTTAAATAAAATCCTCCCTTCTGGCTGGAGTATCATGAAAAATTTGCCACAGAGAACGCCGAGCACTGCCAAGATTCCATCCAGATTCTTTTGCTTCCTTTTCAAATCTTCCATAAACAACATGCAAACTACAACTTCCAATATATATTGGAAGAACTGCTAAATATATACAGCAAATCTGGGAGTTCTTCACCTTTGCATTCTTGAAAAAGATTGTGATAGAACTTCCAGTTTACATTGGCACCATCCATAGATATTTGTACCAAACTGCTGGGGTTAACTAAAGCCATTCCTTTTTTAAAATGAGTCAACATATCTGCTGCTGTTGCATGACCCATAAACTCTGAATTAAGGTATCTTTCTGTTACTTTATTGCTTTTGCTGTCCCGAATCTAACTATCATATTTATTTGCTTTTTCTGGTTGATTTATTCAAGCTTTTATCAAGTATAGTACTTGACTGCAAGAATTTTTTCTATAAGCAGCACATGAAAATAAGGATAAATGCCAAAACATGCTAAATAAGCACACTTTGTAGCTACACATGAAAATGACTGTGCAATTTGACTATCTGGAAACATTTTAGAAAATAAACAGCTAATATCTTTGAAGAATTAAATGAGTAGTGACTGGTTATTACCTTAACAACCCAAAGAACTTCTGCATGCAACACTTCCTCTGATATGATCAAAGATGTGCTTGGTAATGATACCAGCACTGTTGACACATCACTGATTTGTTCAGGAATAGCCACAGAAAATAAAACTTGTTTACCAGATTTGTTGGTGGTAGGTACAGACATATTTATCCCGCCAAAGAAGTCAGTGATTGATTATGTGAAAGGACTTTGCTTATGCTTCATAATCTGATTGTGTTGTTTGCTTTTCATGTGGCTTTTAATAGCACCGATCCCCACGTTTGATGTATCAAACAATTTTCTGCACAACTTTCAGTACCCATTACTGTCATCTTTTGTCTGCTGCAGCCAAGCAGCAAACTCTGGTTCTTGCAACCAAATTTCATGAAAGTGACATCGCTTGGATGCCATACCAAACACTGATTACAAACAAATAAATTCTTACTAACACTTGTCTGTAACTATTTTCTATAACTTGCCAGTAAAATAAAAGTTTTGATCCATCAAGTTGTTTTGTAGATTTTTGTATGTAAAAGAAAAGATTTGGCAAATGTCCTTCTTGTACAGTTGCAAAATTGCGCACTTCTCAAAAGCAAGATTGGTTTTGGTTTTACGTTAAGGCTCATTTGTTAGCAGTAAAGTTTGAGATTAGGCTTTGGTTAATGGTTACCTTTTGAATTTTCAGCTAATAAAAACACAAAATTGCATCAACAGCACAGTGCTGTTGCTGCATGATCTACTCTTAAATCATGAGATGAACAAAAAATTTTTTGCCTCCAGTAGTTACATCATATCTGAAAAGCAAGATAAAGGAGCATATTACAAAGATAATTACCTTGAATAGAATTATAGGTAATCCTGTACTTTAGCGCGGTAAATTATTTAAGCTGAAAAACGATGGAAAAAAGTGTACACTGAAGGGACAGGCCTGGTATGTAAATGTATGGGGCAGTGTACACTGGAAGGGAGTGTACAGGGTGGGGGATAGAGATTAGTCGTTTCTGATTGGTCAATTTTAAAAACCAATTAAAAAAATTGTGCACCCCCAGGTCTCTATCTCCCACCCTGTACATCCCTTCCAGTGTACACTGCCCCATACATTTACATACCAGGCCTGCCCCTTTGGTGTACACTGCCTTTCAATAAACATAGATATTCTTTTTTTCCATCGTTTTTCAACTTAAATAATTTACCGCTTTAAAGTACAGGATTACCGAATTATATAACATATTGCAGAATGCAAATATATTTAATTTTTTGGAGATAGGTAAGCAACAGATCTTGATACTACAGAGGTTTATAACAATAACTTCGAAAATACAAGTGTTGAATAGAGTATGACTCAATGCACTGTACTTTTATAATCTTCCCACCTGACTTGGCGTATCACACTACCACACCACTTCACTTGTCATTCAAATAAATATCATACATTATCCTACTAAAATTTTAAAAATCAATGAAGTAAGGTATTAAAATCGATTGTATTTGCTAAGTTACTGCTACTGGTATTACTAATAACTTTAAAAAAAACTTTTCTTTCAGCTCTCAGCGAAACTTCATGACTTCCAATTTTTAGTAAATTTTCCATGACTTTCCAGGAAATTTTTTTTTCAGGATTTTTTATGACTGTGGGAACCCTGTTTAAACATTGCTGCCAAAAGTTGGATATTAAAAAAAACAGATTTATAATAAAAAAGCTAAAAAAAGGCTAGATTTTACAAAAAAAAATACAAAGAAAGCTAGATTTTATAGGCCATAATTGTAACAATATGAGACATCAAATACTCTCTTGGTAAAAAGTAAGTAATGTTTAATATTTTTGCTTCACAAGATTACTAGCTTCAAAATTGTAATGCAACATTATGATTCATAGCTGAATAGCATCCAGAATGATAAACTCTGATACAGCAAAGTACAGCACCAAACTAATGTACCATGACAATCAATTAATTACCATCATTAGATTCCTACAAAATTAAGCCTATTCAGAAAACAAAGCTTAAACATGCACTAAATAGAAAATACAATTAATTCAGCAATTGAAAAAAACCCTGTACACTACCAAAATGCTAATTTTGAAAAAAACTGAAAACACTTCATTAATACAGAGTAGCTATTTTGCCATCACCAGCAATATAGATCGAGAGATGCTTTACACAATTAGTGTGTTACACTCAGCATTGCAGTGGCATAATTGATAGTATTGGTGTGTTCCAAGGTCACAGTTAGAAGTTAGATAATACGCACATTTTTTTGAATTGTGGTTGGATTCTATGGAGGATGGATAGCGGTAACATTTTTTTGCTTTTCCTCAAAATACATAACAGTGTATACAGGGAGAGTGGGTGGGTATACAAAACAAGAGAGGGGTGTACACTGAAGAATAAATTTTTATCGAGTTAAGTTTTTAATAGCCAAAGAAATTGTGCAATCACAAATGACTAATGCCCATGTTTTTAATAACCATACTATTTACTGAAGCTTATCAATTTCTGATTTCATTTACTATTATGCCAAACTGTCTTTTTTTTAGAGTGGCTGTATTGCCGTCAAAGGCATTTTACCCTTGGAATTTATTTTGCCAAACAAACAGTCAATAACAAAATAAATTAATAACCACTGCAAAATAACCACTGCCTATCTCAGAAATCATTCAAGAGATATAGTTTACAGTCCTATTTTTACCACAAATAATGGCAAAATTGCCTCTATCTTTTATAAAACAACTTCAGAAATCTGTCGGACACTGGCACTAGAGAAGTACTGGTATCTTAGAAATAGGCTACCTACATCAGTGTGGGCTGTGAGATCGCTGTTAGTGTTGAATTTAATGGCTAGTATTGACATTAATATAGCTGTACATGTTTGGTTAAGACTTTAACTGCATGCCATATTGAACAATTATGTAGTAATTGGGGTGGACCATCAGGTCATGAATTACTGAGATAAAAATGCATCATGGCTTGCATTTCTTACCTAATTAGCTACCTTGCTCTGGCTCCAATATTTTACAGTCTGTTTGGCATTTAATCTGATACGATAAAATATTTGATTATGGTTTAAAAACAGCAAATAGAGATGAGAAGTTATATAAGCTAAATATATTTGCTTTACCCTTAATAAAAAGCTTTATGCAAGCAGGCACAGCAGCATAAACTTTACGAGGCTCAAAAACTGTTGGATTGTTACACCACATGATTGCCATCCGTACACATTAATTTCCTGCTCTCAGAGACCAAATCTACAAGCCATATACATAGACAATTTCAGCCTTTGGCACCACCAAGCAACTGACCAAGTTAACTTTTCAAAGTTCCAGAAACAAAAAACCTTGGATCTTGGCTTAACAAGTTCTATCGTCAGATCTTGTTCAAACTTTGTTCAGTGCATTGGGCTGATGTCCAAATTAAACCAGTTTAACTAGTAGCATAGACTACATGGAAAACTTTATAGCTGCACTGCAAACATCACAATCACCAATTTTGGTGGCCAATCAAATAACTTTATCTCATCTTATTCACAATCAAAAGTGACCGCCGCAAGCACAACAAAGTTATATTCATGCACTATCAACTTAACAGTCAACGTATTTTTACAGCTTATTTGCTTTGTCTGTTTATGGTTGAAAATTTAAATCTGGGATTAAGTGGTGATTTTGGCAAATTAGAATCAAAAATGCGCTTTTCATAGGTCGATTACTAAAGTATTATGGACACTAAACTAGATAAAACTAAAGTTACATTCCTCCAAAAAAGCAAAAAACTTAGTTATGCATTTATACAAATGTCAGTTGGCGAAAAATAAAAAAATTAAAGTTTTTAAACAAAAAATCATAATAAAACCAGCGATAAAAATAGCGACATACAGCTAGATTTTATAGATAAGGCTAGAGGCTACATTTAAAAAAGAAATGCTAAACGACAAAAAAGTCTACATCTAAACGAAACTGAACCCTAATCCGAAACGGATAACCACATTGGGGATTTCCCTGTTTTAGTAAAATTTTAGTGAAGGTAGACTTTCCACAGATTTCCGCATTTTAAGGATGAGGATTTGGTAACGCTCCGTTACGTATGAAGTTCCGCGTACCATATAGGGTCTCGACCATTGGTAACCTCATCTTATATATAGGGTCCAACTGTTGGTAACCTGATGCTACATACAAGATCCGACACTTGGTGACCTATAGTTACATAGGCTATAGGATCCGACCATTGGTAACCTCATCTTACATATTAGGTCCCGACCACTGGTAAACTCATGCTACATATGCGGTTCCACCATTGCAAACCTCAAGTTACATATAAGGTCCCGGCCATTAATAACCTCATGCTACATATAGGATCCCGACAATTGATAGCTTCATGTTTCATATAGGGTCCAATCATTGGTAATCTCATGTTAAATATAGAATCCGAATGTTGGTAATCTCATGTTACAAATAGGGTCCGACTGTTCGTAACTTCATGTTACGTGTAGGGTCCCCAATTGGCAACCTCACGTTACATAAAGGGCCCCGAACATCGGTAACCTGAGGTTACATATACGGTCCCGACCATTAGTAATCTCACATTATGTATAGGGTCCGATCATTGGTAACCTCATGTTGCATATAAGTTCCCGACCACCGGTAACCTCATATTACATAAAGAGTCGGACTGTTGGTAACATCATGTTACATACAGGTTACATAGAGGGTCCTGACCATTGGTAATCTCATGTTACATATAGGGTCCAACAATTGGTAATTTCATGTTACATATAGGATCCCGATGATCGGTAACCTCATGTTACATACAGGGTACCGACCATTGTAAATCTCATGTTACATATAGGGTCCCGATCATTTGTAACACCGGCGCGATGGTGTAGTGGTTAGAGCATTCGCTTCGCAGTCGGTAGACCTGGGATTCATTCTCTAAGTCGAGTCATACCCAAAGACTTTTAAAAATGGTATCGACAGCTTTCATGCTTGGTGCTCAGCATAAAAATGAGATAATGTGGAAAACAAGCCGGAAAGCTTGCCTGTTCTGTCCTTGAGCAAGGCACTTAACGGGACGCATACACCTATGTGTGACAGACAGGTGGCGTACCCGTACTTCGCCAGGTTACAATTGTGAATTTGCGAACCCAACCTGTCGTAAAAGGCGACTCTTGGGTACCCACCAATGGCAGTTCGCCTTCTTAGTGGTTGGGCTACCAGCCACTCATGACTGGTTCGAAATGGCCTGCCATCTTTCCCCTAGCCTAATTTCAATTAGTTTGACGGCATGAACCTGAATTGCCGTTCATGCCGTACCTCCATCCCAAGGAAGGGAGGGGTAATCACAACAACAACCATTCGTAACCTCATGTAACATACAGAGTCCCAACCATTGGTAACTTCATGTTTGATATATGGTCCGACCATTGTCAACTTCATGCTACATATAGGGTCCGACCATTGTAACCTCATGTTACAAATACGGTTCCGACCAGTGGTAACTTCATGTAAAATAAAGAGTCCCGCCATTGGTAACCTCCTGTTACGTATAGGATCCAATCATTTGTAACTTCATGTTACATATAGGGTCCCGACCATTAGCAATCTCATGTTATGTAAAGGGCTCCAACCATTGTTAACGCCATGTTACCTATAGGTTCCCAACCATTAGTAATCTCATGATACATATAGTGTGCGACCATTGTAATTTCATGTTACATATAGAGTCCGACTATTGGTAACCTCATGATAGATATAAGGTCCGACCATTGGTATCCTCATGTTACATACACTAGGGTCCGACCATTGGTATTCTCATGCCACATGGAGGGTCCAACTGTTGGTTACATCATGTTCCATATTGGTCCCCAATATTGCAATGGTAACCTTATGTTACATATAGGATCTCACCATTGGTAACCTCATGATGCATATAGGGTCCGACCATTGGTAACCTCATGTTACATATGGGGTCCGACCATTGGTGATCTCATGTTACATATAGGGTCTCACCGTTGGTGACCTCATGTTGCATATAGCGTCCGATCATTGGTACCCTCATGTTACTTATAGAATCCCAATCATTAATTACGTCATGTTGCATATAGGGTGCGACTGTTGGAAACCTCATGTAACATTCAGGTCCGACCATTGGTAACCTCAGGTTACATATAGGGTCCAATTGTTGGTAAACTTATGTTATATATAGGGTGCAATCATTGGTAACCTCATGTTACATATAGGGTAGGACTGTTGGCAGTTTATTGACGTTAAATATGTTGTTCTGCTGATGCTATGAAATGAATCTGAAGTTAAATGTGTTAGATTGGACCCTAACTCGTATATCTAAGGGAACGTTACCAACCTATTTGTTTTAATGTCTTGCTTTTGAGTTCAGCACTACTACAGTTATTTCAGTCTTTTACCAGTAAACCCTCGGTTGCCAGTAATTTCATCACATGGTAAATTTGTCACAGTAATTTTTTCACACGGTAATTGTAACTTTAACTTAAAAATTATTCCGAACTCTTACTTAAACCTGATCCTAATCCTAAACAAGTGTAATTGGTAAATCTAAAACTAATCCCAACCCCAATCCGAACTTGGTACTTTGACAGTTCATCGAACAACAGTTTACCGAAACGACAGTTTATCGAAACGGTCTGACACTAGTCTGAATAAACATAGCCTGAACAGTCTGACTATAGTCTGAATATACATAGTCTAAATCAGGGGTTCTAAACCAGGGGTAAATTTGACCTGTCTAGTGGGTAAACTTTGTTCGCAAAAAATTCACACTTTTATTTATTACAATAGACATCTGTAGAAGAGAAAATACAAAAAAATTGGGGGGGGGGGGTAAATTTTACTTTTGAAATTTTCCAAGGGGTAAATGAGAGAATAAAAGTTGAGAATCCCTGGTCTAAATTAAGACCATGGTCTGAATACACATAGTCTGGAAAGTCAATGCAAAAATTATGCGAAATTGTGTTATTTGGTGTTTTTCATCGTCTGTGGGTGGATACGTTGAACTTTTCAGCCTAGAACAAGATAATTGCGTTTGGGAATGCAGCAAAAACAAAACTGCAAGTAATTCACAACTCTAAAAACTTGGAATCTTGATCTTGCTTTACACCAGGGGTCACCAACCATGTGCCCGCGGGCACCATGTCGCCCGTGAAGGCAATATGAGGTGCCCGCTAGCCTGTTTTAAAATATTCTCAAAATTTTTTCAAAAATTCTTGGTGGCTTCAAAGAAAAAAATAGGCAGCCTAGGGTAGCCAGACATCGGCCTCCGAAGTAATGGCAATAGATATGTAATGGCACCGCCACAGGCTGTGTAAAAAGTAGCTTGGGGATTTCTATAGTTTATACTTCTTGCACTTTGCCATGTATGGACTAATAAAACGTTTAATATTACTATTTGATTACTAGAATTTACGTAAATAAGCAAACTAAAAGAGAAAATGAACACATTTTTATAATTATTCACTTTTATTTAAAAAGGTTGTTGAAAAGTTCAATATTTTTCGACCGAACTACCGTCATTTTATACGCAAGTGTGCAGTCGGCGATGAAAACATTGAATTACGTTTTGACACATATCGGTGGTGATTTTATGTGCTTCTTCAGTAATGAAGTTCATTAAGTCATCAATTGTCGCAGGTTTCCTTTCTTAAACGGCAGTTTTCAAATGACCCCAAGCAAAAAAATCAAGGGGTGTGAGGTCCGGAGACCTTGCTGCCCAGACAAGAGGACCACAGCGTCCTAACCATCTTCCAGTGAACGTCCTATCCAAAAATTCTCGTACTTTTCGATGGTAGTGCGCTGGCGCTCCATCTTGTTGAAAAATCACATTACTGAAAACGTTTCTCGTCAACTGAGGAAGGAAGCACTTTTCCAACATATCGAGATAAAGTTCGCCGTTAATGTTGCCTGGTAAGAAAAATGGGACATAAATGCGTGTGGAAGATAAACCCATCCATACGTTCACTTTAGGGCTTGAATGGGTTTTTGGAATTGTTTCCATGAGAGTTTCTCTGGCCCAAATCCTACAATTATGGCGATTTACCATTCCATTCAAGAAAAAGGTGCATTCATCCGAAAAAATCAAGCGATCAAGAAAGTTTTCATCAGCATCGATTTTCTCTAGGAGAGTTTCACACATTGCCATTCTCAATCCTAAATCTTCGTCATGAAGAAGTTGTGTCATTTGGATTTTATAGGGAAACAAATTAATTTTTTGTCTCGCAATGTTGTGAACCGTTTTAAAACTGCAACCAACTTCTTTTGCAACGAATCGCAGAGAAGTCTTAGGCTCATTTTCAAAGAAATTTGAAATTTCCTTAACTTTTTCATCTTCCAACACGGGCCTTCCTGATTTTGGTGGATTGTGGACGGAACCGGTTTCTTTAAATTTTTAAATGTATCGCGAATGGTATTTTCACTTGGAGTCTTCACTCCTCTCCTCTGCAAAGCTCGACGGCTGCTGTTGACTCTAATTTTGCCATCAAAATCACAATCTCAATTCTTTCTTCGGTAGATAGCATGATGAAAGGTTAAAAAATAAAAATGTTTGAAATATCATGAAAACAGCTTTTAAAACAAAAAAATTTTTTGAATGATTAAAACAAAACTTTGAAGAATTGATCTCTTAACCTGTAAAGCGTCACTTATGTAGAAGCAGGTGCATTCCAAAACGTCACATTTTTTTTGGAGAAAATCAACTTTTTTGTAAAATTTATTTTTAATTGCTTTTTGTGATTTTTTACTGACTATTTATATTATGAATTGCTAAATATATAGTAAATAGTAATTTAAGACAATAATATCTCATTTTTACTTACACTTATGTGAAACATTTTAAAACGACATATGTCGTTGCTGACGCTCTACAGGTTAAGTGAAAAAAGCTTCTATATAATTAGACACAATGATGGTTTTAATGAATTTTAAAACCTCCAAGTTACTTTTTACACACCCTCTACATCGATAGATCGAACATGAAGTCCGGGGTGTTGCAAACTTTAGGATAAGTCCGCCCCCACTTTAATCAATATGCAAAAAGTAGCCCGTGGTCCAAGAAAGATTGGTGACTCCTGCTTTACACTATACGATAGATTCTAGTTAGTAGAAGAATGACATGTTTACAAAGACGAAGCATAGTTTTTTTGAAGATGGCAAATGATGTGCTACTTTAAACATGTGGTAATAATACATGCAACATAAAACCAATTGGTCAAAAGCTCCAACACATAGAATGCGTAATAAGGCCCAGAGATGCCGTATATAGCCTAGCCAGTCAGCACTGTGCTTAATTAAGATGTAATTTAAAACATCATAAGTAGCCTACACTTAGCTAATCAGAATAAATCAACTGCACTTGACGTCATCACCAATTGCGGCGCCCTTCAAAGTTTTGTTGGAGGACCAAAAGCTCATTGCTTGCATAAAATTTCGATGGAGGCTTTTGTTGTCAGTTCGTTTTTTTATTGTCAGTTCCTTATCGCCTAAAGTCACAATTTTTTCGGAAATCGTAAAGACTGGTAAGGCAGCTAAATATTAAGACACTAACTGTAAGCGAATGTTCTAAATATAAAAGATTTTTAGACTATATTTGGTAAGCTAACCTAAGACAGTAAGATTAACGATTATCTTATTTGGAATTTGCAACAACCGCATGTAAGCAGTTGCGTTGAAAAGGGTCTAGAGTCTAGACTCTAGACGATACTGACAAACTGGGGATTGTGTAAAGAACCCAGAGTAGTTTAAGTAGCTGCAACTTAACTCCTTTTTAAAAAAATTTTCGGCATTTTTGAAAAAAGGATTTAACTTAATGTCTCTCAAAAGTCCGTTTTCACTAAACGTTTAGGTGCTTTTTCATTGAAAAGGCGTTGATTTGCCCCATAGTGGAACAAATTGGTTCATCAGCTCTCCCAAAATTAAATCGCACATCAGGATTAACCTCGTAACACCCAAAAAAACTAGCCTATTTCATGGGTGTAACACTTATTGAATATGGGGGAGAGGAGGGCACTTTTGTCTCAAAACAAGGTTGAAGACTTTTTTGGAGGTTTAGTTTTTCTGCGTGACTTTTTGATCATATTCAGCTGCAAATAACCGTGAAGACCACTTTTTACGCATATTTTCAAAGATTCTGCTGGGTGAGAGGCTGAAGATATTTTTGTTTTACAACAAAGTTGAAAACCTTTTTATGAAAAATATCGTACTATTTGTATTTGACTTCTTTGTTATTTTCAGTTTCATACAAAAATGAAGATCCTTTTTTTCTACGTACATTGCTCATTTTTGATAATTCTGGGGAGCTGAAGGTATTTATATCTCAAAACAAAGTTGAGAACTTTTTCATATATTATCTTTTTTTTTGAGCGATTCTTTTGCTCCTTACAATTAAAGTTGAAGACCTTTTTTTTGGAGATGAGCCTTTCGCAAGTGATTTTTTGCCTATTTTGGAAATTTTTGAAAACGAGAGGGCAGACAATATTTTGGGAGCCACGCATTTATTTCTTTTACATTGATAGTACATTCAGATGGGAGGTGTAGGAAAAGTGCATGACCTCCCCAACCTAATTTTCCCGTAACGAGTCTGAGAACCTAGCTTCTTGTATTATCTGTAAATGCACACCAGCAATTCAATGCAGAGCTTCTACACGTGACCTGTAGCATTCTGCTATATTTTTGGCATTGAAACAGTTAGCGATCGTTTTCTGCAGTGTCTATGCTCTAAATCTCACACAAAAACATTCTGCTAATAAATATGAAGTTATCGTCATCTACTTAACTACAAATTACAATTGAAGGAAAGAAAAAGGATAAATCGTAAAACATACTTGAACTAAAAAACTTAGATATGAAGCCATTGCAACAGCAAATTTACCAGTTGTTCAAATTAAACTCAGAGATCACACCGCGACCAAGATTGTTGAGAGTAGAGGGCCTATGTTTAAAATCAACATAAATCCTATGATTGTAAGCTTCGCATCTTCGCTCTTTGCGTTGAAACCGGTCTGGGCTCAATCAGTAGGTCCACCTCAATGACACTGCGCGCAAAAATTAAAATAATAAAAACAATTTAAGGGGAGGGGGGAAGAAGAAACCGAGTTCCTTTTATGGTATTGACGTAGACAACAGGTGACAAAAAATGTTGATCGCATGTAATCTCTTTCAAGGTTCAGTTAGCGGTCATTGTACAGCGAGAATTTACACTCAACATTAACTGAATTTCAATTAGCAAAAGTACTGGTCGAGTACGATCAAGCCGAAGCCATGATATGCTCATAAGAAAAATAAACCCATTCACCGTTCCATGACACAAGTTTTTAATAAACAATACGAATATAAAGCTATTCTATTTAATTTGACAATATTTGCATCTGTAAGTGTAGCAGCAGAAAAAAGCCTAAAATGTATGCGAATGTGGTGGTCCAGATTTAGACTTTTATGAACAATTTCGATGATGAATAAAGAAAATTAGTCCAAAAAACGAAAAACAAAGTAGTCCTTTTTCTTTTTCTAAGGTCTTGGGGAAACCAATCTACTCCACCACAGCTGTACGATTAGTCATCTGGGATTAGATAAAGTCAATAATTGAATACATTCATTTCTGAAAGTCATGGAATCATGACGGCACCAGTTCTGGATGACCCTGCAAAGTTATATCTATCAGCTTTGCTTTCATCGATATTTACACTGCACAAACGACAATGCTTATTAAAAATCTGCAGTTTTCAAAAGTAACTACTCAGTGACTCAGCATGTCACATAAAAAGTTCATAATTAATCGGTTATATGGATACAAAAATGACCGCTGAATTAGTATAATAAACCAGCAAAAAAATCAAAAACTTGTTCAAAGCAGTACTTGTTTAAACATAAATAACTTTTTTGAGACCATTTTAAATAACATAGCAATCGTGCTTTTGTGACATCATAGTTTTGTATTGCACTTTAGAGCAGCAAAGGCTTAGTCGGATTTACATGCAATGAAAAACACAACATGCTACAAGGTAACAATAATGATTCATTGCCACAACTGCGTAAATTGATGCAATAAAATTTTACTGTCGTGCTTTCTTCCTTGGGACTGCCATAGTTCTCAGCAATTGGGGTTCAGTCAGCACGCTCTCGCTCTAGGAACCTATTTCCTACACTCAGCATTTCCCAATACGCTGATTAATAAAATATGAAATCCTAACAGAAGTTGGCTACAAATAATCCTGCATATTTTGCTAATAAAACTACGCCAACTTGTAGGAATAACAATAACTTTAACCTTTCTTACCTTACTTTGACTTCAAATTCATTCCATAACGTCGGTAAAAAACATATTTAACAACTTCCCGTTTTATCAAAGCTAAAAACATCGGTTCAGCCGGCTGCTCCTACTTCACCCATCATGCGCTTGTGTGAACAAAAACGGCAAAATTGTGATTTTTATACACTTTTATAATTGTTGTACACGTAAGCTAATGGTAAACATCTTAATCTCTTAATCAAGACTGGTATAGCTCACAAAAAAAAGAATTTTGCCACAAACTATAACTAATACTTATAAAAAATGTGAGATGCGAAAGACTGAAACACAATAAGTACCGATGGTGGCCCACCATTACGGGAATAAATAATTTAATGGCAAGACTATTAAACGTTTTGGTGCGGCCCCATTCCTATTTATGTTCATGTTGTAGCAACCTAAGCAACTTCAACTACAAACTACAAGTAGGAAGTGACCGACAACACTTGGCTTTATATATGGATCGCCATCTACGTTCAATAGCTATCATGATAGAAGTGGCTAGTCGCCACACGGAGTGCACTCATTTTAACTTGGATCTACAGTCGGATGCCACCTGTTGCGAAACAATGGTATTAAGTTCTTTGGCTGCGCTATTTTATAAAAAAAAGGCTTGCCGACCGAGACTGGACAAGAGGAATTAACCCCAGGTCTACCGACTGCGAAGCGGCCGCTCTAATCACTACGATATCGCATCGGTCGTCGCTCTAACCACAAATTGGTGGACTTCTTTTTTAAAGGCTGGTTTCCATTAGGCGTAAATCGCAGGCTTAACACAAAAAATTCTGCGCGTCATACCGCGCATCTCTCTAAATAGAGAAACAAAGAATCGGTTTTTAATTTTTTTAGAAAAGGAGCGCACCAAGTTGTTTAAATCTTATGTACAGAAAAAGCATTAATTTTTTGTTAGTGTTCACTCAAGTGCATGATGGGTGAAGCTGGCCTGCTGAACCGACATTATCAATCTCGATGTCACTGATGGGGGCCCTGCGAGCGACGCCAACATACACTATAAAACAAGGATTTTTTTTTGGCTGATATGCCGCCTGTTAAGTTATCTATGTCTATACTAGACCTATACAACAATGTAATAAAATTTCAAGTTAAAGCAAAATCCGAATAAAAGCATAAACCTAACTATTTGTAAAATTGAGTATAGAGAGAATATTTTGTTTGAAAATAACTTGGCTTGATGAGGTCCTACTAGAATATGATGAATGAATTTGGGGAAGCCATAGCAGCTTTTGTCGCTATGTGAAAACAAGGCTAATAGCGCAGCCAAAGAACTTAATACCATTGTTGCGCAACGGCAGGCATCCGACTGTCGTCCGAGTTAAAATGAGTGCACTCCATATGGCGACTAGTCGCTTCTATCATGATAGCTACTGAACGTAGAAGGCGATCCATATATAAAGCCAGGTGTTGTTGGCGACTTTCTAATTGTAGTTTGTAGTTGAAGTTGCTTAGGTTGCCACACAATACCCGTCCTTAAGCACGCGCAGCTGGAGGAGACGTGCGAAGGAACGGAGGAAGTTGCTAAGGTCGCAGCATGCCTTCCCCGCCAACATTGAGAGAGTGAGGCGTACGAAGCGATGGCATAGTGGTTAGAGCGTCCGCTTCGCAGTTGGTAGACCTGGGGTTCAATCCCCTTGTCCGGTCATACCAAAAGACTTTAAAAAAGTGGTATCCATAGCTCCCTTGCTTGGCGCTCGGCATTTATGAAAAGTTGTGGAGAACAAGCCGGCAAGTTCGCTTGTTGTGTCCTTGGGCAAGGCACTTAACAGAACGCCCCATCTTTGTGTGGAAGACAGGTGGCTCAGACACCTCGAAACTGGCAACCTTCCAGCGAGTGCAAACATACCTTTCAAAAACATAGCAATACAATTCGCTTTCTCGTGAATGGGGAATAAATATGGTAAATAAAAAAAAAAATAAATAAATTTCTGATTCCAAGGTGCTGGCTATGTCTAATTAGGTATATGTGTTCTGTTAGTTGCTTACGTGAAGCCAAGGGGGCTTTGCGTTTCCCTTAGTTTGGAGGGAACACATTTCTGGTATTAAGCTATTTTGAAGCAAAACAATAAAAATTTGTTTCATGTGCTCCGATTTCATGCAGTGACGTTGATTTCTTTTGATTTTTTCTTAAACTTTTTCAAGTTCTCGCTGGCTATGCATTGTGTTGCATAATTTTTCACTGCTTAGCGAGCTCAGGGGTGTCGAAAGAGTCCTTGTTTTTCGCAAAATATTGTAAGTTGGACTCCGGTAGCTTTATAAAGCTAAATAACAATAATATTTTCCACCTGGTTCCATTTGACAAGGTGATGCTGTGTTTTTTTGATTTCCCCTCAAACTTTTTCAAGTCCTTGCTAGCTACGCATTATGTTGCATGTTCTTTTTTCCTTGCTTAGGTGTACTCAGGAAATTAAGAGAGGGATTTGAAAAAGTTTTTGCTTTTGGCAAAATGTAGGTTTGATTCCGATAGTTCTATGAAGCTATTAACAAGAAAAATGGAAAAGATGTTTTTCCCTGGTATGGTGCGATTTTATCCTGGCAGGTCATTCCATCACCTTTGCCGACCAAAAACGTATCAGTTAAGGCAGCTGCGCCGGTTTCATCGTACAAACATTTGTGAGAGCAGCAACGACAAGTTGAAGAAAATAAAGGCGATAGTTCTTGTACACGTAGTGGTGATCATCTTGGTCTTTTAATCAAGACTGGCAGTACTCACAAAAAAGAATAATGTCATAAACTGTCATTCGTATTTGTTAAAGCTGTAGAAAGAGTGAAACACAATCAAAATTAATTGCGGTGCTCAAGTAATGTTCGGTTTGACAATTAAAGAAATTAGGTATTTAGTGGTAGGCCGGCCTATTTGACGATTTGGTGGGCCCCCTTTTGTATACATATTTGTGACACTAAGCTCTATGACTGCGCTGTTTGCTTTAATTCGGCCATAGCATGAAAAGGGCCATGTCTTTCCTCAAAGTCATATAACCTATTTCAATAGGTACCAATTAAGCTCTATTTAAGCAAAAACGTTTTCTGTAATTCCGGTTTTTTAAATTGATGCTATCATTGTTTTATATGATTTTTTCTAAAACTTGGGATTTTGTTGCATTTTACTTTGCTCCTAATTCCTACCTCCCTACTTTTGAATGAATATTATTGTTTCGTACCGATACAAATATCCTAACAATAAAAAAATATCAGTAATGGGCTATACCGTTTATGTTTGCTGTTAAAATGATAGTTGATAATTTTGCCTCCTAGTGCTGTTTTCACTAAATGGTGACAAGCATTACGATTCAGACGTAAAACTGCTTTGTAAAAGGATTCAAAACAGAAGAAAAACGCATGTTCACAAAACACTTAAATGAATAATCGTTTGTTGCACCTTGATACAGCGTAAGATATTACAGAATTACTTTTATTAAAAATCAACGTTTCTTGAAACGCATTGGATTAATAAACACATTATGGGCGAGTATGCATAACCATTACATGTCTTCCAAGTTCATTTCGCGCTGGCAACACCTTGTTTGCCCTGTTTTCACCTTAGACATTCTTAAAGTAAACAGACTTTTACCTCTTAAATTCAGCTAGTAGGGGGAAATGAGCACCTTCACGTGGTCTTTCCTGTAAGTAGCTAAATCATCGAAGCAATAATTTAAGCTGATTAATAAAGTGGCAAAACGAAGCTCATCAAGTCAGAGGAATCATCCTGCTCTCGACGTACGAAAGCATAAACGACCCTTTTTAGGGTCTGAGTCCACTCCAGCTGGGAAAATGGCCAAAAGAAGGGAATTCGACGAGAGTTGTCTTTACAAATACTCCTGCTAAACGTCGAAGGACTCACAGCGAGTAAACTTGACATTGTTGAGCGACTGGCCACTTAGCATAACGTAGCTATCATCCTTTTACAGGAAACCCACTTCCAAACCGTGGGAAAGCTTGTTATTAATAACTAACGAGCTGGCAGGATACACTGTAAGCGGGAGACATGGCCTTGCCGCTTTCGTGAGAAACAACCTATCGTGGAAGCTATCAGGTTCTTCTGGAGAAGATTCAGATATAGAGTGGCAATACATTAATGCAGAGGGCTATAACATCATTAATATGTACAAACCCCCTCCTTTACAAATGACCTTGACTAACTGCCGGTTTTTGATTCACCCTGCATCTATATTGGTTATTATTATTACGCGTATGAGCTCATGCTCTGTTTGCATGTCTTTCGTCAGACTGGGCCACCACGACAGGTAGACTGCCCGGCCCCACCATCTGTCTGCCACATAAAGACGGAGGCGTCCCGTTAAGTGCCTTGCCCAAGGACACAACAAGCAAGCTTGCCGGCTTGTTCTCCACACTATCCCTTAAGTGCTGAGCGCCAAGCAGGGAAGCTGTGAATACCATTTTTTAAAGTCTTTTGGTATGACTCGACAAGGGAAATGAACCCCAGGTCTACCGACTGCGAAGCGGACGCTCTAACCACTACACCATCGCGCCGGTTATCTATGTTGGTGATTTCAATTGTCAACATACTGACTGGGGATACAATAACATCAGCCCTGATGGAGAGTGTTTAGCACTATGGGCTGCAAACAACGACCTGACCCTTCTTCAAGACTCTAAAAGTAACTTCACTTTTCATTCGGGACGCTGGAAATCTGAGACTAATCCAGACTTAGCGTTTGCGAGAACCGAAACATCTAGCCAACTCCCCGATAGACGAGTACTTGGGAAGTTTCCACGGTCACAACATCGACCCTCTCTTATAACAGCCTCTCACCCCATAACAACAACAAGCTAACTGGTGAAGCGCTGGAACTTTCACAAGGCTAATTGGAAACGCTCTGGCACTATCATCAACAATCTTGCCAAGAAGCTTCCTCTACCAGATGCACGTAATGCGAACACAGCATACCAATCTTTCTGCAGTATCACCATCAATGCTTCTTCTTCGTCGTATGAGCTATTTGTTGTGAGCGTTATGCAGGAAGATGTATATACAGGTTACACTGCGTTAGCACTCACGCTTGGTTTGCAAGTCTTCAGTTATACTGGGGCCGCCACGACGGATAGACTGCTTGGCCCCACCACCAGTCTGCCACATAAAGATGGGGCATCCCGTTAAATGTCTTGCCCAAGGACCCAACAAGCAAGCTTGCCCGCCTGTTCTTCATACTATCCATATGTGCTAAGCGCCAAGCAGGAAAGCTGTGAATACCATTTTAAAAAGTCTTTTGGTATGACTCGACTTGGAAAATGAACCCCAGGTCTACCACTGCGAAGCGGACACTCCGACCACTACACCATTGCTCCGGTACCATCATTGCTGCAAAACAGTGTGTCCCTCGTGCCAAGAGAAAGCTATGTATACCATGCTGGGGTAAAGAATGCGAAATTCTGTTTCAAATTACCTTAGCCTCTACTGGCAATGCACCAGGTCTTGCTGCTAGCTCCCTGATCATAAGGCTTGATAATAACAGGCGTACACGATAGGAAGAGACTGTCCAAAACATAGACCTTGCGTATGTAAGACGTGGAGAGTCGTAAGGTGTGGAGAGCAATAAATAAACTAACTGGCTGGTCCAGACCACCTCTTGGAGAATGCCCCATTACTGCCAATACCATTGCATCACAACTCGTGAATAATGGGACTTATCCTGCGGGGAATAAAAACATGGCTCGTCACGTGTCTAGAGAAGTGTCTGAATTATGGAAGATTTCAGCACCACCAGATCACAACATTTTCCAGGAAATTCTCTGATAATGAGCTCCCAGATCACAACATCTCCGAGGAATTCTCTGATGATAAGCTCACCTCAGCACTGATTCTCCTTAAGCCAGAAAAAGCACCGGGCCCAAATTGTGTATGCTCGGAATTTATTCTCTATGGAGGCAAAGCACTGAAATCTTGGTTACGTCAATTTCTATCTTCCTGCCTGCACCACCTCAAAATACCCAAGATCTAGGGACGAGCTGATGTGGTTTAATACCGAAATTCAACAAGCCCCTGGATGACGTTAGGAGTTTTTTTCCTATGTCACTTTTATGTGCTCCATATGAAATCCTTGAACGGCTTATCCATTCCCGTGTCAAGCCAATAATTGACCATCACTTACCACTTGAACAAGCGGGCTTTCGACGAGATCGATCAACTTCAGAACAGGTTACTGGCATGAGCCAAGATATTGAGGATTGCTTTGAAGATAAAAAGAAAGCCGGTGCTGTGTTTATCAACCTCACAGCAGCCTACGACACCGTATGGCTTCGGGGCCTTGCCTGCAAGCTTCTTCGACTCCTGCTCGATAGGCACATGGTCAAGATGATGATGGAGCTTGTCCATAATTGCAGTTTTACCCTTACCAACGGTCGTAGAAAGAAAAGTGGGCTGTGACGATTCAAAAATGGCGTACTTCAGGGTTCTGTTCTGGCTCCACTCCTTTTTAACATTTACATCAATGACCTCCCACCAACAACTTCTAAGCTATATACCTATGCCGATGATTTGGCCATAGTGCATTCGGCTGCTGAATGGTCCTCATTGAAAAAGACTCTTAACCTGGAGATGGCAACACTATCATCATATCTACAAAATTGGAGATTAAAACTCAGCAAAACTGAAGCTGTGTCGACAGCTTTCCATTTGAACAATAGGAAGCCAAGCGTGAAATTAACATCATAGTTGATGGAAATGGCTTGCTCTGCAACCCTACACCTACCTATCTCGGGATCACCCTGGACAGGACCCTCACGTATCGGCACTACTTGGATACCCTGCGCAAGAAACTTACATCACGCGTCGCCCTGATCGGTCGACTGGTGGGTACTGGATGGGGAGCACGTGCAACAACTTTACACATCACCACCCTGGCCCTTGTCTACTCCACCACGGAATACTGCGCACCAGTATGAAGTCGCAGTGCACGTACACACCTGCTTGATAAATCTATTGACGATGCTTTGCGCAATGTGACAGAATGCCTGAAACCAACACCCACCAAGTATCATCCAGTTCTCTAAGGCATTCCCCCTGCTGAGCTTCGCTGCAAAGCTGCTACACTCTCACTGGCAAGTCAGTCTTTAGAACCAAGCCATACACTTTATAACTATTTCAAGAGACCAATGACAAAAATGCGCCTCAAATCAAGAAAACCATTTGTCATCGAAGTGCAAGGCTTGCTGGCTCAAAACACCAATGCTCCAACATGGATCCACAATACCTGGAAAGAGAACTGGACGAAAAGCATCACACGTATTCACTCTTTCGTTACCGATATTGAGCCATTACCGACAGGTCATGAACTTAGCCGGTTAGCCTGGGTTCGGCTGAATCGTCTTCGCATTGGCGTCGGACGATTTGGATCTCTGATGTATAGATGGGGACTGACAACATCTTCAATATGTGATTGTGGTGCACAACAACAAACTCCTAAACATTTACTGTGTTGCAGTCACTGCAACTTCGATGCATACATGCGCAGCTATCTAGAGATCTAGCTACTAAGAGTCGTATGAGCATGAAGATGTTACAAACCACAAACGGAAAGTTACCAACAGCAATGTTAATATATAAACCGAACAAAACCTACGAAAGTAGCTATCATGATAGAAGTGACTAGTCGCCGTATAGAGTGCACTCTTTTGACATCTAACCATAGCCAGATGCCTGCCGTTGCGCTAAAATGGTGACCCCGACAAAGAAGCTACATCTCTCCTGATGTAGTTGGACAGCAGCGCCTTCAATCAGGCAACAGAAGCCATCGTTGAGTCGCCGAGCCAAAACCTCAAGAGCGCCATTCAAATGAAGTCTTGACGGAAATCTCATTCACTTCGGCCGGCAAGCTCATCTCTCTCTCATCGATGGCGGGGAAAGCATGTTGCAGCCACTGCAACTTCGATGCATACATGCGCAGCTATCGCGACAATGAGTTCCAGCTACTAAGAGTCGTATGAGCACGAAGATGTTACAAACCACAAACGGAAAGTTACCAACAGCAATGTTAATATATAAACCGAACAAAACCTACGAAAGTAGCTATCATGATAGAAGTGACTAGTCGCCGTATGGATTGCACTCTTTTGACATCTAACTACAGCCAGATGCCTGCCGTTGCGCTACAACTGTATCAATGCCCTATTTTCAATCTAGCCAGAAAAGACGGACTTTTGATATTCGATTATAACACCACCGATTGGTTGCTCAATGTATCCCCAGATGTTTGATTCCCTGCAGATGATCAAACAGCAACGCCTCAAACGCAAGAATCCGGTGCGTGAAGCCTTATATTACTCTTGTAAACAAACTTGTAAGGAATTTGTTGCCACCTGATATGGATCAGGCATATCAGTGTTTCTGTAACGCCATCAGCACTGCGGCAAAAAAGTGTATCGTATACCATGTTGGGATGAATATTTGATTTTCTTGCAAGCAATTCGTGATTTCTAAATTTTTGTCAGTGGGAGTTCCGTGACAAACGCGAAAGCACATCACTTCGGCGATTACAAAAAAAAGTTAAAGAGTACTGTTCTACATTTAACACAGTCCTAATTCCTAGGAAAAAACAAACACAGAGTAGTTCAAAACAATAAGCTTAAGCGAAGTACGTAAAGTAATAGAATTATATGGATATGTTTTTGTCTCCTCATAATGATGAAGTGTAGAAGAAAGCAGGCTACAGACCCACAAAAGTTTAAAAAATTGTCAACGGTCGTTTTCTTGTTTTTTGTTGGTGGAAGCGGAAGCGAAAGCAATTGACGAATTAGCCGCTTCCACATCCCTGGTCTTAATACCAGCCATCAACTAAAAGGGCGACAAATGCTCAACAGCGTTTACAATATGTGTTGTGGCCCCTGCTTAAAATATAAAGACTTTGATTGATTTTATACTTGGCAACACTTTTATCATGTAAACTGTACAGGCTAAAGCTCAATAATGTGATTTTATAAAAAGCTAATAAGTTGTAAGGTAGCCTATTATAAAATTTTGCTGTTACATAATGCTAATTACTATTATTGTGTTTTGCTTTCTATTCTATTTGAATAAGTAAACTGATAAAGATAAACTTATGTAATCTTTTTGAGCTAAATTAAGTTATAAATGCAACAATATGAATATTCATTGATTTAGTCTTTAAAGACAACTCTTTTAAGTGCATTAAGATTTAAAAGACTTGCCCAAGTGTGGGTATCTTACTCCCACTTACTCCTGTGCGCTTGGTCTAATAAAATAGCCCAGTACCACGAAGAGAAACGTGCTGTCATCTATTTGATGGTCGCTCTTACGAACTTGTTCTCATCATTTCTGTCAAAGATTCTTGGATAAGCAACCGTTCAAAATTATGCTGGTTTCAGCATCGATAACTACAGTAACTGAAATCAAATCTGTACACACAAATAATCCAATGGTTAATTTGTTATGATTCTACACACCAAAAGAAAATTTGTAATCAATTAAAAAGTGATAATGAGACGTTGCCATGCAAATAGGTTTATTCTACTATTTTTTGGTTAAAAATTAAAAAGTCAAATGGCTAATGCAGAAAGTGCTTTAGTCAATATTTCAAACCTAAACCTTTTGCTACACTACGTCGAAGCCTGTAACGAGTTTTGCGGGGCCCATTTCCGTGACATATCACCAAAGCAACATGGCTACTTGATTAAAAGTTTAGAAGTGATAACGAGCCGTTTGCAACGCTGTCAGATTTGGCCGGACAGGGATTTGAACCCCAGGCTCCCTACAATAAGGGCTAGTGCATTACCACTCGGTCACCTAAGCAGTAGCCAATATTTTAAAAGGGTAGGTTTTGTGGTCAAACATAAAATCAAATAAGTATAAAATGACGTCATCAATCAATCACATCATCATTACAACTCTTTCAGAGTTGAAAAAATTTTTATCTTAACTTGCTACAATTGTTTGCAAAGTTTTAAGTTCATTAGATTTACATTTAAAAGCAAAAATGACGTGATAAGGCATTCCTCTAGCAGGTAAAAAGCAAACATTTTCAATGATCATGAGCGGAAGCGATGAATATTTTTTCAGAATTTTTTTAAACAGATGTCATTTTTAGGTCTCAAGCTTGCAATAAAATGCTGAAACCCTAATATTTTTGATATGCCTTAAATCCAAACAATCCTACAGTGCATTTAAACTCTTTTGCAGTTTTCTCAATATCAGCTGACCGCAGGTATGCTTTGCTAAAAATTTCTACCGCACCAAAGTGTGACACTTTTGTTCCAAGATGGTCTAGTAGCAACTTCTCTATTTCTTAATTGTAGTAGGTTAGGTATTCAAAGGGGAAAACACGGCGCCGTCTAGAGATTGGAGTCTATGTGATGTAGATAGTGATGTTAAAAGCATTACAATATCATGCTTTTGACAAAAATTTGCAGCTGCTAAGAACATGATTTTTTTAAATCAACATTTTATTTTCGGGTGTTGCCTTTACTTAGCTTTAAAACTGAATTGAACCCTGCATAAAAAAGAAGTATAAATTCACCCACTAGAAGAGTAGTATCTTATTGATCGAAGAGAAGCCCTATCGAGCAGAACATCAACCATTCTTTCCTGAGAAATATGAACTTTGGAGATGTATAGTTTTCAGCTGCAATCATTACACACACTACAGTAATTGTTTTGCCTTTTTCCTAGCTCATTTTTCTTCCAACTGGCTTCGATCCTTTTCCCTCAAAATTCTTCCTGATTTTGTACATTTGAAATATCTGCTTCATCGACAGTAAAGATCCCTGCGAGTGAAATATCATTTTCTTTATTTGCTGCACAAAAGTTCAACAAGAGCTCTTAAATCCTACGGTTAGTGAAAAGCTTGAGGTTTCTGGTTTTTGTGAGCTCAGGCCAATATGATAAGATAAAAACCCACAGACCTATAGCCAATCTTTACTAGCCTTGACTGTGTTATCATTTAATGATACTTTTATATTATTTTCGTTAGCAACATCATGTGCCAATTCTCTAAGACTATCACAGCTTAAGCCAAACAGCATTTTCTGCTTGCCTTCAATACGAGACAAAAGTTTACAAGTATTTTTGACAAAAAAATTTAAAGTACCGGTATTATTGATTTTACCCATCAATATCTAATGCAACATATGGCAAAGGTTACAGAAGTCTGCCATGCATTTAGGCTCCAGTATAATTTAGGTTTATAGTTTTTCAATGTCAAAGGGCCAATGCAACTACCCTGAAGAACATCAAAAGTTCCACAGAGTAGTACGGTAGCATTTGCGCCTTGATATTCATAGCCTATGTAAACGGAATCAACTTCCATTTGAAATATTGTGATATTAGTAAATATGCTGAAAATATCAAATTATACAAAATTATTCCTAGCCTAGGGTTACCACGTCTGATGAGAAAAAATCTTGGACACACTTTCGGTCGTATTCACACTTTTAAGTATAGGCAGCAGGGTTGTAGATAATTTTTACCTCTTGCCCACTAGTGGGCCAGAGCACGTAAGTGGGGTGGGCCACCGACGTCTTTGTACTTTAAAAATGGGCTTGCATGTCGAATAAGGTTGAGAAATAGTGGGCCATGCAAACTGCCATGCGGACCAGTACCTGTGAACTAAAGGCGCAACAACCTTTTTTTTGGAGATCAGCTCCACTGCCATGATATCTTACGCTTATCCTAGTGACATTGTAATCATTTCATCAAAGATCTTATGAAAATGAGCCACAAAAATTTGTGGCTCCTTGAGGTGGGCCACGGCCTGATAAAGGTTGAGAACCTCTGCTGTAGCCTCTAAGTCGCACATTCCAATTAACTTTAACTCAATATTATCAAATATCCTAACTATTCTAATATGAACCGCTACTAGAAGCTGGCTAAAATAAACCTTTATGATAAGTCCATAAAACTAGACTTTCTACAAGCAATAAGAAGCAAACCTTAACACTTTTTGTCTTACTTTGACTTCAGATTCATTCCATTACATCGGTTAGAAACACATGTAACAACTGACAATGTTATCTGTTATATTCACACAAAACAATATCACTCCTATTCAATTTAATGCAAAATTCTAAAAGTGATGAGCCACTTATTTCAAAAATAATTTTGATCACGTTTGATCCCGCCAATGAAACCTTCTTTTTAAAAGAAATTTTGGATGCTGAATTAACCACCCAATTAACGGTGGATTGATTTTGAAATCAGGTTTTTATCATTTTTGTGGATCCGAAACCGAATGTCCGGCAAATGGCCAGGTGAGGAGTTCTGTGGTCATTGGTCTACTGCGAATCTTCTGTGCATTTTCGTCGGCAGCAGATAGTGTTAGGGAAATTGCGAAAGTTATTGAGCTTACTGAATTAAAAGGATCAGCATACTTCATTGAGTTACAACAGAAAATGTAGTAGTTGGCCCTAAATCTCTTTCTTTGGATGGTTGTACAGTTGTATGAGCTTGGATAGCATGGCTGCTTTTACACACAGATGCTAGGCTAATTTAATTCTAGTGTTAACGTGATTTATGTGCCCTGTCATTGGTTTAGTTGTTTTTGTTGTTTTGGTAAAGTAACTGCTAATGTTCTTGATATCATAATAGTTCGGAAGCTGTTGTGTTTGCCACCTCATTTAATAGATTGTCATTTGTAATAAATGAGGAATAAGGCTGTTTTTGTAGTATGTGATGACTAATGATTTGTATTATATTTCACAAATCGTTTTCTATTACGTTCAACCCTTAATGGAAAAAACCGTAAGTTTGGTATAGTGAGTCATTTATAAATTAATACGGCAAGTTGTTTCCTCTTTACTTAACACCTGTCATTCTTGTTTCTTGGTAATGGTTATGTGACAATTTCGTTGATTGATCTCATATTTATTTGTGGTTTTAAATAAGCCTGTTGACTGTTTTTGAGCTTACTCTACTTTGGCAGTGTTTTAGTATGGGGTGGTAGCGAATAGAAAACCTAATATTTTATCACCAACTAATGCTAGTGGCAAGTTGTTTATGTATTTCCAACAGCGCTTGTCTGTTTTATACCAACCGGGAAGTAATAAACAGCTTGTATTGTCAGCTAATGCTAGACTTAATTTGCTAATATACACTTGTTTCGCGTTCGCTTATATCTTTATTTGCATGGATTGTATTTAGGAGATCTTTCAGTAATCATTAATATCTTGTAACAACTAGATCCAGATACGCTTTGGGTGTCGCAATTGATGCATGTAATATGACTAATTTGTGAGCAAAATTTCTGTTCTTTATTACTGTCTTCAATGTTCTGCAAGTTGCTGTGTGCTTGTGTGTCGAGGACCTCTGGTGAGCAAGACAGCTAGAGACAGGATTTCCCAGATAGAAGCAGCAGTGAAACAGCCAGTATAGCTGTTCCTCACTGCAACATTTAGTATTTGGAATTTAAAAGAGTTAGCTTATTGTTTAGTTGGTGACTTGTGTTGATCACAAATCAGTATTAAAATACAGTCACCTTATACACCAAGTTACTTTTTTTAGTGGTCAGGTGGTTAAATTAAAAAGTTGTAATGCAAAGAGAAGTGGCTTTTGTAGGCCTGTGTGACAAATTTAGGAAAATTTGCTTAACACACTGAAAGCAGTTTTGTGTGCTATGATTTGATAATATAAATCAGTGTTTCTTTACCTTTTTCTACCTCAGCACCCCTTTTGGTCAGACCTAAGCAGTCCAGCACCCCCCACCATTGGCTAACACCTTGTTACTGATAAAAATAAAGTGAAGACAAGTGCAGTACATCATGACCATTATGTTTGGTTCATTCTTCAAAGTAAAAATAGCAATTATGGCAATAGCATTGACAAAAACAATAAAAAGATAAAGGAAAGCTCTTGGACAAACTCAATTTAAAATATACTTATCAATGCGATTTTTGTTCTTGCTTATGTGCTACTAGTTTTTCATATCGTGGCTTGGTGTTTGCCACAGCCACTCTCATGTCGTGTAGCAGGCTTCCACAAAGACTGTTCCAGACAGCAGTGTTCCCTTTAAATCCAAAAAAAGTGCAAATTTGCAAAATTATGTCTGGTGGATTCGTAGTTAAAATTCAACAGTGCATAAATAAAGTCCAGTGGTTTTTGGTAACTTTTTCATTTTGTTAAAATTTATGCAATTTTGTTCGCAAAATCTAAACCAACTGTTAAATGCATGGGAGACAGTGAGAAGAAATCCAAGTTAGGACAGATGCTTTTTTAGAGCAGTGCAACGTCTCACCCAAACATCTCATGGCTGTGATGCACCATCAAGTGACGGCAACTTAAATATCACGCATGCCTTTGCCTCACTTTTTTGTAAAACAAATTATCTTCCAGCAATTAACCTGAAGTAAAATCAATTTTTTGTTTACTTTTTCCCAGCCGATTTCAGTCGTGGCTAAAGAGTAGTAATAGCAAGCAGCTCCCAAACTTCAGTTTTAACTCAAGACATCATTTTTTGAGGGAAGTTTGAAACTAAACTTGGTTAAAATCTTTATGTTTTCTTTACGTTTCAATGCTAACTTCAAACGTGCTTGTTAAGATAAAAAAGCACATAGTTCTCGCTTTCAGTTAAGCACAAAAAACATCATTTTTGAGGGATTGGTTTAGTTTTTGTACGTTACAAATAAAAAACCTTTTACTTGCCATTTATAAACACTAAAAATAAAAAAGAATACAACCTCTAACCAAATTAGTTTTGAATTCCCTTTAAATACTTTCCGAACTGAGATTGAAAGTTTGCTTGCAATTGCAAAAACCTGTTGTTTAATTGATTACAATAGAGAAATGTAAGTTGTCTAATTATTTACCGTAATCAAGCAACAGTTAAAGTTTGCAAGTAATTTTTGTTGTGTCATAGTCGTAATAACCTACCTAACAGCACATTACTTCATAAAAGTTCTAGTTCTCATGCTCATGTCGGGCGTTGGCAAAGGATTAATTTTATTTACACACATTTTTAACCTGTCATTTCAAAGTGCTTACGAGTCACTGTTGCAAAGGCTGTAAAGTTTGAGACCAAATTTAACCACAATTAACTTACTGAAGAAAAATAGAGGGAAGAGGGAACACTGTATGTGGTGCTTAGAGGGAACACTGTACGTGGTGCTGTGACAATGCAGTTTTGTAGAGTGTAATAATGCATTGTCAAGAATGCCTTCTCCCACAGGTAATAGTTGGAAATGGAGTAATCATCTCCAGTGCTGTCCTCGCCAGTCAATGATATGGAACCAACTGATCACACCAAAAATGAGACAGAGATGATGTGCAGAATTTTGTCTTGCAACCCTGGTTCTATTTATTTATTAATTGAAATACAACACAATGGTGCCAAAGTTAAATCTTAACTTATTCATGCCCTATGTTGCATATGTGCAACATGAAATAACGATTGTCCTCTTGTCTTTTTGAGATCAAAACCATCTTCGTGACTCATTTTTAACTGGTTCATTCAAAAGACTGATGTTCAACTGATGACTTCTGACTGCAGATATGTGTTTGTAACACTAACACTTATAACACATACAGATTTCAAGTTGTTTATGAAAAGTTTTATTTTTCTGGGCACAAATTGATTTAAAGCACTCTTACATGTGAGGAAAAAATTTAAACTAGAGGAAGGAAACTTAATATCTACAGTTTATACTATGCTAAACAATAATAACAACAACAACAACAATAAGAGCATAAGTAGCAAGGCAGAATAACAAGCAGGAGCACCGCAGAAAATCAGCAATACACTAACAAAGAAATGCTGCAACAGTCAAACTTTTTTAAGTGATTCTTGAAAGCAGCAAAAGTAGGAGCAGAAACAACACTCTTTGGTAATTTATGAGACTCTGTTCATGAAGAAATTATTTGAGTGCTCTGTGCATGGTCTCCTTAATGGCTTAATTGTAAAACCATGTCTACTCAAATTGTATTCACCATGACAAAATGAGAAAACATTGCTAAAATTTAACTCAACATACCCATGAATAATTTTGTACATAAACATTAAATCAAATTCAACTCTTCTATACCTTAACGATTTTAAGTTTAGCCTGGTCAGGTGATGAAAGTATAAAGTGTTGGAATTTTGGAAATATTACAACAAAAACAAATGTTCTTGGTGAAGCATTTCTGAACACATTCAATCATAGAAATGTTCTTTTTTAGAAAGAGGGACCAAATTATTCTGTTATATTCAAGCAGTGGTGTGATATAAGTAACATATGCTTTGAGCAAAATCCAAGCATTGTTGCAATTGAAACCGAAAATTTTGGTGTGAATGAATAAAAGCTTTAGAGACATTGCTGCAAACATGTTGGCACCATTTGAGGTTACTAGAAATAGCAACACCCAAATCACACACTGCGGACAAACTAGAAATCTTTTGATTTCCAATATAATATTGATTACTGGCTTTATCAGCATCAGGGCAGCAAATAATAGATAGATGCTGTCATTTTGCTGTGGCAAGTGATAATTGATAAGATTCCATCTAAGAAATGACACTAGTTAAACTCTGTGGCAGGTCATTCCGGCCTGTGCTAAAAAGTTTGGCATCATCGGCATAAAAAAAACTCACCATTAACAGCATGTTTAGGATGGCAAGACACAGTCAACTTATCAGTAAAGATTAAAAACAAAAGAGGTCCAAGCACACTGCCTTACAAAACATCACTAGTTGACTGGTAAAAAAGATGATAATGCATTATAAATACAAACACATTGGGATCTGTCTGTGATGAAAGCACATATCCAGTTAAAAGTACTATTTGCAACATCGTACGATTTCAAGACCGATGCAATAAAAATACATTTGTCTAAACATTCCTTTTACCTTTGGCTGCCACATATGTGACCTTCCCCAGCGCCCATTGGGGGTGCTAGCACCCCAGGTTAAGAAACATTGAAGGTATTGAGTAGGCAGCTAGGTCAAGTGCTGAGACACTGTGACACTTATACTTTCAATTTTGGAAGATCACTGTCAGGATTTGCCATATCGTCTTTGGCCAAAACCAGTTTGTAAAATTTGGTTTAAAATAAGTGGTAAAACTTTTGCTTTGCAACTTAAAATTATATGAAAAATGGTGTTTGTGTGGTAACTTTTGCCTAATGTTTCAAAGTTTAAAACTTATAAGGTGAATTCATAGAGCGGCCAACCTATCCAATTTCATAGCGTATACATTATGCACAAAAATGATCCATTTTCTGCAAAGCATGCACTATAAACTGTAGTTAAAAGTTTGCAAGCATGGTGCTGTGTAGTTTGAAGTATAAAAAATTTATTTTGATGGTGAACACAGAATTTTATGTTCACGACATCACCAGTGTCCCAATCTTCAATAAATTCAGTATTTTACAAGAATCCAGGTGCATGCAGATTTTTTACATTTTTCCCGTGGCTATTTTGCTATCAACAGTATTTTACACTTGAAGGCTATTTTGCCGTCAGACATTTGTGATCAGTCTATTTTAATGACATGTTTAACATGTGCCTTTTGTTCATTGTGGATTGGTTCATTTCAATGATGAAATTAAAAATTTGCACCCCCAGTGTACTCTCCCTCCCAGTGTACACTACTACCCTGTACATTCACATACTGGACTCTTTCCAGTGTACACTGCCTTAGTCTAAATACACTGCCAGAAGAAATTCCAACCTGTTACCATTGCATTTCAAGGTAGCTGCACTCTCCACTACACCACAGCGTCACTGCCAGAATTATATTTATGCACACATGAATGGTGATGGTAAAATAGCCTGCCAGGGTAAAATGCCATCTACTAAAAAATAGCCACTTTCTTACTTTTTTGAGTGTGGTTAAGGCATAGTCAGGGCTGTTAACGTGTTTTTATATTAATTATTCTTGGGAAACTTATCAACAGGGTTAAACTGTTTAACATTAGCAAAAACCAGTAGGTTTGCCTTAGTTAAGCATTATATGCTTTATTACCTATTTGTGAATGGAGTTAAAAGTGTGGGTGGATGGAATACAAAGAGTGGTATGTGGAATTACAGATCAAACTACTGTTCAAGAAGTGGTTATTGCTTTAGCACAAGCTACAGGTATGACAGATGGTGTGAAAGGCCTTATATATTAGGTAGTAATCCAAAACTAATTGGAAACTTTGATTCTTGCTAGATGATTTTATTACAATGATCTTGCCAGCTGATGTTTTCATCACAAGTGATATGCTTATGAAAAATTAAATTTTCCAACAAAATATATGACTCAGGGCTGCAGGAAATTAATTAAAGTAGATATAGTTGCAAATTTATTGAAGCTATGCTTTATATTGTGTTGGCTGCTCAATGGAATCGACCTTACTTCTTCTCACTTGCCTTTTGGGACATGCTTTAATTATTTTGGATGTCTTTAATTGGGTAAAATCAAACATTTCTGTGAAATAAATAGTCAAACTTGCACAGCATAACCGTGGTATTGAAACAATAAAGCAACTCTACAACCATAGTTTAGTAGCATAGGTAGCAACATTAAACTTTATTGGATGACTTACTGACAAATCATGCGACCTTTAACACTTTTAACACTGATCTTTAACACTTGCTGCTATCTTTACCTCTTTGGCACTGAATGCGGCCAAATCTTCCATTCCTTTCGGCTGCATCAAACGCCCTCCTAAAGCCGGGTGGTCTGCTGGAAGAAGCGGTTAGTGAAAGACGCAAGGCTTTTGCTGCTGCTCACAGAAGTGATGAAGATCGCCAGGCCTACATCTTCGCTTCTTGACAAGCCTCGTCAGTCATTGCCACGGCCAAGGCTGAGGCATGGCAGACAACTTGCTCTTCTCTTTCACCTAGGTGTAACCCTAAATCTGTGCACTCTCTTCTTCGTTCTATTGCTGGCTCTCCTTCCTCGTCTTCCTCCTCTCCTAACTTTCCTAACTGTTCTTCTCCCAGGGAATCGGCTTCGGTTTATGACGCTTACCTGAAGTCTCACTTTTCCGTTTCTCAGCCAAAGGCCCTGCGTAGCAGAGCCAGAGGCTACCTCACTAAGCTCCGCCGAGCCACGTGCCCTGTGGAGTCTCACTCATCCTTTTGCTCTCCTTTTCTGCAGAATTTCTTGCAGCTGCCTCCAACCTTTCCTCCTCCACTGCCACTGGCCCAGACAAAGTTGCCTATCCCATGCTAAAGCACCTTCCTCGCTCTGGCATGGATTTTCTTCTTCACATCTTCTATTATTTCCATTCACAAGATGGGAAAGCCTCTCGACTCCCTGCTTCCTTTTGGCCTATCTCTCTCACCTCCTGCATATCAAAGCTGTTTGAACGCATCATTCTATCGCGTCTTCTCTTTCTGGAATCTAATTCCATTCTCTCTCCCCGCCAGGTCGGTTTCCACTCTGGTCGGTCTACACTCGATCAAATTCTGTACCTTTCTCAGTCCATTTTGGATGGGTTTAACAAACCCAGGCCGGGCTCTCAGACGATCCTCTCTACTATCGATTTCTCTAAAGCTTTTGACTCTGTCTGGCATCCCGCTCTTTTCAACAAACTTATTTCGGCTGGCTTCCTTCCTTGCTTTGCTCATTGGACTCAATCTTTCCTTTCTGATAGGCACACTTGTGTGGTTTTTCAAAATCACAAAAGTCGTTCCTTTCGAGTCCGTCAAGGTGCTCCTTAAGGATCCGTTCTTGGCCCTGTACTTTTCTCCTTATTCATTAATGATCTTCCAGCCTCTCTGCCTTCTTCCGTCAGCTGCTCTCTTTACGCTGACGATCTGGCCATTTGGTCCTCTTCCCCCTCGGTCCCCACTGCGGTGGAGGCCACACAAGGAGCTCTGTTTCGATTGGAGCCCTGGTCTGAGTACTGGTGTTTTCCTCTCAATCTGAGCAAATGTGAGGCCTCCTTCTCAGTGGATCCCCACCAAGCTAACCTCCAGCCCAAACTCCTCCTACTTGGCTCCCGCCTCCGTTTTAATCCCACTCCAACTTTTCTTGGGGTCACCTTTGACGTTTTCCTTTTCTAAGCATGTATCTTTGCTGAAGGCCAAGTTTTTTCCACATCTCAAGGCCTTATGCTGTATCTCTGCTTCCTCATGGGGCCCCTCTAAGGAGTCTGTCTCTCTTCTGTACAAATCTTTTCTTCGGCCCGTTCTCACCTATGCTTCACCCAGATGGTTTCCTTTCCTAAGCGCTACCAATTTCACCAAATTGGAACGCCTCCACCGAGTGGCCAGTCGCGCCATCACTGGCTGCCTCTTGTCATCCCCTATCCCCCTACTACTCATCGAGGCTTCTCTACCTCCCCTACGAGTCACTCTGACTCACTTCACTCTTTTATCTGATGAGCGGGCTCTTTGTCTCCCAGCTTCCTTTCCTATTTCAGGTTGGCCTGACTTGGAGTGAAACCAAGACTCTGCAGATCGTCCTGGAGAACTTTTGCATCCACTCACCAGCTCATGCTTCCTTCTACTTTTTCTAGGGAGGCTCTTCTTGCTTGCCCTCCCTTTCCTCCTTGGAATCTGCCCTCGTTCACGGTGGAGTCCACCCTTTCCACTCCATGCTCTCACTCTGATCCCCCTCACTCTCGCCAAGGTGCAGCTCTCGCCCATCTTGGCTCTCTCCCCCCTCATGATCTGATACTCTGGACAGACGGCTCTGTTCCTTTTCTTTTTGGCAAGGGCGGCTGCAGCATTCTTGCCAACTGCTCTCTCTGTGGCACTGAGGCCACTCTTTCCTTTTTGGCAGGCCCAGTATGTTCCAGTTTTTCCGCTGAAGCCTGCACCATTCTGCATGCTCTTTGCTGGTCTCGGCAACACCATAAAGTCTGCCATTTCTCTTCTCCTCCTGTCTGATTCTTGTTCTGTCCTCGCCACCCTGTCCTCTCCTCCATCTTTCCTCTTATCCCAAACTCTGTGGGAGATCTAGCAAGAACTGCCTTCTGTCTCCTCCTGTTCTATCAGGCTACAATGGGTCCTCGGACACTCGTTTCTCCTGGGGAACGACGCGGCTGATGAGCTTGCCAGACGGGGAGCGCTGCTTGCGCCTTCCGCAATCCCTTGTAGTCTCTTTCCTCTTATTTCTCATATCCACTCTTCTCTTTTCTTGGACTGGAGGCATACTATCTCCTCGAAGTATTTTGACACACAGGTTCCCTCAATTTCCACTGAGGAACTTGTGCTCCCTTGTCATGCTCACTGTGTCCTCTCTCGTCTTCGCTGCAATGGACACAGCCTTCTTTTAGCTTCTTATCTCACTAGGATTGGCAGAATCGAGAATCCTTCCTGCAGCGCCTGTGGACACTCGTCCCAGGACACTTTTCATCTCATTCTGCACTGTCCAGCTACGGACTCTTTGCGCTGCTCACTCTTTGACGACTCTGTCTTTTTACGACTCTCTGTCTCTTTACGACCTCTGGTCCAGACCCTGGGGAGTTGCCTGGCTTCTGGGGCTCCATGGTCTTCCGCCATGCCCGCATCCCTTGGAAGGGTCGGGTAACCAACAGCAACAACCTTTAACACTTGATATTGATTTTATTCTTCAATAACAACAAAATTAATAACTATTTAACTGTATATTTTGCTTTATTGACAAGTTGATAACAAAACTATTCTAATAGTAAACGTTTGATCAGAAGGCTCACAACATAACATTGTCTTAACAGATGCAGTAGCATCAAATTTCTTTGAATTATTGATTACAGTTAAAGGGCTTACAAAATGCCATAAAAGACAAAAGAACAATTGCTTTGTAAAGCACCAAACTAAATTGTAAAACAGTAATGATAGTCCAACAAATCAGGGTTCAAATCATGGTGAAATTCTCAATAACAGTTAGATTAATTGTTAGGGTTGGCTCGTAAGGGATGTTTCAATACTCCAGTTAACTATATATTGTTTTATACTCAAACGTTAATTTTTGTGATAAGTGTTCTTGAGAATTGTATACTGCTGAAAGATGGAAAATCCATGGGATCGCAGACGATCATTGGGATTAAAGTTAGGGTTGGTTGAGGTTAGAGTTAAGTTAGCACGATCCATGACAACTAGACTAGCAAAACTGGACATGAACAAACTAGGGACGTGAATCTAGGTGTCAGACCAACTAGATGCCAACAAACTTAGTGAGGAACAAACTAGATGTCAGGCCAACTCGGCACTGGACAAACTGGATGCCACACAAACTAGGTACCAATAGCTTCAAAAGTTGCAAACTTTAAAAAATCTGCTAAGTGTACCGTTTCAATCTTAGACAGATTGACACTAAACACACAAGGTTTAGAATGTGCAAACAATCAAATGAGAATTTAGATGCCTTGTTAGAGCGATATATTTCTTTGCATTGATTTTAATATTTTATGATTGAGATAAAACCAAAATTCTATTTCATGACACCATCCGATTCTGAATTCATTTACTATCCCGCCAAAAATCTGGAAAAATGTAAACATAACACTTGCCTCAGTTTTGATAGGAAGAGCAGCAACAAAAATAAATTTGTTGGTGTTCACTGGATTGCCACTGATTGACTTTTTAAATAAGCCATGAGGCTAAGAAAAATGCCTTGTTACACCACGTGGTCGACAATAAACAATATGTTTGAGTATGCAATTTCATTTGAAAAGCAGCATCTTTGATGTTGTGTTGATTGTGATTCTGACTTTTAAACACACTACTTCCGGTGACATGAGTGCAACAGAAATGATTTTAAGCCGTAATCATTACAGTGAGCTAATCATGCAGAATGTCTAATTTACAGATACTGGATACCCTTGGTTTTTTTGAAGTTTCCAGCTGGGTTAGGCTACAATAATGTAAAGACTGCTAGCGCTAGGGGTTATAAATAGAGCGTATATTTTAGGAAAAGCAACAAGTTACGCTAGTTTAAATACTCACCTATAACTACTTTTTGGCCATTTTCTGTGTGATGGCATCATGCAATCTAAAATCTATAGCAAACCTATGACAACTTTAATGCAATTGAAGAGTTAACCACCAAAACAAAAGCAAGAAACTAAATTTGATAATGCAAAATTTTTGTTGTTGCTTGCTCTATAGACCAAAAGCAGTATATTGGAGATGTTATTCCCACATATCTTTGTTTGCTTGTGAAGTTTAAGCAGCAGACAAATTTCTACGCCAATCACATTTTACATTAGGTTTAGTTATTACTTTTGCCGATTTCAAGGCTTATATTAGGTGAAAACTTTTTAGTAAAGGGCATTCTGAACCATTTGTCTATTGCACTTAAAGTCATACTTTCTTGATTTCTGTAATGTACTTTTTAACAACTTCTGCACATATTAAAGCACATTCAATTTTTAGTAGGAGAGCAGTTAATATTGGCATGGTGCCTGGTTAGTCACTTACCTAATTTGTCTGATGTCTAGTTTGTCTGGCACCTAGATACACGTACCTAGTTTGTTTGCATCCGGTTGTTGTGCAACGTGTTAGCTATGGTTAAAATTACCAACTGTATTTGAGTATAAGTTGCATTTTTTAGTACCAAATGTCACCCAAAAAGTTGGGGTGCGACTTACACACAAGTAGGTAGCCTTTACATGAATAAATACATGGACATTGCAAATGCATTGGATGCCTCTGAAGATGATCATCTTTGGGAGGAAGAAACAAAAATTGATGATAAGGATTGCGAGGAAGTTTAGTACTTGCCATCTTTGTGGGATGCTGATGAGGATGTGTCTGAGGAAGCTGGGATAAACTGTTTAGGGAAAGCTCTAAAAATGACTTTGAAAGATTTTAACTTTTGTGCATGGTAATTTTTGATTATATCTGTAAAAATAAATTTTGTACCATTTCAACAGGTCTGAGTAAAGGGTGCGACTTATACACGCAGGTGACTTGTATTCGAATAAATATGGTAATTAGGGTTAGTCTGCAAAGTCTCTGCATTTTAGTATTATTTCAGTGTTTCTTGTAGCAACTTGGGACGTGCTCAAAGCACTTTGCCATTAGCTGAAGTTTAAGTGCATCCAACTTTTAAAGTTAATTTACCAAGGATAGAAATGATCATTTTTTTTCAAATATAGAAACTTATTGTTTATGATTAAGAGGTGAGCTGGAAAACGTTGTTATGTGGGCAACACTAACATGCAGGCTTGAGAATATATAGAAATTGAAATTTATTTTGAAAAGTGGCTTCTTGTGAATTCAGAAACTTGCCATGAAATATGAAATTATGGAATATATGTCAAAAAACTTCCAACTATATATTGCAAACATTTTACAGAAGTCGATAAAAAACTATCAGTATTTCCATAATTCTGTAATTCCACATTTTAGAATGATTTTCGTGATTTTGTAATTCCATGCTTTAGCATTTTTTACAGGTCATTTTGCAATTGGAAGGTCATTTCATAGCCCCGCAACTTCTCCTTTCATCTGTATGTTTGATGTGTTAATTAAGTTCTTGTCATGTCATGTCATTTCCCAGATTAAAAAGAAATTGTGACAAAGTCACTGTAAAGAAAACTCATAGTCATTAGATCTTTTGCAAATGGCTTCTTTTGTATGAGCTTAATCATTTTTGCCAAACTTCACTGCTGGGGGTCTATTCATCTACCACTCTTAGACTCATAGCCTATCCATCTGGCTATACACCAGGAAATCTGTGTAGCAATCATTCATCAGTGTTGTCATCAACAATACATTGTGCCCATAATTTAGACATGGACCCATGGTGCATTGCAAGAAAATTTGGACAAAGGTTTGATCTTTTGTTTTACACTCGCTGGCCCAAAAAAGTGCTACTCTTGTTATACATGTTTAAGAAAAAACTGATAGTGGTGGTGCAAAGCTAATTCAATCTTACCAAGCTGCATGTGGCGCAAGCATTTCAATGGTATAGGATACAGTATAAGAGATGAAAGTAGGAATTTGGTGTTTTTTGTCTGCTCAATGGGCCACACTACTCTCTTGGTCGTTGGCTTTTTCTAGCAGCAACTGTATGATATAGGTAAATGTGTCTTGATACAAGTCGCTGAGGCTGCTTTCATGTATTACTTGGCTCCAGCAGTGCCTGTTAAGGTAGAGTCAGTTATGATCTGTTCTGGGCAAAGTTTGGCAGGTTTGATGCCTGCGAGAGTGGGAAATTTATTTGTTGGTGTGGTCATGCTTTCACAATACATCAGGCAATGTTAATCTGGCACGAGTGAGTGCTGTGCCAGATTAACATTGCATTCATCTGTGAAGAAGTGCATTCATCTGTGAAGTAGAGTATTGCTTAGGTACCCTTATGCAAGGTATCAGTACTCACACTTCAGCTCCATACTGCCTGACGCCTAAGCAATATGGAACAGAATGGAAATTTTTTTAATCGTTTTCATCAATTTCTAGCACTCTCTGTGTGTGCAAGTTAGTTTTGGAATCATTGCTTGCAATTGATACTTTTACAAAAAGAAAATCTGTGATCAAGCAACGTGATATAGCTTGAAGGCAGGTTATAAACCGAATCCTACGCGGTTTGAATTGGCATTTTGGATTCTGATAGTTTAAAATTCAAATCTTTTGGATTTGGTATTCTAAATTGCCCATTCCTATGCATGTGGCTCACAAGCGGCCGGCTGGCGTCCCTGCTATAAGCTGATTCTTGTCCCATTGGGTGTTTTTTAGGGCTTGCACTTACATTACTGATATCTTAAGGTAAATCAGGAAATCGTTGAAAGAATTGCTTCCTTTAACTTAGCATAAGCACAATTAGTAGTTGTTCAAGACATCTTGCTATTATTATACTTGGTTGAAGACATTGGTTTCACTGGAAGATTTCAGTTTCCCAGCTACTTCAGCAAGTTTTTGAGAAGGCCAGCGTAGATGCTATCTTTCTTCCCAATCAGTGATTTGCCATGTAAGCAGTGGTGCTGTCCCACCGATTTTGATTGTGGCTACTCTTTTCACTCCATGCCACAGCTGTTAGAATGCCTAAGCCTTGACAAGACATGCACTGCCGAAGATTAAGTAGAATTAACAGCAGAGAAAGTGCTTGTATGATGGGCAGTGGATATGTGGAACATGGGAAGGAGTAGTTGTTGGAAACAACAATTCAAAATATAAATTTTTATTTCTTCCATAAATGTTTAAATTGCCTGCCACTCAATCAGATGGTTGGTCACAGTCAGATCCTTGAAAAGAATGGCCAACAACAGCATTTCATCGCGACAAGTGGCTAATGTAAAGCAATTATGTTGTAGTAATTGTAATTTAGTTTCCATTTGGTTTTGCCTGCTTAACGGAGTTGGCCAAATTCACTCCACTTCTCATGCAATTGTTATCACTCCATCATGCCATATCACTTTCTACAAGGCATCCTTTGTCTTTAAACCAATCATCTCTGTCTCCTCCATTTGTTTTTTCAAGTCTTTTTTGGTCATCCTCGCTTGTACTTCAAGACGTAGAGCAAGTCTCAAATCACCATCATCATTCCTTCTCAGCTCATGTCTGTACCATCTAACTCCGTTTGCTTTTGCTAGCCCATCCACAGTTTTCGTTAACTTATGATAGGCTTAAGTCGCAGTTCAGAAATGGAACCTTGTTTATTTTTCAGTATTTCTCCGTTTCCGCACTTTAAATGTTTGCCTTTTATGTTATGATATGCAATTCATTGAATAATCTGCTGCGCATGAGTGAAGTGTTTTAACATTTAGATTATTGATGTTATGTAGCTGTTGATATGTTATGTCAAAGTTTCTTTTTTGGTGGTTTAGGTCGTACAGGACGGTACACCTTGGTTGAAAGATGGAAGACGAATGAAAAAATGTTACCACCAGCCGAACATCCATTACAGGTTGGAAGTGATGCTGAACGTGGGATTTTGTAGCTAATATGAGAAATTTGATGGATATGACCAGAAAAAAACCTTATCCAAAAACTGTAACATGCTGAGTTATTGCAGGAAAACTTTGCTTTGTTAAGCTTGATATGAAACGCTAAAATAATTTTGATTTTGATGATCAGTAAAGCTAACCATTATATGCAATGTTCTTTAGAGCATAATCTTTGGAGTAAAACCGGCAAACAAAATTGCTTTACACATTTAATATTGGTGATTTAGAATTTGCTTTATCTTGTTATCTAAGTTGCTAATATTAAATTCAGATATTAGCGTTTAGTACCGGTACAATTTTGACTGGTGATTTTATTTTCAAATGCATTTGTGCAGTTACTATCATCTTGGGGTGATCGCGCATCTGAAGTTCAATTTGTACTTCGACGAACTGGTGCCAGTACGTCGATGAGTGAAAGTGGTGATGATAAAATGATCGTTCCAGAAAGAACCACACACAGGTGAAAATCGTATGTTTGTAAGGTTTTCTTAGATGCACGTGTGAATCCTTAAAAGAAGTAAGCTTTTACAAATTGTCAAGGATTGAAACACAGTCTTTGAAATAGGAACTGTAATGCAATATTTGCCAGTTACTAGAATTATAGCTAGAAAAACAATCACTTTAAATGTGGGCCTACAGCCTTACAATTTCGGAGAAAGTAACAGAAGGTAAAGGATTATCAACGTACTTTGCTTTGTGAAAATGAAATAAAGTGAGAAGAACTTATTTAACTCATTGAACACAAAGGTGCATGGGGATTTTGCCAGACAGTAAAATCAATTACGGTTTTCAAGTCGCCGAACCGTAGAAGTTGGTTTGAGGCAGTGTTTCTTAACCTTTTTGGCGCTCATACCCCTTAAAATTTTGTGAAATGTTTTTGTACCCCTAGACCTATCAAACAAATACCTACAAAATTACCGGTAAATATACAATCTAGCAATGAAATACAACAATGTAGCATATTACCGGTTTATATTTATTAACCATAATATTGTTCACAACAAAACTAATTTAAAACCAATTCTGTCGGAACAAACAAGAAGCTATTTATTATGTCACAGTAGCTCTTTCTTATTACAAAAAATCATTCAGAAATGCCGATGTTAAAAAAGGCTTCGTAAAATGTTTTCTAATTTCAAATAACATTGAAAATAAATTTTTAGCAAATAGTTCAAAATAATCATTATTCTAACGCCTCATGCCGTACCCCCTGCTTTCTTGCTTTGTACCCCCAGTTAAGAACCCCTGGTTTAAGGTATCCGTAGATTTGATTGCGATCGTTGTATGAACCGAAAGTGTGAGTTTTGCGGCAAACCATCCCGTTCTGCTCCTCACCGCATGCAGCACTCAATCAGTCGGACAATTTCAAGGTTAAAGCGTATTTTTCGCTCCACACTGCTGACACGTTGGGCTTAATGTAGCGCTGTTACAACTAGCAGAAATATGTGGAGTGTTTTATAGACGTAGATATCAATATCTTATATATCTCTTCAATTTTGTTATAACAATATTTTTTGTTTTAAAGTCTCAAGTTCAAAAATAATAATTACTAATATAAAGTTTGGGTTAGTTCAATTTGTTTAACAGTAATGGTTGGGATACTATTTCATGCTTATTGCTTGGACTTTTTTTTTTATTTGTAAGAAACGTGCTTACTTTTGAGTGATGTGTTTGTTTTGTCTTAAACAGGGGTGACCAAACTACGACTCATTAGGTCCTTGACTGCGGCTCTTTTGACTCTTGTTGTATATGTATACAATGATGTAGTGTAGGAATGTGCAACTTGCTGTGCACTACATTAAGATTCGGAGCCGGTGGAATGGTGCAAATATCTGATTTCGTGCTTTGAAAATATTGGTCTCCAAATAAAAAGGTCATCACTCTTTACCTGGACGGAAAATGCAAACAAACTAAGGATTGCGTAGCTGTTCTTTGAATGATCGCCTCTGTTGCTTTTGGCTCTTCATTTCGGCAAGTGTGACCGGCCCTATCTTAGAATTTTACTGGTCAAAATGTGAACCTTCAAAAAGGTCTTCGTCATAAAGATGGAATAAATATTTGTCGATTTAGACTTTGAGAATGTGTACCTCCAATAAATAGAGTGTCTTCTTTTTAAGTTGGGGGTAAAAATCTTAAATTTATTGCAAAAATATTTTTTCATGGCGTGCTGATTTTTTGTTCTAGACCAGTGGTTCTTAAACTTAATATTTATCCCCAAAGTGATAATCTAACTTTTTTTGTGGGGTCATTTATAGTATTGCTTTTTTGATAACGTCGCACTATAACGTTTCCAACTTTGTGAAATGTAGAATTTCGTTTGCGTTCAAACTGCTTAACAATTTTTATGATACCTCAACAAGATGGAATGTGCATAAATGACAAAATTCTCTCCTAAGTTTGGCGATTTTGCTCATTTCACATGCAAACCAGTTTTCGAAACACTAAGAGTTTTGAAAGTTTCATTGTGTTGGGAATGCCGCATTTATAAGCAACAAATTGAAAATGAAAGCGTGTGTGTGTGAATGTAAATCACCTGCACGTTGTGTAGTTCTTGACTCGATGGTCCTGACTTTAAACAGCGGAGCGAGTGAGGCGACAGTCCTTATTTTTGTGCTGTATGTAATATTCTGTGCCTGCAGTATAATCTAGTTTAGCGTAAGCTAGGAACTGTTGAGATGCCTTCAAAGAAACGTTACAAAGAAGGTTTTCTGAAGTTTGGTTTTACAAGTGTTACTGAAAGTTCTATTGAAAAACCACAATGTGTGATTTGATGTAAAGTACTTACTCAGGAAAGTATGAAACAGAGCAAACTCAAGAAACACTTTGAGTCTTGTCATGGTGAATTAACAGGAAAATCAGTTGACTATTTTAATTGAAAATCTTGAGAATTTCAAAAAATCTTCGCTTTGATTCTAGTGGAGTGTGCGCTCAGCAAAGCAATGCAGCATTAGAAGCATCGTATCGCATTGCCTTCCACATTGCTCAATCAAAGAAATCTCATACAATTGTTAAAGAGCTAATAAATCCCTGTCTCATTGAAGCGACTTCTTTGGTGTTAGAGCAGAAGCAATAAAACAAGTTAAAAGAAATTTCACTTTTAAACAATACAGTCAAAAATCGTATTTCTGAAATGAATGATGATATTTTGCTGCAAATAGTGGAAGGTTTATGGTATAGCCCACAATTTTTCTTACAATTTGGCGAATCCGCCCACGTTTCTTCCTGTCCCCAGTTACTGGTTTATGCTCGCTACATCTCTGGAAGTAACCTACATGAGCAATATCTGTTTTTATAACCCCTTTTTACCACGTGTAAAGGAGAAGATGCTTTCAAAATTGTGAAACTTTTTTTTGAAAAGCACACACTTGATTGGAAACGACTTGTTGGCATCTGTACAGATGGTGCTCCATCTATGATTGGATACGAGCCTGGTTTTAAAGGGTTAGTAAGCAGTATTGCTCCTCATGTGTCATTCACTCATTGCTTGATTCATCGATTTGCTTTAGAAATGAAAACTCTGTCTTCAGGACTTTCGAGAAGTACTGCAAGATGTGGTAAAAAATGTAAATCATATTTGTGGAAATGCATCGACATCAATAATACTTACAGCTCTTTGTGAAGAAGTTAGGTCAAATTTGGAATTTCTTTGGCCACACACAGAAGTGAGGTGGTTATCTCGCGGAAAAGTCTTGAATCGTTTGCTCCAGCTGCGAGAAGAAGTAACTATTTTACTTGAAAAGGAACGAAGTACGAAAGGAATAGATATGGGCAATCAAATCAAAAACAATAATTTCTTGCTAAAGGTGGCTTACTTTGGTAATTTTTTTTGTGAAGTAAATTCCCTAAATTTGTCTTGCAAGGAAGATTGCATACGACTTACGACAAGGTAGCAGCTTTCAAAAGCAAAATGGATCTGTATGAAAGAATGCTACAAAAAGGCGACACAAGCATGTTTTTAAACTGTAAATGCTTTTGTGATCTGATCCAACCATGAAATGCAACTTCACATAAGGAATTGCCAGCAACTTAAATGCGGTAGTCATTGCAATCGAACAGTACTTTCCTGGTATTAGAGGACAACGTAAGGACTTGTAGGTCAGCAAGCCATTTTCGATCAAAGAAAGCTGTATTCGTGGTGACGATATGGCAGCGAAAATAGAGTTTTTTTGGACTGCGTAAAGATTCAAGTCTCAAAATTGACTTTGGAACCACTGACATTGGAAACTTTTGGCTTGGTATTCAACATGAATGTCCCATTCTTTCCGGAAAGGTTTTAGGTTTCTTGATTCAATGTTCCTCAACGTATTGCTATGAAATAGAATTTTCTACAATAACGTCTATAAAACGAAATATCGAAGCAATCTTGTGATTGATTGAAAATGATATGAGATGCTATCTATCCTCCACTCTGCCAAGGTTTGACCGCTTGATGGCGCAAAAGCAGTATCATCTTTCTCATTAATTATATTTGTAATGGACATTTGAATGTAAATTATGTAATTCTTGTGTTGTTTTTAATTGTTGATTGCTAGCTGTCATTTGTTGTTTTGTGAAAAAAAGTAATTGAAATCCATTAGGTTCTTCTCAGGAGTAACGATATTACAAAGTTTAAGAACCACTGTTCTAGACCGATGGTAACTCTGCAGATGAAGTAGGTGAGGATGCATCACCTTTTAATTGCTGCTTATAATTGCAATTTGTTCAATAGACTGACCAAAAATGCCCAACTAGTTTGTTTGCATTCTTTTACTATGATAATTTACACAGACGATGGCATAATTGAAATTTGAATGCTTATTATTTTGGCAATTTTACTAAATGAGTATAATGACTCTGTGTTGAGATCAATTGTGATTCGCAGATTATTGCCTGGGGGTGTTAACAGGAATGTAATCGTTAGTGAGCGGCTTGAAATTGCGTTTAAACAAGTGTCACTTATGGCTGAGCTCTTGTAATTGTGCTGCGCGGTGAGAGCGTCGCATTTTAAGTGTTTTAAATCACTTAGTTGCTACTTTGATTTAGATCTTCACTCATTGATTTTTTATAACAGCAGAGTACACAGTGCTACACTAGTTGATATGAAGTTTCCTTGTTTTGTAGATCAAGTCTTCCCCCTCAGCTAAAGCACAAGCAAAAGAAAGAAGCTATTTTAAATCGTAAAGAGCCAAAGCGAAAGTCTCTGGATATAACAGGTAAGCAGCAAAAGGTTTTTGACTTAATGATATGTAGTTGCAAGTGCCCATTGCAGGACAGTTTTTATAGTTGTACTTTCATTTGAATTTAATAATATGTGTGACAAAGGCTGATTTTATTCGATTGTTTCTTGAATTAATTATTTTTAAGTAACAATACAGTATGGGTGATGCGATTTTGTACAATTCTGAATCATTTACCACTTCTTACAAAGAGCACGCCGTAAATTTCTTTAACGAGGATTCATTTAGCACTAGCATTACATGGTGGTTTATGCAATGCATAATTTTACTTCGGGGTATTTGCTAGCTTGAAAACATCGATTTTATTTACTTTCATGACAGCGCTTAGCAACGCACATTACTTAAAGCCTTCAGGTTTTACCATAAAGATTATTAACTTACTATTTTTTATTACTCTTTTGAATTAGCATTTGCATGAGGAGTACTCAATAAAGATAAAGTATGCTATAAAAGTAGTCCGTTGATTTTTTTCTTGAAACTGATTGTTTTGTAGGTTGTCTTTTTTATGCTCAGCATTCTTGGACGCTTTCGTTTGCTCTTTGACCAAGCCTTAAGTTTAAGGGGTAGCACGTTTTAAATTTATTAATTTACCATCTGCACGCGATCTTTGGTAGGTGGTCACGTCTGTATCAGAAGATAAGAAACAATAATTACTGATTTATTCAAGAATACCCCCGAACATGTGTTAACTTAATAAGTTTTTTTTAATGTACAGCAGTTTATAGGCAGTTTTTCTTTTGGATAACCATTTTTATATGTATCTTTTTTGACATCATACTAAAAAAGATTTGCTACAGGTAAATGAAAGTTAAAATTACTTTAAAAGGATTTTAGTAAACCATTTTTATAGCTTACTTACCGTGCATCAAGTTTGTCCAGCGGACTCACTGACATGCAAATTGGATGCAATATCATGTTCCTTTCAGTTTTTTTAACACTTTGTATTGCTGATATGTTTTTAGTTTTTAATAGTACAACAGAGGCGTACGATAGATTTTGATCATTGGACATCCAACTGAATTATAGCCGTTTTTCAGTATTTGTGCGGCTATTTTATCTTTGCTGACGGAAACTTTGATCTACCGTAAACGTAGAGCCAACATTTGATAAATGTGTGAACGGGTCACAAACAATCTTTTATTTGGCTTACTGAAGCAGTCTTTGACACGAAGAAAGATATTGAAAAAGCTTAAATAGCAGGGTGACAAAAGAGTATTACAAAAGCTTATTCTTCTTGTGGCAGAGGACTCCAAGCTACCGTATTTTGCAAAACTGAAAAAGGGGGCAATCTTGGTCAAACGGAAATATTCCAAGTTTAACTTCTTACGGTATTTGACTATGAGTAACCAAGGCTGAAAACACACAATGTGGACCGTGCAGTAGCAATATATGATGTGATTCATTTTAACTTGGCGGTAAGCCGAATAAACATTGAAAAATGCCAACACTCCAAATTCTGAACCGACGAAATGAAATAGAATATATTTTAAAGTTATTATCGGCACCAAAGATAGAATATTTAGGTTAAACACATAAGCACGAGTGTTTTTTTCTCATGTGATATTTCTGCACACCACTTTAAGCGCTTCACAGAACACCCAAAGTAGCCTTTCTTTCTGGAGTGGTGTTCGTAAATTGTTGTACAGTGCACTAGAGCAGGTATGTCAATCTCGTCCAAGATAGCTGAATGCACTTCCATCAAAGCAAGGTGCCTCAATCGTTTTTTGTGTCAAATTCCTAGGCCGTGTTTCCACCATTTAAGCGCTGAGAATAATCTTACCGAGGTGCTGCTGACTTGTGTCAACAATAGTGTTAGTTTCCGTTAAGACTGAGCCAACTGTATTACGCTTTCTCTTTCTGACGACTAGTCTGTTGACATCATGGCCTTGAAATTTCTTTACCGAACTAGTTAGAATATAGACAACCATAGCGCTCTGAATTAAAAACTGATTTACTTGCATTAAGGTTTAGTAAAGCCACTTCAAAACGGACTACTATTATTCTTGAACCCACTTTTTATAAAGTATTACAGCTGCTTTGGAAAGTTTGCAGTAGATCATTGTGACAGTACAATGGCAAATATAGATTTGAATTTTGCTTGTAACAGGAATTTGAAGATTGACCCTGGTCAATAGGAGAAAAATTGCTTCTAGTCACTTGCATATACCTTATGTAATCTTCGAAACTTTGCTATAAAACAATAATGATAATTTCGATAGTAATACTCCATAAAATCAAAATTAATTTAACAATTTCACAAACTGAAATTCAAAAACAGCCGTGATATGTCTCTAAATTTTAATTGTGCGAGAAAAAAGAGATGGCGAAAAAGTGATAAAGATTCAAAAGATATAGAAGTGGCAGGACAAGTTGAAATAAGTTGAGGGGAGCGAGGCCCCTACTTTGCGCACCATTGCATACAGGTAATTGTTTCTGAATTTACATGTATTTAACTGCTGTTGTATGGTAGCGAGGTATTGCTGCAAACTAACACGGCTACATGAAAAACATTGCATTTGTTATTTTTGTCTTTATCCCAGTTCTAAAGACTTATCCTTTCAGTTATCTCTCCGTACAGTTATTTACTTCGCACATTACAATAGATTCGCGAGATTAAATCACATAATACAAAAACTTCTCAAATCTGTGTTAGTGCACAGGTATAAAATGAATATTAAAGTCAGTGCTGTATTTAATTTTAACTTGTACAATAGCTGGAGACATTTCAGCATTACTATCTCCTTTTTTTTGAGCGAGGTGCTACTCGTGTTGCCCAAGAACTTGTAGATGGCGTGTGGCTCCATTATTGCAGCGCTTCGCAACCAATAGTCCTCTATTCTCTTTTTAGGCGGGCCCCAAGGCATTTAAAAATCGTGTTCATGAAATTGATCATCAAGGAAAATGGGCAAAATAATCGTTTTCGCAAAGAGCTGATTTTCAAAAAACCGTCTTTCAGTTGAAAAACTACAAAATAATAGACCAAAATGGACAAAATAAATGCTTTCGTGAAATAGATCTCCAAAAAAAGTCTACGTGAAGAAATGGCACATATTGATCCGTCAACGAATCCACGACAGTAAAAGTTGGCCTCGAACCGAAAAAGGTTGGGAAGGTGTAGCACTGTCAAACTGCTTCAATATTGACGGCCTTTTATCAAAGAAACTTTGCTTTTATTGTTTATGGTTTCAGCTTTTTTATTGTTTTTTTGCTGGGTTTTATTATGCGTAAACTGTGTAAAAAACCTTTTAATTCCATTGATGTTCGTAAAAAAGAGATCGAAAAATAAATTGTCTCAAGTTATGCTCGAGTCCAATGTCTGTTGCTAAGATAATTGGTGATGGAAAAACGCAGAAGTTTGAAGCTTTCAATCTTTTTCATTTACTGTACTTTGTTGATAATAAACCCAGCTTGATGGCATTTTGTTTTGATTATTTTGTGGCGTCACGAGTACACAGACTCGTAATCAGTTATACGGCGTCGCATGTGATAATTTTTATGAGTCATCTGTACGTTTCAGCCAAAAAACAGTTGTTCGATGACATGCACTGTTAACTACTAAGAAACTATTTGATTGTAATGTGATGCTTTTTATAAGTTATTATTGGTGGCTAAATTATTATTGGTAGCTACGGTCATTGTTAGTATGTTACAAATACTGGTTGGGTGTCATTGTAGAAGATAGCTAGCCAGTCGACATTTACGTAGAAGAAGTAATCGAAGACCTACGAGCATCACTTGTTGCTATTCCGCTTCGAACTTTTGTTGTTATTTAGCTTGATTTGCTTATGTCAGTGGTTGTAACACCCATCTGCACTTGAACTTCGCTGCTAATAACTTGTCAACGTACTGTTTACATATTGGGCATGTAAAAATGCCCTGATAAATGTGGCTGATACGTACACATGTAAACCCCAAGAATCACCATTTCACACTTTAATATGTGTATAATAAAAAATTAAGCAATTTTGATGCGAATGTTTTGGTTCTATCGGGGTATCAAACTCTTGTCTCTTAATTAGTTTTTACATTTTTTACGATCATTTGATAAAGTCGGCGTTTTTATATTTAACCAGGTGGTGCAGGCGGGGATTCTCTGGGCAAATATAAAGCTCGTGTGGTGCGAAATGACAATCAGGATAACAACAACATACAAATGGCTGCTCCCAGATCACCAAAAAAAGCTCTGATGCCTCCTTCATTGCGTAACCAGACTGTGTCAAAGCAAGAAACAAACAATAGTGACAAGAAAAAAAACCTTGCGACTCCGTCCTCACAGCAACTCGTACATCAGCCTTTGTCGCCGAAAAAGAAAGCCCTAATGCCCCCTATCCTTAAAGCAGACGAAAAACCACAACACAATGCCAACAGCACTCGGTATATTCCTACCCCGTTTGCTTCACACAAACGCCAGTACAGCGGTGAAGATGCAAAAGACATAACATTGCAGCCTGTAAACGTGGACCGACTGAAGCCTGCCAGTCAAACACGAGCGATTGAATCTCCTAAAGCTCGAGCTGAATTCACTCGGTTAGTCTTGGAACAACACAAGCACGTGCAAGAGCAAGATCTCACTCTACAGAGTTTGGATGAGGAAATGGTAAAATGTGAAGCAATGGCTCAAAGAAGGCAGAAGAGTGCAGCAATGTTAAGAGTAAGGGTTTGTTATTTTGGGTTGTTGTTTGAAATATCTGGATGTACCATGTTTTTTCATGTGATCACTTCAGTTGTCATGCAGCAATCGTTAAGTGTTATTCCTTGACAAGATTACTCTCGCTTCTTTAAGTTTAGTTGGTGGCTGCTAGCTCTATTCTAATGTTATTAAAAACAAATTATTCTCATTTCAACTTATTTATTATGTAAGAAAAACAAAAATAAAGATTAAATATTTTTTGTTGCATTCAGAAAATTGATAATGAGTAGTGCCTGTAGATCTTGTAATTTCCAATCTCTTCAAACAACGTTAAATGTGGACTTTCAATCCACACCGTACTAACCAGTAAAACAGTGGTCTTGGAATGTGTAAAGACGGAGCATGAACTGCTTATCGAGCTCGTCATGAAAGGTGACTTTGGGCACCCATTAATGGCACTCGGTGGTGGAGCTATCAGTCTACGATTTGTTTTTGTGGCTGGTTCGAAATGGGGTACTGTTTTTCCTTAGTCTAATCCTGATTAGATTTGCAATGTGGAACGGAATACAATCATTTCATGCCTTGCTTCTATTCCCAGGAAAAAAATAGATAACCACTACAACAACAATTTCGGGAGTTGTTGTTACCCACCCCTTCCGAGGGATGGCAGCATGGCAGAAGACCATGGAGCTCCAGAAGCCTGGCAACTCCCAGGGCCTGGACCAGAGAGAGACTCGTAGAGAAACAAAGAATCGCCAAAAAGCGAGCAATGCAAAGAGTCCACAGCTGGACAGTGCAGAATGAGATGAGAGGTGTCCTGGGATGAGTGTCCAAAGGCGCTGCAAGAAGGATTCTTGATTGTGCCAATCCTAGTGAGATAAGAGCTTAACAGAAGGCTGTGTCCGTTGCAACTACGACGAGAGAGAACACAGCGAGGGTAACAAGGGAGTACAATTTCTTGGTGGAAATCGAGGGAGCTTGTGTGTTGAAGAATTTCAATGAGACATTATGCCTCCAGTCCGAGAAAAGAGAAGAGTGGATACGAGAGATGGGAGGAGAGAGACTACAAGGGATTGCAGAGGGCGTAAGTAGCGCTCCCCGTCTGGCCAGCTCATCAGCCTCACTGTTCCCCAGGAGAAACGAGTGTCCAGGGACCCATTGTAGTCTAATAGAACAGGAGGAGAGAGAAGACAGTTCCTGCCAGATCTGTCACAAAGTTTGAGGTAAAAGGAAAGATGGAGGAGAGGACAGAGTGGTGAGGACAGAACGAGAGTGAGATATGAAGAGAAGAGAAGTGGCAGGCTTGTTGGTGCTGCCGAGACCAACAAAGAGCGTGTAGAAAGGCGCAGGCTTCCGCGGAAAAACTTGAACATACTGGGCCTGCTGAAAGGGAAAGAGTGGCCTCAGTGCTACAAAGAGGGCAGTTGGCAAGTATGCCGGAGCCACCCTTGCCAAGAGGGAAAGGAACAGAGCCATCAGTCCAGAGTACCAGATCATGAGGGGGAGAGAGTCAAGGTGAGTGAGAGCCACGCCTTGGCAAGAGAGAGGGAGAACAAAGCGATAGCATGGAGAGGAAAGGGTGGACTCCACAGTGAAGGAAGGTAGTTTCCAAGGAGGAGAGGGAGGGCAAGCAAGAAGAGCCTCCCTAGGAGATGTTGAAGGAAGCGTGAGCGTATTTCGGGAGTTGCTACCTTAATTACTCCTGCTCAATAGTTCTTGCTCTAGCCTCGCATTTTGCTTGCACTGCAATATAAGCCACGGCAAATTGTTCCGATAAGTATTTTTACAACTGAAAAAGGAAATAGTTGCATGTTTCCGAACGAAACATGTTAAAATGCATATCAGGGAGACCGATTTGTCATGACTGGATCGCTTCTATTGAATTGTTTTTATTGAGACAATATTTTCTTTCGTTAATGTTACGAAGTAAGGTATCAGTATTGACGTTTTTGCTGCAGCACTTTTTTTTGAAAAGAAAGAGTGGGTTATGGAAGCATTCTAAGTTTTAGAGGACATAGGTTTTGGTTCCATATCTTTCATAGAACAATCAGTTTCAGAAGCGTCCATAATACAAATGCTAGACTTGAGATGATAGATGAACTAGCAGTCTGTAATCTATTGCTGTTATTTCAGAATGAAATTGCTAATCTGGAACGAACTATTGAAAAAAATGAAAGAGATATCAATAATGAGAAATCATTACAAGAACTGCTACAAAACGAAGGCTGTAAAGGTTAGTTTTATGGTTATTCGAAAAATAAACCTTAGACTTTTTTATTACAGTACTTAGAAAACATATACAATGTTTTTAATTTTGCCGGTTTAAGAGAGCGTATTATTTCAGCTCAGCGAATAATTTACTTGATAGATAATTACAAATTGTTATTTGTTAATATTTTGATTAGGTTGTGGACAACATTGGACAGTTGCTCACGCTATTGATAGTTGTTCTAGCAACAACTTATTTTCTGATTACTGTATTGTTTCGCATCTGGTGAAACTCGATCGACTCGAGACTTAGTTCACTTTAGACTTTGTTTTTTTTTTGGTTCAAACGTTAAAAGTTTAAAATCATCTGCTGTACAATCAGCATTTCTTTGAAAAACGGAATTTTAACAGCTGCGCTGCTGATAGTCTTGCCGCTGTCGCGTCATTGCAAGTTAAAGCCCTTGTGACCTAGCAAGTTTTGCGAAGCGGCACCGTTAAGCAAGCCGCGTTTAAGCCAAAGTAAAACAGAGTAAAGCAGTGCTTGTGGCCTCAGTGTAGATCGGGCCCAAATCACTCTTGCAAAGGCTTTGCTGCCAATAATGCCGCTTTAGGTCATATTACTATATAATACAAAAACTATACGTTGCTGACGAAATGAATTTCTGCAGCTGACTGGCCGCTCTTTAATTAGATTTTTATCAGCAAGTGGAGTTTTAGTTTTCGATACTTTCGCACTAGTTTTGACACTTGGGGGTTTCAAACTTCTAACCACGTGATTTGACGCTGAGAACACTTCCCTTTAAAAATATTTATTTAAACAATGATTGGTTTGGCATGCAGTGAGTTATTTTTTTCATTTTGACGATTTGCCCAGACCATGCTGAATCGTTATGTTTCTACTGTAGTTAAGGCTACCAAGATTGTGGTGTTTTTTAATTGATTTGTGTGACTAATTCTCGTAGCTGTTCAATGATATAGATCATGCAGAAATAATTCATAGTTGTTCATGTTGAGGTAGTTAATGTTAGATACATAGTTTTTGAAATTTGTTCTTTTGCTGAAGTCTTAAAACTATTAAAAAATGAGTTGTTAAATAACTCACGGTTATGTCAACGGTGTGAATTGCCGTCACAAATCTTCGTAGGAACTTGTACGAAACTAGTATAAACAGTTTTTTCGTCCAGCAATTGACTGATTGTTCCGTGTTGATGATAAATGGGTTGATTCAAGCAATCAGTTTGTGTGATTGAAGTTTAACAGCAACTGGTAAAATCGCTGCTTTTCAAAACTGTTTAATTACTGCATGACGTGACGGGCAAGTTTTATTGAAACGCAATACTTTTTTCGTGTTTTGAAACTCTACTCCATTTCATGCCAGTTGTTTGTATGATTGGGTGTGAATATTCTTTTCTTCTGTGTTGAATTTTTTAAGTGCTGCTTGTACACATACAAGCTTTTTCAGTTACTTAGTGTTCACCTTGAATGATGCTTAACCATCTGACTTCCATAAGTGTATGTTTAGAGTTGCCTGTACATAAGTTTATGTTTTTCACCAATGTTGCAATACTTTATTGTTAGCCCAGCGTACTCCTACCTTAAATAGTGTATCTAATTAGAAAAAATCTGTGACATGTCTTTTCTGAGGGCACTGAAAACTTGATCCTTGTAGATATTATACTCGCAACCTCGTGATTGTGAGACTAGCTCCATGCATTATTCCAGTTTAACTCATAAGTTATAGAAAAGCGAACCGATCGGCAAGTTGCCAATTTTATATGAAGAACTTTTTCAGGAAACAGTTTGCAAAATGAAAACACAAAATACGAGCTTGAAATAAAAACAGTGAGTAAAAGTATTGAAGAGATGGAAAAAAGGATCGAATTGTTACAACAAGTTTGTAGTTGCTATTATTTTAACATATCGATTGCGGTAATGTAGAATGTAACAGCGTTTCATCGAGTTCAACGTGGTGGGTACCGGCTCTGCATCATCTTGTGGTGCTAGCTTCTATTCTAGCTACCCTGATAGCTACTTACCTCTACTTTGGTGTAGCTGGCAATTTCGCTTCATTAAATATACATTACTCTTTACATAACTTCCTCGTCTTTGCTTGAGATTCTTGATGTACATATTCGAACAAGCCATAAATGTATGCTAGCAATTTCTCAGTGCAAGTAAGTGCTATTTCATTGTTGAACTGTGTTAGTGATCAATGTTTTATGCGATAAACAATTTAGAAATTTCAAGAAAACTGTCACCAGGCGATAATTTTATGGATTTACCTCTGGTGTGCAACTGTACATGCAATGTAATTTCCAAATGTAAAAGCAAATGTGGGAACGAAATGCAAGCTCTTCTTTACCTTCAAGTGTGTCAAACACTGCATGAAATTCCGCATTAACCACTCAGTGCAATCTCTAAGCAAGCGACTTAGTGTTCTTGTATAATGCCAACGATGATAGCAATATCATCGTTGACGTTATAGGCGTTTCACTGCGATTTGTATGGAGGGAGGGAGGCAGAGGCTAACTAGAGTTGTCGTCCAAAATAAAGTCGAATTTCTTTTTTGGTATCAACTTGTTGAAAGCGGTTCAAAGCAGAGTTGAAAGCCTCTTTTTGAATATCAATTCAACAAAATGAGAAAAATCCTTTTTAAAATTTCTGGATGGAGGCTGAAAACAATATGGGGTTTTGTCCTTTCAGCCCCCCTACTTTACATTTGTGATGTTGGTTTTATTTGAAGGAAATTGAAAGAGAAAAAGCGAAAAAACAAGAAGATTTTGAAAACAGGTTAGTTGTAATCTTTTAGCTTTTGCTATTTTTATTTTCTTTTTATGCATTTGAAGCGGGTAATGTTCAGTTTTTAATATACGCTTCCGCTTAATGATTGTAATGAATGCTTACTTGGAAGACAGGTTTTGTCATTTCAATGGACATATGTGACGGTGGGGTGGAGTAAAAAAATTTTTTTTCTCTAATTTAAAAGCATACTATTGTCAAAACCTGACAAATGGCACAAACGCAGCAAAAATATTGAATTCGGGGGGGTTCCCCTCAATTTGACTTGATGGTAACCAGCCATCAACTGGTGACTAAATCTCGAAATACTTAAAATGATTATAACTCTAAAATTATAGATTACAGAAACGTGGTTTATGGCTTAAAAGATTCAGAGTCGTCATGTTTTTATCTGTTTCAAAAAATGTTTTACAATACATTTACCTACAAAAAAGGTATAGTAAAAAACGTTTAAGAGATGTGGTTGAAATTTGTGCAAAAAAGCATTATTCGCACACCCAGAAAACGTTTTGATTGCAATGCTCTCTGATCAGGATGAAAATTTTCGTCGATTAGCAGTAAACAAAGTCTAGTCTTTGAGAGCCAGTATGCCTAGTGCGTCCTTTATTGCCAATAGCGAAAATAGTGGCAGTCATGAAAACCCAGATGTGCAGCTCTCCATTTTACAGTTTGTGGTGCACGAGGTAAATCTTAGGCCAAGTCTTATTTCAAAGTTGAATGCCTAAGACAGTAGTTCTCAAACTGTGGTACGCGTACCACTAGTGGTACGCGAGAGCTTTTTTAGTGGTACGTGAAGATATTTATCAGTGATTATGATAATCTGCCTTAACGTGACCATGTTATTTGATGACCATGATGTGACAATAGCAAAACTAACGACCCGTTTAGACTAGGAATTAGATTAAATTAAAGTACGTTTAGAAGGCGATATGCATTCCCTTTTAGCAGCCTTCTAGCAATCTTCTAGCAGAAAATAGGAAAATAAATAGCAGTCAGGAAGGACGTCCAATATTCGTCAAAGTACGCTTGTTTTATGTTATTGCGACACAATTAAGAGTGTAACGTTTCAATAAAACAAACGCACTTTATTTTAAATTAGATTAAATTAAAGTTTAAGCTGTGCATTTTGTTTTAGTTAATTGGCAGCAATTACACATTAATACTATTACGTCGCAATTGCATAAAATTTATTTATCAGTAAGTTAGCAAGAAAAGTTTTTGCCATGTCGAAACAAAAGTGCAATCCAGAATACATTAAGTATGGTTTCATTGCTATCGAGCATAGAGGAGAATGTTTGCCACAGTGTGTGGTTTGTATGAAAACTCTTTCTAATGCAGCCATGAAGCCCAGCTTGGTAAAATGGCACCTTGAATCGAACCATGCAGAAAAAAAGGACAAAGATCAAAGTTATTTTGAGCGGCTGTGGGAGAACTCAAAAAGGCAGCGCCTGGACCAGACAGGCCAGTTTCACCAAAAGAAGATAGGAGTAGTAAAAGCATCATATGAAGTCTCTCTTCTTGTAGCCCAAAACATGAAAGCCCACACAATCGCTGAGTCCCTCGTTTTGCCAGCAGCAAAGACACTGGTTAGGAACCTCATTGGGGACGAGGCAGCAGCTAAATTGGATAATGTGTCCCTTTCCAATGACACTGTAAAACACCGTATTCAAGAAATGTCGGGTGATATTGCTGATCAAGTAATGGCTGGCGTAAAAGACTCAAAGTTTGGGTTTGCCATTCAACTCGATGAGTCGACAGATGTCGCCAAATGTAGCCAATTGCTCTTTTGTGTCCGCTTTATTGTAATAACTCAGTGAAAACAGAGCTGATGTTGAATCAGGAGCTGGCTGCTACAACAAAAGTAAAAGATGTGTTCAATGTTTTGGCGGATTTTTTTAAAGAGAATGAGCTAGATTGGAGTAAGTTAGTTGGATGCACGACAAATGGTGCTCCAGCCATGCTTGGGCGAAAATCCGGATTTCAAACATATGTAAAAGATGTTGCAGCAAACGCGATCTTCGTCCACTGTTTTATTCACAGATTTTCACTTTGTACCAAAGTGCTCTATGCTGATTTAATGTTGTGCTTGAACAAAATCATTGAAATTGTGAATTTTATAAAAATCTCAGCTCTGAATTCTTGACTTTTTGCAAGACTCTGAAGACGTCAGTTCTGCTCATAAATGTCTCCTTTTCCACACGGAGGTTCGCTGGCTGTCCCGCGGGAATATGATCCGGAGGGTCTTTGAACTTAGGCATAAATTGTTGACGTTTTTCAAAAAGAAAAACCACGAATTTAAAGATTATTTTGAGAACGATGACTTTATCTCACGGATGGCCTACTTGTCTGATATTTTCCAGACTCCCAACGTTATAAATCTTTCGTTTCAAAGATCAAACAGCAATATTGGAGTTTTTATTTCAAAGCTGGATGCATTCAATCGGAAGCTAGATGTCTGGACCAAAAATGTAGAGAGCAAACAGTTTGGAATGTTCCAACTCCTTACCATACTTTTAGTGGAGCCCAATGATCAATTATCTCAAGAAATTCATGATCATCTCAAGCTGCTCCGAATGGAATTGTTGCATTACTTTCCCGATTTAGTAAGTTGCTCCTACGCAGTCAATCCATTCTGCATCGACCCAGCTCTTCTACCCGTGGGAACAGGAGAACAGGAACAGATCATTGATATTAAGTTGACGATACAGCAAAATCAAAACTGAACGAATGCTCTCTCATAGATTTCTGGCTAATCATGGGTTCTACTTACCCAACGTTGGCCCGAAATGTTGTTCGACAGTTACTGATTTTTCCCTCCACATGGGAATGTGAGCAAGGGTTCTCAGCCTTAATGGCCATTAAATCCAAGAGCCGAAATCGCCTAACTGAGCCTAAACATGATTTCAGATGCGCTGTGAGTAAGGTTGCGCCCCGAATCGATCAGCTTGTGCAGAAGAAACATTTGCATCTATCCTATTTAAATTGTATTGTTATTTGTTGGTGTTATGGCAAAATAAATAGTGCTAGATTTGAGCAAAAAACGGTAATCTTGAGTCATTTGGTACGCGGTGTAGTAAAAAAACGAATAGGTGGTACGCGAATAGAAAAAGTTTGACAAACACTGGCCTAAGACATTAAAGAGCCTCCGCAGTATGAGGTGTCAGTGACTCAATACTTGAAGACGTTGCTGCAATCCTTTGAATTTACGTCATCTTAGCCTCAATCAGTCAACTGAAAGACATGTCAAAATTGTTGCTGAAGCTTCTTCTGCTGTCATAGGATTTGAGCAAAGAGATAGAATGATTCGTCAAAAAATTAATTAGCTGAAATGAATGAAGCGGTTGGATACAAACACGCATTCTGTAAAAGGATATAATGTTTTTCATGCATAATTTTTCATTTGCTGCAATAAAGCTTGGCGCTCTGCTACTGCGGCGTGTAGGTTATTCTTCAATTGCTTAGATTTAAAGTAATAACTGAAAGATCAAAATCTTCCCACAAGCATTGTGAATAATTTTATTTTTTTGCCATTTGCATCATTTTAAATATTTTTTGTTGTATGTTTGCAAAGCTGAAACGCTATTTTACTCTTAATTCTGCAACAATTAACTATAACTCTTTTGTTTTTGAATGTACTGGAAAAAATCCACTTAAAACTGGCAAAAACATGATGACTCTGAATCTTTTAAGCTTTAAACCACGTTTCTGCGATCTTTGGTTTTTGAGTAGTAATCATTTTAAGGATTTTGGGTTTTGGTCACCACTAGGTGGCTGGTTGCCGAGGCAAATTGGGTGGCAACTTCCCAAATTTAATTTTATGGTGGGTTTGGGCCATTTGTCAGGTTATAAAAATGTATTTTTTAATTGGACAAAAAATTTTTTCATTCCCTTAGTGTAGCAGTTACTTTAACGGATAGTTACCATTCTTACAAGTTCAGTGCATAAACAGAATGAAATAATATTCTTTCAGATACATATCAACCGAAAGTGAAGTTCGTAAAGTGAATGAGAACATCAGCGAACTACTCACTCAACTCAAACTAGTTGAAGACGACATAGGCCGGGCAGAAATAGGTAAACACAATCAACGTACCTTTCCCAAAAGCCAATTTCACACAGTCATCAATGAAAGGATTTCAACTTAGCTTGATAAATTTGAGTACGGTTACTGACGCAACTGCTTCATTCATGCCAGGCTGTCAGAGGATTTGAACTACACTTTTGAGAAAAAAATTATCATTTTAACTTGCTCAAGTCAAACGCGGCCTTGTGTGTTTACGTTGCTATATGGTTTAAAGTAATTGCAAGTTTTGATTTCGATAGATCAGACACGCTGATTTAAACTTAAAATATTTGTTTGTACTAAATCAAAGCTGGGATGTTTTCGACGGGATTTTTGATTTAGTCGTATTTTGTGAGTGGAAAGAGATTAGATCAACCAACTGTTAACAAAACTTAGGTATTGAAATTTTTCAAAAAAAGAGTTTGGTTGTTTCCTTTTTTTGGCAGTTTTCCTTTGGCCGAAACGCGGAAGGGCCATCGCTATATATTGTATCGACTGTTGTTCATTGATGATTATCTGTAGTGACGACTTATTTGGTAATAGCGTCACGAAATTCGACTTAGATTTCGGTTTCGATGCAGGTTCTCTCTATCGCCACTCAAGACCTAACGTTGGCCAATGACAGGCACTTATTTTATGTTAGGCGTGGGAGTTAAACATCATAAAACCACGCGTTACACATACAAGGTATAGAAATGCATGATATGTACTTGAAGTTGTTTTTGTTTGGTTATATTGGTATCGGCTAATGGCGCTCAAGAAAATGAATTATCGTATATAGGTATTGGTTTGACAGATTCATATCCATCGAAACCTAATATCCAGTCTTTCCAGATGTGAATGACAAGTACCTGCAATTGGAGTCACTTAATCGTGAACTAAGACAGGTTAACCTCCAGCAGTTTATACGTCAAACCGGGTCGAAGGTCACAGTTTTACCTCCGGACGCAGATCGAGGTAGGGATGCCGGACAGGCGTTTTTGTGGAAGTGTGGTTGCGCAAAGTTCACGCTTGGTCCTCATATTTTCCTATTTTCTAAAGACGATGTATAGCTGTTGTCATTGGCCCAGGGAAAAGCGGCGTAGAAATTCGAAACAGTAACGATACAAACACATCCTACGTTATAAAGTGTATTCTGTTTGATCTTAACAATAATATTATCTAAAAGTTTAGCTTCACACCGCACTTTAGCTTGTAAAGGTTGTGAGTTCAGGTCTAAGTTTAGTGTTTAATCGCACTTGCAGTGGCGCTTATTTGACTGTTGATGACCGAGCCTGACAGGACCAGGTGTCAATTTTGCTTATTTTTATTGGTCTACTATTTAGCATGTGCCATTGTTACTTGCTGATGACGTATTTTGACAGGTAATTTTGATTCACCAGCTCACAACCAACGGAACGATGGTCACGCGTTGAATCCATCGAACAGTGGAGAAAGTGGGGGTGTGTGGGTATGAAAATCTGTGAATATCTTTGTCCTGACTACGACTTATTAAATGTACATGTATTTGCCAAATTCTATTTTTATAGTATAACGTCATATATAATTATGCCTGGGGAATTACCGTGGTGATGCAGTGATGAAAGGATAGAAACAGAATTGTTTTGGTGCATACTATTTAAAGTGATTGAATAATCTTTCAATAAAACCAAGATCAGAAATACTAATTATTTTGTTGTTTTTGATATTTTGTGTACAACCCATCTCCTTGTAAAACTTGATAAAAAAGTTATCAATCGCTAAACGAAAATCTATTTTGGTGCTGAGGTGGGTTGTTGTCGAAACGTAAACCTAATAAAATGTTTGCTACTGTTCTGACTCGATTTCACCCCGAGGCATTTATTTTTGTTTTCAATTAATATTTTACTAATTTTTTGCATTTTTTTGACACAAAAACAATTTTAATTATAATACAGGGGTGCAAAAGTACGTGCTGAAATTTAGTGTGTACCTGATGATGAAAGTTAATGTGCACCTAATGATGAAAGTTAATGCGCACCTGATGATGAAATTTTCCAACAGTATGAAGACTAAAGTCAGCGGGTGCTTCAGGTTGATCTCCCCCCAAAAAGGTCACGGCAGGTTAATCGCTGCTGCTATGCATGTCCTGCCTTTTGGTTTAGGTGAATACGGGCATGTGCTTTAGGTTGATCTCCGAAAAAAAGGTCAACTCTTGTTGGTCGCTGCGTCAATGAAACTTTTGCCTCACGGTTCTGGTAATTTCGGCCATGATCCTTGTTTGGGAAAATTTGATGTAGATTGGGGAGATTTTTAGACGTTGTTGGGGAAAAGCACCAGCAATCATCTGGCAACACTGGTTTATACGTGTGTGTGCTACCAACAATTTCTACGCGCTACTAAATTCCAAAAAAATTTTTGCACCCCTGTTTATAATATCAATTGTATTTTTTCATGTTTTACACTGCTATTTCTTTCTTAATTTCGCTCATGTTTATACTTTTAAAAATCTTTGAAAAAACAACATTACTTGGTAAACTTTTAAGCAACAACATCAAAAGATCTTCCGAGTTATTTTGCTATTTTTGATTGTGCTAAGAACCGAGGTTTGTATGTACTTTATTGAAACGGGAAAGACTTCGCTGCAAACTGTTTGCATTAATTTGCTAATTTCTGTTGTAGTATCTACATGCATGAAAACAAGTTTTTGCTCAAATTGTAGCAATTTAGTTGAATGGCGGATGAATGAGAGGAGAGTTAATTCTCTTCGAAAATATTTGAAACGAATTTTTTACGACTTGAATTCCGTCCGAAATCGATTTTCGAATTGTCATGATATGCCTTTTTTCAATCATATGTACTTCGATATAGTTTTTGTTTTTTTGACATTATAGGCTATAATACTCATCACTCAGCAGACTAATGATTGGAGAACTTCGTTTAGCTAATTAATTGTCAAGTTCTAAATCTTGAACCCACTAGAAATGTTATTAACTACCTTATCGTGGTGAAACTTCCACCCGCCAAATGTTCTTGTTAATTTTTAGTTTCTATTCATTTCTACTTTATACACATTTTTTCTGCGACTTGACAGTTTTTGAAACAGTTAGGCTGGTTTGAAAAAGCCCCTCAGATTCGAACTTATCTTTTTTGAATTGTGTGAAACTTTTTTGAGTTTTTACAGTAATGCAAGATGCTAGCGATGCACTTAGAAAACTGCAGACAGTGACACTGAAGAGAGCTAGTAGGTCGAAACAGTGTCACTGTCTGCAGTTTTTTGAGTTTGTTTCCTGCTTTTTGATGTTTCATGCTGTATTTCACATTGTGCCTTCGCCCCAAGCAAGAGTGAACAAGCATCGACAGGCAGTTATTTCATGCGCCTCAACCTGCGTCGGCGACGTGGTCAAGTAGGTTGGAGCGCTTTTCATGGTGACAATAACTGAATTCGAGGTCACGATGAGCACGTGGTTGTGTCGTTTGGAAAGGCATTTTGCCTGCTAGTATGCATGCAGACTTTGGCAGAAATGTGTCAACAGCACTGGCAGCTTCGAAGCAATTTGATCCTGCTGATGTTTTAAGTGCAGCGGATAAAAGGCTTTTCAGGGACCGTAGGATAAAAATGTGTAACAAAAAAGTGGAATAAAATCTTTTTTACTCTTTATCACTAATTCACATCCATCGGAAGGAAATTGCAAGTGCATTTTTGCCCAAACTAAAATGTATGTCTTTTTATTAACGGTATGAAATTCTGTCGTGTTCATTTGTTTGTGGTTAGAATGGAAGCAGTTTTTTAAAAAAATGTTTACCCTTGCGTTAACTATTCAATTAAAGTAGCCTTTGAATATCTCGCAAAAATATTTTCCTGTTAAAAGAATAATGAATATAACTAAGTTTTTTTCAAAGGTCAATTATTATTGTACAATGTTATAGGCTGTAGTTGACGTAAGTTTTACAATATTTTGTAATCTCTTTAGTTTCCAGGTATAAAGATCATAGCTAGATGTATTGAAGTATTTGGCGTAGTAATTGTTCACAAAATATGTTGTAACTTGCAGTTGGTCTGTATTATTATTATTGAAGAGTGTGTTTTGTTGGTGTTCTTGTTGACAGTATTTCTTGCGCTTTTAAGTTTGAAAATACGAATTGATGAAATTGTTCTTTCATGGCAGCAATTACATCGATGCTATTTATCTTTGTAAGAGTCCGCGTAAAACAAGCAGCATAAGCGGTTTGTTCCGTAATGCCAAAAATAGGGCCCCAGATTTTTGGTCCAACCAAGCTAATTTTTGTTTGTTAAATGGAGCATAACAACTGGAAATTTAAACCAAAAGCATTGTTTGCTTTATAGCTTCCTTTTTCAATCCAGATACAATACTATTTTCATATTTCTTTTGACTGCAAGTGTTGATTAATTTCCGCCTAGTCTCTCTTCAGAAAAAGCTTAGGCAAATCCTATCAACAAATGTAGAATCCTTGTCTAGTACTGATAGACTTCAACGGAGTTATACAATTCCAAAAACGTGAGAAATAAATTTAATGACGGAAAATTGATAATTCGGTTTAATTCCACAAATTACAAAACGATTGATTGAAAGATGATTTTGGGGTTTTGTCCTTTTCCTTATACGTCCTTAAACTTCCTTAAATGTCCTTAAACGTCCGTTTCTAAAAATAAAAAACCATAATCACTTAACTGCAAAACAATTCCAAAAACAGCTGTCACGTACTAGAACTATTTTCCAGACAAGAATCGAACAAATGACCACTTGAATTTCTGAGTAAGACAACACTTTTCAATTGTATATACTTATCTCAATTACTTATCAGTTGTCTCACTCTATAAAGATTAATATGTTGACTAATTAGTTATGTGACACAAAACTCAATAACAGCAATTTGATACTTTAACTAAACAAACTCTAGCACCGTTTTCTATTACTTCGCATGCAGGCGCGTTTGCATTTGACTGGACAACAGAAAGCGAGGGTTTTACCGATACTACGCGTTGACTACTGCGTCAGAAAACTGAATCATTAGGCATAACAAATTCCACAAACTCAACAGAAGGTTACAACAAAAATATTTAACAGCAAGATTAACGTTACGGTTAAATACAGAACAACATTGTGTTTGTGCTTCTTTCGAAGCTATCAGTAGGTGCACTGCTGGTTTTGTGCGTATGTGCCTCATGCAATGCCAGATTCCTAGCCAGGATTCTGGCAACAAAAGTTTTTCAGGACAAATTTTTTGCCAACTGCAGAGATTACGCTTAAAAGAGGTGAGTTGAAGATGTTTTGTACTGGAAAAACTTGTTTCGCGGCCCCTTGGGATAAGAAAATGGCGGAAGACCATAAGGCCTTAGAAGCCGGAGAACTTCCCACGCCGTGGACCAGTGGTCGCAAGTAAATAGAAGATCGTGCCGTGGTAGTGTTTGTAGCAGGACTAGACAGAATGAGATGAGAAGTGTCCCAAGTCTGGTGGCTGTAGCTGCTATACAAATCATTCTCATTTTTGGGGTCTTTACAAAGAAGCACAGGTTGTAGTGAATACTGAGAAGTGGGGAGGAAAGCGGAGTTTTACGTCGAAAAAGTTTAATTCGACAGTAAATTTCCAGTCTAATAGAAGAGGTAAGTAGATACAAAGAATTTTAAAGGAGATGACAAGCTATGAATGGTTGGACCAGCGCCCCTTGTCTGGCTAACTCATTGACGGAGTTCCCATAATATGAGAGTGATCAGGGGACCATTGTAGCCTGAAAGTAGAAGAGGAAAAAAGTGGAAATCCACCGAAAGGAGGAAAGTTTTTTATTTGTCCGGGTTAAACAAAAGGCAACAGCGCTCCAATCAAATCAAGGGGTCCCTGCGTATTCTCTGCAGGTAGGCTACAGAAGGGAGGAAAATGAGAATGCTATGTCAAGATAATGAGACCAGCTAGTGGAGGAAGGAAGAGAAGCAAGGAATTCATTGATAGCCAAAGAGAACTAAATAAGTTCTTGTGGAACGGCAGACTTAAAGAAGCGACAATGTGTAATTTTGAAATAACGCGTAAGCGCGCCAGTCAGGGAGGAAAAAAAATTGAAAATGCAGGGCGCTTATTGGAATGGAATTTAGGAGAAAGAGCTACATTGACAAGAAAGAACAGTAAAGAGAACCAAAGTCTCTTGAGAGGAGCAGCTAATTTTATGATGCATAGACCAAGAAATGACATAATGTTAGTTAAATGGAAATCCTCAGAAGAAACTAAGATATAGCTTGGAGGATCACTCCAAGAGTAAGAGCTAGAGAAGAGTTAAGCGTCGAGTAAGAAAAGAGAAAGCAACATAAATGGCTGATTTAAGGCAGATAGAACAATACACTTACCTGCCTTCCCATGTCACATTGCCGGCGCTCCCAAAACAAAGAAAGAGGAAGCAGAGTTGCGGTTCGCTCGTCAGAAGAAAAGATATTTAGGCGAGAGAAACTGAAAAGTAGTCAATCAATTTTAAAGGTGCTGGCTGCCGTTCAGAGGACGGCGTTACCAAAAATGATTAGTAAGATCATTGATATGGTCAAGACTATGTACACCTAGACCATAGTTTCGCATAAGCCAAAAATCAATTAGTCTATAGTTTTATATTGTACGGTTAATGGTTACCAGATTACTACGAATACAAAGTAAATACCACTACGCCCTCGCATCGATTTAAAGGCGTAGTGGTTAAAGCGTCCGCTTCGCAGTGGGTAGATCTGGGATTTATTTTCCCAAGTCGAGTCGTGCCATAAGACTTTAAAAAATGGCCTTCACAGCTTCCCTGCTTGGTGCTCAGCACAAAAAGGGACAATGTGGATGCCAAGCCGGCAAGGTTGCTTGCTGTGTCCTTGGGCAAAGCACTTAACGGCATGCCTCTATCTTTATATGGCAAACAAATGGTGGGGCCAAGCAGTCTACCCGTCGTGGTGGCCCCATCTGACAAAAGGCCTGCAAACAGAGCAAATGTTGATACGCATGAATGAATTCGAAACTAAATCGATTTAGACTTTCCTTTTATTGCGTTTTAAAAATGTCAGTATAGACCACAATTAACCGGCGAAATGGCATTGTGGTTAAGCGTCTGCTTCGCAGTTGCACAGCCTGGGGCTCATTCGCCAAGTCGAGTCATACCATAAGACTTTAAAAATGGTATTTACAGCTTTTCTGCTTGGCGCTCAGCACAAAAAGGGACAGGGTGGAAAACAATCCGGCAAGCTTGCTTGCTTGTGTCCTTGAGCAAAGCACTTAACGGTATGCCTCCACCTTCATGTGGCAGACAGGTGGTGGGGCCAAGCAGTCTACCTGTCGTGGTGGCCCAGTCTGCCGAAAGACATACAAACAGGGCATGGGATCATACGCAGGAATGAATGAGAATATTGTAGCGATAGTCTATTTCGAAATAGCCGACAAGTCATTCCTCCAGTGTTGACACCACTTCACAAATAGGTCTATTAGCTGATCTGTAACCAACAATATTTTACTGATTAATAGTAAGACATTTCTTAATTTTTCCCAAACCTTTGATTTCATTGTGATGGCTCGCACCTTCGAACCGTCGATTTTTTGTTTAACCCTAGATAACCAGACATCTTTTAGAGAAACGACAACTCCAGACAGGGGTCCGGTAGGACCTCATATCGAACAAAGTTAATAAAACTTTATTTAACAGACATAATGAAAAGTCCTTTTGTACACAAGATATTCAATACATTTACAATCGTTACAAGCATGCAGAGAGGAATGTTTACAAAAGCTTCAAGAAAATCACACAAAAAAGGATTTTGTGGTTTTGTTTGTTTTTTGAAAAATGTTTGACTCCAATTTTTCCTCCGAAACAAAGTTCTGGTTTGCCGTCATTGTTTTCCATTGACTGCAGGAGATCTAACGATTACATGTGTCGGGTTTCACATCTGGGAGTGATGGTAACTCTGCAAATGAGAGAAAGAATTGTGCAATGCATATTGGTGGAGAAATATGCGAGTTTTTACGTGTAGGTTAGTTATCGCTTATCAGAAGTGAGTTAATGTGGTTGTCACAAGTTTTAATATTCCTGATGTAATTTCTGTTCAAATGAGTCTTATGTACTTTTTAAGAAACAAATATCTTCAAAAAACGCAAAAATGACAGCAGCTGTACAAAAGCTTACAGCCCATCTTACCTCATTTAGCACTGTGGGCAGACGAAACGACTGTGTGCTGGGAAGATGCTTGCACCGCAGCTGCTGCAGTTTGTCTTTATTTTAGTGTCTTTGCTCCGGAAACAACAAAATGCACCTGCGCCGTCGTCCATGTCCTTGGAGCGCCAAGGGTTGTTGGGATGAGGTGATGTCAAAGACCGAACTCATAGCGTCCCTTGCATTCTTCTTTATTCCTCAGTAAGCAGCTCTTTCTTCGGCCCAAAGTCGTTTAAGTAAAAGTGCGAGTTCCCCCAAGAAGTTGTTTCTCGAAATAATGCTTCCACCATTTCTTCTCATGTTGCTGCAATAAATCACGCAAGAATTTACTGCACCAATGTTCAACATCCCGTAGAACACGCACAAAGACCACCTTCTCGTTTTTCTGCTGCAAGAATAGAGGGCATACATCTGATCCAAGGGGTCTATCCCTCCTTTCGTACTGTTGTGGTACATTACAATCTCTGGCTTTCCATTTTCCTCTAGGGTTGGTTGATGTTTGGAAAAAAATTTGAGCTTGAAACTGATCATAAACCACTTAAATACATTTATTCTAAAACCTCAAAACCGCCCGCACGCATTGAGCGATGGGTTTTGCGTTTACAGTCGTATGATTTTGATATTGTATATAAACCAGGTAGTACAAATATTGCTAATGCTTTATCGAGATTGAATAAAAATGAGCATATTAATACAGCAGAACAAGAAATTTATGATTTTGTCCGTGAAATTGCTGTTCATTCTACACCCGTGGCATTGACAACTCGCGAGGTCGAGAAAGCATCCGCAATAGATCCTGAATTTGATGAACTTAGACGCTGTATTGTAACTGGTGATTGGGCTTCGTGTAAATTGTCCAGCTATCTGCATGTTAGAAATGAATTGTGTTGTTATGGTCAATTACTGTTGCGTGGCACACGTTTGATCATTCCAAAAAGTTTGCGTGAACAGGTGTTACAGCTTGCTCACGAGGGACATCAAGGCATTGTGAAAACAAAAAACAGACTACGTTCCAAAGTTTGGTGGCCGAAAATGGACACCGAGAGACTTTGTCGAAAATGTCATGGCTGTCAGGTCACTGGAGAGCCTAGTAAGCCAGAGCCTATGCATAGAGTGGTTCCACCCAGTGGACCCTGGCAAGATTGTACTTGTGATATCTTGGGGCCTTTACCCAGCGGGGAATACATTTTTGTCATTGTTGATTATTTCAGTCGTTATTACGAGATTGCTGTGTTAAAATCTGTGACTACAGAAAAAGTTATTTTAGCATTAATACCTATATTTTCGCGCTTTGGATTACCGCTGACGCTACGAACTGATAATGGGCCACAATTTATCTCCAATGAATTCGAGCAATACTTAAAAGAACATGGCATTAAACACTACACTTCAATTCCTCTTTGGCCGCAAAGCAACGGTGAGGTTGAACGCCAAAATCGCTCTTTGATGAAAGCCATACGAGTTGCCCATTTGGAGAAAAGGGACTGGAGGAGAGAGATCTACAAGTTTTTGACTGCTTATCGTTCTACTCCGCAATCAACCACCGGTGCGTCACCATCTTTTTTGATGTTCGGTCGCGAAATGAAAACCAAGCTACCAGAGCTTATACGCGATCCGGAATTCCTGTATGAAGAAGTTCGAGACAATGACTGGCAAAAGAAACTACGAGGGAAAGTGCAAGCAGACACTGATGGAAATCCAAGGGAATCAAGCATTCAAATTGGGGATACCGTGTTGCTGAAAGCCGATAAAACAAACAAGCTGACTCCTAATTTTGATTCTATTCCTCGAAAAGTTGTTGAAAAAGATGAAAGGAAGGTGACAGTGGAAGACGAAGAAGGAAATATGACGACACGAGATTCTTCGCTTGTGAAAGAATATTACGGCAATGAAACTCAGAGCGAGTCTAATAACAATTCAACATCGGACACAATTAATTCGGGGGAACAACGCCCTAAACGTAACATCCATCCACCAGTTCGTTTTAAAGATTATTGCATGTGTTAAACTTTATTTTGGTTGTGGAGTTATTTTATTTCAATTTCATATTTTGCGTCATATGCTATTACGCTTAAAGTTAAGAAAGGAAGGGATGTAGTGTATTGATTCAATAGAACAACATTGTAATGTATAAGCTAAATTTGACATTATTTCGTAATTTGTATTCTAACATTGTAACAACATTGTAATGTAATTTTGTATTCGCAGTTAGAACCAAAATATTTGTTTAGTAACGTGAGTCACATCCCCTGGGACTGAATAATGGTAGTGATAAATAAGTTTTCTCGCGTGTGAAACTTGTTGTTCAGTTTACGTTTGTGAGTGAAATGGAAAGCTTGTAAATAAATTGTATATAGCATCAACGATTATAGTGCTTTCGATAAGACCTAAGTTAAGGTCAGGTGCAACAGAAGATACTACAGCTCCTAAGTTACAAATCACGATCTCAATCGTTATGAAAAAATTTTGCTGCTTGATTTTGTTTTATTGATTCCATTTCACGCCTTTTAAGCCGTTTGTTTTGCCAAGATATGGCCAAACGTCTCTACAGTCAATTCGCTGATGAGCGAAATTCAATAATTTTTTCTCGGTCTCACGCGAAAAAAACTTTCAATTTCCAACGGCACAATCACACCTGCAATTAGCCAAGAAGTTTCTATGTTTTTTCTGCTTATTGTCTCACGATGTCACTCGAAAAAACTTCTTATCTACTTTGGTATTTGGCGGTCGCAGGATTACATTCTACAAAGAGCCGTCCTTTTCGAATGCCAAACAAAGACTGGCATTTGCTGCTAATTAACACTATATCTCTAATTTGATAACTTTTTCGTCTGAAATGATTTAAAACGATCACAACAGAAATAAACACAGTCATAAGATATTTTTGAAGTGGAGCAATAATTTTTAAGACCTTTTGGTCATAAGGCCTGAATATTTTCAAGACCTTTAAGAGTTAAGACCATGAAACCAATGATCAAAATCTTGAAAAAGCGGTCTCAAGACCTACATCGGGTAGGATAGTGCCCGGGGTAGCCTGTTTGACTAGGGCCCTTGGGAAAACTAACAGCTATTTCGACCGAACTCAATGGGGTCTGGTACCGTACCACTACGTGGAGACGGTTGTGGATTGGTGCACTGTTTAGATGGCTGTAGAAGATAGGCCATTACACACAACGTATTTTCTGAAGCGTTAGTGGAATTGTAGCTGAAGTCTAAAAAACTTACGATAACTAAGTTACTCACCTACGAATTGTATACGGAGTCGCGCAGTGTGCTATAGTGATGTAGCGAGCGCAATTGTTTTGTCGGCGCGCTGTCTTACAATTGCTTTATTCCCGCATTGTCACTTATCACACCACACAGCAACTTAATTAACATGCAACATTGCCAATCAGAAAAACTGCCCCAGTTCAATAATTAGTTTTGCGGTAGGACCTCTTCGTCAGAGACAACACAAACATGCAATGTTATTCAGCAGTTCTATCAAGTAGCACCCACGCAAACTGGGCTAGCAGCCTATCTATCTATAAGAACAATCCAAATGATAAAAGAAAATTGTTTAACGTATGGCTTGCCTCTAGACAAAGTTAATTAACCATAAATGAATAATAAATCTTACGTGGTATTCGTCCTGCACGGCACTCTACGCAGTTGTTCCAAGAAACTGGCAAAACATGCGCCCTAACAGGCAAAAACGGCTGCGTACTCTGCGTGGTTGTTATTTCTAGTGAGCACTTGCTTTTATCGATTTTAGCTTTGTTCGTCACGCTTGCATGACGAAATATTTCCAGCACTTCACGAATGGACGAGAGTTATATTTCCAGGTGTTAGTAAAAAACACGACAATTGACAATCAATCAATAAGTGACTTAGCAAAGTAAGACTGTCCACTGCTAGCAAAGGTGACTATCTTTGATGTGATTTACCTCACAAACTTTTAATATATTTCAATTGCTTGATAGGATTTTTCACAACATACTGCATCTCTACATCATGCCGATACAGTGGCTAATAAATTCAGTAACATTAATACCAAACTATTCTTGGATACACTGCAGCATATCTCGTCTGTTTACCAATTCAAAATTTGTGGCAAAGTCATGTGACAAACCGATAATACAACACCCTTACATAATGTGATGCGATTGAATGCGCTAGTTACAACCAACTCTTGCTTAGCCTGGGAAGTGCTGCACAAATGTTGTCCGTCAGAGCAAAAAGTGGATTCAAAATCCTTTATGAGTGAGAGGAAATTTACAGACGCTACTGCAGTGTTTCTTTGAAACATTCGCCGACACACTACCACATACATATGTCATTATTGACGTTATTTTTCTTCAACAGCAAGCACAAGCGCATTTTAATGGTGGAAACAAATTTAAAAAGCCTTTTAAAAAGTAATATTTTAAAAACCTATAGAAAGCCAAACGAGCGCTTTGGGGAACCTTTCCTTTTTTAATTCTTTAACTATTTATCCCTCATAAAACTGTTTTGCAACAAGCTGGAAGCAAAATGAAGAAGTTGGCGAGATAATCCCGCTTAAACGAATCTCAGATCCCAATAAAGTTTACCCTAATCATTATTTACCACATATTTCTGCTTTTCAATTTAAAAATTGTATGAAAATGAAACGATATCGCATGATTAAATTAAACTTTTGCAATGTAAAACGAATGATTTAGAATCAAAGGTTTGGCTCAATTCTTGTGGCACGACACAGGACAATTAGTTGTGACAATTTTTACGATTGAGCACCGTAAGCAAAGTACGATTACGCGCGTATGTCGTATGACACAAAAAAACAACGATGGACATGGCAGTGTGATGTAAAGAAGGGGAGCATTACGACCTTTCTGCGAAAGAGGCTAAAGTTCAAATCAAACACATTGCTGACGTAATGTTACCATGGGGACAGCTGAGCCATATTAATTATAATCAAATGCAAAGCTCCACAAGAAGCATATCTTCGTTTAGTAAAACGTAGGCATGTAACTCCTGACCAGGAAGATAATGTTTACAACCAAAAATATGCTTGCATGGCACTAAAGCGACTTCAATCCACGCTACATCCCGAGATTCGATAAAATCAAATCGCGTTCATGTCACAACTGCACGTAGATTAACAACCCACCCAGGATCAAATATTTCTATCAAAATTTCATTTCTTATGTTCAAGGAAAGTTTAGCCTTGGTACCGGCTGATCCCATTGCCAACGGATTGCCGCTTGGTTGATGGTGGAGTGCTCAGACACAGATGTTTCTGTAAGCTGGCCACTAGACGTTGTAGGTGCGTTGGAGTCAATCACTAAACCTTGAGAATGTGCATCTGCTAACATGTAAGGATCTTGCTGCTGCACTTGCTGCGCACCGAGGCTGGCTGCATCGTTAACAGTTGAGTGAATCTGCACAGGACGGTTGTCGTATTGTATCATCGAGGATGGTAGGGGAGATTTAACTGTAATAGAATTACTGCTGCTGACTTGATCCAAATCGTAACTGCTCGAAGTATAATTCTGCTCGCTTTGTGCTACGACCGGCGACGCGATTGCTGCTTCCGTTTTAACATGCAATGCATTTCGACCTTGAACCTCATCATGATTTTGAGCGACGGTTTTAGTTGTGAATGTCACTTGATTAGGCTTGCTCTCCTCTTTTACAACAGCGGCGGGCTGACCCTGGGAAGTGTGGAGGTTTATTACTTGATTGTACTCGACCATTGGGTCGGCAGGGGGGTCGATGCCGAGGGCGCTTGCAGTGGCGGAGATTGACAGTTGAAGTTTTGTCTTACATTCTTCAAGATGTTTCTTGAACGTAGCTTCACGGACGTAGACTTTCGAACAGCCGGGACAGAGATACGGACGAATTTCACCATCGTCGGTCGACGTAGTACTGCCCGGTACGATATCAGCCGCGGCTGCTGCTTGATTGATAACATCTTGCATTGACATTGAAGGAGATCGAGTCTGAAAAATATTTAACGCAATCTTCCTAATTCGGTAACATCATAGTTACAAAGTATTTGCTTCAAAAAAATGTCTTATACAACCCTTTTTAAAGCTGGCGAGACTGCTGATTACATGCAGCAGGAGGCCGATTGCAACTCTGCTGTACGGCGATATTTTAAAAAAATTCTACAGTGTTAGATACTAGTGACCTTCAGCCAAATTGTGTCGAAATGTTGCAAAACCGGACTGATGAAAATGACTTTCAACCGGCGACTTACTTCATGCGACTTCTCCTCATCAAGTTTCTTTTTATTACTCGCTCCTCTCTTACCCCTTCCCTTTCCAGGAGTATGTCGGGCGACATGCGATTTTAAATTTGTAAGTTGAGCGAACGATTTACCGCAATCAGGCCAGTGGCACTTGTAAGGTTTCTCTCCTGAGCCGGACCTGTACAATGAAATAAGTGTTACTGTTGATGTGGAGATGAAGCCAGGACGTAACAGATTGAGATTATTATTACGCGTATGAGCTCATGCTCTGTTTGCATGTCTTTCGTCAGACTGGGCCACCACGACAGGTAGACTGCCCGGCCCCACCATCTGTCTGCCACATAAAGACGGAGGCGTCCCGTTAAGTGCCTTGCCCAAGGACACAACAAGCAAGCTTGCCGGCTTGTTCTCCACACTATCCCTTATGTGCTGAGCGCCAAGCAGGGAAGCTGTGAATACCATTTTTTAAAGTCTTTTGGTATGACTCGACAAGGGAAATGAACCCCAGGTCTACCGACTGCGAAGCGGACGCTCTAACCACTACACCATCGCGCCGGTTTGAGATGGCATTATAAGACTGAGATGGCATTATCAAGACTGATCACGATGTCATGTCGAGAGCTTATTTCTTCAGTGCTTACATCACAATTAAAATTTTTCGTTATTACTGCGATCAGCAGCAACTAAAGTTACTTACTTAATACTGTATGATCGGGGCAAGTCGTAGATACCATTAACGAACTCCGCAGCTTCGCAACCAACTTCAACATAACTGGAGGAGCGAGTACAGTGCGATGCACAAACAACTTAAAAAACAGCTAAGCACCATAGAATGATCGCCCCGCTCCATCATATCTCAGCCTTATTAGTTAATCGTTCAAGGCCACGCTTTCCAAAAACATACTTTGGTGTATGACGAGCTTCATGACTCTTCAAATGAGATTGCTGAAGAAAAGCTTTACCACAACCAGGCCAGTGGCACTTGTACGGCCGCACTCCAGTGTGAGTTCTGTAATTAGAAAAGAACGTCAATCTTTTTCTAAACTGAAAAAGATTCAATTTCATCATTTGTTTCCTTACTTTACTGAACCAGAATAATTAAGCTGTTCACCTAGCATGTCGCAAAAAGTGACTTTTGGGCTGATCTATTCGGCTCAGTAACCCTACTTGTTTCGTTGCTATATGGCACACGCTTCATTTACTCACAATTTATGTATACCTCCAGCATGCACTTTTAAAATGTGATAGTAGTGTTTACACCATAACTGTATAGCATTTTAGGTTAGCGGCAAGTCACCCGTGTTGCAACTTGCATTGCAGTAAAAATTAACTCGCAACAGAGCTCACAAAATGAATTTGCAAGGCATATGCCGATAGAAGAAACAAAAGGTGATTCTGCCATTACAATCATTTTCTAAAACTGTGTCAAGGTAGTTTGCAGTTTCAGGTTTAAAGTTTGAATTTAATATTTAGGATGAACTGTAGAGTGGAAACTTATGCCGAGGGTGTATCACTGCTTGACTTACTGAAAACTATTTTAAAGCGAATTATAACCAAACTTGACTTAAAGCGCAAGCATTTCCGGCTGCAAAGCACACTAAAAAAAAAGCCGAAAACATGAATAGCTGACAACCATTGCAAAACGTCATGCTTCTGGTAGAAGCATACAGCTATGGAGGTAAAAGGACCATTCTTTCCAGATTTTTTGAACTCATTGAAAGTAAGGTATTTTTAAGCATAACGGCAACAAAACGACGACCTAAGCAAAATGTCATCAAACAGAATCAAGGAAGAGAGAACTTGGCAAATATTTTTGGCTCTCTCGAACTTTGCTTCTGGCTACGTTAATGACTTCTTGACTCAGCCAGCTCATCACCCAAACTTAGAAACTTTCAGGCAAAAAGAAAAGTATCGCACTAATGCTGTGCTGACAATAATTGCATTTTGTCGTTTCCTAATGAACAGCAACTATTATGGCTGAGACTAAACTGTAGCTGAATTAAGTTGCTAGAAAAAACAAAGAAGGCAACGAATTTAAAAAATGTGCACATTGCAGGGTGTCCATGTATTAAGGCAACCAACTTTCCGGTTAAATTAAGTGCATTAAAATTTGCTATTTTTTCATAAAACATTTTATCATTTTAAAGCTTAAACTCTGCACTTTTTTTTCAGATATATGAAATTTTTCTAAAATTAGTATTACGATGGCTGTAGATCGAAAAACAATTATCAAGCTTCACAAAATTGGTGAAACTATTGTTGAAATTGCAAAACGGATGAAAATGAATCGTTCAACAATTTGGAAAATTGTTAAGAAGTTTAAGGAGATTGGCAATACCCTCGATAGGGAAGGGCGAGAAAGAAAACGAACTATCCGCACCCCTCAACTCATCAAAAACACGAGGGAAGGGCTGCGACGACATCCTCGCCGAAGTTGCAGGACATTAACTGCAGCAGCTGGTGTAAGCAAATCCACCATGCACCAATTGTTGAGAGACGATCTAGGACGAAAACCCTTTAAGATGCTGCATCGTCATGAGCTGACAGATCGTCATGTGACAATAAAGGCCCAAAAATGAAAGAAAATTTTGAAGGACATTGATGAAGCCACGCTGCCCAATCTGGTTTTTACAGACGGGAAGAAATTCAACATTCAACAGGTGGTAAACCAGCAAAATGATAGAGTTTGGGCCTCCTATTCCACCACAGAAGGAAGGATTGTCACCAGACGTCAAAATTCCCTGTCTGTCATGGTTTGGGCAGCTGTCACAGCAACCGGGAGATCCCCCTTTCTTTTTGTCTCATCTGGAGTCAAATTGAACTCCCAGCTGTACATTGCGGACATTCTGGAAGGTTGTTTGTTACCTTGGGCCAACCAGCACTTCCAAGGCCAACCATGAACCCTTCAACAGGATTCTGCACCCTCTCATGGCTCCAAGTTAACACAATCCTGGATTTAGAAGGAAATTTCCTCTTCTATAAGTAAGGAAGACTGCCCAGCAAGGAGCCCAGATTTGAACCCCTTGGACTACTCCATCTGGTCCATCTTGGAGAATAAGGTCTGTTCCGCTCCTCATCCAACTGGGGAGGCACTTAAGGCCAGACTGTTAAAGGGGTGGGTCGCTATCCCTCAGGAAACGCTCCATACCGCATGTGCCGCATTCACAGACAGATTGAAGGTAGTAGTTAAAAATAAAGGAAGCTATATTGAATAAATAATATGTTTCGAAAGCTTTTACCTTAACCTATCAAGCCATAAATAGCAATACATTTTTCGCGTTTCTGAATTTTGGGTTGATGATAAAAGGATTGTTGCCTTAATTCATGGACACCCTGTACAAACGTAAATTCCTGACTTTCAAATTGCAACTTATAAAAACGCGTAATAAAATGCCCAAAATGGGCAACGAATTCGCTTGGGGAAAATTAATTCGGCCAGCCGAGATTCTGCAAAATTTATTGTTGGCCCGCGAAAAGGTTACCGCCCCCTAAGGTAGAGCGTCTGCTTTGTAGTCGGTAGACATAGGCTCAATTACCTTGTTGAGTCTTACCAGAAACTTCAAAAATAAAATTTAATTATTTTGTTTGGTGCCTAGCCGGAAAAGCAATATGGATCCTGTAGATGGTAAAAAATGAAACTGAATTAATTCAGTCATGACTAAACAAAAAGTACAATGCGCCTCTACGACCTGAGCACGAACCCACCATTTGTGCCACAACGACATTAATATCAGAACGATGAGTTTTAACTCAGCTTCCTTCATCCTATATTGGTTTTGCTTTTAATGCATCCGTGATTATATGAATGCATTGTACTCAGATGTTCAGCAGAACGTAAACGCCAACAAGTTGAACATTAAATTAAATGATGGTTGAAAGTTTAAATGCAATTTCGAAGCCAGTATTTACATTTAAAACAATCAATCAATTTCTTTGACAATGTTTTCATTCATGCAGACATTGTCAGTACACATTTTTCTCAAGTGTTGCCGCTAAAACTCACGCGTTTCCTTTACGTATGTCACCACTATAGAAATCGTGATACAAACTGACCTGACATGCTGTTGTACGTGAGATAGCTGTTTGAACGATTGTTCGCACATAGGACATTTGTAAGGTTTCTGTCCGCTGTGGATTCTCTCATGTTGTTTCAAATAAAAGTTTGTAGAGAAACTTTTTTCACAAAAGCTGCATCTGCACAAAAAAGAACCGCTTTGCCAGGAAGATTGATCACTGTTCAACATTATTACATCTTGCTCTGGTGTTTTAGGTTTTAAATCATGTATTAGCAAGCGGTGTAGATATCCGTAATACAAATTTCAAGCCCCCTCGAAAATCACCGACTAATTCAAAAAGGTACTTACTTATTGACGCACGCTGAACTAGCAATGCGTGAACTTGCATAATACATAAAAAGCGGTAAAACAACTCGCATTACAAGAAGAGGATGCCAAAGAAAAGAATTTCAGTATCTTTAACCAATCAAACGCAATGAAACATATTTCAGGAAAGTTCAAGTTTAATTTTGCTAAAAAAGATGAAAGCTTTAAGCAATCAAATGTTTTTTCAGGTGTCTGCAGATATTTCATTTTCATTGATTCAAATATATTTACCTCTACTACTCCAAAACAATCCTTACTTGCGGCCTGGCCCTCCGCAGTTTCTAGCAGTTAAGAGCCACACTATATTATTGATTGACCACAAATATAACTTTCCACCAACCTGAACGGCTTGCCTTGATGATCAGTATGAAGACGTGAATGAACTGTGACAGCACTTTTGTTAGGGAAAGTCATCTAAAATAATAATGAAGCTTAACATTAATAAATTAATCCCAGTTTTTGCAGATATGCCGTTACAGACTGTAAATTAGTTAACATCCTATGCTAACTAATAGCTGTCTGATGTCTACGTAAAACAACAGCCATGCAAAAAACTGTAAAAATATGCTGAAACACAGCATACACAATTCGTTTGCAGAGTATATCTTGTCAAGAGAACCAGACGTGTATTCGACAAATACATCTACTAAATTTACATTTGTCTCCTCTTGGTCACTGGAGTATCGTCAAAACAATACGGGAGAATGCAACGCTGAAGATTTTAGTCATACCAAGGGACAATGACGTGAATATATTTGTGAAATGACGTCTATATCTGTTGATAACTGAAGTACATTGAAAACCATTGGCCATTATTCAGGCAAAACGGAACAACCGGTTTTTAGCAACGAATTTAACTTAATGCCACAAGCATAATTAGGTAACGTCAATAAAGCAGTCTTTTGAAGCTTTATTCAAAGCTATTTTTAAACTTTGTATCGCAAAACAACTGTTCAAAAACAGCAATCGCAAACGTGACTAGACGACAGCCCGCCATTATATTCAAATTAAACAGTTATTTGAATCGAAAAAAGGTTTAAAAAACTACTTCGAGTTGACACGAAACTATTTGAATCATGCTACAAATATCAGTTTCTGGTAATTGAAAAATTTTTATGCAATAGTCATATAAAAATACAGTGTGGTACAGCCCTACCTAAAAGCAATTACTGAAGCTGCCTATCCACCGATATCGATAAGTGCATAGCATGATAATAACTTACTTAGATCAAATATTTTGTACCATCAAAGTAATTGAATTAAAGAATTAGTGGTCTGCACACGTAGTATATTAATTATCATTAACATTTCTCTGAACATACCTGGCAGATTCTACATGTGTATGTACGTGCACGCGGTTCAATTGCATCAGGGTTGGAAAGTTCTATGGACATGTCATTCGTCGTAGCAGGATCACTGCTTGGTTGATTGCCGCTCACTCTGTCATGCAATCTGTTAATATATAAGCAATAACGATCACGAATCGTATCAAAGCCAAGAAAATTACTAAACCGCACAATTTATTGGCTGGTAGGGGAGACACAAAGCTTCAATACAAAGATGCAACACAGCAACTTCAAATAGTTTTTAAACTGTCAACTTTTAAAATGATGCCAGTCAACACTATTCTTTCCATCCTAAAATATTGGGAACTAATAACGAACACTATCAGCCAATAATCTGCAATACTAGGATTAATGTCAAGACATACCTTGACATAGCGCCAATTCAAAAACTTATTTTGACCATGCCAGACTATTATGCAAAACATATTTGTGAAAAACGTTAACAGCAGCAAGCATTTGTAAAGTTCAAGGTAGGCCCAAACTAAAAAAAAAATTAAAATCTCCGCACACGTGCATTACTTACTGATAAATAGGTGAATTTGAAACCTGTGAATCGGCAACTATTGTTGAGGTCGTTTGAATCTCGCCACCACCTGCTACCTGCTGTAAACATTAAGGTAGATTGTACTCATGCAACCTTTCACTGGTACAATAAAAAAATGAATACAAAAATCATATTCGGTTAGAGGTACGAGATTTTAATTACGGTTAGATGAAAAGAAACCCCACACGGGCACTCAAAACACTTCTATAAATCTAAGATCCACTTGCATAGCGTTTGAAAGAGAAGAATCGTCTTGTATTTACTGTGCATCAAATATGGCGCTGCACAAAAAAAACATGTTTTCGTAAGATAAGCTTGGCCGAAAACTGTAAGTGCTGCTTTTAGTTGCAATCCACAAAGTTATAAATCCATAAAACATTTGCTTGCCCACAACATACGTTGCAAAAAGCCTGCAAAATGAAAAGTAGTTACCTCTTGAGAAGGAGTATCATTAGTTTTCAAAATGTAATCATTACTGGTTATGGTCGTTGACAACCGAACTTCATCATTACCGTTTGGTTGCCAATAAAAAGTTCCAGATTCCATTGTCGTTTATCTAACAACAGGATCTATTATATACAAACAAGATACAGGTAATGAAGTACTACGGTATGCCATGCAATGCAGCACAGAGGGAAAGCTGACCAAATATAAAACTTTATTTTTTGGTGATATCACCAAAAGAAAATAGCAGCTAGAAGAATAAATGCAGTATTATCAATATCCTTGTTCAAGACAGAACAAAAAAAAGTGTTTAAAACACTGCAAATTTCATGTTCTCTTACGACAAAATTGTAATTTCCACAAAAGTTACAATTTTTCTGTAACTGCTTTGAAGTTACCTGTAAATAGTGTTTTGACAACCACCGAAGAGATTTCATGAATGGGAAGTTTAATTAAACGCATGTTAATCAAATCAGAAACAAGAACATTAGCGTAAAAGAGGCTATAAAATATGGCAATGTGAATACAGTAGATCTGCGCAACCACAACAAAACATTTCAATTTATTCAATAGTCTTTCTTGCAAAATAAATACCTTGAATGACTTGGTCGAACAACTCTATAACTTTTATATTTACTGGATTAAAATTTGTATGAATAGCTTTGTCAGATGACAATAAATCTCTCACTCGTAATTAAACAACGAGCATTGAAAGGGAATTCGTTAATACAGTCTGTTTACAATAACCTACGTCAGGAAAAGTGTCATCAACCTACGGCAGAATGGGTACATCATAATAATGTTTGCAGTTAAACCTGCTTTAACAAGAGTCTGCACTTCAACTATCAAGCATTTCTACTGCAAACAGTAAAAATAATAACATTGGGTTTCATGTAAATGAATATGATAAACTAAAAAATACAAAGCATAAACTTATTCCATATCACTTAAAAGCAATAAGAAGAAAATTTTCCATAACAATATATTTCAAAAAGCTTGTTCTGCTTGCATGTGTGAACTCATATGGGTAGTGAACTTTATTTGCGTTGAGGTGCTTCAGAGAAAAAGATTCTTAAGAGGCATTTTGTAATCCACGGTATTCTAACCCTATAAGCTATTTTGCTTTGAATACTCTAGATCGGTCATGGTTTGCTGCTCAGTTGAGCGGATCGGAATAGCAGGTCACCAAACTAACTTTTACATTTATACCAAGATAACTAAACAGCTTTAACTATGAATAAAGAATAAATACAAACAACTTTGCTTTTATCATGAGTTGGCAAATGTGCAACAATTTAGTCTGGAGTTTCGTTTTGCTGCCTGCCTCACTCAACAATCTCTAGCAACTAGGGCTACAATCCCAGGGTCTAGTTGCATACACGCTGCTGGTAGTTACTGTCTTTTATCATTTTTTTTAGTAACATAGTTATAATGGAAGGAGCTAGTCACATCATCATCCATTAACAAATTGATCAATCCAGAGCACTTGACAGCACAATAAACACTTCCTTAAGTTTTTTTTGCCAAAATCTCAGAGTCATCACAGGATGTAAATGAACGAGCTATATTTAAACAACGCGAAAATACAATAATCAAGATCTACAGAAATTTATATTGAAATAAGAAATTACTGAACCGTAGAAATATAAAATTCATACCAAAACATTGAATTATGGAAATATGAAAAAATACCAACCAAAGAGGAACAGATATCACTAAAATATGGAAGTTTACAGAAGTCAACGAAACCAAAAAATACAACAACTTTATTTGGTAAAATTGCATATTAAGATAAGTTTTTCCCTTAATTTTCACATTTCTGTGATTTCTGCAGCAGTTTTTCTTACATCCCAAAAAATTCAATATTTCAGCATTTTTGTATTGAGGTGTTGCCCCTATATTTATTTCTGATCAGAAGAAAACTTTTTGCTGGATATATTAGTGCAATGTGATCGTACAGTACCTGTTTTAAAGTTATCAGTACTGGTTTGTATAGCGAATTTCTACCATTAGCACTACAACTAAGCACAAAAAATATATGAAGTGCTTTTTTGCAGGACACAACACAGCCATTGTTATGTCTTTGCAAATCGTGATCAATTGATCATGATCATCACCATCATGAACAGCAGCATGACACATTTGACTGCAGCATTACTGATAATTTTGCTATCATGTCTAAAAAAGTAAATCCACTTCAAAATTATTATTGGAAAGCTGGCTCTACTTTATTGATTGAATGAAGTTACCTCTCTCTGGTTGTGGTTTAAGGAAAAATGAAAGGAGACGTTTCCTCGAAAGAAGACGTTTTCTTAAAGGAAACGTTCTTTTTAATTCATAGAAAAATCAACGTTTATTCATCTTTTCTACCAAAAGCCTTTGCAGTTCTGATTACATCCAGGCATAGTTTTTTTTAGGTCTTTTTGTCTTTGGAAAATAGCAAGTTTATTTAAGCTTACAATAACTATACTAATATACTTCAAGGCATATCAGTGTTTTCAAAAAACTGAGTGTGAACCTATAAGCACCATAACAACAAAATCTGGAGCACCAGCTATCAAAAGCATTTAAATTCTGCACGTTTGCAAAACTAATTGTTTTTTTCCAAATCTACCTTTTAACCATTGTTGTAAACGCATGTAGCATTGAACAAACCTAATAGAGACAACCGTTAAACACAGATTTACAAAAAATTACAGCAATTATTTATATCGGTTGAAGAATTTTGTATGGAGATCAACTTCACTATCTTCTACAAACCTTTTGGCCCAAAATAGCAAACTGTGTACAGCCCACTAAAAGTATTGATGCATCCAAAATTGCTCCTGAGACCACTGATTTTTAAGTTGGGTGCACATAAACTAGCTGATTGCCAAGCTTTTTGAAGACAAGCCAAACTATCAAAAACTTGAAGAAAACTGCATCTACAGCAAGGGTTACCACAAAAATAAGCCATGTAACTAATTTTTGAAATAGAGTTGTTAGTTTTTTTCCAGTTATATCATGTGACTAACTGACTGTTGCTTCTCACACTGATGCTTGATAATGAAGTGGGATTGGAATTGGATCTAGTTTACTCTCAGTAACTGCTACTTTCCTCTCAGTAAACTAGATCCAATTCCAATCCCACTTCATGATCAAGCATCAAGTGTGAGAAGCAACAGTCAGTTAGTCGCATGATATAACTGGGAAAAAAGTAGCAATTCTATTTCAAAAATTAGTCACATAATTGGTTAACCCTGCATATTGAACACGTGACCATTGCTTCTTGTTGCCTGTTCTTGTTTTCAGGATCAATATGGTTGATAGTCAATCTTTTGCATTGTACATAATTTGTATTGAAAATGGCACCACTTGAGGTTTGAAACATTTGCAGAATATTTCCAACAAAGTGATTGGCTGTTATTTTTGGAATAGAATACCACTAGTCAGTTAAACAGCAATTAAAGATTGATTCCATGTTACACTTCACCAAACTGTTTTCTTGCATTAAAAAGTTTTGGTAGGCCTAGTGACTACTAATGCGCTATGCCAGTAAAATTAATTTTAAACACACCAAATTATTGGAAGCATTTTGACATAAGCTGTGATGAAAGTGTTCCATGTTTGGCTACATTTCAAACTTCATATTGGGCTTATCTTTTCTTGTGCAAGTGGACAGTTACAGCTAGTCTCATAACAGACAGCAAGAAAAACACATTACCGGTACTTATTCTATCAGTTCAATAACTTGCAATTTGACCCTTGCTCCAGGTTGCTACACGGCAGTCTTATAGTTAAACTAAGCGTAGCCTATGCAGCTGCGCAGTACATGAACTACGTCACTGCTTCACCTTACTGGTCAGCAGCTAGGTCCATACCCGTAGACTGATGCTCCTTCCTACCGTTTAGGCTAAGAAAATGTAAACATGATCAGAAAAAGAAAAAAAAATGCAAGCTTACCCTGAACTTTTTCAATCTACTTTGCTTTCTTCTTTTGCTTTCTACAGTTGGGAGTACCCGTTGCGTACAATACTAGCAACAAGCAAACGTTACAAAAAACGCCCTTTTTTCCAAGCTCACTGTAAAGAAAAAAACGCTTAAGTGTTCAAATACTGATGACTCTACCACTACAACTCACAATCAGTTACAGAACCGCTGCGTGAAGTAAAAACTTTTAACAATAGAAGTAACCGATATAGTAAGTTGTCGGATTGTCAACAGTACCCAACAGCAGAATTGCCTAAGAACTGAATCTTTGCATCAACGCTAAGAATCAAGTCGCCATTGTTGCCGAACAGTTGCTAACACAGCGGAACGTTCTTCAAAGCGAGGTTCGCGCTATTGGTCAATGGATATCACGTGACCGATGAACCGTCTTTAGGTCAATTCTCCTGTCACTCAAATTACACAGTGCAAAACAGTTAACTTACAGTCTGCGATTTTACTGACCTGGCCAGCTAGCGGTGATAAGTCTGTTCATTTTCACGATCTCTACGAATTGCTTTGGGTTTGTTAGTCTCCGCCGTTGATTTGTTGAAAGCACGACATCAGTCTAGCAGATTTCCTGCAACACATTACAGTAAGGTATGCTTTCTGCACAATGAACTTCGACCTGTGGTGTAGTGGGTAGTAACAACAGTGGTGTTGGTAGACGGGCGTTAAATTAAAGAAGGGTCACGCGATCCACGTATATCAAGACCCAATATTAGGCTGGCCATTTTTTCGAAATGCAAAACCGGGACGCATATTGCAGACTACCGGTACCAACATGACGCTACTAACATTCTATATTATTAATATATACTCGGTATAACTAAATCACATTATGTAAGTGTACTTTAGATACAATGAAATTGATTTTTTTGGCAAATCACCAGTTAGAGAGCCTTATGGTACTAAGTACAGTACAACAAAAAGACCGAATTACGTTTTTCAACAAATTAATGATAATATTTATCTGGGCGAAGCACCTTTTTCAATAGCACAATGTTTGATTTTATGTTTTAATAAAATTCAGTAAATGTCAAAAAATTATTTTGATTTTTGCTCTTGACGAGAGCTTTGACATTTTGTTCGTGCATACTGCTTCTGTCATCAGACCACATATTTTTCATAATTGAAAAAATTCTTTCGGCAAGTGCAGTTCTTCCAGGTAAACAAGATACAAACTCGACCAGTTTTTGAAATTTTGGAATGGGAATATAGGCCTATCATTATCCTGAAAGCTTGGAACAATTGGGTCCACTTTCGCTCATAAGATATCGGTGTATTTTGCCATCTCTCCATTCTATGTTGTGGTGATTTCCCCTCCTCTTCCTCGGGATGGAGGTACGGCACGAACGGCAATTCAGGTTCATGCCGTCAACCTAATTGAAATTAGGCTAGGGGAAGATGGCAGTCCATTTCGAACCAGTCATAAATGACTGGTAGCCCCCACCACCAATAAGGCGGATTGCCACTAATGGGCAAGAGTCGCCTTTTACGACATGCTGGGTGAGCAACTTGACAATTGTAACCCGGTGAAGACGGGTAGGCCACCTGTCTGCCCCATAAAGGTAGGGTGGCCATACGTCCCGTTTTTGGCGGGACCGTCCCGCTTTTTCAGGCCTGTCCCGGTTAAAAAATCAAATGTCCCGCTTTTTCGCACAGTTATGCAGCATAGCTTGACCTAGGGTACGCCAAAGTGAGCCGTGACAAACCAGGATATGACAGCAGCGAACCCTACTTGAACGATGATTCCAGCCGAAAAGTGACAACAAATGGGCAGCGAAATAGGTGGTGACCCCCCCCTTTTTTTTTTGGAGATCCACCCCACCGTAGGCGCGACCGCGGTCTTGAGCGCCTCAATTATGATCTAGAATCTACAGAAGTCCACCTCATGCACAAACGGGACGCTCAGATGGAGGTTTGTCCCGCCTAAATCGGAACGCATGGCCACCCTACCTAGTCATAATAGCAGTCTGCAATAGGCGTCCCGGTTTTGCATTTCGAAAAAATGGCCAGCCTGCATAAAGGTGGAGGCGTCCCGTTAAGTGCTTTGTCCAAGGACACAACAAGCAAGCTTGCCAGCTAATTCTCCACACTATCCTTTTTTTATGCTGAGCGCCAAGCAGGGAAGCTGTGAATACCATTTTTTAAAGTTTTTTGGTATGACTCAACCAAGGGCGTAGCCAGAAAAAAATTGAGAGGGAGGCCAAATTTTGCAACTATTATTGTGACATCATTTAGTTATAACGGCATTTTGACTTTCGTGAACTACGTTCGTCGCTACTATAAAAATTGCTGTACAAAACTGAGAAAGTGCGAATGCGATTTCACTGATCTAATGTAGTTTTATAAAGAACGGCTTTAGTAGTTCAACTTCAATTGTGATGTATAACACACTATATAAGAAATTTCAACGAAACCACTTCCACTGGTAGGTTGAACGTTCTGATAAAAGAAGCGACGTCTTTGTAGTAGTCCGCATCGCAATAAACCAAGAAAGCGCTCAGCAAGACGCTTAATTCTTGCAATTACCATAACTTGGATCAATTCATCACTCGACTTAGATGTAGAAGAAAAACTTAAAGTCACGCCTGGCCCACCCCCTCCCCACCCTCTTGCTAAAAGTCAACAATAAACTCTAATGCACCTGCAGAGTGCAAAAAAATTTACGTTTTTATTTTTTTGATACTGTTTTGTAATTTGACTTAAAATTCAGGGGGGGCCATAGCCCCTTTGGCCCCCCCCCTGGATACGCCTATTGACTCAACTTAGGGAATGAATCCACGGTCTACCGATTGCAAGCGGACGCTCTAACCGTCACACCATCGCGCCGGTGCTCTCTATTCTATCGCTAGCAGAGTTGTAGTTGTTCACCAGAACGTGCTCATCGAAAAGGGAGGCGATATCAAATTGTTTGCTTCGCAAACACGCAGCTGATCTTTTCCGCAGATGCACATACAGGTTGCCAGGATAGGTCTTCGCTTGAGTTCAGCCAAAGATGAGGTGTCGCACCTTCGTAGGAGTCTCGATAAACATCCAGGTATGATTCACATTTCTCGTAAAAGCATCTAGTTTCATTAAGAAAAAACCTTGCATCCACTTCTCCATCTTTCTCAAGCTTTTCCCATATAGACTTCGCTTGGTCAGGAACAAAGCTACTAACTCTGTTTTGGTGTAGGTTCAACTGCAATTTTGTAGGAATAATCACCACATCCACCGCACTCGTTTTTTGTCCCTCCAACTTCAACATTGTTTCGTTAAAGTACTTCAGCTGTTCATAAACGAACCAAAGATTGAGTTCTTGGGTTGGATTCTCAAAACATTGGCGAATCATAGTTGGGAAATGTTCTTGCGAATTAAAGTAACTCTTCAATGCTTCAAACATCTCAAGAACCCGCTCCAAAGCTGGTAGCAACGACAAAAATCTGGTATTGCTGTGCTGCAAACAGAGACGTAGCAGCCGCCCCCCAAACCCCCCAATTGGGGGGGGCCCAGGCCAACTTTGGGGGCCCAGGCCAACTTTGGGGGCCCAAGTTAGTCTGAAATTGCTTTTTGGCTACGTGACTATTTTCAGTTCAGCAGACTTGTTTACAACCGATTTAAACTGTAGGAAGAAATCGGCTTGTGACATCATAAGTGAATGCAACGTCATTTTATCTCGCAGAATCTAGAATATTTCGATTGATTTTCTGGTAGAATCTTGAATATTCGATTGACGTAACAATGCCGTTGTTACGCAACAATCATAGAATGGTCTGGAATTCTGTTTGGCTATAAATACCGGGACTATATATATATATACACTGCAGAGTGCAGATAAAGTATTTTATTGACATTGTATAGAATGAAACGTTCAAAAAGTGGTGCTCAAAAGAGAAAAGAAGCAGCCACTGCTCGAGATGCTGTAGCGAAATTGCCCAAGATGACAGATTTTTTCAAGATTACTGAGCAGTGTAGACCTGGCACTAGTACCGAGAGGGATGAAGAAAACTATAGTGTACAAGAAAAAGAAGACTATGACGATCAGCATCAAAGTGATTGTGAATTTCCAGAAAATGTAAGTTGTGATTTACCTGCCAATACGCAACCTTCAATATCAAAAATAACTGAATCTCAATTTACCCCTATCCCTGATGACCCATGTAAATGGCCTGAAAGTATTTCTGATGCTCAACGATGTGATATAGTAAAGCGTGGACCACATCAACTAATAATGAATTTTCCATATAATAACACAACTCCAAGGCGACGTTTTTCCTCCAACCATTATAAACGTGTGTTACCTAATGGTGAAAGTGTTTCACGGTCGTGGCTAGTTTATTCTGGGGAATCAGATCAAGTTTTTTGCTTTTGTTGTAAGCTATTTGGAAAAACACTAAGCCCCTTTTGTAGTGGTATAAATACATGGGAGGGTTTTTCGAAAAAACTGAAAGACCATGAAAACGGCATTTCCCACCAAGAATGCTGCAGTCAATGGATGTTGCTAGCTGAAGGGATAAGAAATTCATCCACTATCGACAAACGCGAGATGAATATTTTTTTCAATGAAAGACGTTTTTGGAGAAATGTTTTAGAGAGACTTATCGACATTGCCTTGTTTCTATCGGAAAGGAATCTTGCTTTTAGAGGATCTGAAGAAGTCTTAGGATCTCCTCACAATGGAAATTTTCTGGGTATATTTGAGCTTTTGGCAAGAAGAGATCCGATCCTAAAAGAGCTTCAAGACAGAATCAAGAATAAAAACACTAAAGATCACTATTTGAGTCCTACCATACAAAATGAACTAATTGAATTGCTAGCGACAGAAGTTGAAAAAGAAAATTTACAGCAATTGAAATTGGCAAAATATTTTTCTATAATTTTGGACTGCACTCCAGATATGTCACATCATGAACAAATGTCTGTCATTCTCCGTTATGTACTATGTAATGAAGAAGCTGCTGTTGTTAAAGAAACATTTTTTGGCTACTTGAGAATAAGTGACAGTACTGGGAAAGGCTTGTTGGACGCTTTCTTAGAAAAAGCGACCGAACTGCAACTCGAATTGTCTGATTGTCGAGGTCAGTCATATGATAATGGTGCTAACATGAAAGGAAAACATTCTGGGGTCCAAGCAAGAATGCTAGACATCAATCCCAAAGCTGTTTACGTGCCCTGTGCAAACCATACCCTTAACTTAGTTGTTGTTGACAGTGCTAATTGATCGACGGAAGCATTGACATTTTTTGGAGTACTTACAAGGTTGTATGTGCTGTTTTCTTCCTCTGCTCAGCGTTGGGAAATTTTGAAGAAACATGTGGAGCTGTCCATAAAGTCACAATCTGATACTCGTTGGGAAAGCAGAATTAAATGCATCAAACCTCTTCGATACAATTTAAAAGAGGTGTTGCTGGCACTGAAAGACTTGGAAGCCATTTCCATAGAAAGAAAAGATGGAAGAGCTGCCTCAGAAACAAAATCGTTGATAGCTCATTTATCAAAATGGAGTTTTCTTTTGTCGGTGTTTATTTGGTATGATATCCTATTCCAAGTCAATAAAGCAAGCAAGATTCTTCAATCGTATGGAGTCTCCCTTCATACAATTGAAACGGAAATCCAGGCAACTGAAAAGTTTTTGCAAAACTATCGCACAACGGGTTATGACAGTGCCGCAACATCTGCTGTTGACATAGCACAGGAATTGGATATTGATCCTTCTTTTCCTCCGTCAAGAAGTGGAAAGAAAAGAAGATTGTTTGATTACCAAGGTGAAGAGGAACAACGAGCTACTCCTGAACTGAAATTTAAAAGCAACTTTTTCTATCCATTAGTAGACCAGGCTATTATGTCAATAAAGGAGCGCTTTAATTTGTTACGTGAGGTTTCTTCCGCCTTTTCGTTTTTGTACACACGAGACAAACTTTTGCTTGTGCAACAAGAAAATGCTCTTCTTACTTGCTGTAAAGAGTTCCAAAAAAAGTTCGGTGACATTGATTCTGATGAAATGAGCGCTGAGCTACAGCGGTTTGTTTTAATTTTACAAAAAAAACGCAATCTCAATACGGCTCAAGACTTTCTGAACTATCTTCTAAAGACTCATTTATTTGAATTGTATCCGAATGTGTACTGTACATCGCACTTCGAATCTTACTAACTTGCCCCGTGACTGTTGCCAGCGCTGAAAGAAGCTTCAGCAAATTGAAACTGATCAAAAGTTTTAATAGAACGTCTATGACAGACAGTAGACTATCTTCATTAGCCATGTTGTCAATTGAAAATGACTGCGCCCGATCTCTTGATTATGACAATGTCATAACAGCATTTGCGAACAAAAAGGTTCGCTCCAGACTATTTAAATGATACTGTGTTTTTATAACTTTTTCATGTTTTTCAGTGTCATTGCTTTCGTTTCGCAGTGTCTGCATAAATGTCCTACTGAACTCTGGCATCGGTGCCGAATTTTTTATGACTTGCACCTTCGGTATCGGCATGCTTTATTCTGACATTAGCCTGTTTACTTATGTACAAATTGTGGTGTATTTTCTTAATGCAGCTTTTCAATTTTACACATCTAAAGTGATATGACCTGTGCGCAGGGGCTCTTGCGCTTACTTTGGGGGGGGCCCGAAGTTGGAGTGCTACGGGACTGGCTGCAAAAGTCTTTGGTACTCAACATCAGCAAAATCGCAAAACTCTTTAAGTTCTAAATCCCGAAAAGTGTAATTGTGAAAGACTTTTTTATTCGAAACTTTACGAGCTTAAGTTCGTATATGTGAAAAAATTTATAAAGCTTTACAAGGCTTCCTACGCATACTGGCAAAGTGTCCACAGCATGCTGAAGGTAGTTGTGTACGATGTGAATTGTACATCCGATATCTACGAGGTCTCGTTTTACATTGTCCTTAATTTTATAGAATACATTATTTTGTCCTCTTCTTTTAATACCGCCAAAGTTAGTGATGCAATTGTCCGCACAAAATCCAATCAATTTATCCTTAAGTTTTGTTTGGTCTATCTAGTTTAGGATATCCCTGGGTCTAAAACTGAAAACAGGTACATGTAATATTTTGTGCAATATTTCAGCTGTTTCAGCTGAAAACAGGTAATATTTCAGCTGTTTCTGCGGGAACCAATTTAAATTCCAAAAGCTTTACCTTAAGGCCACTTTCTGGTAAATAGTAACGAACCACAATCGGCACAAGTTTCACTTCTTTCATGTTCGAAGCATCAATTGTAACAGTGACAAAGTTTATTTGGTCTAATTCTTGGTGAAGTTCATCAGTACACATTGGGTCAATGACGTTAACGACTATAGCTTCACACTTAGTTTTCCCAAACGAGAATTAAGGTTCGAACAGTTTTGAGACCAAATTGGAAGTACAATCAAAACTTCTGAAAGTTTGACCGTGCGTAGCAGTGTGATAAGCAACAGTTGCTTCTTTAGCAGCTAAAGCTAGAGCAGCATCGGAGCCAATATTTTTGAAAAAAAAGAGGTCACTCGAGATAAGGATGCAGCTGGTTCAAGAGACTTTGCGCTTTTTGTTTTTAAAATGGTTATTAACGTCTGCACGTCCACCATTGGCTTTTGAAAATACAGAACCACAACGATTGCACAGCACGTTACCATTTTCAGTGTCTTTCAGACAAAGAAATTCTCGCTTCAGCTCAGCTGTAAACTTACATTTTCTTTTGGGCATAATGTCTGATGGTAATGCTACAAATCAAAAATTAATCTAGTGCTCTAACACTAACTGAAATTTCTCTTCAAAATATGGATTACTTGGTTACATCGACCTCTGTCAAGTTTTACCGAAATCCCGCGGTTATGTCTTAAATTGGATTTGTGTTGAAGCTTCACGATATTTATCTGTGGGAGCTTTTTCGTTGAATTTTAACCGAACGGCAAATGAAAAAAGCAAGACGCAAAAATTACACTGGAGAATGGAAATATCGACAATTCGTTAGCTACTTAGAATCTGCACTCTCCGATTGGTACACTGCAACTACTTAGCATCTGACACTATCTCGTAAAAGAAAGTTGATAAGATATACAACCATTTACTATTTATCGGAAGCAGGTTCGGATAAAATGATTGCGTGGCGATACCTTCTCGTTAAGCCTACCCTGCCTTTCTCAGTTTCTGCCACACCTTACATTCCAACCATCGTGCAACTGCGGTAAAGAAATTCTAATCTCTTTGCAGGCACTCAATCTGTGATATCACAAAGGTAGGAATTTGTGCCTTGCAAGTTTAATATGACCACCTTGGGACCAGACCATTTTGGTCATAATATCCGAATGGTTATAAAAACCGAAGCCGCCAGAACAGCTCCTGAATCAACGTCGTAAGCCACAAGAAGTCCAAATACCGTCAAAATCATCGTTTACCCGAAGTAACAGTATGACGTTGGCAGTAAAACAAAGTACAGTACTGTAACACTACAAGTGACGGTAAAATTTAGCACAGTGTGTAACAATATGTTGAAAAGGCGAAGTTATAAGTGAGTGGCGGGAAAAAATACTGTACTGTAACAAGAAAGATGGAGAAAATGTTGGTCATATTATCCGAAATTTGGTCATATTAAACGGAGAATTTTAAATGGAGAAATTCCGGATCGTACCAAATTGGTCATAATAAGCGGCTGGTCATATCATCCGTGGTCATAATAAGCGGCGCCTATTGTATAGCAGATGGCTCGTTTGTGTAGTCGACATATTAACAAAAGCAAATCTTGAATCGAAAATTCCGGGACAAATTGGTAAACTGGGCGGGACACCGGGACCGAGGCCAAAAAACGGGGCTGTCCTGGTGAAAACGGGATGTATGGCCACCCTATCCAATATAAAAAAGAACCTTGACACAAAAAATATTATTTGGAAAATTGGATTACGGAAAAGAAAATACACAAAAATAAAGGAAAAGGTCTTTTCCATGAATTTTGATTGAAAACTCGTAACTTTAGACTATGAAAATATTGATCTCTACAAAACCAGTCTTCATCTTCAATATGGATTAAAAATAGAGTTTTTTCAGCTTTCTCACCATTGGTTTACGGCAGTGATTCTTAAAGTGGGTTACATGGAACCCTTGGGTTTCACAAAGCAAGGTCAGGGGTTCCGTAAAGCTACTGTATATTCGTAAAAAAAGTCCGCAGTGAATTCCGAACATATCTGCCAATCTTGCGAATATATTCCAAGATTGCATGTCGACAAGCGATCGATCTCCAAAAAAAGGTCTTCATGACATTAACTTTGCCAAATAAAATATTTCTTTTATTGTATTAAGTATTCATGTAAATAAGGGTTCCGTTGTATTACCAATAATGTCAAAGGGTTCCATAGCAAAAAACCTGATAACCGCTGGTTTACGAGAAAAGACACTATCCGCAGTTTGGGAGGCTTCACTGTGGGTTGCCACGGCATTGCCATGACATCGAGATAAAAATCTTCTGTTTAAATCACGCCTCACATTTTCGTTAAGACATGTGAAGCATTTGTGATAAAAATCTTTTTAATATAGGGGCATCATTGCTTTAGTTCCGATTGGACTTAATCCGGCTTTGATGGTAGTCGTGCGGGGGGCCAACTGACAATAATCTAAATGGCAATTACTGGTGTGACCAACAAATGTTACCAAGAAGCTGGCCGAAAGATATTAATCGCGCAGCCAAGTTTTAAAGAAAAATTTTATGGAAGAGCAACTATTGAGAAACTTTGTATTTTATAGAAGGGGCTTTGCAAGTAGCCGATTTGCTTTGCGCACAATTATTTTCAAAGTTTTCAGAAATGTGATTTGTGAAACTGATCAAGTCCAAAATGGGTCCTTTGCAAGCTAGCTTGTCGTTTTACTGAGTGATAGTTGATTCACTGCGTCAACTCGTTGTCAAACAGGTGTCTCTGTAATCTAACTTATTGACAAGCCTGCTCAGCAATATCATCCGGCTCGCCACTCTTCATTTAATTGCTATTGCTAGGGTGCCCGTCTTGTGAATTTCTCTTAATTTGTTAAGCTTGAATCGCCTTCAAGCCAACAAACAAATTTTTTCGTCTGATAAATAAAAAATAATTATTTTGTTAGGCCAATTGAGTAATTCGAATTTACAGAATGATTCCTAAAGCAGACTAATGTCTTTTTCGTGTTATGCTACATGCATTTTTGTACGAAAATTTTCATTTGCTCTAATATTTGTGTGGTGTTACACACTGCCTAATACATAGCATGTCTTGTTGAGTAGCATAAGATTTGGCCAACAAAAATGTTTTTCTTCGGTTTTGTCCCCCAAAATATGTAGGCTAATGGTACGTACTTTGTGGACAAAAGCGGATGTTCGAACGACATCATGCACTGCAAAGCATCGCATAAGTATCCAAGCGAATTAAAATTTTTGTACAAAAAGCTAAAAAGAAAAAAACGTGCAAAAGCAGAACAAAAACGTATTCTTTGTGCACGTTTACTTGTAGTCTATTGAGACATACTGTAGTTGTCAGCTTCAAGGCGGCAAATTTGAACAAAGTCTGCACTTTTTTTTGGTTAGGCCAGGGTTATTTTATGGCGTTTTGGGGACCCGATTCAGGTCTCCAAAAATGAAAATTGGGTCCCTAGAATCAGAGAAATTTATGGAGGAAAATAGCTTGAAAAATTAAAAAGGGAAATTACAAAAGTGAAAATTGTAGAAAAGCTGTAAAAACTTTTTGAAAAGAACTTATATATTTTACAAACATTGCTCAGTTCTGAATGGGCCACCCTTTAATTTGGCTAGCAGATAAAATTAAAAAGTACTGAAGAGTTTTAGGATCTCAGTCAGGCTTTGGACAAGCTAGCTACTACACTTTGATAGCGGCAGTGTAGTGATGCTTGTAATGTAGGTTACAGAAAGAAAAAGAGACACTGTTTTTGCGTAGACTTAACTGATGCCTAACAGTATAGCAGTCAAGCTACGGCATGACTTCTAGGTTAATATTTTCAACGTACATTGGGCAACTTCAGCTTTTACTATTTTACATTCTGTTTGTCATGTGTAACTTGTATACTTTATAAAGTGTGATGTGATTTTTGTCTATCAATCCTTACATAAAAAATGATGCTAAAGTACTGAATAAGGGATTAAGGTTTAGTCTGTGTAGGCTATGAAATGAAGACATCGTAGTGTACTTTGTGGTAGTCATTTCACAAATTGTGGCCTACTGCCTATATGCATTGATATATTGAGTTGTGCAAAAAAAAACGATAACACTCTTTATTTTAGAATTTTTCAAAAACTATCAAAGTTATGGTTCTTATATTTGGTATACATCATGACAGAGACATTAAACACATTCGTTGAAAATTTCAGCTTTGTAGATAAAAAGATGAAGGAACGCCATTGCTTTTAAAATTAGTCGCGAGAAAATGCAGCGCCGGAAATGATCTCAACGCCATTGACGTATTCAGCCTAATTGAACAGTTGATTGATGTGGCCTCCGCTTTCATCGTAAATTGCTCGCAACCGTTTTTTCCAAGACAAAATCGCCTTTCGAACGTCATCCTGAAGTATTTCTCGCCATTTCTGTCTCATTGCATCCTTTTGTTCCTCTTTTTTAAAAACAGTCGCCCTTCCGCTGTAAACTTTACCTGAAGTGAATCCCATACACCATAAACCATGGGATTGCAATCTGGAGATTGAAGAGTCCATTCATTTTTTTTTAATGAATCTTGGAGTGCTGTCTTCCAGATAGCTCTGAATGGCACGGTTGGCATGTGATATGGCTCCATCTTGCTGAAAAGCATAATCCTCATTTGGGTTCATTCTGCGACAGGTAGAAGTCCCTCATCTAGTAATTTCATGCAGCACTCAGAGTTAACCTTGGTGGTTTTTGTCTCGATGAAGTAGGTGTTTTCGTCTCTGTATATTCCCAATATGTATGTATGAATGTATGCTGTGAATACGTAATATAGAGCAAAACACATCAAATTTTTAAGTTTAGTCAATTGTTTTTCGAGTCCCTACAGGCTCATATTAGGCACTTAACACTTTCCTTAAAAGAAACCCTGGTTTAGCACTAAATCAGTTTTGATTGAACGCTTGGAATGCTGAAAAAGTTTTTTCATAATTAATTATATAAAAAATGTTGGCGGAAGTGTCGAAGGAGGCTTACCCTTTGTAGATCTTTTTTAGATTTAGTCGATTACAATAAATCTAAGTTGATTTAATATGCTGGTGATAACCTGAGATGTTATGGTTATTCGTTCTGCAAAATTATTTTACTGCAAAATTACATCACCGTCAGTTTGGGTGATTATCGTAATAAGCAACTGCTGTCGGTACTAAAAGGAAAAATTATTTAGTAGAATTTCAAAGGCAGTTGTTTGCTACAAAATGTTTAAAATTTTGAACCAACTCTACATCCCAAAATCATAGCAAGATTTTCGTTGTGATGAAATAAGGTAAAAAAGTAATTGTTTTGTTGAGCTCATGATAGAACAGAGGACTGTAAAATAACCTTGCAATCAATGAATTATATACCTACCATTTTAATAACTTGTCATAGCAGTTGATGATTTTTCTTCACATTAGTTAAAGAGCAAAAAATAAATGAGCTCTCAAGGCCAGGTGCGGAATTTTGTGTGCATAACTTCTGATCGTTAGAACGATACAAAAGACGCGTTCGGAATGCGCTTCTTCTTTTACCACTTTGCATTCTCGTTGTTATCAACAGGGCTGTGTCTAATTGTACATCGATCTAATCCCAACGTTTGTAGCAAAACTCTGTGACATCAGAAACCCCGATAGTTTAAATCATAGCCAATATGTTTCAATAATAGTGTGATCAAATGCCAATACTGCAAACTTGCTTCGTGTGTGCTGCTATCTTTAGCGAATACTTTGGTTCCTTTTTTTTACTTTACTCAATTGAGACTCGAAATCGCAGAACACGGCTAAAAATCACAAAATTTTTCGCGTGTTTATTATTTAGTACAGTGTAATATATTTAGAGAGTGGTCTTCTATTTATCTCGGTATCGCGAAAAGTTCATATTTTGCAATTTTTTGACAGGAACAAAACGTTGGTTGAGGAAAAATTTTTTCTTCCTCCTTTTGCTGCTAAAATCAATTCTTAGACAATACGGCCATTGTTTCGACTATTCATTGTAGTGCACCCACGAAAATCCTATTGAAACGTATTTTTATAGTTTTTGTCCTTTTTTTTAAAACTGCAGGAAGCTCGCTGCGACTTTCCTTCCGGGAAAGTGCAGTGGACTAAATCTCGCAACAACTTTCAAGAAGTCTCGGTTGGTGCTAAACACGTCCAAGCTTGTTCCGTAGACCTCCAGAGAGCCATATGGCAAAAACTAACGAGAAAAGCTATGAAGTGTTTGCAGTTGTGTTACGGAAAGTTCTGGTCTAATGTCCAGCCTATTACTGTCATCGAGAATCATTGTACCACATGTTTGACACAAAGCATATAATTGAAATAAAATTAAATGACCCAACAAAGAAGTTGACAATAATTTAGCTGGAAGCATGGAATGGCACGGTTTTTTGTAAAATAAAGAAATATATATAGCACAAATTCAGAAAGGAAAATTCGGTCACTCAAGCACCCAGCTACTATACTGGTCATCAGACCCAAAAAATGATCAAACAGTTTGCGAAAACGTTCGGTAAACAATAGCTTACGAGTAAATCCAACAGTAATTCAAACAAATTCTGAACTGATTAGACAAGTGTAAAGCGGTCAGCTGTTTGGGTGCGGAAGAAACTACAACGCGGATATCCGCGCAAAGTTTTTCATAAATTTAAGTTTTATTGAAACAAGGACATTCCCAGCGCGGATCAGTTTTTAGGGTTGAGGTTGGAATTAGGGTTAGGTTAAAGTTTGGTTTAGGGTTGATTTGAGCTGGTAACGGTTAGGGTCAAGAATATAAATAGGTGTAGTGATAGAGTTATGATTATCCTTACGAATGTTACGATTAAGTATAGCCCATGGAATTCCACTCCATTTCCGCAACTTGATGGCTTTCTATTGGTGCGGTAACAATGATTAAACAACAAAATATGTCAGGGTCGAAAAGTTTGATCAGAAAAGACTTCAACGTGATCGAGAAAGCTGATACAATAGTAAGGAGAAACAAGGCCAAAAAAGGAATTATTAGACAAAGTTGAAGGAACTATAAGCACTAAAGTTGAGCCATAAACAAGAGGAACAGGTTCGAAACTCATGAAGACTGAAAGGAAATATTTGGGGTAACATAGAGTTCGGCATTAATAGTGAATAAGATTTCCTATGAGTCAGGACCGTTTCTCTTTTATAAATCTTTTTTCTGCCGAAAATAAAGTGCGTAGAACAGTAAACACTAGTAGTATTACAAAAACCATTTGGACTGAAAAAAAGTCGTAAAATTTTGGTTTATTTTGAGACTTACCCTTATTTTTTTAGTGTTGCGTAAAATGTGTGTTGAGAAATTCAAACAGCGCCTCTGGCTGATGGAGTAAAGAGACTGCATACCTAATTCTTTTTGCTAATGATAAAGTTATTCACCAGACTTCTACTTTTGAAACACTTGTGAAGTTTATTTCATAGCTTTGCTTGTACTTATAGTTAAAGATTTACTTTGAAAATGGTTTTTCAGCTAATATTAGAAGGAAAGTTTCACAGGTGTGTTTTCGTAATCTACAAAAATCCCTAAGGTCTTATGTAGGTACAATGCATGTCGGATTACTCTGTACAAGTAGTGTAAATTTGATCATTATTTCCGACGCCAAACATGAAGATATTTTTTGCTGGCAGTTACAAAAGAATTAATTTGCGAAACATGTTGCGCTAGATGATGCAAGCATGCTATGCGAAAAGAAGCAAAACATATAGCGTGCCTGCCCAAACTAAAGCCTGACCGTTTGACTAACTGCGGTACGTAAGACAAAATTTAAAGCGAGGCCAGGGGTGAACCAAGTTTCTCAAAGCTTCGGACTTGCTACAATGCCAGATATTGATGATATCATTGTTGCAAGTAGGGAGTCAATTTTGCCCTCCTAATTTTTTTCTGGCAGCATCAAGCACTTGCAGAGTCTAGTGTTGTTCTACTGTAAGTTTAAGGTGTATAGAAGCTGTCAAAAGTACAATGATTTAGTCTCGTACTGTTAGTATGCCAATGCGAAATTCTAATTGTTGAGAAAGTAATTAACTCTCAGTGTGCAAAGTTTTGCGTAGCTGTGGGGTGAAGGCACAAAAGCCATGGCCCTCAAATTTTTTTAATGCGATCAAGAAATGAAGGCATATAGATTTTTGGCCGATAATAAACAACAGTCTCGTTTAAAAAGTTTTTTTCCAAAAGAAGGTTTAAACTTCGTTTTGGCTCAAAGATAGGAAAATACTCGCTTTTAAAAAGATTATATCTAAATAAAAAAAGTTTTCATCGTCGTTTCGGGTTGAAAGTAGTTGCCTTCTAAAAGTTAATCTCCAAAAGAAAATGGTTATCTAACAACTCTTCTATCTTGCCCTTCCTCAAATTTGCTTCTGGTTACGCCACTGGCAAAAAGTGGAAAACTTTTGTTAAAAAGTGCCAATATCCTCTGAAAAATGGGTTTTAAGCAAATCTTTTTCTATATCAGATTAGTGCTCAAAGAAATAACACAAGTAAGATCAAAACAAAAGGCCGATCGTCAGCAGCAACTTCCTTAGGTCGCAATCACATCAGAGCAGCAAGTTGAATTCACTGGTAGAAAAGACAATTGCTACTAGAGGTGAGAGGAGAATGATATTTTCCTGGACCCCTTACTCCATTCAATATTACTTAAATTGCGTGTGCTTTGAATAATGTCAATGTAATGCACGTTGCATATTTTATGCTCAAATGATAAAACGATTGGCTCAAATCAATGCAGTGTCGTTTTCCTTTAAAAGCGCTTACAAATATAATGAGCCTAAATGGCTGAGTGACTCAGCTAACTGAGAATCCAATAAAATATCTTCAATCAGGCCATTTTCTTGTTGAATGACGTAATTTAATAAGCGATGATTTTTATAACGTGGTTATAGCCTTTATTGTCGTTATTTAATTTCAGTAAGATATCAATGTCAGAAAATCGTTTCGCCAGAATAATATGCATGTACGCAGTTAGTTCGATAGAAATAGCTGAATAAACAACTCTTCATGGTTTTGTGTTTCGGAAGACTTGTTATTCCTTGTGCGTAGTGTGGACAAGGTACCAAAAGGCAGAAGTTTGCTCTGTAATTTAGTTTTTATAGCTTTAACATCGATATAAAACTGGACTTCCAAGAGATAGTCAGTTTTAGGGTTTGGGAACCCGGATTACCTAAATTTTGTATAGTACCGAAAACAAAAAGAGCTACACGTAAACCTGCAAAGGCAGGCAATCCTACCCTACAATTTCTGATGTGTTTGGTCTAAATCCCAATAAATAGGATTGGAGAGATAAATATGCAGCACCATTTTAGATTTCAACCAATTTTAGCCTTGAGCTCTTCAAAGCTGTAGGACTGTAGCGCAATGCACATCATTAGATGGGCTTTGTGTGGTTCAGATCGTGTAATTTTATGTGAGGTAGTCGCTTGGTGCAAGTTTCAGATCGTGATTTGCCTGGATCAGGTCAGTGGAGTTTGTGCAAAGCGGCAGTTCGTCGCACATCACTGGTCGTATTTTGTTGGCTCAATTCAGAGTAGTTTAAAGTAGAAAATATCTTCACCATTGTCTGGAGAATACCTTTGATCTCTGACTGTCCAACGTACACAAGAGTTCAGGCACATTATTGTACCATAATATTGTTCATGTACAATGGCACTGTAAGCTGTGTCATGGTGATAATATCGAAAACATTTTTAGAAAACACAATATGATTAAACAAACAAATGATACAATTAAAAGCTTCCGAAAAATTTTTTCTGTTTATCGTAAGAGCAAATATAGCGGTTGCCACCAAATCTAAAGACTGTGCTATTTCTCTGTGAGCACGAAGAAGTAGACCAGGGGTCGGCAACCTACAGCCCGCAGGTCAAATGCGGCCCGCCAAGTAAAATCGCCTGGTCCCGAAGCTATTGAGGTAGTTGTAATACCTGCATTACCCGGGTATGAATTTCACTTCAAGTGTTAACTTTCATTCTTCTCTAAGCCTTGTCATCCATTTGTCTTACGGGCTGATCTATTCGGCGCAGTAACCCTACTTGTTTCGTTGCTATATGGCACACGCTTCATTTACTTACACTTTATGTATACCTCCAGCATGTACTTTTAAAATGTGATTGTAGTGTTTACACCATAACTGTATAGCATTTTAGGTCAGCGGCAAGTCACCCTGTATTGTAACTTGCATTGCAGTAAAAATTAACTCGCAACAGAGCTCACAAAATGAATTTGCAAAGCATATGCCGATAGAAAAAACCAAGAATTTTAAAAAAGGACGATGATGGTGATTCTGCCATTACAATCATTTTCTAAAACTGTGTCAAGGTAGCTTGCAGTTTCAGGTTTAAAGTTTGAATTTAATATTTAGGATGAACTGTAGAGTGGAAACTTATGCCGAGGGTGTATCACTGCTTGCCTTACTGAAAACTATTTTAAAGCGAATTATAACCAAACTTGACTTAAAGCGCAAGCATTTCCGGCTGCAAAGCACACTAAAAAAAAAGCCGAAAACATGAATAGCTGACAACCATTGCAAAACGTCATGCTTCTGGTAGAAGCATACAGCTATGGAGGTGAAGGGACCATTCTTTCCAAATTTCTTGAACTCATTAAAAGTAAGGTAAATTTAAGCATAACGGCAACAAAACGACGAGCTCAGCAAAATGTCATCAAACAGAATCAAGGAAGAGAGAACTTGGCAAATATTTTTGGCTCTCTCGAACTTTGCTTCTGGCTACGTTAACCCTATTGGCCCAAAAGATTCGCGTCGTGCCAAGTCCAACGTGGGGTAGTTTTTGCCCCGAAAGTTTAAAGCATTATATCTTTTGAACTACACCACGCAGAAAAACGATTAAACCTGTAAACGGAAGAAGATTTTATGTTATTTTGTATTTGTGTTTAACATATTTCTGAAATTATTGCTTGTAGAAGAGAAAACAATTAATCTGAATACAAGTCAAATTTTGATAGTTGCCGTTGGTTCTCATTTAAAAGAAACAAATATTTCTCATTCACTTCTCTACTCTTGACAGCAAGACAAATCGACTACTTAGCCCAGTTGCGCTTGGCTGAGTCATGTAAAGTCAGCGAACTTTAGTAATCTATGAAACCCAACAATAGATTGCTGCTGAACAGTTTATAACATTATACAAGGCAACTGTAACGTTAATTACTGGTGTTGTGCAACGGCAGGCATCTGACTGTAGTCCAGGTTAAATTGAGTGCACTCCATGTGGCGACTAGTCACTTCTATCGTGATAGCTATTGAACGTAGATGGCGATCCATATATAAAGCCAGGTGTTGTTGGTCACTTTCTGTTTGTGTTTTGTAGTTGAAGTTGCTGAGTTTGCTACACAGATCCCCTCCTCCTCAAGCACGCGCAGCTAGCAGAGACGTGCGAAGGAACGGAGGAAGTTGCTGAAGTCGCAAAATGCCTTCCCCACCAACGTTGAGAGAGTGAGGCTTGCCGGCCGAAGTAAGTGAGATTCCTGCCAAGACATCAATCGGAAGGCGATCTTGACGTTAGGGCTCGGCGACTCTACGATGGCATGTGCTGCTTGACTGAAGACGCTGCCGTCCAACTTTATCGGGGGAGATGTAGCTTCTTTGTCGGAGTCACCATTGTAGCACAACGGCAGGCATCTGACTGTAGTGCGAGTTCAAATGAGTGCATTTCCGTGTGGCGACTAGTCACTTCCATCATGATAGTTATTGAATGCAGATGGCGATCCATATATAAAGCCAGGTGTTGTTGGTTACTTTCTGTTTGTGGTTTGTAGTTGAAGTTGCTACACTGATATACCAAATATGAAATTTTAAATTTCGACGCGGGCCGTATCATTTTTTTAGAACTAAGTTTTACCCTTTCGGTCCTGAATAGAAAAAAATTTTCAAAAAAGTATTTTCAGTGCTAGATTTTGTTTAATTAGACTATCGTAATCACAAAAATACCAAACAATTTTTTGTGCTCTTTAGGAGAGTAGATTTTGGGGGTACGGGATCCTCAGATCTCGTCAGGACCGTAGGAGACAATCTCACTGGTCAAAAAAATAAATTTTGTTTTAAAATTTTTCCACGCTAATCTAATTTTGATAAAAACAAACAGGCATTATAAATTTATGCAACAATGTTACACTTCACTTCCAACAATACCTCTCACAAGTGATACTCAACAAAGCAGTTTTTAAAGCGTTGTGGCAAAGATGGACGTTGCAATTAGCACAGATGCAAGAAGGTCTAGCTTCAACTCCCTTTTCCGAACACACTTATATCTGCCTTTTTTGTGTATGAATTGAGGCAGGTGAACCTCAACGTTACTCAGCCTTACTGAAGGTGGGACACTCTATGCTATTTTACACTTTTTTGGAATACCAGAAGATCTGCAGCCTCTAGCAAATGAACGAGTAAGCAATCCCATAGCAAGGTCTCTTCGAAACTTTAGGAATAAAAGTTGTTGCTTCTTGCTTGCATTGTGAACAACATAAGTATTAACAACTGCCATGTCAAGCGAACCAAAAAGAAGTCTGTGCCATCACTTCATGATTTTCCTGTTTATTTCATAAAGCTGGCGTAGCATGTCGTGTTTGTCCCACCCACCCATCTTCTGATTGTAGTCTTTTACAATCTGGGGTAAGGTGATAGTTACCTTTGCACCGTCTATCTGCTTTCTTTGCACTGTAGCAGTTTCAATTTCGTGATAATTTGATATCAGGTGGACTGGTTTGCTGTCATTTGATTTATATAGACTGACTCCATCTGAAGTGCACTTGAAGTCAAAGTCGCCTCTTTCGAGTGACTTTTCATCAGCTATAACCGGCAAATCTTTCCGATTTGGTCGTATAGTTCCATAAACCAAAATATATTTTCTTTTTAGTTCTTTTAAGAAAGGAACTAATGAGAAGAAAATATCAAAAATTACTTTGTGGTATTTCCCTTGCAACCAGTCGGTTTACTGATAACAACATTGCCTGTCAAACCAAGATTTTGAGCAGAGCTCTCTTCCGAAATATTTTACCTGTATACACTTCAAATTTGTAAACATAACCAGTATTGTCTGCAACGCACCACAGTGTGTATTCACGCCTAATTGGTTTCATAGGATTGTACTGCTTTAGTGAGGTCCTTTCCTTGAAGCGAATCATCGATTCATCAACACTGACGTGTTTACTTGGTGAATGTTTTTGCACAAAAAGATGATTGAGTCGCTGCACCAGAGGACGAATTTTAAAAATTTTGTCGCTTTGCGATAAATCAATTTTTCTGTTGTCGTTGAGGTGAAGATTGCTCAATGTATAAAAAAACAGTCACGAGTCATCACTTCCTAGATGAGAGAAATACCAATGTCATTAGCTGTCATCCAACACCACTTCAGCGTTGAGAGTTTGTAATATGTTATCAAAATATTTATCTCAAAAAATGCATAAAGTTCATCTTTTGTAATGCTTCCCGCTCTGCTTTTTGGGTGCCATATAAGTTTGTTTGAAAATGCAAGTTTTCTATCATCTCCTCATCAAAAAAAATTTGAAATGCATGAGTAGGGGTTGCTGTAAAAGTTTCACTTGTGCGATGAGAGGTAAATTAGAGGGATTAATTGTTAATGATTTCTTTCTCCAGCATCGATTTTGTGTAATGGTACTACTAGCCCCAGTAGCATCATTACCATTTTTAGCATCGGTACGTAAAGTGGCTCTATTGTGGTTTGTAGATGATTGACTTTCTATTTCAACATGAAAGTGGATCTGTTTTCTATGTGATGTCTGAGTCTTTATCAAAATTTTCATCAACATCGGTATCAGAGTCATAATCATATGTAATCTGTTCTAGCAGAGCTAGGACATCAGATTTATTCAAACGTAGTTTTGTTTACATTTTCAAAAATTAATGAAAATCAACAACTTGGCGACATGTTAAAACAAATGCATGTATCATGAGCTTTACTGCTGCTTGCAATACAATACAGGTGTAGTTAGTAAATTATCGACTCCTTATTAGCTTTGTGGTAGCAGTAAACAACCTACACACCAATTGCTTGCCAAGGTGCCGCATTCATAACAAACATCAAAAAAAGAGCAGATTTGACAACTGCCCGCACACTATTTCATGCAAACCTCTCATCTACATCAATACAAATACGTGGTAAACTATAACTAAGGGTATAGGGACGAGGTTTGCCAAACTACTAGGTAGTGTTCTCCGTAAATTTTAGTCAGTGCTTGGTAGCCGGAGCAAGTGCGAAATTGCTAACAAATGTACAAAAACCGCCGGACAATTTTGGCGGACATTGCTGAACAAACCGCAACACCAACCTAAGTACCGTATTGTAAAGTTGTAACCAAAGTCGTTTTTGGTAGCCTGCTAAGTTCAGTGTATACGCTAAGCTTTTTCTTTTATTGCCCTGCTTTATCTTCCTATTGTCCATTTTCGAGAAAGCGAATTTTGGACGGGACGTCCACACTCGCTTGGGAGTTGCAATTTCGGAGACGTCTGGGCCACCTGTCTTCCATATAAAGACGCTAAAAAAGATGTCGTTTTATCCCGATTGACATCTTGGCTCCTTCGTCCAAACTTTCTTCGAAGGCAGCTAAGCGTGTGACGTAACGTGACAGCAATGTAACAGCGATTTGCAAGTTTACACGTACTATTTCCACGCATTTATTGTACAGTTGAAATAGTTCAAAGGCTTTATTTGTGGCGTCAACTTGCCAATAATAACGTAACGTTCTCTCAGCCCCGGCAGAATTTCAGTATTTCAAATACTTTAAAGCAGTGTCTCTTAACCTTTTTTGCGCTCGTACCCCTTAAAATTTTGTGAAATGTTTTTGTAACCACAGAGCAATCGAACAAACACCTACAAATTTACCCGTAAATATACAATCTAACAATAAAATAAAAGACAATGTAGCATATTACCGGTTAATATTTATTAACCATAGTATTGTTCACAACAAAACTAATTCAAAACCAATTCTGTCGGAACAAGCAAGAAGCTATTTATTACGTCACAAGTGTGGCGGTCTAAGCTATGCTTTATTAAAAGCTTCAGAAAATGTTTTCTTATTTCAAATAACATTGAAAATAAATTTTTAGCCAATAGTTTAAAGTAACCATTATTCTGACGCGTCATCTCGTACCCCATGCTTTGGTGCTTCGTATCCCCAAGGGGTACAGGTACCCCCGGTGAAGAACCTCTGCTTTAAAGTTTACCTATGACATTGGTTTGCTTATAACCACATTCTTTGTTTTCCCTCAAACGTATTTTTTTGATTATGGCATTTTTAACCAAGTTCAGTGCTTTTTAACCATTTTTGGCATGTGGCTCATTTTCAATCCGCACAGAGAGACACATGAACCGATTACATATTTTTTCTGATTTCACAGGCGACCTCAAAAAAGTTATCATAGTAAATTTCAGGGATGTTGTCCAAAGAAAATATATACAGAAATTGTCAAGAAAATTTGTCAATTACCCTCTATGTGAAGGGTAAATAAAGTAGTGGCCCCGTGAAGACCACATACTAAAAATATCTGATCTAGGCCATAATCATCTCTCACTAATGATCTTAAATGTTTAATTCGATTAAGAAGCCAGCTTGCGAGTTGTAGCTTGTTTACTCTGCCACTTCTTTCGCAGCAGGAGATGGAGTTAACTCTGTATCAAGGTCTTTAAGGATGAACTAAAAACAAGTCCGAACAACTATTGTATGGGCGTAAAGGCAGTTTTCAAAATTTCTGCTGTAGAAAAGAGACAGAACTGGGACAATTCACTTCGGTGTTGTAATAATTCGCGTAATTACATCGGCCTCAAAAACGGTTTACAAACAAGTAACTTATTGGTTACTAATCGGCCGCGGCGAAATACCTGGTTATAATTTTTGTTTAATAAGTTACATTTGGTCATTCAAACTCTGCGACCTGAGAAACAGTAATTCGTAAACATTTCAGAATGTCAAATCATAAGTTCATGTAAATAAAGTGAACTTAATTCTATGATGTAATTAACCATTGAACGAATGTGAGAAAAGAGATCGCAAATATTTGATAAATGAAAATCTATTTTTGTGAAAAGCATTCGAAACTTGACCGCATTTCTATCTTTGTTGAAAAGCATTCGAAGCTTGACCCGAAATTCTGTTTTTGTTGAAAAGCATTCGAAGCTTGACCCGAAATTCTGTTTTTGTTGAAAAGCATTCGAAACTTGACCGAAGTAAAGGAAACAGGAAAATTCATGAACGCGAATATGCGCGAGTTTGGTAAACGCAGTTTTTAAGTGGAGCAAAAAATTGAAAAGCTGATATTTGTAGCTACGCATAAAACCACGCGGTCTCATTCGTAGGCACTTTGTGCAAAAAACTTTTCTATTCTTCATTTAAAACCACATAGTTTTGGAGCATTTGCAAGGGGGCTGCCCTTCCGGAAAAAATTTTTTGGATCCCGCCTGCTTTACTCGGCGCCACTGACTACAGGCAGATCGAAAAGACTGCAATAGCCGCGCGCGCGCATAAAAGGAAGGTTTCTTTGAGCAGTGCACAACCTTCTGTGAGCTTTGATTAGTGATTTTTCCTTACACTGGCATGTGGCCCATTTCGGCCGCGGCGAAATACCCGGTTATTGTTTCTGTTTAATGAGTTCCATTTGATCACTCAAACTCTGCGACCTGAGAAACAGTAATTCGTAAACATTTCAGAATGTCAAATCATGAGTGCATGTAAATAAAATGAACTTAATTCTATGATTTAATTAACCATTGAACGAATGTGAGAAAAGAGATCGCAAATATTTGATAGACGAAACTCTATTTTTGTGAAAAGCATTCGAAACTTGACCGCATTTCTATCTTTGTTGAAAAGCATTCGAAGCTTGACCCGAAATTCTGTTTTTGTTGAAAAGCATTCGAAACTTGACCGATGTAAAGGAAACAAGGAAATTCATGAACGCGAATATGCGCAAGTTTGGTAAACGCAGTTTTTAAGTGGAGCAAAAAATTGAAAAGCTGACATTTGTAGCTACGCATAAAACTACACGTTCTCATTTGTAGGCACTTTATTCAAAGCATTTGTGAGGGGCTGCCCTTCCCGGAAAAAATTTTTGGGGTGACACCACCTACCTTACTCGGCGCCACTGACTACAGGCAGATCTAAAAGACTGCAATAGTCACGCGCGCATTAAAGAAAGGTTTATTTGAGCAGTGCACAACCTTCTGTGAGTTTTGACTATTTAGTGATTTTTCCTCACATTGGTAAACGTGATTAGATGATACACTTGAATGTTGAATCATAAAACAGTTTTGGAATGGTCAATTCTGTACGATAATTTTTTTACAATACGCTATAGTTATAGGGAAATTTTACTGTACTACACATTGTCTTTCAAGCAATTGACATAAATAGGCTACATTTTAATACAAAAGTTTTCAAAGAGATGGAAACTAGAATCCACATTTTTGTTTTCACGTTTCAGAGCTTATCTCAATCATGACTAGTAAGCCATCACCGCACATAGCTGTCAGCTACATTTTATTTAAAAAACAACATTTTGGGGTGGTATTTAAAACCAAAATTGGTTAGAAGTCGTATTCTTTTTTTACTTATAGTTTTCATAACTGGCAAGCGTGAGAAGGTTATTTATTTGTAATTAACAAAAACTGAACCATTCCCTCAAAAAATGGTGTTTTTCGTGCCAAACTGAAACCGAGATCTATGTGCTTTTTATTATTTTATCAAGCGCGATTGAAATTGGAGTTGAAGGAAAGAAAAAATATACATTTTAACCACTTCCAGTTTCCAACTTTCCTCGAAAAATGTTGTCTTGTCTCCTTGTGTGAAGCTAAAGTTCGAGAGCTCTTTTTGCTGTAATTATTGCTCTTTGTCTAAATATGGTGATGCCTCACCAGCATTCTCAATTTCCCTTAATCCACACCAGCATCTCACATGCCAGCTATTCATGATCTTTCACACAAAACTAAATCTGTACTAGCCTATTGTAGGCTAGTCCATCCAACAGTGTTTCCGGCATAAAATTCAAATATGCCCCTCTGGGCAATTTCAGATCATGCCATCGATCCATTGCTGCATTACTGCATAGACCTCATACAAGGGCAACGGTTTTGACCTATATCACATAGGCGCTTCACATGTTTCAACCGCATTGCGCTAGAATCAACATGCAGGGATAGCATTTGAGTATAATGTCAGCCTATTACAGTCAGTATAACACAAAATAACAACACGGGACAACGTTGTTTCGGGTTACTGACCCTCATAGCCGTATGCTTATTTTCTGTAATACCCTGTACAAAACACTCCCACCACCCCTCTTTGGTTCAATTAAGGACCAAAGAGCATATTTGTAATTCATGCAATTCAATAGAATGCCAAAACTTCAAATGTCTAAATATGGTGATGCCTCACCAGCATTCTCAATTTCCCTTAATCCACACCAGCATCTCACATGCCAGCTATTCATGATCTTTCACACAAAACTAAATCTGTACTAGCCTATTGTAGGCTAGTCCATCCAACAGTGTTTCCGGCATAAAATTCAAATATGCCCCTCTGGGCAATTTCAGATCATGCCATCGATCCATTGCTGCATTACTGCATAGACCTCATACAAGGGCAACGGTTTTGACCTATATCACATAGGCGCTTCACATGTTTCAACCGCATTGCGCTAGAATCAACATGCAGGGATAGCATTTGAGTATAATGTCAGCCTATTACAGTCAGTATAACACAAAATAACAACACGGGACAACGTTGTTTCGGGTTACTGACCCTCATTAAGGGAAATTGAGAATGCTGGTGAGGCATCACCATATTTAGACATTTGAAGTTTTGGCATTCTATTGAATTGCATGAATTACAAATATGCTCTTTGGTCCTTAATTGAACCAAAGAGGGGTGGTGGGAGTGTTTTGTACAGGGTATTACAGAAAATAAGCATACGGCTGATGAGGGTCAGTAACCCGAAACAACGTTGTCCCGTGTTGTTATTTTGTGTTATACTGACTGTAATAGGCTGACATTATACTCAAATGCTATCCCTGCATGTTGATTCTAGCGCAATGCGGTTGAAACATGTGAAGCGCCTATGTGATATAGGTCAAAACCGTTGCCCTTGTATGAGGTCTATGCAGTAATGCAGCAATGGATCGATGGCATGATCTGAAATTGCCCAGAGGGGCATATTTGAATTTTATGCCGGAAACACTGTTGGATGGACTAGCCTACAATAGGCTAGTACAGATTTAGTTTTGTGTGAAAGATCATGAATAGCTGGCATGTGAGATGCTGGTGTGGATTAGGGGAAATTGAGAATGCTGGTGAGGCATCACCATATTTAGACATTTGAAGTTTTGGCATTCTATTGAATTGCATGAATTATTGCTCTTTAGCTACGATTAAAATTAGCCGGGAAAAGTAAAAAAACTTTTTGATTTACTTTATCATGATTGCTTGAGAGACAGTTTGTTATACAAGTGATATTTAAGTCGCTATTGCTCGCTGTTGCGTCACAGCCAGCTGATTACGTGAGGCGTTGCACTGCCCTAAAAAAGCGTTGGTCTAATCTTGGATTCCTATTCACCGTTTCCCACCCATTAAATGGTTGGTTGAAAATTTTGCTAGCAAATTGCAAAAATTTTGACCAACTGAAAAATATTACCAAATATCGCCGGATTTTTTCGCGCATTGTTGAATTTAATAGTGTGCGCATTTTGTTAATTCGTTGCCTTCTCTGTTTTTTCTAGCAACTTAATTTAGCGACAGTTTAGTCTCAGCTACAATAGTTGCTGTTCATAAGGAAGCGAACAAATGCAATTATTATCAACACAACATTGGTGCAATGCTTTACTTTTTGCTTGAAAGCTTCTCAAGTTTGGGTAATGAGCTGGCTGAGGCAAGAAGTCATTAACCCTATTCGTTCCAAGCGGGGCAATAATTGCCCGAGCAATTTCCTCTCAAGTACAGCTTTGTCCGCGATGGCCCTACAATATCAGCATCGCTACTGCCGAAATGCCGTTTGGCTACAATGGTGACTCCGACAAAGAAGCTACATCTCCCCCGATAAAGTTGGACGGCAGCGTCTTCAGTCAAGCAGCACATGCCATCGTAGAGTCGCCGAGCCCTAACGTCAAGATCGCCTTCCGATTGATGTCTTGGCAGGAATCTCACTTACTTCGGCCGGCAAGCCTCACTCTCTCAACGTTGGTGGGGAAGGCATTTTGCGACTTCAGCAACTTCCTCCGTTCCTTCGCACGTCTCTGCTAGCTGCGCGTGCTTGAGGAGGAGGGGATCTGTGTAGCAAACTCAGCAACTTCAACTACAAAACACAAACAGAAAGTGACCAACAACACCTGGCTTTATATATGGATCGCCATCTACGTTCAATAGCTATCATGATAGAAGTGACTAGTCGCCACATGGAGTGCACTCAATTTAACCTGGACTACAGTCAGATGCCTGCCGTTGCACAACACCAGTAATTAACGTTACAGTTGCCTTGTATAATGTTATAAACTGTTCAGCAGCAATCTATTGTTGGGTTTCATAGATTACTAAAGTTCGCTGACTTTACATGACTCAGCCAAGCGCAACTGGGCTAAGTAGTCGATTTGTCTTGCTGTCAAGAGTGGAGAAGTGAATGAGAAATATTTGTTTCTTTTAAATGAGAACCAACGGCAACTATCAAAATTTGACTTGCATTCAGATTAATTGTTTTCTCTTCTACAAGCAATAATTTCAGAAATATGTTAAACACAAATACAAAATAACATAAAATCTTCTTCCGTTTACAGGTTTAATCGTTTTTCTGCGTGGTGTAGTTCAAAAGATATAATGCTTTAAACTTTCGGGGCAAAAACTACTCCACGTTGGACTCGGCACGACGCGAATCTCTTGGGCCGAAGAGGATAAACTTAAATTTCTGACTTTCAAGTTGCAAAAGCAAAGATTGCTCTGCCTGGATCTGATAAACAAACTATTTTATAAAAATGCAATTGCAATAGGATACCACACAAATGGGCAAAATATAACGCAACCGGTTTCGAGCTTGTTTGGTCTCATCAGATGAAAATATTTTTACGACATAAGATGAGATGGTGTGGTAACATACTGTCATTACATTTTTATAAAACTGTTTGTTAATTACATCTAGGCAGAGCAATCTCAACTTTTGAGTTTATTTGCCAGATGGTGATTCAGCTATCCCTGTTTTGATCCTATGAAACCTATTATGTTGGCTCATAGGAAACTTGGCATTCCAAATTACAGTAACGCGCTAAAAAATACCTCAGATAGGCAAAGTTTAATACAATAAAAACAGTGGAGGAAACGAATTTGATAAGGAAAATTAATTCAGTCAGATGAGGTACTGCAAAATTTACTTTTAGCCCGCGACTATGGAAAGGTTACCGACCCCTAGGATAATCAGTTAATCAATCGTTTTTTTGTTATAGTTTAACATAAAGTTCCATTCTTTGACAGACCATGTGCTAAGAATGAAGAGTCTCAGAAGAACGCTGAGACCTTCACTGCTGTCCTTCTAAAGCTTGTACAATGAATCCACTAATTCAGCAAAATTTCTTTAATATACAAACTTCAGGGCAAATGACTGATATAGTAAAAACAGTAAAAACTAATCAAGGGTTATCTACGTCGTAATTCTAGGCAGTAAAATTTTTAACTACCTTGGTACTCAATAACAATTTGCTCAATAACAAACTTTTGCCAAAAGCAAAAGTTTCTACCCTGTCGCCGTAATATAAGCAAAATCGTAAGAATAGAAGAAAAAAGGTATGATGGAACATACCATACGATGCTGGAACTCCATGAGCTATTACACTTTTTTCTTAAAAGTAAAGTAAAGTAATTCACAGAATAGGCTTGTATCAGATACTTCAAATTTGTTGTTAGATATCAAAAATACTGGACTAGTTTCGGGTTTTCTCAGGCCTACCAGTAAAAGTGGAGGATCTAAGCTCCCTTGTGCTTCTATGTCTCCGCTCCTGCATTTCATACAGGGAGGTTGCGCAATACATTTTAAAGATCGCGCGGTACATGTCTCCATTCTGCAAAGTAATCTGTGGTACTTTCCGTAGTGATATTTTTTCCTGAGGATCCACTCACGCCGTTTAGCCTCATCCAGCACTTCATGAACGGTGTAAATTGAACAAAATCATTGCATTTATCCTTAATCTCATTTATAAAAACTTAAAGGTGGTTAGCTGATAGTCACAAAATTAAATTATTCATATACACATATTATTTCAAACATAGACATTGTCAAAATCTTGAAAAATAATCATACTGTAAAGCTGATGACTCTTCTTCAAAGATTTTCTTGAAAATGAGTGGTGACCTTTTTTGCAGTTTTCGATCATTCAACCATCAACTTTAAATTGATAGGTCTGAAAAATCGCATTTTAAGTTTGTCAGTCAATCTGTCACACTTGACAACTACTGAACTATAGCTTATCACTATGAAGTCACCAGTATTTCACTATGGTACGGTAGGTAAGCATAATTAGGAAGTAATACTAAACAGGCGTAGTAGGCGTGGTACAGACGTACCACGACAACTACTATGCTTGCGATTTGCCTGTACTGTACCTGGTTATTACCACGCTGCAACCCTCACCCTAAAATGCGATTGTCAGGCCTATCAATATTGAGGTGATGGCTGAATGACTACAAATAAAACCAGTTAATGAAATAAATGGCTAGCTGTAGCATCAGAAAATAAACCTGATTTAGACCTAGCCTTTCTTACTGATAACAATTTTTCAAAAAAGTCGATATCGTGCTGCAAACTATTAGCTTGAAATTTTATTATTATATTTTAGTAGCCGTGAAATCAGAATGCTTGCCATAAATGCAAAATGCAATTTAGATAGAAAATTCTCTTTAAACTTTAGTTATTTTCCGATTCCCGTGCAACTATGCTAATTTTTGTTGCTACACAGAATGTGGAGGCAAAAGAACCTCAAGACGCCTGAAGAGATCATTTTGTTCTGACAAGCCAATTATGAGCTCAAAGAGCCGCTACGACGCATTTCTTTGTTCACGTAATTTTGCTCAGACAAGAAAATTGTGAGAGCCGAAAAATGCTTAGCAAAAAAGTGTAATTTAATTTTTGTGCACATAAAATGTTGACTTGCCGAAAGATGTGCGCAATAATGGACAATATTTCCGAGCAAAGACGCTGAAAAGTTACTTTCCAAAGGGCGCCCCATAATATTGCTCCGTTGCGATCGGCAGAAAAAATATCCTTTGTTGAAGCATAGGCTGTTTTTTTTTAATTCCAGTAGAAGTCATCGATTTTGTAGCATATATCAGAGTGGTTGTATTTGTGCTCAGTGATGTAGTGTAGTAGTGTGAAATCAGCTGTGCGCCACGTTAGGTTTTGGAGCAGGTGGAAGGGTAAATGCCAATTTTCGTGCTTTGAAAACGATGGTTTCCAAAAAAAAGAAAAAGGTCATCACCCTCTATCTGTATTTGTGTACAGTCATGTAGTGTAGGAGTGTGCAAGCTGCTGTGCGATACGCTAAGTTTTGGGCCGATGAATCCCTCATTTTTTATACTTTGAAAATGATGGTCTCCATAAAAGATAAAGGTTAGCACTCTCCATTTGGACAAAGAATGCGTCGATTTTCGGACGGAAAATGCGCCAATTCACACAAAAGATTGCATTGCTCTTTCAATCATGGCTTCTATCGTTTTTTGGCTCTTTATGACGGCAAGTGTGGCCACCCCTTGCATATAGCCTACAGCTGTATCAAGAGCAGCCATTCGTCTACCTGCTTCTGATTTCATAGACGAATTTAGAAAACAAAATTAAGGAAGAAGAAAAAGATTTTTTAGTAAGTTTTTGATATTTTGAAAGAGAATGTTTGATTAAAACCTTCATTGTTTAGTCTACACTTTTCAAGTAGGCTAGCCCAAATTTTAAATACTTTTCTTAGTTTCATGCTTTGACTCCAACTTGTCAATTAAAGTCAAGTTAAAGAAAAGTTTAGGAGAAAGCTTAATTAATATTTATCATTGACTACAATATTTAGAGCAAACAAATATTACCGGTTCACTAAAAAAATAGCTTAACATAGGGATCTGATTCAAGATATATGGTGGAGGGTATGACCCACGTGCCGTTGCTCAGGGGTTTGGAGCAGGCTTAAATTTAAAGCTGATCCAGCTCCGTAGCTCTCTTCCATTGAGACGTTACTCCAGATGCAGCTACGGGGGACTTTGCTATTAAGTGCTCCAGCAACAGTCTATTACCGTATTCAGCCTATTTCAAATATTAGAAATTTTTGCCTTTTAATTTCTTAATTTTTGACTAAAGCATAATACATGAATTCAAAAGATTAAATCACTCGTTGTCTTATATGATCAAAATTTTCTATTTTACTTTATTGTGATGCTGGATGTAGATCCATCTTAATAGGAGATCGCCTTGAAAATTGCTATCTAGCAACTGGCTGCCTCTATAATTTAAAATGATAAAGTCTTAACATTCATCCCACATCCCTTATTAGGGCTTACTGATGTGACTTTTTGTCCATGTCGTGCGTGTGTCCTTAAATGAGACCCCTATGATATGAGTATTGCTGTATCATATTGTTTTTTTTGCACCCAATGGCAGATTTGTTTTTTCAGCATGTTTATTGTTGAGTGTTTTTTGCGCCCGCCTGATGAGACCTAATAAGATCGAAACCAGTCGAGGGCTATTGACATGATGCAATAGACTGTTGTGTAGTGCGGTATGATATTGGTGATCATTTTTGCGTAAAATTGTCTATATAAAGCTACTATAAAGCAAAATACCAATAATACTGTATATTCCATGTGGTGCGATTTAACATAGTGACGTTGTTAATTTTGATTTCCCCTCAAACTTTCTCAAGTCCCTGCTGGCTACGCATTATGATTCATACTCGTTTTCCCTTGCTTAGGCATGCTCCTAGAAGATAAATGAGACCTTGCTTTTTCCAAATTTTCAGGTTTGATTCCGGTAGCTCTATAAAGCTATTATCAAGCAAAATATAAAAAATGTTTCTCCTAGGTATGGTGCGATTTTACCCGGGCAGAGCATACTATCACTCGTGCCGATTTAAAACGCATCAATTATTGCAGCTGCGCCAGCTTTACCGCACAAACATTTGTGAGAGCAACAACGAAATATTTTAGTAAATATAAAATAGCTTATATTTTAAATAGTATCATATTTTAAATAAATTAGTTAAATATAAAATAGCATGGTTTTGCCGTTTTTCATCGGTTTTAAAGAATAGCGAAGCTGTTTACCCAACATGTCGTAAGAGGCGACTATTGGGTACCTGCCAATTGCAGTCTGACTGTTAATAATGGGGTTGCCAGCTTAATTGCTTGGTTGGACCATTCATGTCAAAAAATGAGTTTGGGGTTGAGCAATGGCAAGCTCCACGTAGAAGAATTTTTCTCCAACAAATCTCCATGATCAGAAAAAATAAACAAATGGCTCCCAGTCCACGGCAGCTTTTAAATCGACAGGGGTGCAAAGAATTTTCGGATTTAAATCTGAATGTCATGGGATACGATTTGGTACATTAAATGTGGGAAGTCTTTGTGGAAGGAAAACAAAAGTGTGTGAAGAACTGAGGAAGATAGGAGTTGATGGGTACTGCATGCAGAAAGTAAGATGGAAAGGCCAAGGAGCTTGTTTTGTGGATACTTTGGAACGAAGGTATAAACTGTGGTTCTCTGGAAATGATGCAGGATATGTAAGGGTTGGGATTTTGATGAAAGAGGAAATATCTAAAAACGTTGTGGAAATTAAAAGAAAAAGCGATAGAGTAATAGCAATTGCGCTAACTTTAGGTAAAGAAGTGATGCGAATAATTTGTGCCTATGAGCCACGAAGCGTAAGACCAGAAAAAGAGAAAGTTGGCTTTTATGATGAAATGGGGAGTGAGTGGGACTTGGGAAGTTCTAGCGAAATCATTGTTTCTTTGGGAGATTTCAATAGACACGTGGGGAAATGTGCTGAGGGTTTTGAAGGTGTACAAGGGGAATGGTATTGGGAAAAAATACAGAAAGAAGAAGATTACTGGAATTCAGTGATGAAAGAGAGCTGAACGTGGCAAACAAAAAGAAAAACACTTATAGTGCCGGTGAATGTCAAACAGAAATTGAGTTTGCGCTTGTGGGAGAAAAATCAGAAAGTATGAAAGGGATGTGAAAGTGATTCCATGGGAACTTCAGCCAAGGTTGGTGGTCGGAGATCTGGAAAAAAAGGTTCTAAAATACGTTGTGAGAAGGCAATAAAGAAAGATTTGAAGATGTGAAAATCATGGCAGATGTGCAAAAATAGAAAGAGTTACCATTAAGTTGGCAATGCATTTTGTTTGCTCGAAATGTAAAGAAATAATGGAAGGAACGGTGGATTCAATTGAGAAGTTGAGCGATGAAATTGAGACAATAAATGGATTTAAATATAGCTTTTTTCAAAGCTATATTAAAATTCTGCACCACCAACAAGATTTTTGTGAATGGATTTTGTTGTTTAGGAGACAGACTAAATGCTAGTGGTGGTTGTGAGCGGCAGTTACAGCAAGAGTAAGAATCGGTTGGGTAAGATTCAGGGAATGTGGAGAATCGTCGCTTGGAAATAGGTTTCTTCTGAAGATGAAAGGTAAAGTTTATCGTTGTTGCGTAAGATCAGCAATACTGTATGGAAGTGAGACGTGGTGTTTAAAAGAAAATGAAAAAGAAATTTTTAGGAGAATGGAGAGAGAGCTATGGTGAGAGCCATGTGCGCCGAGATAGTTGTTGACAGAAAGACCTGAAGAACGGATTGACATGTTGGGATTGAAGGAAATTATGGACCGGTTAGCAACAGCGAATGGAGTTAGATGGTGTGGACATGTGCTGAGGAGGGATGACGATAGTGCTTTGAGGGTTGGTCTGAATCTTGAAGTGAGTGGCAAGAGAAAGCGAGGACGACCCGAAGAAGACCTAGAAGAAGCAAGTGAAGGAGGAGGAGACAGAGAAGATTGGTTTGAAAAAGGAGGATGCCCTGAATCGAGGCAAGTGGAGAGACGGAGTGCAAGCAATTACAGAAGAAATGGGGTAAATCCGACCATCTCTACTAAGGGGACAACACCGGACAAAAACTGAATAACTACTACTACTACTACTACATAAGCCATAGTACCTGAATATGTAATGGTGATCATGTTGGTCTATTAATCAAGACTGGAAGTATTCAAAAAGAAAGAATAATGACACAAACTACTATTCGTAATTTTTAAAAGTGTAAGGGGGGTTGAAACATAGCCAAAAGTGATGGTGTTGCTCAAATGGTGGTCATTTTGACAATTAAAGAAATGAACTATTTAGTGGTAGGATTGAAAAAACTAAATCAGCTCAAAACTTTGTTAAAACTTAAATATACTAACACAAATGCATTTTGCTAAATTAGCATTTTCAGTGCTGTATAAGAATAATAAAAATAACTACATCTAAGGAACCAAGCAATTAGCTGTACTGATAACTCTACACTCCATCACATAAGTAAATATCTATCCGGCGTACCAAAACAAATAATTTCATATAATAGTATTGAAGTATTACCCACAAGGCAGCCGACCATTACGATGAAACAATTAAGATCAAAACGCAGGCTGGCTGTAGACTATAAATCAATGTGGTAAAAACAATAAAACACAGTGAGTAATGATGCTAGGTTATATACGTGTTAAAATCATTTTATTAATATTAATTTTGTCATTAAGTATGCGCAACCACTTGGCTTCATAGAAGTTTAAATTTTCGAATTCAGGTTTTACGACAAAGATAACAAAAAAAAATATAATAAATAAATCGGAATAAAACTTGGCGTAATAGGCGCAGTAGATTGAGATATACAAACAGACGCAAAGAAAAAATAAAGCCTTAAATCTGGCTCAAGTTATTTCAATTGTTCTCAATAAATCTGGTATTGATCTATCAAATGACATAAAAGAACTTCTGGCAAAAGGATTGAACTTCGTGCCAACACTCAAATGGAATAAAAACATTTGTCACATAGAGTGGTGCTTTTTAACTGAACATACACGAAGAGTGGACTGGGCTGATATATTCAAAAAAATTAAAAATACACAGAATGAAGAATGCCTACTAACCAAACTTCAAATCCCAAAATTTTCTTGACCATCACCTGAATCACTTTGTGAAGAGGTTGCAACCTATCAGAAATTAGTTGAAACCAAATTACGAAACTTAGGTCCCAAGGTTGAAGAAAAATATCTACACAACAATAGCCTTTCATTTTGTCTTAAACTAGCACTTAAAACTACAAAAATGTTAATCTCTGAGCAAAAGGTTGTGATGTGTCGAACACACAAAGATGGAAAAATCCTTATTTTTAACTATTCCGACCACCATGAAATTATGGAAAAAGAACTAAACAAATTTGATGTTCTACAATTCACTTCACAGATTATGCATAAAAAATTTGAAGTTAATAAACCCAAATGCAAAAACCTCGCCATCTCATTGTTTGAAAAAGGAGTCATATCAAAAGATTTACTTTATCATAGCACGGACATGGAGTTAAAGAAAATTGTTATCAAAAGGTATCGGGAGAGTTCGCTAAACATTTTGCATGCTCTAGCCCACCGTATGCGTAACCCCTTTTCAAGACTCACAAGCTCAAACCTGATCACCAATTAAATGCTCAAATTTCTGACATACTAATTAGATTGTTGCAATCGGCGGGACACATTCCCTCATCAAAGTTTACTGCAATGATTGAATACATCCTATTGCGGTCAATTATTGTCAGGATGGAATCAGTGAGTATTGCAGAGATACCACCCACAATCCACTTAAACTACATCAATGGAAATCAAGCAACTTGGATGTTCAAAACAAGCTTATTAACGAAGATCTTTTCATTGTTGCGGCAGATGTTGTTGCACTATACCCCAACATCAACAGAAATACTCTTAGAAATGCCCTCACAGCAGTTATCAATTCACAATCAAAATTTTATGCAGTGGGTCAAAGTTATTTTGTAGAATTAATCATGCTCACTCTAGAATTGATTATTATACAACATGGACAGAATTTTTGTCAACAATCTAATGGCATAATTACTGGTGACAACCATTCAGTCTCGCTTGCTAAAGTAGCTACGCATTTTGCTACAACACGCGTTCCTCACTCTAAAAAAAGCGGTTGTTTATAAATGATTCATAGACGATATCATTTTTATTGCTACTGGGGAACTCAACCAAAATATTAATATAATCAAAGCAATAGAAAATAGCCTTGGAAAAGTTGGACTTAAAATAAACACTAAATTTTTTAATACCAAATGCTCAGAACAACAAGTTGAATTTTCGGACGTTGTCCACAAGCATTCATCGGACTCACCATCTAAGTTTGTCACGTGTAATTATGTCGAATAAATTACCATTGACAGGATTTTTATAAATGGAACTTCATACCACCCCTCATAGGTATTTCAATCTATTGTGGTATCTGAAGCAATGCGCATGCGGCGTATATGTGAAGACAAAACTGACTATGATACTAGTCTGGAATATCTAAAAAACAAATGTTTTAAATCTAAATTTTCTAAAACTCTTACATCAAAGATAATTGAGCAGCCCAAGTCTTGGATGGATAGATTTCATCCTGTCAATAATAGCAAATTAAAGGAATATAAGCAGAAAAAAATTGTTTGGGTTACCCAGTTTCTAAAAGTACTGCGATCCTGCCAGATCGAAAAACGTCTACAATTCAACATATTGCTTGCATGCAAGCGCCCACAAACATTGGACCATTTTGTCACTTTCTATAAAAAGCTTTCACTTGGTTCTCATGAGAGCAAGAATGGAGGCATATCTGGGCCCTGTGGTAAATGTGCACTATGTGGTAATAATGGCTCACATAATTTTATGGTCCACTGATGAAACATATCCGCAGACCTCATGCAGAACGTCGTTTGATCCGAAAACTAAACTGCAAAGATTGTGGGTATTTACGTGGCATGTTGCAAAAACTGTGATAATTACTATGTTGGTCAAACAATGACATCTTTCTCACAACGTTAGACTAAACATCGAGTAATATAAAGCAAATTTTGCTACTCTGAAAATAATGAAAATTCGGCCCTACTTAGACGTTATGATAAACATCATAAGGAAATCTTTACTGGCAAGCCTGATATAGCACAATGTTTTTTTTTGTTGTCTTTGTTGTAAAACCTGAATTCGAAAATTTAAACTTCTATGAAGCCAAGTGGTTGCGCATACTTAATGACTAGGGCCATGTTTTTTTGACATAAAAAATATATTTTTGACTTTATTTTAGCAAAATTTTGACTTTATTTTGACCTAACCGCTTTCGCCTATTATTTATGTTTTGTTGCAATTTTTTGATTAATAATGTTTTATAATCCGCAACTTACATAGGTTTTTAAAGAAGAAGGTAGCCTACTTTAAACATTTTCTCAATCACTCAGTCTTGAAGCTAATGCAACAAAGCAATGCATGACGCCAAAACCTAGGATAACGAGCTATTGTGTGTACCGGTATCAATTAGCATGTAATACAAAAAATGCGTTGTTATCGCAACTGTACTGTACATTAACAGTCTGTCTATGATGTTTTTAACGAAAGCCACACAGTGTAGTTACCAGGACTTTTTATTGCAATACAGCATCATATATTTTTACGTTCTTAACATCAAAATTTCTGTTTTTTCTCAGTAATTTACTGAGCATAGAAAACGACCTCTCAACAGCAGCAGAGGTTGGCTGGGCTTTTTGTAATAGTGCGTAGCTTGTTGGGTCAATTGTCAAGTTGGTACAGTTTATTATTGTTTTTAAATCAGAGTTGGATAGTCGTTTTTTAATGTAATTTTTAATTGCGCAAGGATCATCATCGAATTGCATATTCTTCAGCAGTCCGTATGCTTCGGTTATCGTGCAGGCACTTCCTTCTAAGAACTCTCCGTTGGCTGCGAGAATCCGGTATTGATTTATTTAGCCAAGTCCGGCACCAAATCGTCCACATTGATAGTGTCATTTGCTCTGCTGACTAAGAGGCCTGCACTTGCACAATTGTTGACAATGGTACGAACAGCTGGAAGGTTCTCACTGTGATATAAGGCAGCTCTAAGCCAAGTTGCCCATTTTGTAATTACAGGGTCAGGAGGAGATGGCAGACCAGCATCATGAAAATCTTTCTTGCGATCTTTGTTTTTGATTGTTGGTGTCTTGATCGTTGCTATTATTTCATCAATATTTTAAAAATGAGCACGCACACGCATAGCGCAGTTATGTAGTAAGTGCGCAACGCAGGTGACATGCATCAAAGAAGGGTATAATTCCTTTAATGTCTTTCCAGCCAAAGACATGTACCGAGCAGCATCAGTCAAGAACAATAAAAAATTCTCGCGTTTTATTTCAAGTTGTTGCAATATGACATCCACAGTGTGCAGAATAATACTGCTATTAACATTGCTACTGCTGTCAAGTGGATGGCAATCAACGAGGAATGTCTGATTTGGGCATCTAAGCTGCCCACAAGTACACTAATATACTTTTGTTTAGCAATCTCTGCTTCATCCACAATTAAAAAAAAATTTTTGTCACGAAGTAATTCTTGAATTTGTTTTCCTTTTTGGGATGCTAATTTAGCAACACATTCTCAGGCTGCAGTCTCCGAAGGCAATACTTTTCCCATTGTAGCAAACAGAGACTTTAAAGAAGGATAGTTTAGTTTATGAAGTGGGATATCTGCAGCTAAGAATGAAGAGACAACCTGTTCCTTGAAGTTTACTTAATCGAGTTGTAAAAAGGTTTGCTTACTTTGGGATTTGCTCTTCGTCTCCAATTTTCTTTGGTGTTGCTTACTTTTTCGGTGGCTTCCACAAAAAACTTTTTGTCGCATTTGACTAACACGTCGCAAAGGTTGCATCGCAAATCGCGGGCAGGAGTTGCCGAAAACTCATCCGGATATTCCTGGCAAATTTGCCTAACTTTCGCTGTAGAAGATTTGGCTTGTTTAGGCATTCTTTGCTTTGCAAGCTACGACTTAAAAAAACCACGTGTAAAGAGCGCAAAGGTTTTATAGGAATAGATTAATTGTCTAACAATTATGTGTTTATCCATCAACAATGACGATTTGATGCATAATATTTCCTTTTCAATTACCTTACGCATTTTTACCATTGCAACTATTTGAGAAGTTTAAAATCAAATAAAACTGTGCATATAATTTTAATAGCAGCTCAAAAATTCAAAAAATATAAAAATATATAAATTTGTTCGTTTTTGAAAGGAAATTTTTGATAAAGACAATTTTGACAAGTTTTAACTTTATGTAAAATTTTGGCTTATAAAATCTACCAAAACAGACTCCTGAACACCTGAAACGAACGTTAGTACACGTTTGATCATGCAACAAGGTCCTGAAAAAATTTTGATTTTATTGACTTTAGCGGGCCCTATTAATGACAAAATTAATATTAATAAAATGATTTTAACACGTATATAACCTAGCATTATTACTCACTGTGTTTTATTGTTTTTACCACATTGATTTATAGTCTACAGCCAGCCTGCGTTTTGATCTTAATTGTTTCATCGTAATGGTCGGCTGCCTTGTGGGTAATACTTTAATACTACAATATGAAATTATTTGTTTTGGTACGCCGGATAAATATTTACCGGTGTATCAATTACAATTACAATTTACAATTTACAATTACTTATGTGGTGGAGTGTAGAGTTATCAGTACAGCTAATTGCTTGGTTCCTTAGATTTAGTTATTTTTATTATTCTTATACAGCACTGAAAATGCTAATTTAGCGAAATGCATTTGTGTTAGTATATTTAAGTTTTAACAAAGTTTTGAGCTGATTTAGTTTTTTCAATCATACTTTATTGAGTTCTTAGCAACAGAAACGGTGAACTATTTAGTGATAGGCATATTTGACAATTTGGTGGGCCCGCTTTCGCATTTATATTTGTGACATTAAGATTTTTGCCTCCGCTGTTTGCTTTAATTCTGCTATAGCATGAAAAGGGGCCATGCCTTTACCTTAACTCACATAACCTAATGCAATAGGCGCCTACTGAGCTCTTTTCAAACAAAAACATTCCCTCTTAATCCAGTGTTACAAATTGACACTGTTATTATTTAATTTTGATCTTTTCTCAAATTTGGAATTTTGTTACATTGAATGATTTTAAAAATAACATTTTTACATTCGTGAAGTTTATGAAAAAAGATGGAAAAATATTGAAGGAGGTAGATGTATGAGAGAAAAAGACGGAAAGTTAGGTTGCAGTAAAAAAAGGACAGAAAAAGAATATGGAAAAATCACATGGAGTAGATTATGAATAAAGAGAATGATTGGGATCACGTGACAGCAGCTAGTATGGTAGAGGGACCTATTAAAAATGTTACCCGCAAAGAAATGGCGATAGCAATAAAAGTGATAAAATCAGGAAAGGAAACTGGACCCTTTGAAGTATGTGCCGAGATGATATCTAATAGTGGAGAAATAGGGGTTAGTGTGATGGTGGAACTTTGCCAACAAGTGTTAGATGGGAAAGGAATGCCAGATCAATGGCGGAAAACAAGTGTGCTGTCATCAATTTTCTAGGGAAAGGGAGATGTTAGAAGTTGCAATACTTTCAGAGGAGTAAAGTTGCTAGAGCACGCCATGAAGATCGTTGTAAGAGTGCTTGAGAGAAGAATTCGAGAATTAGTATATATTGATTCAATGCAGTTTGGTTTTATGCCTGGAAGAGGAACAACAGACGCCTTGTTTGAAGTGCGAAGAATGCAAGAGGAATATAAGGATAAGAAGAAAAAATTTTACATGTGCTCTGTGGATATTGAGAAGACATTTGATAGAGTTTCAAGAAAAGTGATGGAGTGGGTAATGAGAAAGAAAAGTTTACTAGAAGTAATTGTAAGAGCGGTGATGAGCCTCTATCACGGGGCAAAAACAAAAGTTCGAGGGGAAACTGAGTCATCTGAAGAATTTTCGGTACAAGTTGATGTACATCAAGGATCTAGGTTGTCGCCACTACTTTTTGCAATTGCAGTGGATGTAATCTCGGAAAATGCTAGAGAAGAATTGATAAATGAAATTTTGTATGCGGATGACTTGGTTTTAATGGGTGAAAGTATAGAGAATTTGAAAATTGAAAAGTTTTTAAAATGGAAAGAGGCGTTTGAAAGCAAGGGGCTGAAGGTAAACCTCAAGAAAACCAAAGTGATTGTGAGCGATTCGAAAGTTGAGGTACTCAAGAGTAAAGTGGATATATGTGCCATGAGCGGCTAGAAGGTGATGGCAAATTTGGTGTTGTGTACAAAGTGTGGTAAATGGGTACATGGCAGATGTGCGAAAATATAGAGGGTGACTTTAACTTTGGCAAAATGTTTTGTTCGTGAACTATGTGTTGATACAAAGGAAGGAATTGTGGAACCAGGTAAAGAATTATCATTTTTTTGACCAGGTTGACTTTGTGAAGAGCTTTTGCTAAATGGGGGATAGGTTGAACACCAGTGGTGGAAGTGAAGCAGCGTAACAGCAAGAACGAGAATTGGAAGGGTAAAATTTAGAGAATGTGGGGAGTTACTTTATGAGAGAAAGTTTTTGTTAAAAATGAAAGGAAGGATTTATCAGAGTTGCGTAAGATTCGCAATGCTGTGTGGGAGCGAGACGTGTTGTCTAAGAGAGAATGAGATGGCAATTTTAAGAAGAACTGAAAAATCCATGATGAGAGCAATGTGTGGAGTTAAAATCATTGAGAAAAGAAGGAGCCAAGAACTTATGAGTTTGCTAGGTTTAAAAGATACTTTGGATGGACTAACCAGGGCAAGTGGAGTGCGATGGTATGGGCATGCTTTGAGAAGGGGTAATGGTGATGTTTTGAGAAGAACTTTGGAGTTTGAAGTGGCAGGAAGAAGAGGGCGTGGGCTGCCAAATATGGCGTGGAAGAGACAAGTGGAGGAGCATACCAATCAGATTGGACTGAAAAGGGAAAATGCCATTGACAGAGTGAAGTGGCGTAATGGTGTTTACGAACTGTCGAGAAGTACGAGGTGAATCTGGCCACCTGCATTAACGCAGACACAACCGGATTTTAAAATCTGGATCTCTCTCTAACTTTGCCCCTAATCCAGACCTCCCTACTTTTAAATGACGATTAGAGTTTTGCACCGATATCCTTGCAATTACAAATATCAGTAATGGGATTTACCATTTATGTTTGCTATCAAAATAATGGTGGATATTTTTGCTGCCTGCTACTGTTTTTACTAAATAGTGGCAAGCATTGTGATGTCATTTGAGATTATGACCTAACAGTCCATCTTAAACCATTAAATATTAGGTTCGCTACTAATCACTTTTTCATTACTGTAGTCGTATTAATGTGATTAACGTCTCTGACTGCGTCCATGTTTCTAGGCCATAAGATAAACGCCGCCATGCAAAGAGCAAACTAAATCGAAATGAAGCACTCACACTTAAGTTGTAGCTATAGCGGTGGCACCCCATTAATAATATCGAGGTTAAAAATATCAAATCAGCTGGCTGCGCCAGCCTCGCCCAATAGCGAAGGAAACTGCTTCAACATTTAGGTCATATGCAGCTCGACACTTACATTTGGTTGCAAACGATAAGAAAGGACCATCTTTACTCCATCGCCTTTTTCTTGGGTGATCACCAAGTGCATAACTTGGAGTTGGCTGCATATAAAATTTGTAGACTTCCTTTTCGATGAATCTTTTTGAATAGCTTGATGGATAATGCCAAAGATCCATGCTATCGAGAAAGAATAGACAAAATGTACCAAAGTACTTGGTTTTCAAGAAATTGCAATTTTTTGAAGTACAGGCATTAAAATTTTGTGCGTTTCTAACCGGTAGACTGACTACATTTCATAACATTTAGAGATTTCAGTTTTTGATGGATGTTTTTGAAAACGTCGACAGACAATGCAAAAGAGCCATGTGTGAGGGGAAAGTAGTGAAAACGTACCAAAGAACAAACTTTGTTTAACAATTGCAAGTTTATTAGGTCAAGTAGGATAATCTTTTTAACTAAAAATGAAACATCATGTATGCCAACCAATTTTTGATCACCCATTATGAACTAATCTTTAGTCTTAAGTAATTGAAGTGACATATTGCTGCAAAGCAAATTTCCTAAGATTTCAAAGAACAGTAGTTGTTAGTATTTTATTACAACGTTGTTGTATTAAAGTCATCTGTTTTTACTAAGCTTACAACTTTTTTGGGGAGGGGGTAGAGAGTTACACCACAGGTCTCAAAGTTCAGTTTTTTTAGTATAAAAACTAATATTAATTGTACATATTTTATAATATTGGAATTGCCTTGAAATAACCTTTGATTTGTTAAAAAAAAGTTTGAAAATCTGTTGAGAAATGAGAGCACAAATCAGTTTTTTAATAAACTGATTTTGCAAAAAGGTTGCAATTTTTGAAAACATCTGGATAATACGATCTGCGGTAGCGAAAGATTTGTGTTAATTTACAAGACATATTATGGCATCATAGAGCCAGTTTTAGGCGTGAAAAAATGCTTGGAGGGCTTAAAGTGCTTAAACAAAGAATTGTTCACAGCGTAGTTACATAAGCTTTAATTGTTGTAAAGTTGCTTTTATCGAAAGCACTTTTATCTGCTGAAACAGCGTTTCTGTCATCTGCCATAACATCGCGTTTCCACCATCAGTACTTTTTGAGAAAGAACAAAAAACAGATTGTGCAATGAAGCGTTGATTGTGACGTCATTTTAGATCCCAAACATATGAAAGTTTTTGTTATATGATTTTCTTTTGAGCAAAAAGCGGTTGTCATGACGTCACGAACACCCTTATGACACTCACCACGGGGCGATGATCAATCGTGCCAAGCTTGATGCTTGTATCTCTAGCAGTTTTAAAGAAGTTAAAACAAGCGGACACACACACAGACAGAATTGCACTTTATAGTATAGATTATACAATCACAATGATAAGATCTAAAGATGCTTTAAATCTGAATGACTGGTCTTAAACTTTTGCAAATACCTGTAAAAAGAAGTTTTTTTAAATTTACATTTCTTGACAGGGAAAAAAGTTTTTTGCTTAAACAAAAGCCAGTCTCCAACTTACCAACTTGCAAAAATTAAATCCCTTTTGGGTTTAAAATGACGTCACAGCCAACGCTGGATGGTACAATTTGTTTTCTCAAAAAATACTGACCGCAGAAACGCGATTAAAATCTTGTTTAGGAGATATTGACAAGATGCTTTCGATAAAAAAACTTTACAACAATTAAAGCCGATGACGACGCAACAGCAGATTGCTTTTTCAAGTACTCTAAAGCAGGGGTGTCAAACTCGTGGGCTTCTGGGGGCCACATTGCATTTTGGCAATCGTGCTGAGGGCCGCATGATGTTTTCGATTTGTAGATCACCACTTCTCCGGGCAACGTTCCCTGTAATGTAGCCTGCAGCGAGGTCGATTTCCAAAAAAAGGTTATTACCTCTCCAGCATCTCTACACCATCACCCTTCTTCAGAAATCGAGTTCTGTGGCATGAAGTGGAGTTGATCTCCAAATAAAAAAACGTCTGTACCTCTCAAGTGTCGCCTGTGTTAAGGAGTTCAAACGTTGCAATGCTGCCGAAATTCATTAAGAATTTTAAAATCGTCTCGTGGGCCGCGAATTTGACACCCCTGCTCTAAAGCGTGCGTCTTAGATTTTATTTTGCGCTCTTCAAACTCACTATGTCTGGTGCGATTCGAGTGAAAAAGCAACAGGCAGCAAGCTCCGCGCTTCGTTTTGATTTACTGTTATTTAAAAAGCTCTGGATTACTTGCTGACTGACAAAGATCAATGATATATCACAGTATCATAACGATTGGTCAAACAACAGGTTTTTTAGTAATGTAACGGCAATTTACAATACTTTTTGTACAGTCACGTCGTAAGCCTGACCGATGTGAACCTCCAACGAATATTGATGAAATGCAGCAAAGTTGAAAAAATTGACTATTTTTCATGTGAAATTTTACAGGAATCACAAAAATTATCAGCGTTATTAACTCAAAAACCTGGTTGATGAATTGTACTTTAAAATCATTGCCTAACCTAATGTAATAACTCATTTATAAGTGTCTGACTTTAGGCTACTTTGCACTTCTCCTAGCTGCAATTATGCCAGGACCCAGCAATATGGGCGAAGCCATAGATTTTACGTCATGCAAAAAGGCATATAATTACAAACAGTCGTAGGTAGGTACTATGCCAATTATTTGATAGCCTATTTCGGAAATTACACAGCAATTGTTGTGGCGCCCCTCTCACTCACAGCTTCACATTTATCCTTACATGCAAGTGGTGAAATAAACGAATAAAAGTTTGTAAAGTTGTTGGCTCCAACAGTAGTGAGCAAGTTCCCTCCCTAACTTCATGCTGTAGACAAGGCAAATAAGACGTTGCAAGGGACTTCAAAAACTTTGGGAGAAAAATAGCTGCTATGCACAAGCCCTCTCATATTTTTCTGTTCGATTCCTAAGTAAAACACAGTACTTTTGATTTTGAAACGAAAAATGGCTATGTCAAAAAACTTGTTATAAAACAACTACGCATTGAGTAAATGCATTGTTCTCTCAACTACACATTAAGTAAAGCCGGTTCAACCGATATTCCTAACGTCGACATTACTGATGGCGGCCCCGCAATTGCATAGACTTAACTTTGGGTGCTTCACTTCGGGTTAGCTTGCTCTTTCCTGATTGCCTTTTTGCCAGGATCAAACAATATGCTAGCAGCCAGAGACTTTAGGTCGTACAAATAAGCATACAGTTACAAAAAATTCGTATGTGATAGTGGTCCTAACATTTAATTAGTTATTCCCGAAAATGCATATCAATCACTTTGGCGGCCCCTCTTCCCCACAACTCATAAATTATGTTTCCATGCACTTCATAAAATGAACGATTAAAATGTTTGAATTCTCTGCTGTTTCAATTGCGAGGAAGTCCACTTTCTAAGTGCGCCTCTGCTGAAAACTGGGCAAACAACACGCAGCCAGAAACGCTACAATGTAAATGTATATGTCTTTGTCTTAATAGCCACGCCCTGGTCTACATATAACTACAAAACGGTACCTACTTTCAAGAGCATGATGGTGATAATCAGCGGGTTATTTAGAATTAATTTCTTTTTTGAGAACGAGGGACCTTTAAATAAACTCAATCATATCATCAAGCAATCTTACTCCACATGTGAGCACTACCTCATTTTGGAGGGAGGAAAAGTCAGAGCATTAAGGGAGATAAACGTTTTAAAAGTGAGAATCTTGCCAATTTTTGTCTCCAAATAAGCATGAATACATTTTTTGGTGGCCAACGTTTGTGTAAGTCACAGAAAAAATTTTTCTCATGAGAATTTTAATTAAAACTGATTCTCACCTTAGTAAAATTGCAAGGCCTCTTTCTACATCAATCGGATGTAGCTGCTGGAGACCAACATTTATAGTTCGTGTCTTTGTGCTGATAGCAATTCTAAAAAAACAATATCTAGGACAATCAATTTTGTGAAGTGTTCATTGTCTACTTCCACAAGCTCACGTTAGAATTTTGTAGATTTGCAGCATTATAAAACTGCGGCATCTCCATCCTATCAGGTCTTTCTCAAAATTAAAAATATGGTCAAAGTGTAAATATGGTAAGTGTAAGCTATAAAGTTTGAATCGTCTTGAGAAGTTGCATACAGTCAGTAGTGTATTTATTACAAGCTACCGAATTTCTTGTTAACGGCGTGTGGTAATTGTTACTTCATGATGAAATTCTTGCTAATTAATTTGTGACTGAATCAAAATTATAGTAATAGTACTAGTGATAATACTGTACATCTATTGTGGTAAATCTCGCTAAATCTCAGCTTAAAATCCACAAGCTTAACTGTGAATAAAAGTAAAGTGCTTCTCTGCAATTCTCTCGCATAATTATAGTAATTTATCGACTTAATGTTGAAGCTTAATGCCATCGCTTTTTGCTACTTTAATCATTCTAGTCTACCTTATTTTGCGTATAAATTAAATGTGAGGTTTGACTATTTGCTTATAATTGTTCGATTATTCTAGAAAACCTGTCGCAATATCGATACCTTTCTCCATTATCAATAGGATTTTTCGCGATTGATTTAAATTAGATTCCCTCATCAAGGGTGCTTTTGATACCGCTAGTGAGTTTGAGCTGTGCGCTAAGACTTTCCCCAAACCGTGTGACTGGAATGGCAACAGTCACATTGTCCAAACATACATGATCACTTGTTTTTCTTATAGATCACGTTTTGGAACGTCCTGTCATACAGTTTGGGGACATTTTCCTTTTCTTTTCCCTTTATTGCACAAGGAATGAATAACGCTCGGCGAGATTGATCTCCTCTCCCGGATGAGTGTCATAAAGGGGTTTATCATATCACGATGATGTCACAATCAAAACTGTTTTTAATTCGCATCTCTTGGCGAAGGAAAACGCTTTGTGCTTAAAAAAGCTAGCACCCGATTCACCAAATTTTAACGATTTCAGGTCTTTGTTATTTAAGATGACGTTACAATTGATGATTTATTGTAAAAGTTGTTTTCGTCATTTCCTCAAAAAATACTTACCGTTTAAACGCGGTTGAAAGCTTTTTTGAGAGATGAAATGATAGGCTGTTTGTAAATGACGCCAGCTTCCATCAACAATTATGGAGTATTTTAAGAAAAACATTTGATTTTAAGAAACTTGTGTGTTTCAAGAAAACTTGTAGAGCACATGCCAACATAGTGATTGAGAGTGAAGATTAGAGCCTGCCATACAGAAATAGCAGTAGCTTGTTTATAAGGTTTTTCAGATTGAAGTTACGTACTGGTCATAAATATTTTTAATGTAGAAAATATGCTTGTACTTATGATAAATTTCTGGTTTAGTTAAGCAAAATTTCTATTGCGTTTTTTAAAGTGCAATCTGATTTTACGACTAATCTTCAGCAACTCTGAGAGCAATGGTGTTCTATGGATAACCGCAAAGACTTTCAGAGATAAAAATGATAATACTAACTTCATAGTTGGTTGTGCGAAAGACTTTTTGTGAAACAAAAGAGTGCGAACCATTTTCTAGAAGTTGATAATCACTCCTTTTGGTAAAACATCAAAATTGCGGCAGTTGCGTTTTTAGAAATTTGTATTTCTTTTTATTGAAGAAGCAAAGTTCAAAATTGCTTTGAAGGGAAGCTAAACTCTATGTAGACAGTTTTCTGATGTTTTGTGAAAGTACCAAAGGCGAAAGTACACCGCAGACAGATGTTTTGAAAAATGTGATATGGTCTAGAGAAGCTAGATCGTTTAAGAAGACTGTCACAAATAAGTAAATTTTATTCGTTGGGATAGCTTATACATATATAGTTTCTATAATTTGTTGCTTTCGTTCTGCTGTAATTATTTTTATTCGTAAATCTGATTTGTCTAGAGTCCAATCTTGGTTGTATACAATGGCGTACGCAGAAAGTTTCCAAGGGGGGCATAGTTTCGTCACAATCGTGTGACGTCACAAATCAACTTTAAGGGGAGTGCCGAAGGCACGACCATTCTAGGGTTTTTCACAGAAAAATCGAAATCCAGGGCGAACCCCGAATACTCGCGAAAAACCAGATTCGCTTTTTCTAAAAGTGCTTGAGTTTGCTTTACATTTTTTTCATTTTTAGGGTCTTAAGGGGAGCATGGCCCAGTGGCTTCCTCCTTCGGTATGCTAGTGGTTATATATCTCCGTTGTTTTTTTCGCAAAAAACCTTTTTTTTCGCAATGAGATTTGTTCGTACACGCTTCTTCTGACGTCACAATGGTAGATGGTGTTTTTGTTCAAGACTGATCGAGAAGACACTTTTTTCTTCTCGATGTTTTTCGGTTGCCGATTACGTAACTTAGTGGTAGGTGTTCTTGTCATGTCATGTTGTTCTTGAATTTTCTGGATCGCATCCCATTCACACCTAAGGCGGCAAGATTTTTACACATTCAGAGAGAGTGCGGAGCGCAGAGACTGAAGAGAGAGTCAGAGAGAAATAGTGCGAAAGAGCGCGTTGTTCTATGGTGGTTTGTTGTGGATTATCAGCGTGACAAGGATCAAGCGGTTAATTGATTGATTTAGTTTTCTGGTTGGTTTCTGATTGATATATTGAAAGTGCATTAGTTTGTGTGATCGACGAGCGAAAGAATTTAAAATCTCGAAGTATTTTGTGAATATACTTGTTCTTTTCTTGATTAAGAAGTGCGTGGTTTAAAGTATCGTAGTTAAGTATTTAGTAGAAGCCAATCTTCACCTAGCAGTTGAGTTGAAGTCGGAATTAATTATTCGAGCGATACTATAAATCGCCTCAATTTTAAGAAAAAATTAAAGTTGAGATAGAACCAAAATTCTATTTACGCGGCAAAGACTTCGCGTGGTAATTGATTAAACAAGATCGTGATTTGCAAGAAAAACAAGTAATAGTCCTAAATTTTTCAAAAAATTAATCTGCCATTTAGTTAATTTTTTTCTTTATGCCAACCTTTACTTCCCAGAACTAGTTCACAAGTACGGCACTTGATTAAAAATACTACTTTTTTTTATTGGCCATATTTATTCTCCATTCACGAGAAAGCGAATTGTATCGTTATATTTTGAACGAGATGTCCGCACTCGCTTGGGAGTTGCCATTTACGAGGTGTCTGGGCTATCTGTCTTCCACATAAAGGTTGGGCATTCCGTTAAGTGCCTTGCCCAAGGACACAACAAGCGAAGTTGCCGGCTTGTTCTTCAGAACCTCCTCGAATGCCGAGCTCCAAGCAGGGAAACTGTGGATACCATTTTTTAAAGTCTTTTGGTATGACTCGACAAGGTCATTGAATCCCAGGTCTATCGACAGCAAAGCAGACTCTCTATCCACTACGCCATTGCGTCAGTAAATTTAATTCTTAACTATCTTACGTTTTAAATTAAGCATCAAACAGGTCATCGCTAATCGGGCCATTTAATGCAAGCCACTCTTTGCTTTAAAGCAGATAGGCTGTCATATAAATCATAACAAGTAAATCATTTTGCATGCAATTTAAAACAATATTGCTTTAAGATAAAAAGGAACACAGAATTTTACCTCATGTATTCAGAATGACAAAAAAGATTTTTCATTATTTTGATGCTAATGGGTATTGGAAAATGAACAATATTCTTGTTCATAGTGTGTTACAAGCTAAAAAATTAATACAAGTGAAGTACTGTAGCAATAAAACATCTTGTCCTTTTATATGCGCACTTTGATCCAATGTACGAGATAGCACTACACGAAAAATCACGCGACCCCTCAAACGGGAAGGACACAACAAAAAAATTATAATATGAAAAAAGTGGGCCGGCGTTTTATTATGACGTCAATAAAACTTTTCTCATGGGCCGCATACAAAAATCTTAAATCGCGTTGCTAATGAACGGCAACTGCGCTCTTTTCGCAGCTGCGTCCATTTAACAAACGTAATCGCAGGGCAACAGGCAAAAGTAAAAATATGAGGTGATTTTGTAAAAATGTAAAAGGTAGAAAAGATGGACATTGTCGAAAAAAATCATGATGGCCCGACAGTTAAAGTATGAGTGAAGTTTGTACAACCCATCGCAATCAATTGCGTATAAAGAAATTTTTGGGGAAAGAGGGTGTACAAACATTGTCTCAGCTAAATGTCATTTTTTGAAGTTAGGAAGATATAAGCAAATTTTTGACAAACAGTTGAAAATTTTTCCGGAAATCGATTGATGAAATTGATAATTTTTCCCTATCCCTGTTCATGACATATTTTTAAAAATCAAGTTTTCAAAATTCATTGTAGGCAAAGTTTTTGCTTCTGTTCTATCGTTTTTTATATCCGCTTGCTCCTTAATTATGCCTCAAATCGCATAGCGCAAATAGTTTAAAAAACAGACAACTAGGATTGCATCTAGCGGGAGATAAAAATTGAAATGGAAGTACCCCAAATGTTATGTAATCAAGCAGAAACTCACATTTGATATATTCCATTTGACTCGTTTAACTCAAACTCAAATTTTGGACATAATTATACGTTGATCTCATACTCACATTTGATGTACAGTATTCAACAAGAAACCTAACCAAACAAAACTTTGGCATTTCATAAGTTGGCAACCTAACCAAACAATTTTAGATATTTTTCGGCCAACTACATCAGAATTTCTAAAAAATTCGTTTTACTTGAAAATTTGCACGTTGATCTGTAATTAGCGTTGTATTGAGTTGCAATGTATAAATTGTCATATAACGGATAATCTTATGTAAAACAGGTAATCTTATGTAAAACAAGTAATTTTATGTAAAATCTTATGTCACCAAAGCAAATCCTCCCTTCGCAAATGTATTTTTGGCCAATATGTGACAATTAGATGCCATTAGATCGGATTTAATTATGTTGTAATCAATGAGGTGGGTAGTAATTGGTTGATAAACCATCAACTTGCGTGTTCGCAAAATTATTTATTGCGTGTTGCTCGGACTACATCAAAGTTCAAAATGATTTGCAGCATACAATCTGCCAGTCAAACTTGCTTTTGGCGCTTTGTCATACCGGAATCAAATATAGAACAATATGCGCTACGCATGTTTACCATTCTCCACATTTGCATAACATCCACTCTTCCCGTATGATTCATAATAATAAAACCTATCTAAAGGACACAGGCAACGCAATATTAGCCATGTGTAAAACTACGTTGGGGTGGCTTGAACGTTCGACGTTCACGGACACGTTTCTCTCATCAGGCTGTTCTAATATTGTCCTCCAATATACTTAACCGCCACCGACAAAGTGAAGGAAGGCATAAAAAGTACAATACAAAGATGCAAATAGAGAGGGACGGAAGAGATACCTTTCATTCATTAAAAAGCGGATTGGTCAAAAGTTACAAAAAATTTCCCGGCAGAAAAAAACAAAAAAAGAATATATTTAGACAGTATGGGCGTCGGCAGAAACTTTTGTAGGGGGAAAAACAATATAGACCGTTGAAATTTGTATTTCGCTTTATCAAGTTACTTTTCATATGAGGTAATATAACATAAACAATTTTTATTTTCCGAATTCTAGGAAAGCCATGGGCCCCTTGCTCCCCTTGCCGATGCATTTGTAGGTGAGAGGCTAAAAACAGTGTTAATCTTGCAAGATAAAAAGTTAAACTTGTTTCTGAAAAACTATCTATACTTGACCTACCAGCTTTTTTTCATTACTTTTTTTGATGGCTTTTGTTATGACCCGGCATCGTGTTAAGTTATGTGCTTAAAGCTAATGAAAAAAAGCTTATGTCATGATGTAAAAATATATGAAAACGGTACATTATTTCATGTAGTTTTGGTGGTAAAAAACAGTAAATTTCATTATGATGTCGATACATCAGAGTTCATGACAATTGTGGCGATTTTGGAAAGTTTTAACTCCACATAAAAATTTCTCAAACTTGTGGGGTTTTCTTTAAAAACAAGTCTTCAACCAAAATTTACCTTTATTGCGTTGAAAGACCTGCCTACACATTGAAATAGTTTTTAATTCTTATATTATTGTCTAATTATGGACAATATAATACAAAAACTAAAAAGTAATGTTTTCGAAAAGTTTCATTAGTTCATTTAAAATATTGTTTCCCGAGAAAATCACATTTGCATTTACTGATACCGCTGAATGAACTTTTTTTGAATAGACCTGGAATGGGATTAAAGGCTGAGCTTAATATTTTCGAATGAAATGGTGAGTAAACCCCGAAGTTGGTTTCATGCTCATTACATAATCTATGCGTAGTCTTACTGACGTTGCTTACTGAAGGCAGCTTGTATAAAATTATTTCACGTCTCTTTTAATAATAACAAATTAAAAATTTGTTAGCGGTAACTCAACATTTAATGTGATATGCTTTGATATAAAATCGTTTTGCACTAGATCGAATTCGTTTCCAACCGCACCTCCATTCAAGAAGAAAAAAAGGGTTAATAACAATAGCGCGTGATCCACTGCGCACGTTCAAAAAAATTGGCCTACTGTGAAAAAGTCTGTTGTGTAATTACACAAGGTAACATTTTTGAATCAAGCATGAGTATTATTGTTGAAATATTTGAATTTTGCTTTCACTGTCTAGTCTAAATTTCATGTTTTCTTTTTGTTTTGAAAATTTGATTATCTTATTTGATAATCTCATGTTTAATTCATCGCTTTATGCTACATTTACACTCACTCACTTTGCGTTGTCCAATGCATTTTTAAACTGTTAAATTTTTAAAATGTAACTTCAGAAAACATTAGACAGATACAGATCGGAAAAATCCTTACAAAGTCATGCATTATACAGTTTGAAATACAAAGTCTGCCTTTGGTTTTAATTATTTTTTTTCTACAACAATTTCGGTGAAACAATTTTAATTTAATTAGATCGGCGGATAAGTGAAAAAGTTCAGTCAATCTAATTTGCTATCAATTAAAGGTTGTCCTCAAACCAACAAAACAAGATTTGAAACACGAAGTCAAATAGAAAAACTTTAGAAAGGATAAAGAAGATATTAAATTTTGGACAGTTTTAAGTGTAGAAATCTAATTGGCTTTAGCGAGGCAAAGATGTTTTACTATTATGTTTTGAGTACGAGCAAGTCAGAGTTGTAAGCGGGCCCTATATTTTTGGCTAGATATCAAGCTGAACCAGAATATGCAAGCCTAAACTGGAAGCAAAAAATTATTTAAAGTCCGAATTAGACCCAAAAGTCAACTCTTTCATCGCAAAATTTGCAAAAAGGCGAATTTTATCTTTGTTCCATCTGGCTTGGGTTTCCGAGTTCCTATTTTGTTCAGCTGAGCGCTGATCTCCGGAACGCCCATTCTGTGAACTAATTTTCCAGTTTACTTCTATTTTGGCAAAACATTGTCCGTTTTGAAGATGAAAGTCTATGTTGGCTTGCAAATAGCCATGTCATTGTGTGCTACACCTGAGATTGAGGATTACTAGAGGCTGAAAAGCTATGAGCTAAAGACACTGGGGTTTGGGCAAGTCTTGGTTCGTAATCGCTATGAACTTTTATGTTCGTTTTTTCACTTCATGGGCAATAATGACTCCATTGCTCTGACCCTTTTCAGAAAATCTGGCCTCTAATGAGCATTACTGCTCCTCTGCTAAGCAGGTACTACGTAGCTAATCTGGAATTTTTAATTGATGAGACGATGAGAAAATTCAAAGGTCGTATTTACTGCCGACAATATATCCCAAACAAACCTATTTGTAGGGATATAAAATTGTGGTCCCTCTGCAAAAGTAAAACAGGATATCTGATGAAGTATGGCGTGTACACTGGGAGGGTTGATGGTGCCCAGCCTTACATTGAATTAACACACGGTGTCGTGATGGACCTTTAAGTAAATGATTTTGATGTCGGAAACCACTTCTTCTGTGAAAAGTTTTACTCCCGCCCTGCCCTTTTCGATGAACTGAAAGACAGGGGTGAAGGTGCTCGTGGTACTGTTAAAATGAACAGGAGGGGCTTGCCACCTGAAATAAGGTCTACTAATCTTAGGCTTGCCAAGGGAGATGATCAGGTGCTCTGCATGAGAGTAGATCTTCTTGTTTGTGCCTGGCATGACTCAACTTAGTTGAACTTGCTCTCAACAATATCCAATAATGGTACCATTTAGAAGCAGATCAAGGCTAAGAATACCCCAACTGGTTTCAGAGATGTGCAGAAACCAAACATTGCTAATACTCACAACAAGTACATGAGTGGGGTTTATCTTTTTAATCAAAATGCTTCTAGTACTTCGTACTCGCACAAAGTCCAGAAATAATATCATGTCATCTTTTATTTGATGAAGAATGCAGCCATCATCTATAGCTAAATTGTGCACTGTACTGTTGTAGGAGATCAGGTCATGGGCTCTTCTAGATCTAATGAGAAACTTCTCGATAAACTTGCATCATCTGTCCCAAAGAGGAAAACTAGGAAACTCGGTAGACGTTCGCTTCAACGAGAGAATAAACTCCTTGCATGGCTCACTGAAAGCCACTTTTCCACTAGTTATGAGGATGACAAGTATAGGCCAGACTGCATTGTTTTTAGTCGTTCTAGGAACCATCCAAAGGGGAAACAGACCAAGCTTTAATGCATGCAATGAAAGGACAATCCAGATATCATGCTGCCTATGTGCCTGCCGGATTGTTCCACTCGCTACCATACAGCTCAAAAGTTCAGACATGAAGGATGAAAGGGTAAATGCAGTAAAAGGACAGTCAAAACAGTGTTGGTGAGTCAAAATATAACTTTATTCATGATTATTTAGGTATAGAACAACCATAAAGCACGTTGTTAGTAAGATATTACCACTAACATTGTTTAACAGTTTGATCTATTATTTTGTGCAAATAAATTTGGCAGCAAGCCAAAACTGAAAATGAGGTATTGTAATGGTGAAAGGGTTAAATTTACCAATTAGATCAACTGTGATAACTGTAGTGTGAGTCAGCACAAAAAATACACTTCGGCTTGGGCTCTCTCCTTCTTAACAACAAGCTACGCATGCAAGAAACACGAATTCAGTCAGTAGGCCTACGGTAAACTGATGGTGATTGCATGACAGTCTGAGTAAATAGAATGATTCATACAAATAGTTAGTGTAAAGAAATTAAAATCCCGTCGTACATGTTGCAAAGTGTCATAGTGCCTTCGGGCGCGAATCAAGCCCGAATTTGTTTGAAAATCTGATAAGCCCAAACCTGAGTCGAAACACGCAGCCCAACTTACAACTTTGCAGTGAGCATTACTCAATTTAGTGTTTGGTAAGTTCACAAAACTTAAAAGGGAAATGACTGGGGTGAAAGACATTTCAAAACTGTGATAAGACAAAAAAATATGTTACTTTAATTCTTTAGCTTTATAATAAACTAGCCGGCTCTGCCGGCGTCGCCCGGTAGGGGTCCTCCATCAATAATGATGGGGTTTAGCATTTCAGTTTAACCGGCTGCGCCGGCCTCACGCATGGGGCTTTTGTGTGAGCAGTAGCGAGAAGTGAAATAATTTTTGTGCACTTTCAAAATTCTTGCACACGAAAATGTGATAATCATATTATCTTAATCGTGACTGGCAATGCTCACAAAGAATCTGGCCACAAATTATGGTCAATACTTAAGGGGGAAAGGATTAAATAGCGGCGAAAGGGTGGTGGCTTTCACAATTACACGAATAAACTATTAAGTGGTAAGTCTATTTTGAAATATGGTGCTGCCGCTTTTCTATGTATATTTGCCGGCTGTTTATATTTGTGGTATTAAGTTGTTTTGGCTGCGCTATTTGTCTTGTTTACGGCATAGCGACAAAAGCGGCTATGGCTTCCCCAAAATCATTCATCATACTTTAGTAGGCGCACATCACGCCGAGTTATTTTCAAACAAAACGCTTAGAAATGTTTGAGGTAGAACTCTTTTTGTTCAAAAGGAGCATGGAGTGACCTGAAGACTAAACTGTGTTGCCTTCAACCACTTTCGTGCAAGTAATAAAAAGGTCTTGTGTATTAAATTTGTTGGGTTTCCAGACAATGCAAATGCAATGTGACTGTAAGTCAGCTGAGAGTTAAGCAAGCGTAGCTTTATAAAGGTATTACCAAGCAAAATAGAAAACATGTTTCTCCTAAGGCACATTATCACCCCTGCCGATTTAAAAGATATCAATTAATGCAGCTGCGCCAGCTTCACAGCACAAACATTTATGAGAGCAACAACGAAATGATTTAATACATTCCCTTTTTCGTATTAATATTTGTGGTATTAAGATTTTTATCTGCGCTATTTTCTTTTATTCAACCTTAGCATGAAAAGGGGCTATGGCTTTCCTTTATTATTGCAATTTACCTATTGCAATAGGTGCCTATTACGCTCTTTTCAAACAAAAACATTCCCTCTTAATCCAGTGTTACAGATTGATGCTATTATTGTTTTATTTTGATCTGTTCTTGAATTTGGGACTTTATTACATTTAACTTTGCCCCTAATCCAGACCTCCCTACTTCTAAATGGAGATTGGTTTTTTGTACCGATATCCTTGCAATTACAAATATCAGTAATGGACTTTACCATTTATGTTTGCTATCAAAATGATAGTAGATAATTTTGCTGCCTGCTGCTGTTTTCACTAAATAGTAGCAAGCATTGCGATGGCATTTAACATTATGACCTCACAGTGCGTTTTGAGCCATTATTATTAAGATCGCTACTTACCACTTTTTTGTTACTGTAAGCAAATTGATATGAAGTAACGTCTCTGACTGCGTGCATGTTCCTTGGGCCTGGCATAAACGCCGCCATACAAAGAGCAAACTAATTCGAAACAAAGCACTCACAGTTGAGATATAGCAGTAGCGGTGGCCCCCATTAATAATGTCGAGGTTAAAAATATCAAATCAGGTGGCTGTTGTGGCAGCCTCGCCCAATTGCAAAGAAAATTGCTTCAACATTTAGATCATATGCAGCTCGTCACTTACATTTTGCTGCAAAAAATAAGAAAGGACCATTTTTGCCTCCTTCTCTTTTCCTTAGGTGATCACTAAGTCTTTTGCTTTACAAATTAAAATTTGTAGACTTCATTTTTCGATGAATCTTTTTGAAAGTTTTGATGGATAATGCCAAAGCTCCATGCTATCAAGAAAGAAGAGCCAAAATGTACTAAAGGACTTAGTTTTTCTAGAAATTGCAATTTTGTGAAATGGCAACAAAATTTTGCGTGTTTTTAACTGGTAGCCTACATTTCATAAACATTTAGAGACTTCAGTTTTTGATGAATATTTTTGAAAACTTCGACAAATATTGCAAAAGAACCATGCTTGTGAAGAAAAGTAGTCAAATTGTACCAAAGAACTAACTTTGGGTTCAACAATTGCAAGTTTGTTAGGTCAGGTAAGATAATTTTTCAACTAAAAATGAAGCATGGTGTATGGCAACCAATTTTTGATCACACATTATAAACTAATCCTCAACCCTAAGTAATTGAATTCACATATTGCTGGAAAGAAAATTTCCTCTGCTCTCAAAGGACAGTAATTGTTAGTACCTAACCATAACGTTATTATACTAAAGTTACCTCTTTTTACTGAGCTTACCACTTTTGGGAAGGGGTGAAAAGTTACAGAACAGGTCTTAATGTTCAGTTTTTTGACTATAAAAACTAATATTAATTGTAAATATTATGCACTAACGGAATCGCCTTGAAATAACTGTTAATTTGTTGAATAAAGTTTGAAAATCGGTTGAGAAATGAGGTCATAAATTAGTTTTTTAATAAACTGATTTTGCAAAAAGGTTGCAATTTTTAAAAACATGTTCATGTTACGATCTGTGGTAGCCAAAAATTTGTGTTAATCGTACAAATGTATTATGACATCATAGAGCCCAGTTTTAACCGCGTAAGCGAAACAGAGAATAAAAATGCTTATACGGCTTAAAGTTCTTAAATAAAGAAGTGCTGGTAGCATTGTCACACAAGCAATAGTTGTGGTAGAATTTTTTTATTCAAAGAACCTTATTAATATCTCCTGAAAAACGTTAACCGCGTTTCTGCGATGAGTACTTTTTGAGAAAGAACAAAATACAGATTGTACAATAAAGCGTTGATTGTGACGTCATTTTAGACCCAAAACAAATGAATTTTTTTGATGTGGTAAGTCGGAAGCTGATTTTTGTTTGAGCAAAAAGCGTTTTTCCTCTGTCAAGTAATGCAAATTTTATGAAAATTGTTTTTAATTATGACGTCATCTTGACATCACAACATTCTTATGACACTCAGGACGGGATGGTGATCAATCGTGCCAAGTTTGATTCTTCTCCCTATAGCAGTTTCGGAGGAGTTAAAACAAATACACACAGACAGACAGAATTGCGCTCTATATATTAGATTACTGTTTTTATTTGTTGGATAAACGGTTTAGATTTACTTTTTTGGTTACAATTAGCAGATTCAAAGAGCTATTTATAACTAAAATTACAAAATGCTTTTATCAAATTTTGGGTAGGTTTACACCAGCGGTTTTCAACCGGTAGGCCACATCATGAAAGTGGAATGGGTTACAGCACGCGAGTCGGATGGGCCACGGACGTCTGTGCACTTTTGAAAATGGGTTTGCATGCCGAATAAAGTTGAGAAATACAGGTCTATATAAACAGCCATACGCACCAGCACCTGCAAACTAGAGACGCAATGACTATTTGTTTTTATTTTTTGAAGATCAACTTCACTTGCGTGATGTGAACCGGCCATCCTCGGCACTGGAGAAACAATGACCTTTTTTTGGAGATCAACTTCACTGCCATGATTTCTTATGTTTATTCCAGTGACATTGTAATAATCAGGTCAAAGTTCTTATGAAAGTGGGCCACGCCACGAAAAAGGTTGAAAACCACTGGTTTACACACTACCTAATACCGCCATAAACTTATTTTTAACACTTCTTGTCGAAATTTGAAGAGAGGTGGACCTACTGTATAACTAATAGCTGCGTAGAAGTTACAGATAAGATAGATCTATAATGCTGTAGCAAAGAAAAAAGAATTTGTTACAACATTAAAAATACAATTTTTTCAATACTAAATTACAAAATTATGATGAAATTTAGCAACCAAAAAGAGTTTTTTACTTTTTGAACTTTTTTGTGGAAGCAATGACATTTAACCGACTATCTGATCACTTTCCTAATTGATTTGTTTTGCAAGGTATTTCCAATGGCAAAACTAATTGCTTCTGAAGATGAAACAATGGAAAGTATTATAAGCATTATCTCACTGGCAATACATTATTAGATTATTATCAAGTTGTTCAGTGACATTACAAATCTATGCAGACACAGAAAAGTTCAAAAGTTTACTATATTTTCTTTTAATAGGTTAATTGCACAAAAAGATTACTACATTTCCTTTTAATGGGTTAATTGCTATATTTATTATTGTGTGCAAGTGATTGTCTATTTTGCAAAGCGCTCAATGAATGTCACCACTTCATTTCATTTGGATGAGTAAGCAATAAATGTTATTTTTTGTTATTTCATGAATAATGTATTTAATCAATATACAACCATTACTTTTGTTACATCTCAGTTTTTGACTAGCTTTATGGTGGCATTTTTGGGGCCATTATTCTGATTTTTTTTTAGGTATCTTATAGAGTGATTTCTGCTGCATTGCTTTAAAAAGTTTCATATTAGTGGGTTTTATGTCAAGTAGTTTAAAGTAATAATTGTCGCTTTGGTTTTAATATGACATAAACTCGTTGGATCACAATTCGTATTATGCAAAATAAATTTATTTATAGAAAATATTGGCCTTTAATGAGAATTAAAACAAATGAATTCGGCTATGACCGGTAAAACTTTTTAAACAATGATCGAAATTTCAATTCTAAAAAATAAGGGTAACTGAACATAGCAAACTTAACAGACAAGTTGCTCATAGTGCATACAAATAAATGGGAAAAACGTACAAATTTGTAAAGTGTTAGTTTTCATATTTTATTGAAAAAATCTATTTTACATTTAACAATTATTTATAAAATGCCACAAAAGAAAACTTAAAATCTAGTCGTCAAAAACTATCTCTGTTCTGTGAAGTTAGGACGTAACATTACTCTTATTGGCCAACGCTATTGTACGTGATTTCCTGATGAAACTGCTTAAACTTTTCTACAGAATGAAGATTGTTTGCTGAACTGATTTGTCATGGACGGGACAAATGATGTCATTTCCATCCTCCTTTTAAACGATCGATAACTGTAGTAAAATTTTAATTCATGACTTTCATTTGTTTAAATACTAAAACAGATAAGTCTAATAAACCAACTTTAACTCGTCGCAGTCGTTTATCTTCCTTTACACCGGGGCTCTCAACCAGAGACGTAGCAGCCGCCCCCCAAACCCCCCAATTGGGGGGGCCCAGGCCAACTTTGGGGGCCCAAGTTAGTCTGAAAATGCTTTTTGGCTACGTGACTATTTTCAGTTCAGCAGACTTGTTTACAACCGATTTAAACTGTAGGAAGAAATTGGCTTGTGACATCATAAGTGAATGCAACGTCATTTTATCTCGCAGAATCTAGAATATTTCGATTGATTTTCTGGTAGAATCTTGAATATTCGATTGACGTAACAATGCCGTTGTTACGCAACAATCATAGAATGGTCTGGAATTCTGTTTGGCTATAAATACCGGGACAATACATATACACTGCAGAGTGCAGATAAAGTATTTTATTGACATTGCATAGAATGAAACGTTCAAAAAGTGGTGCTCAAAAGAGAAAAGAAGCAGCCACTGCTCGAGATGCTGTAGCGAAATTGCCCAAGATGACAGATTTTTTCAAGATTACTGAGCAGAGTAGACCTGGCACTAGTACCGAGAGGGATGAAGAAAACTATAGTGTACAAGAAAAAGAAGACTATGACGATCAGCATCAAAGTGATTGTGAATTTCCAGAAAATGTAAGTTGTGATTTACCTGCCAATACGCAATCTTCAATATCAAAAATAACTGAATCTCAATTTACCCCTATCCCTGATGACCCATGTAAATGGCCTGAAAGTATTTCTGATGCTCAACGATGTGATATAGTAAAGCGTGGACCACATCAACTAATAATGAATTTTCCATATAATAACACAACTCCAAGGCGACGTTTTTCCTCCAACCATTATAAACGTGTGTTACCTAATGGTGAAAGTGTTTCACGGTCGTGGCTAGTTTATTCTGGGGAATCAGATCAAGTTTTTTGCTTTTGTTGTAAGCTATTTGGAAAAACACTAAGCCCCTTTTGTAGTGGTATAAATACATGGGAGGGTTTTTCGAAAAAACTGAAAGACCATGAAAACGGCATTTCCCACCAAGAATGCTGCAGTCAATGGATGTTGCTAGCTGAAGGGATAAGAAATTCGTCCACTATCGACAAACGCGAGATGAATATTTTTTTCAATGAAAGACGTTTTTGGAGAAATGTTTTAGAGAGACTTATCGACATTGCCTTGTTTCTATCGGAAAGGAATCTTGCTTTTAGAGGATCTGAAGAAGTCTTAGGATCTCCTCACAATGGAAATTTTCTGGGTATATTTGAGCTTTTGGCAAGAAGAGATCCGATCCTAAAAGAGCTTCAAGACAGAATCAAGAATAAAAACACTAAAGATCACTATTTGAGTCCTACCATACAAAATGAACTAATTGAATTGCTAGCGACAGAAGTTGAAAAAGAAAATTTACAGCAATTGAAATTGGCAAAATATTTTTCTATAATTTTGGACTGCACTCCAGATATGTCACATCATGAACAAATGTCTGTCATTCTCCGTTATGTACTATGTAATGAAGAAGCTGCTGTTGTTAAAGAAACATTTTTTGGCTACTTGAGAATAAGTGACAGTACTGGGAAAGGCTTGTTGGACGCTTTCTTAGAAAAAGCGACCGAACTGCAACTCGAATTGTCTGATTGTCGAGGTCAGTCATATGATAATGGTGCTAACATGAAAGGAAAACATTCTGGGGTCCAAGCAAGAATGCTAGACATCAATCCCAAAGCTGTTTACGTGCCCTGTGCAAACCATACCCTTAACTTAGTTGTTGTTGACAGTGCTAATTGATCGACGGAAGCATTGACATTTTTTGGAGTACTTACAAGGTTGTATGTGCTGTTTTCTTCCTCTGCTCAGCGTTGGGAAATTTTGAAGAAACATGTGGAGCTGTCCATAAAGTCACAATCTGATACTCGTTGGGAAAGCAGAATTAAATGCATCAAACCTCTTCGATACAATTTAAAAGAGGTGTTGCTGGCACTGAAAGACTTGGAAGCCATTTCCATAGAAAGAAAAGATGGAAGAGCTGCCTCAGAAACAAAATCGTTGATAGCTCATTTATCAAAATGGAGTTTTCTTTTGTCGGTGTTTATTTGGTATGATATCCTATTCCAAGTCAATAAAGCAAGCAAGATTCTTCAATCGTATGGAGTCTCCCTTCATACAATGGAAACGGAAATCCAGGCAACCGAAAAGTTTTTGCAAAACTATCGCACAACGGGTTATGACAGTGCCGCAACATCTGCTGTTGAAATAGCACAGGAATTGGATATTGATCCTTCTTTTCCTCCGTCAAGAAGTGGAAAGAAAAGAAGATTGTTTGATTACCAAGGTGAAGAGGAACAACGAGCTACTCCTGAACTGAAATTTAAAAGCAACTTTTTCTATCCATTAGTAGGCCAGGCTATTATGTCAATAAAGGAGCGCTTTAATTTGTTACGTGAGGTTTCTTCCGCCTTTTCGTTTTTGTACACACGAGACAAACTTTTGCTTGTGCAACAAGAAAATGCTCTTCTTACTTGCTGTAAAGAGTTCCAAAAAAAGTTCGGTGACATTGATTCTGATGAAATGAGCGCTGAGCTACAGCGGTTTGTTTTAATTTTACAAAAAAAACGCAATCTCAATACGGCTCAAGACTTTCTGAACTATCTTCTAAAGACTCATTTATTTGAATTGTATCCGAATGTGTACATCGCACTTCGAATCTTACTAACTTGCCCCGTGACTGTTGCCAGCGCTGAAAGAAGCTTCAGCAAATTGAAACTGATCAAAAGTTTTAATAGAACGTCTATGACAGACAATAGACTATCTTCATTAGCCATGTTGTCAATCGAAAATGACTGCGCCCGATCTCTTGATTATGACAATGTCATAACAGCATTTGCGAACAAAAAGGTTCGCTCCAGACTATTTAAATGATACTGTATTTTTATAACTTTTTCATGTTTTTCAGTGTCATTGCTTTCGTTTCGCAGTGTCTGCATAAATGTCCTACTGAACTCTGGCATCGGTGCCGAATTTTTTATGACTTGCACCTTCGGTATCGGCATGCTTTATTCTGACATTAGCCTGTTTACTTATGTACAAATTGTGGTGTATTTTCTTAATGCAGCTTTTCAATTTTACACCTCTAAAGTGATATGACCTGTGCGCAGGGGCTCTTGCGCTTACTTTGGGGGGGCCCGAAGTTGGAGTGCTACGGGACTGCTCTCAACCATTTTATGTCCGTGGCCCATTTTCGATTCGGAAATTATGTCATAGCCCACTTCTTTAATTTCTAATTCAAATCTAAAGTGAAGATATTTTTTTGAGATCTATTATCGATTTATTGTTTCCAAATTTTTCCATTTCGGGCCTAAAATAAGCTCTTTTTTTGACGCGAGATCAAGTTTTCAAAATCTCCGTTTTTCCGCATTTTGGAAATCCAGCAGTTGTCCACCGAAATTTTTGCTGTGATCCACAGATTGAGAACCAATGAGCTGAACCCTCAATTGCAATCCAAACCAAAGAAATGTATCAGTTTAGAATATTGACTGAGTTTATGGGTAGGGGTGATCAGTTGACAATAAAACAGTGATTCTTCTTCGTCGTATGAACTGCTTGTTGTAAACATTATGTAGAAAGATGTATATATAGGTTACTCTGCGCTAGCGCTCAGGCTCGGTTTGCAAGTCTTCAGTTAGACTGGGGCCACCACCACGGGTTGACTGCTTGGGTCCACCACCTGTCTCCTACATAAAGATAAAAATAGAGGCATCCCGTTAAGGTCTTGCCCAAGGACACAACAAGCAAGCTTGCCGGCTTGTTCTCCATACTATCCCTATTTGCTGAGCGCCAACCAGGAAAGCTGAGAATACCACTTTTCAAAGTCTTTTGGTATGACTCGATTTGGGACATGAACCCAAGGTCTACCGACTACGAAGCGGACGCTCTAGCCACTACGCAATCGCGCCGGTAAACAGTGACTGATGAAAAACAACAATGTAGTTGACAATGCATATAATTTATCACAAAATTCATGATGATCACGATGCTCACAACGGTTTCAGTATAGTTTGGCACGTGAAATCCACAGCACGAATGTTGCAGTGACAGCATATTCATTAACAAAACTTAACTCAATTATCTTTACTAAAGCGAGGGGAATCAAGCGATTATTTTGAAAAGAACCATCGCGATTCTAGTAAGCGATTCTAGTAAGTTTGCGATGCTCTTGTAATTAAACAAACTTTAACAGCCAGTTAAGAAAAAGGCATCACTTAGCCAATGACGTCACATGCAAATCAGGAAAACGCGCCTGATTAAATGTGGTTCAAGTTCAGACTGGACACCTACTCAGTACCTCAAACAAGAAAATTTTCTACATAAAAGTTTAAAAATTTTGGACAGCGAGCAATTTGTAAGTTGCGTTTTTAAAAGCAAACCTCCTTTCCACAGTTATGGAATGGTCAATCTAAATCATACTACAACTACGTGAATGTGGATTGGTTGACTGATGTGGATTAGATAACTATAGTGATTAGGTTTTCAAAAATTTTTAATAATTTAAATAAAGGTTATGCTGTTTTATTTTTCTGTAAGGCTATCTGTTGCCGAGGCACTGTGTGGTAGTTAGATTTTGCAAATTGTAGTTTTGCAGTTTTTGTTCTCATACACAGTATACACCTTTTCACGCATGTACCCTAATGAATCTCTTAGCGGCTCTGGACCTGGCCAGGATAAACCGTCATTAAGCAAACTTTGCACAACTTTAAATATTAGCAAATCTATATTTAATTCTCCATCTTTTGAAAGGTAGATGTTATAAAATGACTGTATTAATTCGTCTTAAAGATAAGGTTATAAAAAGAAAGTTATTTACGTACTTCAAAATGATGTCTTGAAAAGAACTTTACTCAAGTTTTGAGTTGATTTAAATTAAATTAAAGTGTGGACAAAATTTAATCAGATTCAAACAACTAAAACAATGATGCATCCAAACGATAACATTGGCCTCATTACACTTATGTTCTTAGTAAGTATGTTTATGCAGTGGAAAGGCTGTGCTACACTTTTTGACCTTATCTCATGATTCATGTTTTTCTTCCAGTTGCATCGCGGTTAACTCAGCGAGTCATCTGTGCAACACAAATCAGTTTCACAGCAATTTTGTGTTTTTAGAAGAAAGCTCGACTCGTTTAGCAGCGGACCTCGCGTGGTTGCATCGATCGCAGTGTTCGTTCCGCTCTTTGTGTTTGGAATATTGGCAAACACAATTACAATATTCACTATAAAAAGGTCGCCCAAGTTAAAGTATGTTTCTTTAGTTGTTGAAATTGTGTGATACTAAGTGCAAAATGCTGGCCACAATTGAAACTCGAGAGTTGGTAATCATTGTTGTAGTTTTTGTAGATGGTATATTTTTGTCATTGTTGTCATGACGTTCTCGATTTTGCAACTTTAAAGCGAGCTGTAACAAACTCGATTACCACCCCCGGTTAGGTTTTTTGAGTGTAATCTATTGTTTTTGACATTTTTCTCTGAAAAATAATATTTTGCGCTTGTAATGAGAATTTTTGTGACTTGTGCGAGAGCTTTTTGATCAAATAAAATTTCTGTGTGTGTGTGTGTGTGTGTATGTGTGATGCCCACATTGTTGTGATTTTGAAAAAAGGACTTGGCATAGTTACTTCCATTTTATAGTGAACTGTATAGTTGATAATCATTGTTAAGTTAGAAGTAGTTATGTTTTAATTCTAATGTCACTCAGTTTAAAAAAACTGATCATAGCGTCAGTGCGCATGTCTCAGAATGCACATATTTTTCTAGATCAACGTGGTATAGTCTAATGATGAGCCTCTGTGTTTCCGATCTGATGTCAGCGCTTATTAGTCCTCTGTTTATTTATCAACGAGCATGGGGCTTTATTTTATGGCAATGGTCAGACTTTCTATGTAAGGTTAGTTCAGAACCTAAAATGTATTGGTGGTTGTTTTATTGCAGCACTTCGTAATCTGGGCGCAATTACAAAAAAATACTCTTACTGTTAAGAACATAAAAAAAAATTATTCATGAGATTACATTAATGTTTGGCCAATTATTGTGAGATTTTTAGCGGAATCTATAGCTTAGCTAAGATTGTTAATCGGATCTATGCCCCAAAAATATAATCACCGTCATGTAATGATGTATAGTATATTTCCCCTCGAAGCAGCGTTTAGTATGTAACAGATATAACAAATTATCTTATTAGAGTGAAAGAGTAAAATTTTCATGTTTTTTTTTGATATTTGCTAAATGTGATAATTGGACAAGAAAAATCATCATCGACTATTTTTCTTACGCACGTACAAAAACACAAGTAATGTTCAGTTTATCTTTCAATCAAGATCGTCATAAACCTGGCACTCCAAATCCACACATTTATGTAAACGTGATCTGTATGTGAACTGAATTCCATCCACTTTTCTTATCGATTAGGCCTATAAACAGTAGTTAGCATTAGCAACACAAAATTGCACAATGGACATTGAGAAAAGAGTGTTCATTTTTTTAATCAGCATGCATGGTTTCAAAAACATTCGCAAAAGAATCCTGATTTCTCTAGCATTCAAAATTTTCACTACAAAATTCGAGTAATGTACCATTACAGATGTTTTGGGGGATCGACACATGGACTTCATTTGTTACATCGCTTCATATCCTCGTATTTGCTGTGTTACGATACATATCCCTTCGGTGGCCTCTTAAATTCCAATCATTTTCATCCAGAACTTCGAAGGTGATTTTGAGTTCTGTTTTTATTCTTGTGGTAATTGGTGCACTCTTTCGTCAAGATTTTATATTCCAGATATTGATTTGTACCATGTGGTTTATTTCATTTGTTACCGGCTTTATTCCATTTGCCGTCTTATTTGGGGCCTTTGTTTATGACAGAAGACCATCTTCAATCAGTTCTGAATGGCCTTCTTGTGCCCTCGAAGAAAGCAAGTACGTATAACATCATATAATTAAGCGGTTTTGATTAAAAAAAACATTTGAATGTATTATAAATATGGAAAAACCGTCGACGAAAAAAGACAAAATTTATATAATCAATGCCACTCAGAATTTTTTGCTTTATGTAGACTTGTCATGTCTGTTTAGTCAACGTAATAGTAATAATGGCAATGGTGATGATAATAGTAATAATAAGGGCGACAAAAATAGATAATATTGTATTTATTTTCAACAAAAGTTGCAGTTGAAAGTTGGTTTTATGCACACGGGTGTCAAAGCATAAAACTAGGCAAAATAAGCCAAACTGTGGCTTTCAAAGTGTCAATTCCCCCCAATAGTTCTTCATACCAGTTTGGAGAAGAAAAGGGGACAATTTTCACATTCTTATAGTTGATCTCCAAAAGACAGATCTTCAAGTTTTTCTGAAAAACAAATAGTGAAAATTCTCTCTCTCGTATAATTAGTCACAAAAAAGTTAAGAGGTCAAGTTCAAATAATTGTTTATAATAGCAAAGTTTGATAAAAGTTGCAATCAAAAAGCAAAAAATTGCCCTAGTAATAATTAAAAACAATGTAATCAAATCTTACGTAGTTAAACCTATCTTTTAATTTCAAGCTTGCAAAATACGATGTTTATTATTCTGGTAGTGCAATTATTTATAGGAAAATCTCCAAAAAAATTAGCATGTATTGCTTATAATTTATGGTTTTTTGTTTCTCCGGTGTTTATTGCAATGATGTACGTGTCAATAAAGTAAATTGACGTCGTCAGCGTTAGCTAACATTACTTAAAAAATAATGCCGTCATTAGTGGCATCAACATCCAGAAAAAGTGACGCCTCTAGAGTTACCGCTAAGTAGCACCAATTTACTCCTACGTTAAAAAAAAAGTTTACACTTTATTTCTATTGAACCATCATATCTTAATTCTTGGCAAAATTACAAGCTTTTAGAATTTTTATCTGTCGACCTATTCCGTTTTGCTGGTGTGCTGGCAGCAATTTTAACGTTACAGGCATTTGGCAAAGTATGTGACGAGAATCACAAAACCATGCTAAAAACAACACAAAAAAATTTAAAAAAAGAGAAAAAGCCAATAGAACATTCAAGAAAATGTTTCAGGGTAATGTTCAGAATTTAGCAAAACAAGTCTTTGCCGCTACCACTCACGTTAACTTCTTAAAAATTGTGCTGCTAGCTTTAGAGAGAGCAAAACGGTGACACCGTTAATTCGTTTCGTTAATTTGACATCGTGAACGTTTAGCACTGATTCACAGCTTGTTTAAAATTGCTCGAATACTTATCGTATTACAATTAGTAGTGCTACTATAGTTATTAAGTATCATTACTTACCATCTGATGTCAATGTGCATCAATTATTTGTTGTTTAACAAGAACTCGTCACAATTATTAAGCCTATTTCTAATTGAGGTTTTTTTGTCCATTTGTTAATTCGTTGTAGCAACTAAAAGTAGCCAGAAATTTTTGTAATCAATCATATAGACTAATTTTGGCTATCAAAAAATATAGTACATTTTAAATAAATATATACTAGATTTCATTTCTTATTCCAGATTGATTGACTTTGGTATTTACTCCATTCTTGCTTATCCCATCTTTTTTTACATTCCCCTTCTTCTTGTAGTCGGTTATTCAATTGCAATCGCTAGGAAGATTCGACAACTTCGAAAAACTCGTTTTAAACTTAAAGGTTGGTCAAGCCATAGTATAGTTTTTTTTCTAACTTTTTGCAGCTCAGGAGTTACGACAAATCTTCAAAACAGGTTTGTGGAAAACGTTCCGCAACAGGAAAATGATATAAAATTTGACGTAACAATAGTAACATAGCCACAAATTCGAAAACATTAACCCTTAAATGCACACACGAAAAGAAACTACGTTAATGCGTCACACTGGTCCTTTGGAAATTTATAACTTACCAAGTACAGTAATTTATATCTTAAAACAAATTTTTTTACTTTTGTTCCTTTTATTTCCCTGGCAATGATTATAACGATATCGTGGCATTGTTGTTACAACAGCATTTGTTTCACCTAATTGGCAATTGAATAAAGAAAAAACATCATGATGAAAAGCATATGGCATTGAAAGAGTTTGTGACTCACAAATGGAGAAAAAATTTTGCCGTATATACATCAATGTCCTAGGATGTTTTTCACGTGATGCTGGTGCAACTCTGCTACCATAATACGAGTTTGCATTATTTTGAGCAACATTTCGCCACCTCCTTGTGTTAGAATATCGGAAATAACGAGCACTGTTTTCTTTTCTGCAATGTGATTCCTGTTGGCAGTAACGTGCTTACCAGAAATATACACTACACCTTTGCTGCTTTGTGTAGTTAAGAATTTTTCTGCCTAGTCTTCATAGGTGGCATGATAAGGCTCCCAGCATGGTCTGTTATAAAACATCATCGTCTTAAACCTTGTCTACTCTAATAATCAGAATATAGTGGTAGTAATAGTTGCTCAGTTTTTATCCAGTTTTGTTCCATTAACGGAGTTGGCTGCATTCACCCGATTTCTTCTGCAATTGTTTGCACTCCATCTGGCCACATCTCGCAATTCAGGGCATCCTTCATCTTTCAACCAATCTTTTCTGGCTCCTCCTCCACTTGCTTTTTCCAGGTCTTTTTTGAACGTCCCCGCTTTCTCTTCCACTTACTTCAAGACCTATGCAAACTTTCAAATACTATTCTTATCTTTTCTCGACACATACCAGTACCATCTAGCCCCATTTGAATAATTTTTCGAAAATGATATAGTACGCTTAGAGCTGCAATGTTTAGCAGAGTGAAAACAGCGAGAGGTCAACGAGGGATTTTCCGTTTGGAGATGTAAGATATAACCACTTGATCAATTAGATGAACACCGATCTTGGTCTTGTTATAAAACTTGAACTGCAATCCCTGTTTTGAATCATCTTCATTAAAGCTTTAGCAATGATGCATTATATTTTGCGGTACAACAGATTTTGTTGGTTTTGAGAACATGGCTGACTATGGTCATATAATCGTTGAAACCAAATACTGATGTCTTTACTTTTCGAAAATTCAAAGCTTTTATGCATTTCGAATTTCCCGCTTCTATCTTTTTTATTATCCCAAGTATAATGGAAATGTAGTGAAACAGCATTTTTTCCAATGAAGCACTTGAAAAAAGTTGTCCATCGATACATTCTTTACTGACACTCGAAGTGGTGAACTTTGCATGAAACAAACAAGTTAATTTTAGGGAAGTTTTGTCCTAAATTAAAAAAAAAATAGCGAAACGATGTTATCTAATTAGGTAGTAGTACTAGTGTCGTATGGTAGATCTTTCTTCACACCTCCAAACCAGTTTCGTCTAGCCAGTTGATGAAATCCACTTCTGCCTCGTGGATTGCTGCATATCCTCTTGGTAAAGATGTGCTTTGGGCAGTAGAGCTCTATATGGTCCATGTCTTGTGGAGCGGCGTGGCATTTCGGGCATGTGGGAGAATCCCAATAGCCCAATTATGCAGGTTTGCGGCTGTTCTGCCATGTCGTGTTTGTATTCTGTCGGCGAAAGTGATGATAGTTTTGAGACACTGCTGAAGCTTTTTTACGGGACCCTCGATGATAATTGCGGGAACATAGCTGGCTAAATATTTTACGTTCTTAATAAGTTTTATTTAACCATTGACCAAATACGTGAAAAGAATTCCATCTTTGTGAAAAGCATTCGAAACTTGACCGAAGGAAACAGAAATATTCATGGACGCGGATATACACGAGTTTGGTAAATGGAGCTTTTAAATCGAGAAAAAAATTGAAAAGCTGATATTTGTAACTGCGCATAAAACTATACGCTTTCACTTGAAGACGCTTACTGCCAAAAAAGTCAATTCTTTATTTAAACCACATACTGGATTTGCGAGGGGGCTGCTCTTTCAGGAAAAAATTTTTGGGGGAACCCGCCTACTTTACCCAGCGCTATTGACTACAGGTAGATGTAAAAGACTGCAATTGCTGCGCATGCACAATTACGCTTTAAAGGAAGGTTTCTTTGCGCAGTGCACAACTTTCTTAGTGTTTCACTATTTAGTGATTTTTCTTTTTACTAGTAAACGTGATTAGATGATACGCCTTAATGTTGAATCAAAAAACAGCTTTGAAATGTTCAATCGTAAACGGAAATTTTTTTACAATCTGCTAAAGTTATAGGCAAATTTTACTGTATTACAAATTACCTTTCAAGCAATTAACATAAAAAAAGGCTATATTTTAATGTAACACGTTTCAAAGAAATCAAATTAGAATCCACAATTTTTTCTTTACGTTTCGGGGATTGTTTTAATCGTGACTGGTAACTATCACTGCACATAGCTGTCAACAACAATTTATTAAAAAAACACTTTGGGGATATTTAAAACTGAAATTGGTTAGAAGTCGTATTCTTTTTTACTTTTAGGTTTCATAATTGGCAAGTATCAGAAGATTATTTATTTGCAATCAACAAAAACTGAACCGCTTCCTCAAAAAATGGTGTTTTGTCAGCACAATTGAAATTGGCGTTGAAGCATACGGAAAACACATAAATTTTAATTTTTGCTTTATGTTAATTGCTCGAGAAACAATTTGTTAAACAAAAAATATTTAAGTTGCCGTCACTCGCTGTTGCGTCTCAACCACGCGATGTTTATGCGAGATGTTCCACTGCCCAAAAAAGAGTCAGTTTAACCTTAGATTCCTATTCACGGTCTACCACGCATTAAACAGTTGGTTGAAAATTTTGCTAGCAAAATCGCAAAAATTTCGACAAACTAAAAAAAATGACCAAATACCACCGTATTTTTATACGCATTGCTGAATTTTACCTACAAATCCGCTGGACATGTTTTCGCAAATTCTCACTTTTTTCGCGTTTGTATAAAGCACAGCTCCTGATTGACAATTTGTCAGAAGTAATAAACCTATTATTGCATGTGTATCCGAAGAACGAATCTCCACAGTAAAAACAAAATAAGTCGGATCATGTTGATTTGAAATATTCGATTTATTATTTTCATTTTCTGAAACCTGATCATCTTCTTTTTCCGCCTTTTTACCTATTATATGTTTTACAGGTTCTTCAATCTACTCTTTGCGTTATGTAGAAGTTAGCGATTATTTTTTGCGTTTAATAACTTTCTAAATCAAAAAAATTAATGAGAAGGCTAGTATAATAACGTTTAATTGGGTTTTTGTTTTGCAATCGCAAACACAGATTTCGCAGAACAGGCAGTTACTCTTGAAGCCACTCGCACAAAACAGTGCAACAGTTATAACAGAATTGATTGTGGCAGGCAAACACATGACTCCCACTGCCAACTCACAACCGCATGTTTGCAGCAGCATTTGAAACCCCTACCCAAGGTATTTAATACCAAAATTGCTGTTGGTCACAATGACCCATGGTATGCATTCATGATGCATTCTATGAGAATTCACAATTTTTCAAAAGTAGCTAAAAATTAAAAAATTATTATCATTGCGTACTGAAATAAATCACTTAGTAAGTTAAAAATTATTGTGGTGAAACATACAAAACACTTTTAGCAGTCAACATGAACGAATTGTTCAAGTCATTTTGAACCATGTTACGCATTCTGGGGTTAATAGCTTGGGTGCTACTATAAAACAAGTATCTCATCTCTAGTAAGTACGCTGACTAATATCACTCTATGTTGTGTGAGTTACTAATAAAAATTCAAAAAATTAACCTGTTTAGGTAGGCGTTCTGAAGTGGATACCAAATCTCGAAAAGAAAATCAAATAATGCTTCAACTTTTGTTGATTGTTGGATCGTTTCTTATTGGTTACATACCAAGAACAGGTAAAAACTTATAAAAATCACAACGATGACGGAAGTTTGTATGTAAATAAAAGGGTATAAATTAATGAGTGTGTTTCACTAGGCTGTAAAGTCGGTACATCTACTTCACCGGAAAACAAGAATGCGTTTATTCAGCAGTCCTTAAATGAAAAATTATCAATTACCAGCCGGCTCTAACAGCGACGCCAGCAAGGGCTCCCTTCAGTAATGTCAAGGTTTACAATTATCGATTTAGCTGGCCAAGCCAGCTTCACCCAATACATAGTGGCGAAAACAGTAATAAAAGTTTACGTTTTTTTTTGACACAATCAAATCTCGTTCCGAGACAAAGCCATGGCTTTTGGAAAAGATGATTAATTGAAGACATTAAGGGAAATTTCGCATAGCCGCTACTTGTTGCTCAAGTTTCTTAAGTCCATGGCAACGTCTTATTTGCTTTGTTTTCACCACAGGCGTCCCTACACAAAGCAAACTTTTCTCCATTAAATTTAGCAAGTGCTTGAAAGCATAGCAAAGTCGTGTAAGGGCTACAAGGTGATTGACATGCATTTTTAGAATTAATGTATTAAATATTAAGCCCAGTGCCTACGAATTTTTCATAACTACAGGCGAATTAGTAAGAGCAAAAGCTCCAGGCTACGGGTATGTTGCTTTGTCTGGTCATAAACGCAGCCATGGAGGATTATATTAACCCAAAGTAAAGCACTCAGATTTAAGCTAATTATTGCAATTGCAGAGCTCCAATCATTAATGTCGCAGTTAAGAATATCGGATGAAGCGGCTGCGCTGACTTCAACCAATTGATTTTAGTGAGAAGAGTAATAAAAAGTTAATGTTTTTTGATACGGTCAATTCTCGTTGCAACATCAAATCGATTAAAAATCATAATAGGGGGTTGCGCATAGCCGCTATATTTCGATGAAAGTTTTTGGAGTCCCTGGCTACATCTTGCTTGTCGTGTTTTAAGCAAAGACGCACTTTGAAACTGGACTTGCTTGCAATTGAAACAGCGAACGACTTCAAAAACGTTTACAAGTTCATTTAGTTAGGTGCATGGAAACATAATTTGTAGATTGTGGGAGGGCACCAAAGTAATTAATTGGTGTTTTTAGGAATAGCCTATTAAATGTTAGGACCACCACTTACGACTTTTTCGTAATTGCATGCCTATTTCTACTACCTAAGGCCTCTGACTGCGCGCATATTGCTTGATCCTGCCATAAATGCAGCCAAGGAAAGAGTAAACTTACCCGAAGTGACACACTTGTAGTAGTTAAATCTATTGCAATTGCATCGCCCCCTTCACTAATGTCGAGGTTAAGAATAAAGGTAGTTGTGAGAACAGTAATGAAAAGTTTAATGAGTTTTTGACATAGCGAATTTTCGTTTCATAATCAAAAATGCGATGTGCTAATAGGAATAGAGTAGAAAAGCATCAGGGGTGGTAGCTCATAGCCACTATATTTCTACCCAAGGTTTTGAAGTCCCTAGCAACGTCTTGTTTGCCCTGTTTTCAGGATATATGTAGAAAGTGGACTTGCTCACAATTAAAACCGCCAATATTTTTACAAAAGTTTACTCGTTTATTTTACCACTGGCATGGAAACATAAATGTAAAGTTGTGGGATAGGGGGACGTTAAAATTATTGTTGCATAATTATTGAAATAAGCTATTAAATATTTGACATGCTACTTTAGATTTTTCGTAAATGTATGTCTATTTGTATGACGTAACATCTTTGGGTGCGCGTATGTTGCTGGGTACAGGCATAATCGCAGCTAGGAGAAGTGCAAATCAATCCAAAGTCAAGCACTTACAGTAAAGTTATTGCAATGGAATAGGTTATGATTTAAGGGTATAATCCATAGACCAAATTATTGTAGTAAAGGCGCGAATAACTGACGGTTGAAATTATTGTAAGATTTAACGTGAAAAATCGTCAATTTGTTTAACTTCGCCACATTTGATTAGTATGTGTCAGAGGTTAAGTTTAAGATCAGTTAGGCTTGCAACACTACTGCATAAAAGTATTGTAACTTGCCATTGCATTACCAAAAAACCAGTTTTTTGACCAATGTCATGTTTATACTGTAATGTATCATTTTTCTCTCACTGGCAGCACATGAGTTGTTTGATTTCGATATAACAGTGAATGACAGGTTTGCACGTAGTTGCCTGCGACTTTTTTTACCTTTTTTCACTTTAATTAATCCAGACAGCCTTATGACATCACAGAGTCAGTTTGAGGCGTGCATGAAAAAAGAGGTATGCTTAGAAGCCTTAGGATCATTTTCATTTTATCATTTAAAGTACGTTTTTCAGCTTTCCACTTTCACACTTTATTTGCTGCCATCAATGTAAATACTGACAAGTTTAACTGGTGGTTTGGATTTTTTGAGTTTTTTGCTCTTCGACTTAGTGAATGTTTGAATCCAGTCTTTTACAACTTATCTTCAAGGTAAAATATTTACCTGTGCTATTTTTGAATATGCTGAATGGTACAAGGACAAAATATGTACATAAATGTATGGTTCCTGTCTATAGCAAGTATGTGCAGTTGGTAGCCAGCGCAATGATGAGGTTTTTCACTCGTGATAAAGCTCCAAATAAGACATTCCCCAAAAATGGGCACCCCATTTTCGATGGACCTAAAAAACGATCTTCAATGTTGACTAAAAAGTTCATTATTAGAGCAATGGTTCCCAGCCTTCATATAAGTTAGTTACCAAACCCTTTGAATGAATTATTAGCTTTGCGTATCCCAACCTAAATTTTGGCTAAACCCAATTGACATAAACAGCCATTGATTTTTATCACAAACTACTCTACTGTTTTAGACTTGATGTTATACTTATGACTTAGTTTAACCATTGTATTATCATTTTATCAGCAAGATGCGCAAAGAAACTACAGCCACGATAAAGCGCTTATGGTTAAATCTGAAATGCAACAAAGATCGAGTGCTCACTACCAACGTTGCCAGTATTTCTACGTCATATTCTTGAATACTGAAGCAAAAAGAAAATTATGAAGTTGGAATGAGTTACATCAATATTTTTTGGCAGTTCGAACCATTGCACTGATTTAAACTTTTTCCAATCACTGTCACGCAGCTGTTGAAAAATTGCTCGATGCAAAGCTACTCAGTTACGAAAACTAGTTATTCATGTTTATACTAAAAATGTATTGATTTTCTGGTTCTGCTTATCAAAATTTGACATTCGTATGTCGCCAAAAAAAAAGGATAAAAATTGTTTTATTTTTTAAAAAGACTTTTTCTTTTGGTAGTTAACTTAAAGTCCATTTTTTGTAGAGTTTCTTGAAAAAACTCTTCGAAAGATCTCAACAAAAAAATTTTTTTAAAACATTTGTGCAAGCTTCATTTATGTTGTGTTTTAAAACAATAATTGATTATGTTCGTTTTTGTTAATTACTTAGTTGCTATGCTGTGACAATTGTAGCATAGATTAAAGATAAAAGTAAATATTTTTAAATATTTAGAGATTTAGAGATCAATATATCTGACACGTGGATTCGAATCATTAATGTTTGAAATAGTTTCTTGTTTGATGAAAACAATTGAAATTATATTTTTTGATTAGGGAAAAATTTTTTTAGTTATTTTACAGAAATATTTTTCTTTCTATATACTTTGCAATTTAATTTTTTATTTCTTGGAGTTATTTTGTTAAAATGCACATCAATGAAAAGCAGGCTAGATTTAAAATCTAGACTAATGGAACCAGTGAACTCCGATAATGATTTTATTTTTTTATGTACATATGAGACCTACTCATTTTTGTAAAATCTGTTCTACATATTTTGCTACCAGAATATTTTTCTGATCATAAATTTTTTGTAATTCAATGCTATTAGTTTATTTTTGAAAATTATTTACTATGCTGTGATAAAACTTGAGAAGTATTACAAGAGATATTTTTTATGGACATTTGTATTTATGTATAGTTAATCACTGCGGTCACTGATCATGGACCACTACGAAAGGCTGAAAACAATCGTTATTCTATATCGGAATAATTTTTAGCATTTCGCACTGCTTGATGATAAATGACACCAATTACTAACTATCGATGAATGCTATTATTTTCAAAAAATAGTTCAATTTTATTGCATTTCCATAACTTGTATAGACTCGAAATTCAAATAACAACAATCAAACGTGTGTGTATTAAGGGCAAATTCAGAACATATTTTACTAGTACAGTGCTTTGGTTGGTTCATACCAGTTTTCACGAGCCCACCATCGTTAGGGTTTCCCAATCATTTTTTTTATTTATTGTGGGCACAAAGACAAGAACACAAAAATAAAAACACAAGATAAAGCGTATATACAACGTCTAAATTAAATTATATCATTTCTTGTAATGAAATTGTAATTTGTTATTCTTCTTAGCACTAAATTGTTCGGATTTTTTATTGAGTTAATTGTGTAAAAGTACTGAAGCATATTGGGTTTTGTTTTCGAATATTTACACCGATAAATTAAGAATCTTGCCGACAAGAGCATCAGGTTGACTAATTGATAATTAAGATATTGTGCATGAAACCCAAAGAGCTAATGAAAGTTATTCAAAGAGACATTAATACGAAATCTTGCTAAAATCTAATCAAACACTCTTTCCAGAAAGCGTTAACAATTTTGCAATCACAAAATAAGCCTATCAAAGTTTCCGGTTCTTCACGTCAAAAAGCGAATAAAGTATTGGAAGCAATATCAACAACATACAGTTGTACATTAGTAACAATCGATCTTAAGTTTAATTTGATTTAAAATTACCGTAGTTTAGTTTCATTTGTGGCATAGTAGTTATTTTCATAAATAGTTGACCAATCAATCGCATCTAATGGAAGTTGCAATATACCACATCATTTGGTTGTTGTTTGACAGGTAGTATTTTACCTTTGTCTCTCAAAAATTTATATGCGGTCTTGCTTGAGCTACCCAAACCAGCAATCTGTTGTTTTACAGTGTACAGTACTTAAAGTCAGAAAAGGTGTAAGAAAATTCATTTATACTTGTGATCCAGGCCATTGATATAGCTAAAATGAGTTTAATGTATTTGATAAAGCTCATATCATTTGGAACCATTTCAAATGCTGACGCCACTTCATTGTTGAGTATAATTCATGATCCGATTTAAGCAGCTGAAAAAAATCAAAAATCCCGGCTTTGCAAAATTTTTCAACAAACATTGATTGATTTCGGTATGTAACCCTTATATCAAACCATAAGCATTTGGAATCATTATTGGCATTGGTGAATTGTTTTAAAGTTTTTAAGGTGGTAAGGGTAAAGTGTCAAAAACCACTTTTACAATTAGCACGTTATTCAGCTTCATAATAGAAAGCAAAATACAGAATAGAACATTCTCATCAATACATCGATTTTCAAGCGGTTTCCCACTGGATTGATAAGTATCAAACAGTTTAAGAATGAAGTTAAACCTAAGAGATAGAACATACTGCTTGATGGTAATGATTTTACCGCCTCCTTATTTCACATCACAACATAATTGAGAACGACCAATCTTTTCCCATTTGGAGCTCCAAAAAAATTTATCCACAATTTGATTGAGTTTTTTTATCTTTGGCAACGTTACTGGTAAATGAGTTGATTTATACACAATTTTGGGAATAACCAGACTTTTTAGTGCTGTGATTTTTCCTAACAACGTGAAATCGCAAGATGACCAAATATTTCAAAGTGTTTGCACTTTTCGCGTTATATGTGGAAAATTTTTGCTGTAAAGTAAATTGTTGTCACAGTTGTTGATTGGTATGTTAATACCCAGATATTTGAGAAGATTCTGAGGCCAAGATAAGCCGATAATGGAAAAGAGTTAAGAGACATCGCGCCTACTAGATCCAACATAAAAAACATTGAATTTGTTCATACTGTTGTTGCAACCTGACTTTTGCCCGAATGCATTGAAAAGGTCAAAGGCGTAGTTAAATTGCAAAGCACTTCCATTAAAAATAATAGCAACATCATCTGCGAACAAAGATATTTTAAAGGTTTGCTTATTTGACGTAGTGCCTTTATACTGCCTGCTCCAACGCAATATGATCGCTAAGCACTCTATACATAGAAAAAAAAATAGTAAAAGAAAAGGTCTCTTTGCCTCACCCCCTTCTTGACATCGAAAAAGGGGTTTATAAAATTATTGTTTATAGCTCAGCATTTAGTGTTTTTGTATAGGATTCTCATCCGGTTAATCAAAGATTTCCCAAAATTATAAATTTTAATATAGCAAAAATAAAAGACCAGTTTAAAGAATCAAACACTTTGTGTAGATCTACTAGTAGCACTGCACCTGGCTTCTTTTCGCGGTTTGCGTGATCAACAATATCAAATACTAAACGAATGCTATCTCCAATGTTTCCGGCTAGGAATGTTTCTTTTTCTATAAGGTCATTCAAAAAAGGGTCTATTCTGTTGGTTATAACTTTGGCTGTGATTTCATAATCACACTAAATATTCAACAAAGCGATTGGCCTGTAGTTGGAGGCAGACAATTTGTCTTTTTCGGCCCCTCTTATTACACCCTCATACTGGGAATCACTCAATTGGTTGGTAAGTTTGGAGAAATTAAGACATTTCATAAATAGTCTCTTGATTTCAGTCCAGAAAGTTTCATAAAATTCAATAGAAAAGCCATCAAGGCTTGGAAATTTATTGCTGGCTAGTTGAAAAATGACTTTCTGGCATTTATAATCAGTTATAGAGCTTTTCACATTCGGACTTCTTGTTCTTGCGTATGAGCTCTTGCTCGATAAAGAGTCTTTCGCAGTCTGGGCCACCACAACAGGTTGACTATTTGGTCCCACCACCTGTCTGCCATACAGAAAGATGGAGGCGTCCCGTTAAGTGCCTTGCCCAAGGACACAACAAGAAAGATTGCCGGCTGTTCTCCACACTATCCCTATTATGCTGAGCGCCAAGCAGGAAAGCTGTAAATATCATTTTTTAAAGTCTTTTGGTATAAATCTACTTGGGGAAATGAACCCAAGGTCTAACGACTGCGAAGCGAAGCGGACGTTCTAACCACATTCGGAAAATTTTGCCTTATGAACACTTGCGATAGCGTTCGTATATAATCATAACAATCTTTTTCACAGCATTGTTGGTTTTTAAAGTATAAGAATTCATAAAAGGTTACAAGTTGTTTTAAAATATCTTCTTGTTTATCAATCAATCAATCTACTTTGAGCATTGCATAAGGATTTGATGGATTTTTTCTGCAAGAGATTTTTCCAAATAGAAAAAAATAATTTGTATTTTTTCTCCAAATTCCATCCAACGATTTTACTTCTTGTAGTAGCGCCTTTAGTTTTGGTTTCTATTACCTTGTTGAGATCATTTAAAGTGTGATTTGTATTGATTTATATTATTTAAATTTTTTCCCTTTTGCTTTGGGTCACAGGATGATAAATTTGATTCTACGACATCAAGTTTTGATTCTAGTAGCGATTGCTCTTTGTTGGAGGTCTTTTTTAGTAAAGAGCAGTACTGAATGGTTTACCCCTAATTACACATTTAAGAGTTTTCCACCTGCTATAAAGTGTAAAATGTCCTTTTGGATAATTGTTTTCGACATCACTGATCAGATTTTTATTGAGCAATATGTAATCGTCATTTAGAAAAATAGAATTATTGATTGTTCCAGTAGCCTATGCACCGTTCCTCTAATCTCATTTTAATCGTTGATAAGGCAATTTTGTGATCTGACTTAATGCTTTGGCAAATGTTGACTGATTGTATTTGCTGGCGCAGACCATTTGAAATAAGAAAAGATCCAGCCTTGTGGCAGTGTGTAGTGGTAAAGGATATTTCGTACAGCTTTTCTTAAAATGATTAAGCTCTATAAAAACGCCACATAAATCAAAAACACAATTGGTTTGAGTGAATTGGGACCCTGTCTTTTTCTAGTTTATTGTCAAGCACTAAATTTCAATCCCCATCTAAAACCAAGTCATGTTTTGAAAAATTTACAACAGTTGAAAAAAGCGTTGAAGAAAGTTGATTTGTCCTATGTGGGTGCATAAACATTACCGATGATAAAAACCTTGTCGTTAACCCATTAATGACCACTACCGGAAATACAAGTCACTTTCTTCAAAGTTTTTAGTATTTTGGTTATTGTTGATATAATTAAGAAAAAAATGTAAAAAATGTTGCTACTCGCTTTTGGTTGCCTAGCAACACAATGTTCCTCTAGAGCAGGGGTTCCCAACCGGTGGTACGCGAACCACTGGTGGTACGCGAACCACTGGTGGTACGCGGAAGCTTTCTAAGTGGTACGCGAGATGTTTTCCAAAAATGCAAAAAAAATATTTTTTTCACAGAAATTTCCACTCAGAGAAATGTAGTAATGTGAATTTGGCTCCAATTCATTTTTTTGCTTCTTAACCGTAATACATGTAAATGCGTAGCATACTGTTACGTGCTCGCTAGCTCACTTGGCGCCTTTTTTCCTTTTGTAGCAAATCTGCGGAGCAGCAAGCTGCATCACGATTAAATATTCTAGCTAGCGTGTTACACAATATCTTCAGCAACGAATTCACAGCTGGTTAAAGCTTATTATGATGCAACAGATGCGGAAAGAACTGGTTCATAGAAATTTTTTAGAAAAAAATGCGATTGGCTGATAAATGAAAAACCTTCTTGAAGATTTTTTTCATCTGTATAAATAAAATCGCTTATTGACTACTTTATATTTTTTTATTGGCGTTTGGAAGTTTATTCAGTGATAGACTGATAGAGGCTTTGTAAATTTCGAAGTAAAGTTCTGCTGTCCTAGCTAGCTATATTTATATCTGCTTTCCTTCCTGGCAATATTTTTTTTGCTATTGGAAACTGGCTGTTATATATGTTCGTGAAGTTGCGATAGGTGCTCGCAGCTAATTTTTGTACGTCAGTTGAATACAGAAGATTGAACCATAAGTTTTCCTGTGGATGTTGTCTTTTTTTTCCAAGCTAGTTAGGAAAGCAGAATCGAACGTACTACTCCTCATAGCTTTTCAACAACCTTCCCTGAGTTGACGACTTAGACTCCGGGCCGCATACGCACACATTCTGTTGACTGAGTAGGTATAGTGCTCTGATTAATTAACTTACTAAATTATTTTTATCGATTATGTAACTTATTGTATATATTTGATATATTAAAAGCAACCTTTGGTTTTATTTCATATTATTATCTTGTCAAATTAAGATGCACAAAAGACAGTATAGCGATCAATATATTAATTTTGGTTTTATTGAATTGAAGAACATAATTGAATATAATAAGATGAATTGAAGAATAGGGGAGAATCTGTGCCACAGTGTGTGGTCTGTATGAAGACATTAACAAATGCATCAATGAAGCCAAGCCTTCTACAACGCCATCTCCAAACTAATCATCCAGGCAAGAAAAACCGCGATCCTAATTCTTTTTAGCGACTTCGAAAAAATGCAAAGAAACAACGACTAAACAAAACGGGGTAGCAATATCAGCAGTCGGTGGGAATCGTAACAGCCTCCTATGAAATTGCACTTCGTGTGGCGAAGAACAAAAAGCCTCACGCAATAGCTGAGGAACTCATTATGACAGCAGCAAAGGTGCTGTTGAAGCGTGAGATTGGCGATGAAGCAGTGTTTCGGTGTCAAATAATACGATACAGCGGCGTGTTACAGAAATGTCTACTGATATCAATGAACAAGTCATTAGAGATGTGCAGGGATCAAAATATGAAATTGCCATACAGCTGTACGAATCAACCGACGTGTCAAACACCGCACGGTTACTGGTCTATGTGAGTTATTACTAAGGATGCAATTTGAAGTAAATTATTGTTGAGCAATGAAACGAGAATTACAACAAAAGGAGAAGACAAGTTCGAGCTTGTCGATAACTTTTTCAAAAAAAATGATCTCCAATGGTCCAAGCTAGAAAATTGCACAACTGACGACGCCCCTGCTATGCTTGGCAGAAAATCTGGGTTCCAAGCTCAAGTGAAAGCAGTGTCTCCATCTGTCACTTCCGTTCACTGCTTTATACACCAATTCGCTCACGCTGCTAAACTTCTACCTCCCAATATGAAGACAAGCTTGAACCTGGCTGTCAAGATGGTTAATTATAATAAGACATCTGCCTTAAACAGTCTATTCAAGGTCAACTGTGAGGATATCGGATTAGAATACACGTCATTGCTATCTCATACAGAAGTGAGGTGGCTGTCTCGAGAGAATATTACTTTGCGTCTTTTTGTGCTGAGAAATGAGCTGCTTCAGTTTTTCCAAAAAAAGATCACAAATTTCAAAAGATTTTGAAAGACGAAAACTTCATTCTTTATCTTGCCTACCAGTCAGATATTTTTAAAATCATGAATCATTTCAATTGCTTCCTTCAGGAGCCTGAAAGCAATATTATTGATTTCTTGATCAAATTTACTACATTTACCCGAAATCTTGATTTGTGGAAAAAAACATTGAGAACAGACAGTTTGAAGTACATTCGGAATCCATTCACTGTTTAGCCTGATGATCTCCCAGTGGGAGGTGGTGAACAAGAAAAAGTCAATTTGCAGTGCAATGAAAGTACACAGGAGAAGTTTAAAAATCATAAATTGGCCAACTTCTAGTTGAATGTAAGCACCTTTTATGCAGCACTAAAGAAAAATGCAATTTCTCAGCTTCTCCTATTTCCAAGGGCATTGGAATGCAAACAAGGATTTTCTACTTTTCTTGCAATCGACTCGAAGACAAGAAATTGTCTTGCCAACCCAGAATACAATTTCCGATGTTCTGCGAGCAAAATATCTCCAAGGCTGGCCAAACTGGTCGAAGAAAAGCAAGCGCAGCCATCGCATTGACTTACGAGTACTTATTGGTTGATAAGTTAAGCATTTTGCTTGTTAACGTTTATGAACATGTGCAAATAAAATAAGTTTAGTTTTGTATATTTTTTAATTGTGGATTCAATTACTTCTGTTACATTTGCGTGTTATTTTGTTTGCTAACCTTTTTATACAGTTCTTTTATGAACAAAACTAATCGTCAAAATTAGGTGGTACGCAGCTAATGAATAACTCCATTAGTGGTACACAGCAACAAAAAGGTTGGGAAACTCTGCTCTACAGCAGCAATGGTGCAAAATGATTTAAGTTCAATTTCAATAAACAGTATTCTGCCTGCTTGATCAATATACTCGTATGTAGCTGTTCCTTTGTGTTTAAGAGATTTTTTAACTAGTATCGCCACACCACCATTATGATTATTGCCATGAGAATAAAGTATATCTCCTCCCCATTTGCATTTCCACAGGTTTTCATCTGTGTGATTGGAATGAGTTTCTTGTAAAAGAATAAAGTCAAATTTCTTGTTTTTAAGAAAATGAGATATAGTTTTACGTTTGAGGTTATTCCTCAAGCCTTTGACATAAAAACTTACAATTGTTAGTATAATAAAGTTTCGGGGAAAAGAAAATGCAGTGCAAATTATGCCTAATTATGGTTGGAAGGTTCACACCGACATAAACCACAAACATTATATTGAAAACAATTTAGTGTGTATTGCAAACAATGTACCCGACCCAATTTGACAAGACCATCCCTGGACGCGTTTCGTCCTCTTGGACTCCTCAGCAGGGCCTGTCCCGTCCCCTAAACCAAACCCTTCATTTGCAATAACATAAACTCGTTTTCTCCATATGCAATAGCAAACATGCGTCGGATAAAAGCGGCGCAAGCATGTTCATGACAGATGGTGAACCTAATGGAGATACTCGGGCTATTGCCTAGGTGAGGGCGCTCTTGGCAGCAAGGTGTTGCTTTGAGGTGACTTAGTCTGTGGATCGCAGTGGATTCTGCGAGCCTCATTTTGCAGCAACAGCCCGAGTGTCTCCATTAGGTTCACCATCTGTCATGAACATACTTGCGCCGCTTTTATCCGACGCATGTTTGCTATTGCATATGGAGAAAACGAGTTTATGTTATTGCAAATGAAGGGTTTGGTTTAGGGGACGGGACAGGCCCTGCTGAGGAGTCCAAGAGGACGAAACGCGTCCAGGGATGGTCTTGTCAAATTGGGTCGGGTACATTGTTTGCAATACACACTAAATTGTTTTCAATATAATGTTTGTGGTTTATGTCGGTGTGAACCTTCCAACCATCAACTAACCTTGCATAACGTTATCTAATATGCCTAATTAGTTTCAACTCCAAAGTTTGTAATATATTCAAATTCATACCCGCAAAAACATCTGTAAGAGACTCTTGGTAAGTTATTCTACCACAATCACAATGTCCTGTGAAATGTGGACAATTGAAATTAGTATATTTAAAGTTCATTGTCTTAGGGGCAACTTGTTCACATTTTGACACAAACAAGCAATGAAAAATTTTTTTGCATTTTAAGCACTCAAACAAATTATTTTCAAGCTGCTGTATAGATTGAAATAAAATGCAGCACGAAATTCGTATCATGTCTGATTTGCAGTCACAGCATTTTGTATAGCGTCCATCCATTTTGACGGAAAAGCGTTGATTTGGATCTTGTTTATCACAGCTAGGGCGCACCGCGTATTGTTCCTCGCTGCATTCGTCACAAGTAGTTTCAGCCGATGTTTCCTCGGTTCGGACTTGGATGATACACGAGATGCAGATAATTTGGCATGAAACCTGCCACCAATCTTTGAGATAATGTATATAATTGAATTTGACTACCATTTTGGTTGTTTCCTTTACGTTCATGTTCTGCTGTTGGTGGTATCTCAGTAGGTCTGGTTGTCGTGGAATTCAATATTATTAATCGCTTCGTTTTGATTTTCTACATGATCGGTCTGAAGGATGTTGGAAGTGTTATTAAATTGTTTTCGTATTTTAATTGAGCTTGTAGTAGATACTGAATTCGTTTTGTCCAACTCTGATTGTGAAATCTTTCTTTTTTTGACAAGTTAACTGGTTTAGGATATAGATTTGTTTCAGGCACAACTGCCCTTTATTCACGTGGTTTGCTACGTGTTAGTGCAGGAAAATCACTTGCTCGCTTGTGGCATTCTGATTGCACGTGGCCTGCATTACCACAGTATTTACAAGTAATTACCTGTCCTTGGCAGGTAACACACATTATATTTCTCAACCACTATCTCAAATGTAACTTGGAATAGGTTTGCTTTCAAGATTAGATTTTTTCATTGTGACAATTCTCATTCTTGAACGTAAACCATCACTGTGCTTTTTATATATAATTTTTAGAACCGTACCAAAATCAGCTTCAAGTTCTTTTTTATTGCCTCGTTGGGCTCGGGAATCGGTACCCACCCCAATAATATGTTTATATTAACTACTTGACAAAGGGCCAGGTTGTAAATGAATTTGATATCTTTGCGTTTTGCGTACAATTCTAGAACATTTTTCCTGGTTTTGCATGTTATGTTGATGCTTCTGTTTCCCATTTAGGCAACTCTGATTAAGTTTTCAGTTTTAAAGTTTATTTCTGATGGTATTTGTATTACTTCAACTCTTCTTAAGTTCGTCTTTGTTTTGAAATTCAGACATGTTGGTCTAGCTAGATTGACAGCTGCATGGCCTTAGACTCTTTGGGAAAAAGATGGCTTGAAGTTACCTGCCATGGTTACTCGCTCCAACTCTGGCTTTTCCAATTATGTAATACTGTAGTAATCAAACTGTGCGTTGCGACACCTTTGAAAATCGTTTTAAAATTCGAAGGGCATCGCAGGAGTATACGGATTGGCTGATATGCACCTCCATGAAAAAAGGCACAAAGTTTGGCTTTGTGTAGCTGATCACCAAAAAATCTTTAACTGTTATGAAAGTTCAAAAACACCAACTTCAATGAGTAATTAACTAAAACGCTTGTTTAAAAAAAGGGTGCGCAACGAAAATGGGCATCAAAAGTAATCTTTCAACAAAAGGTCTCCTACCTGACAAATTAATCGATAACTGGTGAAACGGCTGGCAAAAACGTCCATGCTTTGAGTAAATAGGTGCGTAGCGTTTTTTTTAAGTGCATCACATTGAAAAAAGCTCGATAGTCATAGTTGCAATGAGCTGTTTGCTTCAGCGCGTTTGATACAAAAACAAAAGACTGAACTGTATTGTTGTATTTGTCAGAGCATCAGTTTTGCAGATAGTATAAACTTGGTTTTCATGGAGTCTGATTAAAGACCTTTAATGTACTACTCAGAGATCTCTCCTGCTCCTCTTTGAGCAGGAATAAAAATGTAGAGAATGAAATATGAAGCCATGCATAATTGTCTTAGTTTTAAAAGCTGTTGCAGTTTGTGAGTGGCAAAAACCCATAATTAAATATTTCAATTCAGAAAACTTCGTTTACCACTAACTAGTACCTACAAATCAAGAAATCCAGAATAAATTTTTATTGAACAAGACGTTTTAACTATACCGCAAGCAGGGAAGGCAAAAGCTACTTCAGTATGAGGGAGAACAAGCCCATTAGCAGCACTAACACCTTTTCATTATTATATATTCGGGGAAAGAAGGTTAGAATATTGAAGTCGCCCACCCAGCATTTGTGAGAGGGAATTTTTGGGTACCCAGCAATGGCAATCCGCCTTGTCGGTGGTGAGACTACCAGTATGCAGTTATGGGCAAAAATTAAGTCAATTGTTTTAGACTGCATAGCTTTTGAAGGAATGTTGACGATCTGCAAAATCTTGCATTACACAATCAGCCTGCATACAAAGTCAAAGTTTTCTATCTGTTTCTTCATTGCCATAGTGTATCTCTTTCCTTTGACTTTGTGCTTGTCGAGTCATATCAAAAGACTTTAGAAAATGGTATCCACATCTTCCCTGCTTGGCGCTCGGCATTTAAAGGAGGTTGTAGAGAACAATCCGGCAAGTTCGCTTGTTGTGTCTTTGGGCAAGGCACTTAACGACGCCCCGCCCTTATGTGGAAGACAGGCATCCCAGACACCATGGAAACGGCAACTCCCAAGCGAGTGCGGATGTCCCGTACAAAATATAGCAATACAATTCGCTTTCTCATGAATGGAGGATAGATATGACAAATACAAAAAAAAGTATTATGTTAGTCAAGTATTTCATAACGTCACAAAATCTTTTCTTCAAAGCATAGACAGCATCATATCGACCAGATCACCAAGTTGGAGTTAACGCTTTTAATGTAGGATTTGAACAAGAACGATCGTGGATATTTTCAAGCTTTTGCCACCGATCAATACTATGTCCAAAAAAATTATTGATATATACGGATTCAGTGGTGTCGTTAAATTGGCAGGTCTCAGTCACCTCTTCCATGATTAAAATGCTACTTACTAGCCTAAGTTGAAGATTGTGAGCTGCTGTACCGCTTAGATAACTAAAACTACCAAGATTGTTACGTAACACAGGAAGACTAATACAAACGATTGCAATAACTTGGCTACGAAAATTCTAATTAAGGTGATTTAAAATCTAAAACAATAGAAAATACTTGAATTTCAATATACAGAAGTACAGTTATTTACATTTCTATGTAAAGAGTTACAGTAATTTACAGCTAAAACCAAGATAATCCCTCAATCAGTTACCTATTAAATAAATAAATACATTGGGTGGGACGTTTCATCCAAGTTCAACAAGGGCTTGTATTTTTTGATAAGTAATGTTTCTTTGATGCGTAGTTTTCTATTGCTGCTGCTGCGTCCAATTATTTCTGGAGAGTAGAAATCAATGCTGTGATTAGAATTTAGTATGATGAGTTTGGCAACGTCCGATTCTTGAGTAGAATTTCCATGTAGTTTGTGGTCGTTGATTCTTGTGATAAGATTACGACGAGTTTGACCAATGTAGGACAATATTGCCAATCACTTCAAATTTAACGAAGGTCAAGCACTCTTGCACAATTCAGGAGTTGTATGCAAACTAAACAGCTCTTGTGGTCAATCCTAAGAAGTTGTCTGTTGTGACATTGTAACCTCCCTTACCATAAATGCTTTCTGTAAGCCTCATGACATTATGTTTAGCTAGAGGTTTGCTCTCTCTTTGCTCTTTCTCCAGGGCTCTGAGGCAAGGCAAAATGTTGCAGACATACTTTGAACCAACTTCTGTCAACATCTAAAACTTTATCCCAAATTTATCTGGTTTATTAGGCATATAGACAATAAAAGGACACCTGTTCTTTATGGGAGATAATTGTTCATAAATCGTTTGGCTCAATTGCGGCGTAGAGTTGAATAAGCAATCGGGTGCAAATGTTCCAAAAACTTTACGAATATGTACAAAAGTGTCTTCTGTGAGTCTCTGCCTTCCTCGATCCGTATTATCAAATCAAATGAACTTGTATGGTATCTCGGAAGACGTTTGGTCCATATGTTTTATTCCACGGGAAACGTACAGAGTGGTATCTTTTATAAATTCTTCTGGCGTACAAAAATGCAATAAAAGCTTCCAAAACATCCGTTGTAGGTCGAAAACTGGGATTGGTTTTATTTTCTTCTCGGTTGTTGTGACTAATAATCGATTTCAACATGTTATGATCAATGAAGAGCTTCCAACATTTGTAAGGGCTAGCACCTATTCTTCAACTTATAGATGGAGGCAACACCAGCTGTGATGCGGAAAATATCAGCTGCTGCAGGAGCTTGTATTCTTGCAGCTAGGAGTGGAGTCCAGGTCACGTCTTTGTTGCTTTGTTGGCCTTGACATACTGGCTCGGTCACAAGTTCTTCTTCATCAGACAAATTGCAATCGCTTTAAGGAAATGGTTGTACATGAATAGCATTGTCAGTACTTGAAGAATTAGTATTCTGATCTGCTTTTTTTTCTAAATCAGAAGCATCCTAATCCTCATTTAGTATATCCAAAGCTTCTTCTGCAGTATGCAAACAGCAAAATGTATGAGCAGACGTCTTACAAGCTATGGACAGGCAGCTGAAAACTTTTAAAGGTCAAACATAAATCGAATATCTGTCGCCGAAGTTATATCACAGGTACTGAAAGACCGTATCTTCATTTTATGTACAAGAAAAGAAGAATTAAAACAAGCCCTCATAATAACTTCCATCGTTGAACCTAGCCAGGTTGTAGCAACAGTAGGCTTAAAGGTGCAGATTTGATGAGGCCTAAATCTAACTATTGATTGAAATCTTCTCATACTCTATCCTTCGCCCCGCAAATATTCTCTAAACGGCTTGGCTTTGAAGGCTAGAATTGAATTTAGTTCACACCGTATGATTTTCCACTGTCCCTTCCCAATGCTTTATGTAAGCACTTAATTCGTAATGCTGTGCTCGGTAAAATTTTCTTAAGGCAACCAGACGAGTTTTTTCCATTTAATACATGACCACAATACTAAAGATAGTGGCACTGAATGGTCACAATTTGCAGCTTTCTTTGTGTAGTTATACACGTGGTCAGCAGGTGAGTTGTATTCTTTGTCATATTGCATTGTCACAGCTCACTGCTGGATAGCTCTCATATGCCTGCAAACTAATGCCGAAATCGACACCTTCACAGTTCTAGGTATAACTCTAAATAAAATCTTTTACATAAATCTGATATTTCAATTATTGACCAAGAAGTAAACTAAACAGAAATCTGTTCGACAGCTTAAAATCAAAGAATCTTGAGTCAACAGTAATTGTTGAAAATAGCGTATTGAACTTGAAAAAATGTCGAAATGGACGTTTTCGGAGTTCTAGTGTCAACGAGAGCGAGAATTTTAATGAAACCTTTTTAACGCTTTCTGCTTCGATGCCCTTGCTATTGTGCACACATAGGCGTAATTTCGATGTCTAAAAAGTGCAAATTTGATAAGCTAAGTCTACACATTGCAATTCGCTCTTGTTTGAATATATTGAACTAATTTTACAGTTAATCCTAAGACCGTAAAACTTTTTCAGTATGCCGTATGTTCGATACGCCAGATATGCAAATTGTTTACTTCCATAAATCTTGTGACAAGACTAAACAACACGATTATACAGAAATCCAAGTGTATGGGAATATCGAGATTCATTTTGAAATATCAATATTACTTGTCGCGTGCAGTAGAGATTTTTTTGATTCTATTTCAACTAATTTACTTTTTAAAATTGAGGCGACTTGTAGTATGGCTTGGATAGTTAAGTCTGGTTGCAACTTAATAGCTAGGAAAAGATTGGCTTCCACTAAGATACTTTGACCCACGCACTTCTCCATCAAGAACAAAACAAACATATTCACTAACCACTTTAAAACTTTAAATTCCTTTGCCTGATGATCACAGAAACTAATGTACTTTAACAATCAGGAACCAACCAAACAAAACAACTGTCTGACACTTGTCACGCCAACAATCTGCAATAAATCACCACAGAACATTACGTCTTTTTTCTACTCTAATTATCTTTCTACTACTCTCTCTACTGAACTACTCTAAATCGTAAAAATTTCGCCACCTAATATATACTGAGACGAGTTTCCAGAAAATGCTAGAACATCACGTGACACAGAAAAACTCCGTTTATAAATTACGTAATCGGCAATAAAAAGGAAAAAAATCTTTGAGAAAAACCAAGATTTACTAGAATATTTTGGAATTTAATCACGTAGTCAGCTATTGTGACGTAAGAAGAGGTGCGTAAGTCACAAATCTAAATGCGAAAAAAACAAAGGTATTTTTCGAAAACAGCCGCGATAAAAAAGCAAGTTTGGGCTACAACTTCAGATTTACAATTAAAACAATCTCGGCAAAACAAAATGACAAATTACACAAACTAAGCTTATATATAAAAACTTTTTCTACAACGCAAATTTACTTATTTGTAACATTACTCAATGATGAAAATACGGAAATTTACTCTAAAACATGGTATTTCGGAAATACGAAAACTCATTCTAAAATAAGAAATTTCCAAATAACAGAAATACGGAAAAACTGCCAACTAAAGAGGTACCGAAATTGCAGAAATATGAAAATTCATGCAAGCTCATAAAAACTGAAAATTAAATCACCCAGATTGATTTAAATTAAATCACTAAATCAAGGTAAACTACGCATTTCCATAATTTTCTACATTTCTGCAATTTCAGTAACCTAAAGTGGACGGTATTTTTCCTATTTTCTTAATTTCGTAAAGCCCACATAGCTATTACATTTTTAGCAAAAGATCTTTAAACTTTGGTTTTTAAAAAAAAACAAGATCTTTAAAGAAAAACAAAACATACCAAAGCTGTTTGCCAATCTATAGACAACAAATAATATTCGCAATTATGCACCAAATTTCTGTTCAACATAAAACAATTAGTAAACCTATGGATTTAAATAACAGTATTACGTTTTGTGATATTAGCAAACCAACCAAAAATCTTACAAACCCTAACTTGATGGGATCTCGATCTGACCGTCAATCTAGAAGCGAGCCACCCATTACCAGCTCAAAACAAAGAAATGCAATCACGCAATCTAGCAACTTGCAAGAGCAGAGTTGCCAGCGAAAACTGAAGCCACGTAAGAAGAAAATTTATCCAACATGCTTAATTGTCTATTTGTACAACGTTAATTGAAAGATGCGATTTGACCAACTTTTTAATGAAATGTCTTTTTTAATGCATGTAAAGTAAACCAAAATAATATTTTTAGATCATGAAAACCTAGCCATCGAATTAAGACAAGTTTTAGCGGTTTCTGCAAAACAAATCTTTCTACAGGATTTGGCTGCCAAGTTAGGACGTTGTCTCGATAGATGACTATTGACTTGCTAAAGAATCAAGTGGCATTTAGGAAGAGATAGAATTGGGAGGGTTCTACTCCCCCGGGAAAAATATCAGCAGCTTTGAAAACTTGATAAGCATTTTTTGGAGATTATCTTCACTTTGTTGTGCTCTCTTCAAAACCACTTTTTGGTGCAATCGTGAAAAGAGAAGCTCAAAATTTGCTTCCAAAAACTTGAAGCAATTTTACTTCCACATTCCACTCGTTTCTTTATTTTTTGGTAAAAAGTACATATAAAAATTTTATGATATCTTTCTCATTTTCAATTTGCCTTGTTTCTTATTGTGCCTTTGATACGTCAAAGGTCGTTTCGTATTATAGTAATCCGATTGCAAGCTTTATTAGGCGAGACAAGTGGATACTTTAAATAATGAGATATTCTTCAGAAGCATAAAATGCAAGCATTTATATTATTTGTTCACACAGCTACGGCATTGCGTTCAAACCTTACAACGGGCACTCTGTGTCTTCCGTAAAGGCACTTCTTCTAACGTTGTGCTGCCAAATTTTTGACCAAAACCGACTGTCAAGAGTAACAGCTGTCGTTTATTACAAAAAATAATAATACGAACTGATTTTTACTGACACTTTTCTTCCTTGTAATCGGTACATTTCTCATCAGCGTACCACTGAAATTGGTGAGTAAGTTCCAGTTTAGGAGAACAAAAAGAAAAGATATCATGTACATCGCAATTATCGCGTGCTTCTCACATAGACCCCTGAAAAATACACTGCATTGAATCACATTGCTCAAGGCTGTAATGTAGGTAGGCGCAATCCGTTTTTTAAAACTTCGAGGTGCAGGCAGTTTTGTCTCGCAACTCAGGCTGAATTTGCTAGTCTTAAGTCAAACTGAGCCACGGCTATATTGGTCAGATCGATTAATCATCTGCAATGCAAAATGGATGAACCCCGATGGTGTTTTTTCAAGGATGTAGCAATCGAAATCCCTGTTTTTTTTCACACAAGTTTTATGCCAAAATCAAGCAGGTAAGTTGTTGATATCATTTTTAAGCAATGTGCAGTATGACCAGGTCGGCTTTTGAACAAGCAACTGGCCGTATTTGAAACAAAACCAGTAGTTTGCTAGCACAAGTTTAGTTTTTTGTTTTATTGTGGGCTTGACAAACAAAGTTTGTTTCTGATGCTATTGATGCTATTGATGCAATATAAGATTTTATGATATCAAAAGCGAGGCTTTAGTGCTTGTTATAAACTGGCAATTTGACTCGCAAAAATTATTTTGAATGTTATTCTGGGGTTGGTGCTTGGGAAGCTTTAATGCTATCAAAAACCTGCTCTTTTAGTAGTGCTGTTAGCGTGTTCCAAAAAACTTATGCGATTCAAAATGTTATGGGACAATGATTTTAATTTGTTCCGATTGTGTTGCCTCTCTATAGCCTTGGTTCTGTAAGCGTTTTCGAATTTGTTTTCGCAGATAAAAAAGTGAACGTCTTTAAAAAAGTGAACGACTTTACAACAAAATATCTCAAACTGAATTGTGTTAATTCTTGCGTCTTGAATCGGGCAAAGCCTACAAATATTGGTGCTGTTTCATAATCAACACCTTTTAAACGAGCCGCTAATGACTGCAGAGGAAACAATCACTTGATTGATCATCGAACAAAGCTACGAAAACTACGCGTAACAAACGCACGATCAAACATGGATCTTTTGTAGAAAGCCCCCGCCACAGCAAAAATGTGAAATTTGAGAAAAACACCCCTGCCGCGTTTTAAGTACTGCAGATTGCGCTGGAAATTCAAATTTTTAAATCTGCGCTTGCCACGTTTGGAGTACTGCAGATTGCGCTGGAAATTCAGAGTAATCTCTGTGAATTTATGTGGCGCACGAAATTTCTTGAGTTAAACCTTTTTGACAAAATATTAGGTAACATCGCTGAATTCCATCAATGAAATAAATGGTAACTGGATTGTTAATAATTTTTTTATTTTGAGCAGTGGCAGGGTGTTTTTTTTGGCGGGGGCTTTCTACAAAAGATCCTCAAACATTTATATCAAAGTTTAGAAACTAGAGAAAGGTATATTTTAGCCTATTTTATTGCTCTACATTGGTAGATATAGCCAAGTATAGAGCCGCAGTCCGTTTGTATTATTAAATTTTGCGCTGGAAAAAACGATTGTTTTGCCGGCTCCACGTACAGCGTTTATGCTAGCAGTAAAGAAACACGATTTATTGCTTTGATAGGACTAGGTCAATGAAAGGCGTTATTAGGTACCTGTACCAAATTACTCTGGAAGAAGCTACAGGTAGCTTTAAACCTATTGTACGCAAGTGCGAATACTGTATAGGCTACATTAAATAATCTATATACAAAACATTGTTGTCCGTGTATGATCCATATTTATGTGCAAAAACGCAAGACTTTCAATATGTAGGCTACTTTGCAGACAATGAAGATGTGCGGACAAAAGCAAGAAATACTGTAAATTCACTTTTAGTTTGTTTTGTAAATCAACCAACTCCACACAACACAACTGTAAAAGCAGTGAAGAAAATCGGTTTATTTCTTTAATATAACTGAGCCTATAAAAGATGTTTTTAGGTAGGCTACCTGTAAAAAGTGATTTGGATTTCTTTATTTGGCAAAATTTGACCAACAGTAATCATTTTGTGGGCGAGATCAATTTCATTCGTTGTTGATAAAAAACTCTTCACTAAAAAAGGAAAGGAAGCCCGGCAATGTGGCACTACTTGCCAACACAACCTTTGACTTTCCAAAAACTCTAAAAAGTGAAATTAGTTGTAGTTTTTTCCTTCGTACAATTTTTTCTACTTCTAAACCAGGGATGCTCAAAGTATGGCCGATGCAAGAAGGTTTTGCTGCCCGCGACTAATTTACTGACAATAGTCTGCAACAAAATTCGAGTGTGGAAGGGTTATTTTGTTTTTTCGGATATGATAAACCTAATTTAGGCCAGTTGAACCCATCAAAAATAGCTCTTTTGTCGCCCCTCAAGACTTCACATTAGTGAAATGTGGCTCGAACAGTACCTTTGGATACTTCGGTTCTAAACCATAGTTTTATAAGCTTAGCCTGGCTAGGAAAGCGCCGGCACCATTACTCTTTACCCAATGTTTTTAACCTGGATACCCATAATAAGGTATTTTTTTGGAATTACAATAATTTTAAATTCAACCTTAAATTATTTTTATAAAGATAATGATCATTTGCTATCAAAAGCCATTCAATACAACTGCCCAGAAGAAAAAGTTTACTTGAAAGATTACAAAAAAGCGTCCACAAATTAATATATCAACAAAGCTAGGGATAAAATCTGTCAAATTGTCGACTGTTTATGTGTAAGTTCAGCTTTATGCCATGAGTAGCCAACGTTTAATATCATAAATTTGGTCAAACTTTCGTTTTTGGTATCTCAAAATTTTTTACAAACATGTTGTTCCCCAAAATATCTTTTTTGAGTTTATGACTTGCTCTTGTGCACAGCAGGGTAATGGGTAAATTCGAAAAAATCGATGATACTTTCAGATCAATTTCGCAAGTTACACCTTCCAATGCGCATTCACAAATAGTGTCAACAAATTTTGTAGCTGTTTTACTGTCACATGAACTGGCAAAATGAACATATCATCACGAAGCCTGCCGCCGAGAAACAAACGACCTGTCAACACTAACAAACTGGCTGCAGAAGAGACTTTGCAATCAACTAGCTGAATCAATTTTTACCGCAGTAGAATTATGTAAATGTATATCGTATTGGTTAATGACTACTAACCAGTGTCACCCAGCATGGCTTCAGTCAGCTACTTTGGGTTGGAAATTTTGGTTCAGCCGGTTGCACCGGCTTCATCAAAATAACTTTTCTCAAAGCAGCTAAAACAAGTTATTACAAATGGGAGTTATTGCTCTTATGCTTTAGATCTCGATCGTCGTACCAGTACTTTGAATTAAGACTTGTATTATTCAAAAATTATCTGTTATTTTACATATTCTATCCGTTCCTTTTCATAAGTATAGAGGCACAAAGTAAAAGTTGGGAGTGGTCGCCGCAATTGCTTTTATTTTATTAGAACACAAATAAGCTATTTGCTGGTATGCTTATTTCACGCCTTGGTGCAACTACCTCTTTAATGATATTTGTGACACCAGTACCGGGGCTGCACCTATGCGCCATGACCACAGGGTCAAATTTTTTTTGCTCAATTTGTATTTAGCAAAAAAATCTTTACTTCTCAGTGTAGCAACGCAATAAAAATCTTTTTTTGCAAGATATTGACCAGATATTTTTACGAAATAAATTCTACGATAACTTGAGTTAATAACCCTTTAACTCTTTTGCTCCAGCGTGAAAAGCGAAAAAAATGTCCGTAAGGTGGCAGCGCGAAAAACTGTCATAATCAATCATAATTATGTACCTCAAGTTTGTTTGTAAGTCATTACTCAGCTGTCTACTTCTACATTAAGTGTTATATATCGTTGAAATCTACATTTCTTCAGGATTTCAAATAGAAAAAAAAAATTTTTTTTGAATATGCAAATTTAATGCAAATAAACCCTCTCAACTGGGGGGAGTTGTCTTCAAAATTAAAGAGGTACCCTCACCTCAAAGATCACTACAGATTTTATTTTCAACCAATTTCTTTAGAAATGGTCGCAAAATGACGCTAAGAAAATAAACTTTCAAGGTACATCAATCAAAACTTACCTAAAAGCCTAGGTTTTCTACAATTTGCAATTTTCTGAGGCACATGACCTTTTTTTGACCGGTACTGACCGGTACCAAATTTTGGTACTTAAATTTAGTACCTAAAATATGATCAGTCATTATCTGCTAGAGGTTAGCCTAAACCATGTAACATTATGTATTTTTGAACAGGGAATTTCTTCAAGATTCATAGAATATCAAGTTTAAATACAATATGCTGTCACTGACGATGAAACAGCCGCTTGTTTACACCCTTCCCATTTCTTGAGAAACAAGGGGGATACAGCAAACTTTGATTTACGAAAGCCAAACTTCTGCTAGTTTTTAAACTTGTATTTCGCTTCTTGTCTCCTTGGAAACTTGATACAAAATGACGACTTTAGTGGTGAAACATTTGCAATTTATTTTATCTTTTTATAGGATGTCGTTTTTGTAAAAATTATAATTTAGTGAAGGTAAGTCAAAAAATTTTGGGGGGTTTGAACTGACATGATGTACAGTACTCCTTTTTGATCAGTAAATATCATATACCACTTAGTCTAAAACTATTTAAAGTTATATATTGCTGGAAAGCAAATTTCCTAAGCTTTCAAATGTAACCGGTATTTAGCAACATATCATATTTTTTACGCACTAATTTTACTTTTATCTACTTATTACTCAAATTTGTTTGGGGGGGGGGGGGTTTGAGACCCCTAAAAAATTTGGAAATTCAAAAAAGTAAAATTTATTATCATCGCTTGAAATTTTGTCAAATGATGCCCCAAAAGAGTAATTTTCAGACTGTGTTAATGATAAAGGATTTGGTGTTGTGGTAAAGATGTAATCTCAATTTGATTTTAGTGTAGTTGGCACGTGCTGAGAATTTGGCCGATTTTGTTGTCTGCAACTGGGTTGTTGGTGTTTTTAACCGTTTTTGGGTATAAAAATCCAAGAATTAGGGCACAAATTATACATCTTCCGATGCGTGAGGAAATAAGCGTGATCTTTTGATTGTCTATTGTCTTTTGAAAATTTTATGAAAATCGGATGAAAAATAAAGTCACAAATCGATTTTTTATTAAACTAACTTTGTAACTCAATTTAACAAAATTTGAGGAAAACACTGAAAACACGAGATCATCAATCGATGATCGCGGGAGCGAAAGAGTTAAGGATCATAAGATTCTAATTGATAAAATTTGAAACAATTTCATAATTGTTGGTAACAAAGGGAAAATAATAGATTTTAGAAAAGTGGTTATTACATTGTAATCGCATAACAATTAACAATTGTGGGACATATATGTCGCAAGTATCCGTCAAAGGGTTAAATCAACGAGGTAACAAGAGATTTTTTATTGTTTTAAGTATTCAATACATGCTTTTTCTTTTTTCTTGATTGCTTCAAACTAGCTCTATTCTGTCATGATGCTGTTTGCTATTATTACCACAAAAACAGCAACAGGTAGTAACTGCTTTGTCTACGGTTTATTGCCCTCGGTTGTTTCGTAAGCAAACAACAGAAATGCTGTCTGTTAAAGTACGATAATGCATTACAGTGTTAGAATGCAGGTAGGAAAAAACCTGTTTTTTATAATAGAGTGGCAACTTGGAATTCCTTCTACAATATTGTCGCCTGCCTGACTAATCTTCACCTCTGGGACATGCTAATCAAGCGTTGCTAAGTCGAACTAATTGGAAAATTTCCACTTGAAATATTGCAGGAATTACAAAAAATATTCGTCAATTTAGAATAGAAACCTGGTCGGTGGATACTATTGAATCATAACCTAACTTAGTAACTGAATTGCAAGTGCTTGATGTCGGTTTAGTTTGCCCTAGTCCTAACAACGCTTATGCCAGGACCAAGCAACCAACGCTCAGACAGAGATGTTAGGTCCCAACAAATAGGCCTACAATTGCGAAAAAGTCGTAAGCAATGGACGTAGTAGTTGATGGCTTATTTCCGTAAATCTATCTCAATCACTTGGCGCCTCTCCAAAACTTAAAATTTGTGCTTCCAAACACTTACTGAAATGAAGGTTAAAGCTTTATGTAATTATTAGCTATTTCAAATTGCTAGCCAGTCTAATCTTAACCATTAGGGCGCTCCTTCTTCTTTCCGGGATTATCTAGAAATGTCCCATTTTTTAGTGAAACCGTTGAATTTGACTGAAAAAAATGATGGCTTTAAACTCACCTTTATTGTAGTTTATAAACGTTACCGCTTGAAATAAACAATTTTCTGTTTCTTTAGTTACAAAAATGAACAGTGCTCAAGGACACAACAAGCAAGCTTACGGTAGCGGTAGTAATGATCTAATAGTGGTTGTGTTTGCTAACGTACCGACTAGTATCTAATTGGTAAGGAGTTTATTTTTAACTGAGGAGCAAATAGTATTTAGATGGCACTTTTCTTAGGGGCATTTTTAAAAATTTGGCACGCAGTACTAAGTTTAGACTAGCCTAAAAAAGACCTAATCTCAACCAAATGGCTTTTGGTCAAATTTATTGGTTTCAAAGGACCTAACTGGCAATAATTCATTCTAATTTTTAATTAATTTCTCATTAGTTTTCAAAATAACCCCAAAAGTTGGTGTTCGCTCTATACCAGGGGTTACCAACCTTTCTTGGACCACGGGCTACTTTTTGGATATTGATTAAAGTAGGGGCGCTCTTATCCTAAAGTTTGCCACACCCTGGACTTGATGTTCGATCTATTATGCATTGGCAGGCGATGCCATTACATATCTGTTGCCATTACTTCGGTGGCCGATGTCTGGCAACCCTAGGCTACCTATTTTTTTCTTTGGAGCCACCATCGACTATTGAAACAATTTTGAGAATATTTTAAAACAGGCTGGCGGGCACCTCATATTGCCTTCACGGGCGACATGGTGCCCGCGGGCACACTGTTGGTGACCCCTGCTCTATACCTTTCCAGCATTAATTAGAGCTTTTGGTCAGCCACTTTTTTGGCGCGAAATGTGAGACGTCATATGCAACCTTCCTATAAAAAAATATTTTTATAATGAGTACCTAAAAAAAGTGTCGCTTATTCTTATATAAGGCTTACTGAAAACAAATAGAGTGGACCAATTTTTAGCCTTTCGTTTTTATAGAAGCATCACATATTTTATATTTTGCATTTTCTAGCAGCATATTTTTGATATTCAGCTGCCGTGTATATTCATCAACAGTTGTCCCATGAAGGATGCCAGTCTTAGCGTAATTCTGTTGAGGGAAAGTATTGTGAGTTTGTAATTGTGAAATCGTTTTTACCCCTCAAAAATGGCAAGTGATCATACTAATGAAGGTGCTAGTACATCTAGACCAACAAAACGGGCTAGACAAAGTGATACGAATGTTGAAAATGTGCATGATATACTAATTGAAAATGATAGCGATTGTTCTTATGTGTCTTCGAGTGACGAATCCATAGACGAAATTGGCTCATTGTACCAAAATTGGCTCATTGTCATAAGGTGTACACGTGCCGATGTACAAAAATTGGCTCATTGCCGCTTTAAGGGTTAAAGTATGCCTATGCTGGAAACAGGCCAAATACAACGTTGCCAGGACTTCAAAACCTTTGGGGAAAACATAGCTCTAATTCATAATTCCCATAATGTGATTGTACCCGATTCCTTTCTAAAAAACTATACTTCTAATTTAGGAACAAGTATTGGCTTATGACAAAACAACATTAATCTTTTCTCACAATTTCCCATTGTTTACCCAACGGAGCTGGCTGAACCGATATTCTCAACCTTGACATTATGGGTGGGGCCCCTGTAATTGCAATAATTTAACTGTAAAAGCTTAACTTAGAAATAAATTGCTCTTTTCCTGTCTATGCCTACGCCAGAAGTAAACAACCTACGCTCAGCCAGACACCTTGGGTCATACAAATAAGCAGTAAGTATCGGGCCAATTATTTTATTGCTGAATCTTTTTGACACGTAAAAACAGTGACACTGTTTCGACCTATTAGGCATCTTTAGTGCAGTTGGTGACCAACCTGATCGGTCGAAACAGTGCCAATGTCTGCAGTTTGCTCACAGTTCATTGCTTGCTTCTTGTATTATTATAGGAGCTTGTGATCACGGGGCTATGATAGCACAATTGTACTAGCAGTTGTTACACTTAGTGCGCCTGCGACAACCGCCACTCATTTACGAGTGATACGGCTTCGCAGAGTACTGACAGACCATCCTACAGTTGACCTAGCATACGTACGTCTCACAAGTGTGACGGTCTAAGATATGCTTTATTAAAAGCCTCTGGCTTTTTGTCGGTCACCAATTGCACTGAAGAGAACTGATAGGTCGAAACAGTGTCACTGTTTGCAGTTTGCTTGAAGTGCATCGCTGGCCTCTTGTATTACGTATAAAACACTTTGACACCTTCCCACAACTTTGAATTTATGCTTCCAAGCACTTACTGAAATGACCGTATAAAAGTTTTTTAAGTTATTGACTGTTTTAGTTGCATGCAAATCTACCAGTCCTTTAAGTACGCTTATGCTGGAAACATGACAAGCAAGATTGCCATTTTTACTCAATTTCCTTTTAAAAAAACGGTACTTTTGATTTTGGAAGGAGAATTGCTTGTGTCAAAAAACATTGATTTTTCATTCTTATTCTCACAACTACACATTGGATGAAATCGGCTCAGCCTTCTGAACCGATATCCTGAAACCCAACTTTACTGTTGGGAGCCCTGAAGCGACGCCGGCCGAGCTGGTTTGTTCACACTTTAAATCACAATTAGGTCTATGTGTGTGACTGTAGGCCTTAACTCCTTCGAAACTACTTCTTCGAGACTACAAAGATGAAATTGGCGTGAATGATTTCTATCCTCATCGCAAAAATATTGATTTAATTGCACCGAAAACCAAATAGTGTGTGTGTTTCGTGAATTCTTTAGCTTACCTTGGGTAAGGACTTCCAATTCAAAAATTGACGCCACTTTGTTGTTCTCTATTTTTCTTAGCTTACAAGTACGAAATTAGAATTGCTATATTTTTGCGATTTTGGCAATGGCGTAACTATAAGGGTTTGAGCTACGGGCACAAGTCATTTTAAAGGGATCTTACATGCATTCGATTAGCGAAGGAGTGATTGGCTTCTCCATTAGGTTATAGATTAATTCCTGAAATGATAAAACCACAAGTAACTTATCTTGATGTATAGCCTACCCGCAGAGCGATTGTCAAGTTCTAATGAGTCTGATTCGCTTTCGTAACAACTTCTGTTTTGTTTGCAGCCCACATGCAAGCAAGACTTTTGGAACAATACATTTCGGTTACTATTGCCTTCAATCAACAAAAGACAAAACGAACCAAAAAAAGGCCTGTCAAGATTGCCAACAATGCTTTAGAAGTAGAGGCGGTCAGTAACAAAGTTGTTCTATTTAAGTGGGTTTTTTTATTAACAAACTACTCGCTTGAGTACCTTCATTTTTTTACCACATTTTTCTTGAGTAGATTGAGCAGGAATAACACTACTTGAGTGGTTAAAACGTTTACTGAAGTAGATGCTAGCGATTTGATGTCGATTGAACTGAAATGCGGTATTGTAGCGCACAACAGCTACGAATTGAAGTTTAATTTTCTGCAAATTCTATGGGGACGCCATGGCCTCTGCACCATTCACGTAAACCTTTATTGGGCCAGTAATGTTAACTTAGCTACAAGTTGGTTGGGAGGTTTGCATCTTATTGCACCGGGTATGGTGCGAGCACCCCCAATTAAGGACCACTTGTTTAGAATGATGCACAGCAAAACAGTTCAAAAAATAAAACTACTTTCTACTTTACTTTTTAAGTAGCTTAATTTCCAATTACTTCTTTTGCCTTAACTATCGATTCTTACTTCTAATTGATTATATTTTGATCAAGTAACAATACTTTTATTCAAACAGATTTTTAGGCTATTTGACCATCTTTGTTTCCAAGCCAGACTGAGCAAAACGGCACAAAATAATTATTTCTTGATGCAACAAGCAAAGATCTCCTATGCTAATAATGCAGTAAGGGAGAGTAACACAAATCACTTTTTCATTGCATTGCAGATATTGCATGTGAGCAAAAACCAGAGGAGTGGTATGAAGCTGCAAATTTGCAATTGAAAGATGCCAAAAAATGTAAAAAATATTTAGAGATATACCAGATGTTTTCATCACCTTCTTGAAAAGTGAATGGTTAAGGTCATTGCCAAGCAATATAAAACTGCAGAGACTAAATTGAAACAAATTGTTGGAAATTTTTTACCGTTTTTGTATTGAAAAATATGTGCCTTTTTGTACATTAATTTTTGACAGTGACTTCAAAATATCTTTATGTTCTGTTGTGCTTTTTGAGCAGAGTTATACTTAGTAGGCCACTGAAATTACGTTTTAGGCAGCGCAATTAAGACGATAGTTTGTTGATATCTTAATAAACAGCCTTATTACATATCTTTAAAGAGTAAGACCTATTAACCTGGATTTTGAAGTCTTTGTCATATGTTAACGTGAGAACGGTGAATTTAGCCTCATTATTGTCGTATGACGTATCGTTATCAGAGGAAGAAATTGCAAAAACGTCTTAATGCGTCTCGTGGGGAAAATTGCTCAAAAATCGGATAAAAAAGCGTCCTATGATGTGTGAATAGCCTCTTTCTGCTGATTCAAAGACAGTGCAAGTGTACATAGCACCCTTTGCTTATCTTGTGCTTGTAAGTTGAAAAAGTTTTCATCACAACAAAAAAAAGTATGGTTAGTCAGTTTGATTAGGCAACGGCATGCATTTGTGAGATCATAGGTTCGCTGCCGGCCTAATTTCCGCTTTTGCGCATCTCAGAGTACTTTGCAGTAATGCGAAAGCAACCTTTATAATCCCATATTACTTTACTACTGACGTCAATTTCCACCAATCTTACAAAGCTGAAGCCTAGCGAAAAATAGTTAGAAACAAGCAAAAATAGAGACTTGCTATACTGGATCATTACAAAATGCTTCAAAATTACATTTGGCTTCAATTTGTTACCATTTAGTGCTATGCCGCTTGGCTACTCTCACCATCAGTGGATAAAAATGTTGCAGAAATATTTTTATTGACAAAAACTCTTGGTCCAAATAATTATAGGCTATTCACAAAAAGTCCAATTTTAGTTTCCTTCAAGGTTATGAATTATTAAGCTACAAATACGTGAATAAAACAGATATTAACCTATAAAGACACATTATTGTCGAGCGATTGTTACCCACGGGACAAACAACATGAAATTGACGAAAATGTTATCACAGCACAAACCAATTCAAACAAACGAGAAGAGTAGCAAAAAATAAGCGGTGGATTTTCATATTTTCTTTCGACAAGCAAGATTTGCTGTTTCATTAGATGAAGTTTCGGTGATGGTGTTAGGAAACGCAAACAAAAATACATTGTAGATTTTCTCTCCATTAATCTTTATACAACATTCATATACATGAAATTCCGGGTATAAGCTGATCGATTGATATCCATATAAGCTACTTACTGTGGATAAATTTAATATAATACAAATTGAAAAACACCAAAGTATGATTCTGGATTAATTAAAAAGTAATGGTTATATTTTAAGTTATTTTTTAAGTACCGGTATTAATACCTAGCTATTATGAGCAACGTCTAACCGGACTATGTTCGCCAAGTTGGGGTGAGCTCTAACCAGGAAAAAGTCCTACTATTATGCGTTACTTGGCAACACATACTAAATACAAAATCTGAATCGGGTTAATTTCGGCAGTATTAACACTAAACAAACGAGCTACACACAGTAATCGATTTACCGGGTACAGCACTGGATTAACACTAGAATTACCAAGGTGTCCTATGGGACACCGGATCTTTCTTAATTTGCAGTTTCCTCTTCGAATTAAAAGCTTTTGTTCTAAAATTCCTTGACTTTCAACAAAATTTACTTTACTTATTGTTGCTGTGTTGTACGAATTTTGAAGATATTTGTTCAATAGATTATTGCGTTTTTTCAATCTTTCACCCAAGAATTACCATAGTGTCCTATAGGACACCAAAAAGCATTGTCCACTGTATTGGCCCATCAACCTTAATTTTGAGTTTAAATCTCTTTTGTCATCAATTGCTGGCTGTCGCAGCTAACTCATTATAAGGACATCTTGTTTTCTTCTTCAGGGCAAACGTAGTTTCTCTAATTAGTAACATTTTTAAAATAGCAACAGCAAGTCTTTTGTGTACATTTCGGGCACTTCAGCAGTTCAGCGTGGCGGCAGTGATGATGCTGCTGAGTAGGCCCTACAATTATCGAAAACAAAAAGTGCTAGATTTTAGTGATAAATTCAGCCTCAGGAATATTTCTTAAAAGATCTATGGTTTTCGTGACAGTAGGAAGGTATTGCTTTAGTGTCGCAAGGAACTGCTAAATAGTATTTACTTCGACATTTCACTACAGCTACAATACGTTTATATAGCTGACGGTGAAATTTTTACAAGATTTTGTTTTCTATTTTGTAATACTGTGATTTGAAGTTGTGAACGCGACATAATGCAGCGGAGAATGACGTCTGACCAAGTTGCTGATATAATCACTACTTGGGACACTGATGACGAGTTGTCGAGTGATGAAGAGAATGCAGTTCCTGAGGGATTACCTTCCAATTCACCTGCTGCAAGTTCAGCAGTCATTGGCAGTCAGAGTAGTGATGAAGATGAATCAGATAATGACGGCACCACAAGCATGCGAGGTGCAACTGCTGGTAATATAGTAAGCAGAAACAGAACAATTTGAACATCTTGTTAGTACAGTTCTACCTGCACTAACAGGTAGAACTTCTGCGCACAGCATCTTCACTGCAACTTCAGGAGTACCCCGCTGTGTTTCATCCAGTACCAGCACACCATACAGCGCTTGGAAGATGTTTATTCATGAGTCAATACTGAGGTCAGTAGCTAAGTTCACAACAGAAAAAGTCTTACGCCGTGGTGACATAGACTTCTCTCCGAGCTTAGATGAACTTGAAAGTTTCATTGCACTGCAATATGCCAGGAGGCTGTATGGAAAAAATCACCAGGCTGTATTTTTGTGGAACAAGAGGTACGGTATTCACATTTTCCACAAAACAATGCTACGGAACAAATTTACAAAAATAATACGACAAGCCAAAAAGAATAAGAAGTGATGCTGGAGCTGACAGGTTTGCACCAATACGGGATGTTTTTAATACTTTTACTTCCATGTGTCAACCAAAGTACACATGCGATTTCTCCCTCACGGTTGACAAGCAGCTCTTGCTTCTAAAATTACGTTGTTCCTTCATCACCTTTATGCCCAACAAGCCAGACAAGTATGGTATAAAATTTTGGGTTTTGGTTAATGTCAAATCAAAGTATGTTGCAAATATTACACCGTACTTAGTGGCACAAGAAAAGGAACAACGTGGTAATGTACCACTCGGAGAATCAGTTGTGGTTGAAATCATAGAACATATCAAAGACAAAAGGTACAACATCTGCTGCGATAACTTTTTTACATCATTACCATTGGCTGAAAAACTGCTACAAGCAAAGTTTTCTTTGGTTGTACTATAAAGAAGAACCGACGTGATCTGTCACAGGAAATGACTGAACCACATAAAAGATGTGTAAGTTTCCGCAATTTTTTCTGGCACAAGAAAAGTGGCGCAATGTTTGTAAAGTACCAACCAAAAGCAAAAAAGCAGTCTTGTCTTATATCCACCATGCATTCTACGCCAGATGTTGACACCACCACGGCTGTCAAAAAGCCAAGTGTAGTCGGTTTCTACGACGAGAACAAAGTTGGCGTCGGCTGTTTGGATCAAATAGCTCGTTTGTGTAGTACGCGATCAACTTCCAAGAGCTGACCACTAGTTGTATGGGATAACATCCTCGATATAACGGCAATCAATGCAAGCGCCATTTTTATAAAAGCGACTGGTATTCATATGTCACGACGAGACTTCACACTCGAGCTGATTGAAAGTTTGCGCTACCAGCAACAAAACACAGCTACTGCCCTGAAAACTGGGTCAAAAAAAAGGAGGAAATGCTATAGAAATAAATGGCTGTAACAATGCAACGATATTTACGTGCTCCCAATGTGAAAATCCTACCTGTGGAAAGTGTTCGCAAGATGATTCAAAAGTTGTATTTGTGAAACGTAGCTGATGTTGCAAATAATACTGTGATATACTTTATATTTGGATGGCCGCAAGGGTGTTCAATTGCGTTTCTTCGAAACCAATAGGCTAGTCTAAAATTGCTAAACCGTGTGCCATAAAGTACTTATTTCTTATTTGTTTTTTGTTCGAAATCGGTTTTCTACAATACAAATTGCAAGCAAATATGTTCTTTGGGAACTGCCTTTATGTAGAATGCATAATAACAGTTAAAGCACTAGGAGTTGCACAGAAAAAATGCCGCATTACTGATGGTGTCCTATTGGACATCGTGGTAATTCTAGGTATAACAAAATCCTGGTAATTCTAGTGTTAAATGCTGTCGCCGCCTAGGAGCACTTTCATCGGAAAAAGCTCAGATCGTTAGTAAGTGCTCAGGTTTTTCACCGATCAGATGCATTCTAAAAAATTTGATGCCGAGGCCATTTTCCTATGGATCAAGTGAGGCATCAATGCCCATAATTTCGTCTCGACTCCCACCATCATCAAACGATGCAAACGAACTTGACCTTTCATCAGATATTGAATAGCTATGTACATGTATATCTAGTACATTATCTCATCATAATTGCCTTAGTGTGCTTTTGATGTAAACAATATTGCAAACACTGGCAGAACTAAGATTTTTAGTAAAGAAAAGAAAGACAATGAACTAGACAGTCTAAAATAGAGTATTCTTAATACCGGTACATAAAATGATGTTATTTTGTTATAAGTGCTAGCAAGCACGACACATTATCTTTCATCTCTGAAATTAGCTGCCAGAGAGAAACTTGGTGAGCAAACAAAGCCATTTATTCTTGGATTCACATTTGGTCTTAGCTGTGCATCCATCATCAACAGGCAATTTTATTTCGGGAGTGGGCTTGGATTTAAAAGCAGCATGCTTATCCGTCAAATCACAATGAGTTTTCTCAAAGTTTTTGATCACTTTTAATCCACCTTTTGTTTTTGTCCTCAACATCATGGTCTTGTACACTATTGTAGAAGTTGTTGATCCTTCATATATGCGAGGCCAGTATGAAACTGTTGGCGGGTATGGAGCACCATTTGCTCCATTTAGTGGCATTGATAGAGAACCCTAAAATATGCCGCAAACAAAACTTGTGTTAAGTCAATGGGGTTTACTTGAAATGTCTAGTGTAGCACATAGTTACAAAATATTTTCTGAAAATAAAAATATGATCGCAATACCAACCTGAAACTTAATTTAATAATAAACAGAGAGTAAGCAGCTTTGCGGTAGCCTTGATTTTGTACCCATCATACTTTTTGGATAAAAAAGTTTTTTGATTTAATCAGCTCCTTGCAAAAAACAATGCGGAAACCGTAAAAAACACAACCAATTATACTGTTAAGACTTTCTCAGTATTGTTTCTTTGGCCTCTGATAAACTGAAAATTTATCTATTTTATTTTCTAAAGAGATCAATCCTAAATTACGCTTTTTCCCTTCTACCTCTTTTGAAAAAAATTTTTAGATTAAGTCTTTGCAGACATTAATTTCTGTTTATGATAAACCTTTAAGGGTAGACTGTTTTGATACCTGCGAAGGCCGGTTTGGGTTTCCAGATTTAGCAAAGTTTGTCCAGTAATAAATCATTTTGTGAGCGAGGTCAATTTCGTCATTCGTCAGCAACCAGTGTCTTTCTTCAAAAAGAAAGGGTAATTCCGCAGTATGGCACGCTTTACCAACACACCCCTCGAAAGGCCAAAAGCTCTGTAAAATATACACGGAATATTTCTTTTTTATACTTTACTTTCTATACTATTTCTTCTTTTGCAAACAAATGTCAAACATATTTCGGCTCTGCAGATTGCATAGCAGGAAAATTATCGGTATCGGTTCTACAATTCAAGATATTTGCAGAGTTATTTGGGAGTCTTAAAAATTATTAGATTTAACAAATTAGCTGTAACTTTTAAATATTCCTCTGTGGGGTGAAAAACAATCAATTTCCTGTTTTTAAATTCCGAATTCGTTCGACGCCTAATCCAGAGCATTTTTGGTTTCGGGTGATTCCAAGAAAATTACCAATATCTCGACAAGCATTACTCCTCATGAAAAGTTGCTTTACGGCTCAAATAATGCAGAAAATATCGTTTTCTATATAAGTTTCTTAGATTCATAACGTCTAAAATTAGCAAAACAAGAAATACAGCTAAATAGCTAATTTTGGGGATCTTTTCAGATCATAGTTGTAGCTATAACTGCATTTTTTTATTGGTGAGCAAGCAACATTCTGTTGAGTTTCAAGTTCTAATTATTTACATCGATCACCTTAAACTACACCAATCAACAGCTGCCTCAACTTAGTAGTGCGGTCCTCAACCTCTTTTGGGGTGGGTCGAAATGACTGTTGGCCTTCCCGATGGTCCAGGTTACTTCGGGTGCTCCCCTCATTTAATCATTTTTGCAGTGCTTCCCTATCAACGGCAGCAGAAGAGCAGCATTCGGACTCATTAAAATGGGTTGTTTGTCTCTCTCATTTCTTCTGCCTCTCTCTTCGCTATATTCTTGTTCTCATTCTCCTTCTTCTGGTAACCGGCAAGGTCATCCTAATTTTGACCCCGTCTTTCTCTGCTCACTGTATGCTGGAAATGTGTCGTGGAGGCAGTGGTGATTTTAAGCAGAGTGAAGTGAGGCGGCTGCCTCGGCTCCCCTCCAAAAGAGGCCCTTGATAAATTTACTTACTTTTATATTTGAGCATTTTTACTTCATGGTAATTTTTTCTCGATAAGTTGCGTTTTTACAAGACCAGAATGCATTGCATAGAAATCAAGAGATATATTAGGATTTTGTGAAGCTTGCATTGTTAAGCCTACTCTCTTAACTGAGTAATGCATTTTACCTCTTTTTAAATACTATCACTGACATTGACAAGATAGTGTGGTCCAAATACCAAGCTTGAGCTGGTTTTAATTTTTTACTAATACAAAAATTACGATTTATCGATAATAATTGAATGTGATATCTGACACCTCAAGCAAAGTTTGAAGTAGAAGTATTCACCATTATGGTTGATGGCTTTTCAGCTGCTATTGACCTAAGGTTTAAACAGTTGCATGACTACAAAGAAAAGCTTGATTTTTATTGTCCATTGTGAGTGCAGCTCGACCTCTTCGATATATTGTAACCTTTGAAACGACAGCGTCCTATTATTATTTTTGTATTGCTCTGAAAGTTTAATTGACTTTGACAGTAACCGTTGCTGGGGCTGAACGTAGCTCTTCAAAAGTAAAGTTAATAGAAGTGTACTTACGATCTCGAATGAATCAAGAACGATTGAATGGCCTAGCTCTAATGTTGATTGAATCTGGTATATAATTCTCTTGATTATAATAAACTAATTGACAATTTCTCTGAAAGAAGAGGCAGACGATGCCCTTTCTTTTAGTGAGCAGCGCTAGTATTATTGAGTTTGCACAAATGCATGCTTTCTTTAAAACTGATTATAGCCTTGTAAAAATCTTATTTATGGCTATGAGTTTAGTTGCAATTTACAGTCCTCCAAGGCGTTTACTTATTCTTAAAGGAGCATATCTTTTGTGGAGAGTTTTATTTTCCTGTACGTTTTACTTACCGGGTTTGTTGTGCTGTGGTACTTATATCAGTAATCAATTAGACTTGTATGTTTTAAATGTTTTTAATTTTACCTTTTTGTGGCTAAGTTATTACCAAATGTAATAATGCATGGTAACAAAAAAACGATGTGGAATCTTTTTAACACCATTGTCGAAAAAAGTAATACTGTGATACATAGCTTAAGTCAATGCATTTTTAAGAGCTATATGTTTCTTGTATGAAAATATGTTGTTGATGGATAAAATTTTAGTGAATATGGGTGCGGAATTAATCAATCAAATAAGCTCGTAGTAGACAGGTGGTCAGATGATTATTGGCAACAGCAAGATGGTGCTACAGCAAATGCCCAGTGACATATTTGGATAACGTTCAATAAAACTTGATTTGTGCCCAAATGCCTATGATACTGTTGCTCGAGCAGTTTTACATGAGAATTTCACAGAATTTTCTGCAACATATTTAATTAGACAATCACGGCTGAAATCTGCAACATTATAGTAATACCTAAAAATGTTCAAATTATGAAAAAATTTAGAGAGCTGTCCACGGGAAGACCTATTTCTTTGACGTGTAGGTTGCAACTGCGTGGTTAAGCTCTTATTTATAGGCAGTGCTGTTGTGCTTGCTGCTGCTTCAGTCAAAGATCTTTTGTAGTGATACATTTTAGTATAATTTGGAAAAAAAATTGTGACCATGGTTGGTCTAGACGGGCTATGCCTAAACTGATGATAGATTTCAACTAATGAATGTCTTTCAGTAATGGTCATTAATGTTGATTCGTCAGACCTTGACATTTTGCAATGCAATTTATTGTGTATTATTCAGTAGAATTTTACCAACAGATTGCTTGTCGTTGAGATGGTGCTCATAGCTGCTGTACAAGAGTTATGTATGTGAGAGCAATTTATTTCATGTTTCTGAGGTATTTACAGTATAATTTAAAGATATGATGCATAAACTACAATGAGATCTAATGTCACATGTATATGCAGATATCAAAACATTTAATACTAAACAAACGTGGCTGCTCTAGAATGGGGTGTTTGGGACCTTTGACCTCCAAAAGTTAATAGTCTTGTTTTTAGTTCTAGAAACCTTACTCAAACCATCTTGCCTCGCCCCCCCCCCCCCCAATGGTTAAAGCCGTTCCTGTGTGGAGGGGTAGGTTGGTGCAATGCTGCACCTGCTTTAAAACGAATCCATCTAGGGTGATCACCACTCTCTTCCTTCAAGTTCAATACTCTCTCACTCCTGGAGCTGTCCACCTTGCTGCGTCTCTGGCCCTCCCAGGGTTCCCCAACCTTTGAACATTGTGACCTCTTATTTGGGGCCCTCAACCACGTGTACCTTCACTATTCACTGTCGCACTTCATTAGAATTTTTGGTCCTATCTCAACTTTAATTTTATTCTTAAAATTGAGGCGACGTATAGTATCGCTCGAATAATAATTGAGTTTGGCTGCAACTCAATAGCTAGAAAAAGGTTGGCTTCTACTACAATACTTTGAACCACGTCAAGAACAGAACAATATATTCACAAAAACAAGACTTCAAGCTCCTTCGCTCGACGAACACAGAACCTAATGCACTTTAACAACAATCAGGAAACAGCCAAAACTAAATTCACAAAATAGCTGTTCAATACTCGCCACGTTAATAGAATCCACAATTAATTACCACAGAACAACAGGCCTTTTTTCTACTCCGTCAATCTCTTTCTTTTTCTTTCCAATACAACAACTCCCTACTACTACTGAATCGAAAAATCTGGCCGCGTAATATATATATATAAATGGAGAAAAAATGATCCAGAAAACGCTAGAGCAACATCACGTGAAAAAAGAAAAAAAAAGCACCGCTGATAAGTTACGTAACCAGCAAACAAAAATCTTCGAATAAAACAGATTTACTCGATCACTCTGGAACTTATTACGTCAAAAACGATTGTAATGTAAGAGGAGGCGTGTCTATAGCAAATCCAAATGCGAAGGGAAAAAAGTTTTTTTGCGATCAACAGCCGAGCGAGCAAACTAATACGGCAGAACAAAGAGATAAATTACAGCAACTACAAATATATGAAAACCATTCTTACAAAGCAAATTTACTTATTCCTGACACTCACTCTAACCCATCTTGTTCCCTCTCAGGCAATTAAGCGCTCCCATCCCACCCTTTCCTACAGGCGTTCTACCCTCCTCCTGCTCATCTTGTTACTCCTTTCTTGCATCTTCCTTACCTTCCTTTGTTTCTGGCTGTTCTTCTACACCTCCTCCTTTCTCATCCTCTTCTGTCTCGCTCAGGGTTCTTCAACGGAATGCCATAAGTCTTAGAAGCGCTGAACTTTCCCATTTTGGCTAGCATCATCCTGTATCCCTTATCTGTATCCAGGAATCCAACATCAACTCGTCTTCTCTTTCCAGACCCTTGGATATTCTACTCTACAATCTTATCGCACTCACTCCCTATCAAGCATTCTTTCTACTGCTAACCCGTACGCCAGGAGTAGTGCCATTTTTGTCAGGCAGAGCCTATCCTTTTCTGAACTCTCCATCTCTTCTCTCTTTTGGCTTGACCCCTACTCTGATTATGTAGGGTCAACATCTCCTTATATAACTCTTTGTTGTTCTCTTTTCTTATCGTCTGTGCTCCCCTTTTCGCTATTTTTCGACGGATAGCAGAATTAGCTCCTTTTCCCCTCCGTTCTTCATTCCTCTAGAAATTCCTTCACTCAGGTGGATTTTAATTGTCATCACCCTCTCTTGGACTCGAAAGGTACTTCTAACACCTGTGGGAAGAAGTATGCGATTGGGTCATCTCCTCCAACCTCCTTCCTCTCAATGAATTCGATAACCCTACCCTTCTCCGTCGCTCCTCTGGCAGTTGCTTCTCTCCTGACATCTCTTTTGCTCCTTCCTCTCTTGCTCTCTGTTGCTCCTGGAAGGTGCTCCAGAACTTGGGCTCTGATTATCTCCAATTCTACTCACTGTCTCTCTATCTTCGCTCTTCCGCTCCAACGTAAGCCCCTTTTCTTCAATTTTCAGAAGCTCATTGGGATGAGTTTGCCTTTTACTTTGACTTCACTGTACTCCCGCAGAAGAATACTCCTCTCTTTTTCTTTCCTCTGCTGCTGCTGTCTTTACTTCTCTGGCATTGAATGCAGCCAAATTTTCTATTCTTTTCGGCCGCGTTGAACGCCAATCTCAAGCCTGGTGGTTTTCTCAAGTGGAAAAACCAGTAAAAGAAAGACGTAAGGCTTTTGCTACCGCTCTTGGAAGTGATGAAGATCAACAGGCATACAATTCTACTTTTCGAAATGGATTGTCTGTCATTGCCAAAGCCAAGGGTGAGGCATGACAGGCAATCTGATCCTAAATCAGTCTATTTTCTTCTCCATTTTGTCGCTTTCTTCTCTTCTAATTTTCCCAACAGCTCTTTGCCTATGAAGTAGGCATCAGTCTGCGCCGTCTACCATAGATCCCAATTTTCGGCCTTAGTGTCACAGAGAGAGCAGTTGGCAAGTACGCCGGAGCCGCCCTTGCCAAGAGGAAAAGGAATAGAGCCGTCTGTCCAAAGCACCAAATCGTGAGGGGGCGAGAGCCGCCCCTTGACGAGAAAGAGGGAGATCAAAACGAGAGCATAAAGAGGAGAAGGTGGACTCCACAGTGAAGAAAGAGGGCTTCCAAGGAGGAAAGGGAGGGCAAGCAAGAAGAGCCTCTCTAGGAGAAGTAGAAGGAAGCATGAGTGGGTAAGTGGACGCAAAAGCTCTCCAGGAAGATCTGCAGAGTCTTGGTTTTACTCCATGTCTGGCCAAACCAAAAATGGGAAAGGAGGTGGGGAGACAAAGAGCCCGCTCATAAGATGAAAGAGTAAAATGAGTCAGGGTGACTCGTAGGGGGCTATCGAAGCCTCGGAGAGTAGAAGAGGGATAGGGGAGGACGAGAAGCAGCCGGTGATAGTGCGACTGGCCGCTTGGTCGAGGCGTTACAATTTGGTGAAGTTGGTAACATTTAAGAAAGGAAACCATCCGGGAGAAGCATAAGTGAGAAGGAGACGGAGAAAAACTTTATACAAAACAGAGAGGGACTTCTTAGAGGGGCCCCATGAGGAAGCAGAGATACAGTGTAAGGCCTTGATACGTGGGAAGAACTTAGCCTTTAGCAAAGATACATGCTTAGAAAAGGAAAGAGTGCGGTCGAAAGTGACCCCAAGAAAAGTTGGAGTGGGATTGAAACGTTGGCGGGAATTGAGTAAGAGGAGGTTGGGCTGGAGGTGAGCTTGGTGGGAATCGACTGAAAAGAATGAGGCCTCACATTTACTAGGATTGAGAAGGAGATACCAGTACTCAGACCAGCGCTCCAATCGAAACAGAGCTCCTAGTGTAGTCTCCACCGCAGTAGGGATCGAGGGGGAGGAGGACCAAATGGTCAGAAGGTCAGCGCAAAAAGAGCAGTTGACGGAAGAACGAAGAGAAGCAGAAAGATCATTAATAAAGAGAGAGTAAAGTACAGGGCCAAGAACGGATCCTGGCGAAACACCTCGATGGACTCGAAAGAAGCGACTTTTGTGATTTTGAAAAACCATGCAAGCGCGCCTGTCAGAAAGAAAAGATTGAGTCCAACGAGCAAAGAAAGGAGGGAGGTCAGCCGAAATGAGTTTATGGAAAAGGCGGGATGCCAGACAGAGTTAAAAGCTTTCGAAAAATCAGTAGTATCGAGGATTGTTGGAGAGCCCAGCCTGGGTTTGTTAAACCCATTTGAAATGGATTGAGAAAAATAAAGGATTTGATCTAGAGTAGACCGTTCAGGGCGCAAACCGGCCTGGCGGGGAGAGAAAATGGAATTAGACACCAAAAAGAAGAGTAGACGAGATAGAATGATGCGTTGAAAAAACTTTGAGACGCAGGAGATGAGAGAGAGAGGTCGGAAAGAAGCAGGAGAGTCGAGAGGCTTTCCCATCTTATGGATGGGAATAATAGAAGATGTCTTTCAAATGGAAAGAAAGGAATGCAAGTCCAGAAAAGATTGAAAATGTGAGAAGAAAATCCATGCCAGGGCGAGGAAGGAACTTTAGCATGGGATAGGCAACTTTTTCTGGGCTAGTGGCAGTGGAGGAGGAGAGGTTGGAGGCAGCCGCAAGAAATTCAGCTTGGGAGAAGGGTGAGCAAAAAGACAAGTGAGACTCTTCAGGGCACGTCGCTCGGCGGAGCTCGGAAAGGTAGCCTCTGGCTCTGCTACGCAGGGCCTTTGGTTGAAAGACAGAAAAGTGGGATCTCAGGCCATCGGCGAAGACTGAAGCCGATTCCCTGGAAGAAGAACAGTTGGGGAAGTTAGGAGAGGAGGAAGATCAGGAAGAAGAGTCAGCAACAGAGCGAAGAAGAAAGTATACAGATTTGGGGTTCGATTTGGGCGAGAGAGAAGACCAGGTCGCCTGCCGTGTCTTAGCCTTTGCCTTGGCGATAACAGGCGAAGCACTTTGGAAAGCCGAGATGTAAGCCTGGCAACCTTCATCACTTCTATAAGCGGCATCGAAAGCCTAGCTGCACCAATCAACAGTCGCCTCAACGTGGTGGTGCGGTTCCCGACCCCGTTTGGTTTTGGTCGAAATGGCTGTTGACATTCCCGAGGGTCCCGTTACCCCGAGCACTCCCATCGAACATCTACAGTTCGAGATGATTGATGTAAATAATTAGAACTTGAAACTCAACAGAATGTTGCTTGCTCACCAATAAAAAAATGCAGTTATAGCTACAACCATGATCTAAAAAGATCCCCAAAATTAGCTATTTAGCTGTATTTCTTGTTTTGCTAATTTTAGACGTTATGAATCTAAGAAACTTATATAGAAAACGATATTTTCTGCATTATTTGACCCGTAAAACAACTTTTCATAATGAGTGACTTTTGCTGAGATATTGGTAATTTTCTTGGAATCACTTACTCAAAACACAAATGCTCTGGATTAGGCGTCGAACGAATTCGGAATTTAAGAAACAGGAAATTGATTGTTTTGATGCAATAAAGTAATGGTTTTTGAACTGGGATTTGTGGAGAAGGTTTTGGAAGGACAGTGAATGGTTTTGTGACTTTTGATAATTCTAAAAGGAATTAGATTGGTTGCATGCTTGTTAAAATTTTGATCAAATGTTTTTATGGTAAGCAATATTAACTATGAGCATGGGTCACAGCTTTTGGACAACTATCCGTCGAAAATAGTTGGCTAATTAAGATTTTGAAAATAGCGACCGCCAAAAAAAAGTGTGCGTATCTAACTGTTTAAGAAAATTTGACAATTCAAATTTTAAAGAAACTGTGAGGGTGGACGATATTTGCGCGCTCAAAAATTGCATCTTCGAAGAAAACTTAGGCAGGGGTCCGCAGGACTGACGACTTCTTTATAGCGTCCGTGACAACAAAAATTTTAGAATCACTGCCAAAGATGAAACTTCCAAAGTTACTGCTTATTTCTTAAAACTAAGGTTTTATTTCATAATCGCCATATAATCATGAACTTAATTATCAACTACAGGGCCGTTGAGAGAACAGAGGGCACCAACATTAATACCGAGTCCCCAAAACAAGGATCTGTAAACTGAATTTTCCGGGTTTTAGGTAAGTAAAGTAAGTCAAAAACAAAATGTGAATAGCATGCAATGCATCATTGTCAGTCACCGGTAATCGGTAGATAGAATGCAATCTTCCTGGTTAATAGAGATAGCAAAACATAACAGGATTGATGTGAAATGATTTTGTAGAATGTGACCATAAACAAATTAATTGATCCATATAGAATACAGTAGGCGCCGCTTATTATGACCACGGATAATAGGACCAGCCGCTTATTATGAACAATTTGGTATGGTCCGGAATTTCTCCATTTAAAATTCTCCGTTTAATATGACCAAATTTCGGATAATATGACCAATATTTTCTCCATCTTTCTTGTTACAGTACAGTATTTTTTCCCGCCACGCACTTATAACTTCGCCTTTTCAACATATTGTTACACACTGTACTAAATTTTACCGTCACTTGTAGTGTTACAGTACTGTACTTTGTTTTACTGCCAACGTCACACTGTTACTTCGGTTAAACGATGAATTTGACGGTATTTGGACTTCTTGTGGCTTACGGCGTTGATTCAGGAGCTGTTGCGGCGGCTTCGGTTTTTATAACCATTCGGATATTATGATCAAAATGGTCTGTTCCCAAGGTGGTCATATTAAGCGACGTCTTCTGTATATGGGCTTAAAACTTAGGGGTATGGGGCTTAAAATTATGTTATGTTTAGAAAGTTATGTGCTTTAAGAGTTATAGGAACCAGATTGTATATGTTTCTGGCCATGGGGCCAGAAAGTATTTTGGAAGCCCGAATTTTTTAAAAAAGAGTATTTAAACATATTTTTTGTGGCCAAAATAAAAAAAATTAGTGCTGATGTCACAAAATTATTATATACTGTAGCTTACGCATTTGTTAACAGAAAAAATGAAAAGCTTGGGCCTAATATATTTGTTTTCATTGCGCGTGACGCTTTCGAAAATCCGGGTCCCCTAAAGATTTCCGTGCCCTGTACCAAAGATACTTCCTGGATCCCCTTTACCAACGCTCCTGATTGGCTAATACCAAATAGACCTGTCTCAAGCCAATTTTTTTATGCACTTTAGCAGCGTCATTTATAAAGAGAAAAATTCATGCCTACAGAACAGGTTGAAAGATAAAGCCGAGTAGTTTTCCTTTGCCAAAGTGAAATAAATCATGACATACCGAATTTGATGGAGAAGCATCAAAAGAATACCACCAAACAGGCAAGTTAGAATTTCCATAAGTTGATTTGTCAGAGTTAAAAGCACGACGCCCAGGACAAGAAAACATTTGATTTGTCATAATTTTTTCCACACTGCGGATCACCCAATTCATTAATGAATCTGTATTCTGGAGCAACAACAACAACAGCATAAGTAAAAATAAGAAATTCCTTAAAGCAATAAGCCTAAATACTTCAATTTGCTTTAATTCAAGTAATTTTTACCAGGGTTCTAGGGAAATATTATGATATCATGATGCTGAATCTATTTGTAGGGAAGGATTGGGGACGGGGAGAGAACGGACCAAGAAGACTAACCAAAACCATAATCATCTATTTTAATAAAAAATGTTGTTGGGTGTCTCTAAAAAAGAGAAAAGTTGTCAGCCTCATTTTGGCATAGTGGCTGAGCAGCTGTTTACTGGTGGCATCACAATGTCAGCAATATTTTTAAAGTCACAGAAAGGTTAGTGGTGCAGGTAAATTTCAAATAACTCTGAAGTGGTGGTATTTTTTCATTGAGTCAAAGGGAAATTGGTAATTGGGACTTACATCTCATGCGAACATGGATGCAGACAGAGCGACAAAAGATGTTGAAAACACTTCAGCAAAATTCTCTCTTAAAACAAGTGGTCGAAATAAATCACAATGTTTTTCTCAACACACTTTTCTGCCCTAATCTTCAAAAAAGGTATTAACATTTTGAACATAGATAAAGTTCAATCCTTTTTGATTTGGCTCCTTTCTCACTAAAACCTTGGTTTCGCGCCTAATGAAAGGGTAGCACCACAAGCAATCTTTTCAAAGTTACCCTAAATTACAAACATTATTGTCAGACTGGAAGGTTTTCTGTTTTGTTAAAACTGGTATTTTGAGAAATGAACTTCAAATAACTCTGACAGGGTTTTGAAATTCAACAATACTTCTTGCTACAAACAAATTTTTTACACTGAGGCTTGTTGCAAAATCTTCCACAATTGATGTAAATTCTGGTTGTGAAATCAGATTACTCAGTGCGCTGTAGTCAGAACTGATTGTATTTGAAGCAAGTATATCTTTCACGGCGACAACAAACGTCAGTACTTCGTTTTTAGTGTAGCCAAAGATCAAAGGTTTTTTCTGATTTCTTCCCTGAAATGGCAACGTAAAAAGTCATTTTACAAAAAATAATGGTATTATATAGGGATTAAGCAGCCATTTCCTTTCATCGCAAAGCTTCACAACATAACTCCCAACACAATAATTGGCAAAGTTTGTGTTCTTGCTTTTTTTTCCCACAATATACAACAACTTCGTCTGACTAAAACCTGCTTTGTTGGTTGGTTGGTTGGTTTACCCCTCCTCTTCCTTGGGATGAAGGTATGGCGCGAACAGCAATCCAGGTTCACGCCATCAACCTAATTAAATTAGGCTAGGGGAAAAGTGGCAGCCCATTTCGAACCAGTCGTGAATGCAACTTGCCGACTGGTAGCCCCATCACCAGCAAGGCGGATTGCCATTGGTTGGTACCCAAAAGTCGTCTCTTAAGACATGCTGGGTGAGCAGCTTCATTATTCTAACCCGATGAAGCACGGAAGGCTTTGTAGTTACAAAAAAAAATAATTTAATATACTGGCCCATGTACTCTTATGCACGATGTGCTCGTAGCCTATCCGTTGGCAGAAAGAATCATTAACTTATGCGCTAAACGTGAAACACTATATCGGCTAGGCATTGATTGTTTCTTCCATCAGCATATAGAGGCCGTCTACCCCGTTTAACGAATAGTAGAAGCATTAGGAAGACCTGTACTTGACATACTTGTGGATGAGCAAGAAGGCGCATTGATGTTTACAATGACTATCACTTTAGAACAACTGAGTCAAATTCATCACACTGATTTGAAAAGGAGAAAATTAGCTCTGGAAAAAAATTGTTGGGTCTACTGAATGCTGTGCATTATTTTTTCATCTTGAGATACATGACCAATGCTAAAAAAGTGTTGTGCAACGTTGAGGAATGGTCATCTTAACTTCAGCTAAATGACTTTATTATGGTGAGGACACATGACTTAGCTCTGCAGTAGAAGATATTTAAATCTCATCTCAACCAATTTGCGGAATAGCGACATTTTTGTTGGCAAATCAACAAGTTAAATTGAATTTAGTTTATTTGAAGGTCATTTTTTTTCTTACTTTTTTAAATGTGTCCAAAGGTTGTTCTGATAATATATCATTGTCAATTATTGGAGCCCAAGGTTCAAGAACAGTTGTTAGTTTCAAAATTTGTGTAAAATTAAATCCAAGAGCTCGAGGCAGTTGACAAGTCCTAGGAAAACTTTGGTAATGCGCCATCAAATCTTCCATTGAAATACTACGAAAGCACTTCATGTCATTTACTCTAAATAAAAAAAGATTTGTCTATATTATCAATTAGTACAATAACTTCATCTACAGAGCCTAGGCAATTAATGCATCAAATTTCAAGACAAGTTTTGAAAGTTTTTTTGATTTCAAAAGAAAGTTTGCTTTAACATCAACAAATATACAATTTTCAATTTCTTTCTCAGCTGTAACTCGCTAAGTAAAAATTTTTTCTTTGGTAGCCTTTCGTGAAACAATTTTAGCAACAAAACTTGTCAAAATCTGATACGAATGGTCAAAACAACAATTAAATGAAAACTATGAAATCTTCTCAAAATAAGTAAAAGACCTACAAGAAATTTCAGTCTCTTTCGCATTACATTGTAAAACAAAAAAATATTTGCCGAGAATAATTTTGTCGATCAGAGCTGAATCTCGTTTTAAACTCCAGCTTTCTTGATTGTAAGCAAGACTGTAGGCTAAGCTACAGTATCTTTAATAAGTTTGCTTTTAATCAAATCATTGAGATACAACTAAAGTGGAGCTTTGGTTTGCGACCATTCTTTTAAAGCGTCCAGCTTTGCATCGAAATCACTTCAACCACAATGTAATTTAATGCTAAGTATTAAAGCACGCCATGACAAATGCATTTCAATATTGCTTACTTAACGAAACGCATTGTATTCGTTTCAATGACGCCATCTCTATACCACCATGACTTTTTTGACGGTGATGCCATGAGTAACATGTGCGTAGGGGTAGCAAAAGTAGCCCCAGAATCATATGACATTCTAATTTTCAAACCCTTTTCAATTAACGAAGGTATTTTTAGATACAATGACTATAAAACGTCAATTAAAAAAGTCAGTTATTAAACAAATTTGAGGAATTGCTAGACAAAAATATGGGTTTAAAAAACCATCTTCAAAAATGTTATATTTCAAAATTGAGGAACGCATAAACGAAAAATGTATTTTATTTCCCTTGCCCCCAAAAAATTGCTTTTGGTTACTTTAATAATTAATTAATTTATCTGAATTCTATAGTAGTAATACTGTAAGCCTATTACAAAGTTGCAATACTAACCAGTAGAACATTTACAAAAATTTTATAGAGCATTTTTTATGAATAAACAAAAAAAGAAGCGCAGGGTGTTGCCAGAAATTTAATATCATTCAATAGCTTTGCTACTTCCTGTTCAAATGACTTTAAATTTGCACAGCATGCGTAGCAGCAGGCCAATCGTTATCTTTTCAAGTGTTGAAGTTTTTGAATAATAAATCACTCATACTGTGTTTGAACCTGTGTGCTTAAATGGCATTCGCAATTAGAGATGAGGCATTTAGTGTGTTAGGGTATGCTCAAACAAATTCAAAGAAGGCTATGCGGCGTGCATTTGTGAGAGTTCTCTGAAAAATCACCAACACCAATGCAAAATTAAACCCGGTAAAAAAAATTACCGACGAAAACTGCCTCAGCAGGGCAGAAGGATCTGGACGACCAGTAACAGCGGAAGAGTAGGTCGAGCGGGTTCTTCAAAAACTCTTGCGAAGCGTCAATAGTCAATACGAAGAACAAGTCGAGAAACCGTGATTTCTCAATTGACAGCTTGGCGCGTCCTATAGAAACGCTTGCTAATGAAACCCTACAAGCTGCAGCTCATTATGGCGATAGTGGCAGATGACTAGTGGATGTGCAAACAAATTTGTGACGATATGCGAGAGAAACTGGAAGAAGACAAGCTAAAGGAACGTCATGTGTTCAGTGATGAGGCCACATTTTATACGAATGGCAAAGTCAGTTGGCACAATGTTTGCATTGGGGGAGAAGAAAATCCCCACGCCACTATTCAACGTGAGAAGGAATCACCATAAGTGAATGTATGCTGTGCGATCTTCAAAAACCATATCCATTGCCCATTTTGCTCTAAGGAAATGTGACCGACAATGTTTATCTGCAGATACTTCTGAACTGGCTAATGGATGAGCTCATTGCAAGTGAATGTGAAGGTTTCACTTATCAACTGGACGGTGCTTCACCTCACTGGGCCTACTTCAATGACGATCTCAATGGTTATGTGAGGGCCTATCTCAATGAAGATATACCAGGAAGATGAATGAGGCTTGCTAATGGTGAAGAAAAAGTGTTGTTGAAATGCCATCCATGTTCACCAGACCTGACCAAGTATCTCTACCGCAATGGAGACTGCTACGCAAGACATGCTGCAGCGTGCTTGTTAGGAGTTAGACTACCTAATTGACATGTGCCGTGTCACAGGCTTTGCGCACATTAAATATTTGTAAAATCTTTCATGGAATTCACGTATCTCTAAATTTCTTATTCAAATTAGAGGAGTAAATCTTATGTTGCTCATGATTTAGCCTCTTTAGTTTCATCTGATTTGACTGAGTAGTTTCCGCGATATTTTTGGGTTAAATGGTGTCAAATTTTTCAAAGCACTCTGTGTATTTAAAAAAGTATAATACCGGTTTTGCAGTTTAGTAAAAAAATATAAAAACCAGGTTGCACCCCACTAAGTATTTACATTCATTGTTCTCATTAAGTCAACATAATGAACCAAAAACGTTTCACTTTGCCAACGTTGTAGTCTGCTAATCACAGCAAAATTTCTTTATATCAAGACTAGCGAAACTGGTCATGAGTATGACCGTCTTTTTGCTGAAAGTTTCGACAGCTTTACCTTTCTGTTCGATTTGGGTTAGGCCACAAGAAAGTACAGCAGCTCTCATTGGGACTAGGTAATGCTATTCAACATTCAAAAAATACCTGCACTTGTTTTTTTGATTGGAGTTTTTCATCCAATTTACAAAACGGTTATTGAACATTTGAGCCTCAAAAGGACTTTGAAAATAGATTGATATAGGATTACTCTGCATAATTGCATTTTTGAATAAATCATTGCTGTGTTTGTTCACAAGATGAATTCCAACACTCTGGGCTCCAGCGCTTTCACCAAAAATTGTTACCTGAATTATTCAAAATAGAATTTTATAAAATTTTTGAACTTAAAACTTAAGTTTGATTTTTGCTCACTTAAGTTCAACAAAATCTTTTTGAAAATGATTGAGATATAACTTGCAAAGTATGCAATGCACAAACAATTTTTGGTTGATGCAGTTAAAAAATAGAATATTACTTCCCTGTAATTGTAGAATACATTTTAGCACCGATATTTAAAAAAATGTGTTTTCCGCTCTGGAATTTTTTACCTTGTTTTCGGTGACAAATTTTGATAGTTAAAAATCTAGCTCCTACATCTTCTTTCCGAGTGAAACCTTTTCTTAAAACCGTGAAACGAATCAAAAATTTTGATAATTTGTCAAGACAATTCAGCTAAAATCAGCGTTGAAGATGTTCCATTAAAACAATTACTTCAAAAAAACTGATCATTTTGTCAGTACCCCGATTACACTTACTTGATTAGGGTCTCCTCCAAACTCATCAATTACATCTCGAATCCAACGAAGCGATTCTATTTGATCCCAGATCCCATAATTTCCTAAAGCTGCATCGCTATCTCCAGAATTTTGATAAAAAAATCCGAATAGTCCCAATCTAATAAAACAAGCTTTAAAAGTTAAAAAGTATATACACCCTTGTGCAAATTAATTGAAACAAACATCCAAACTTTTATATATCCTCATTTCTTAGCTGAAATAAGCGTAAATTGATTACAAATGTTGACTTTTTCGGAGAAAATGTTTATTAGATTATTTTTTATTAAAATAAAATTTTAATGACTTAATAAATCCTATTATGACGTCATTAATGTGTTCACCATCATTGTTTTAAAACTTTTTGTTTAGGTAGAATTTGTAACTAGAAGTTAGAATATTATATAGTTGTTTTAAAAGATGGATGTTAGCCCTAGAAAGCGTGCTAGTATCTTAACTTTACGTGAAAACACAGAAAAGACCTACCGGGAGATATCAAAGATTGTTGGTGTCAGTATATCTACAATACGTCGTATTATGAAAGTCAAGAAAGAAACAGGGTCCGTTACCCCAAAACGCAAAGGAAAATGTGGTCGCAAGAGGAAAACTACCCCCAAAAATGACGCCTATCTGATACGGGAAAGTGTGAAAAATTCAAGAAAGACAAGTGACGCCATAAAAACTACTTTGGGGGAAAAAGGAATCGAAATAAGCTCCTCAACAGTTCGTAGGCGCCTCCTGGAGGTTGGGAGAAAAGCATACCGCCCTGTCAAAAAGCAGCTCCTTACAAAAACAATGAAGACAAAACGCTACAAATGGGGACTCAAATACAAAAACTGGACAAAGGAAGACTGGAGGCGCGTGATTTTCAGCGATGAAACTCACATGTTTGTCCAGGGTCAAAGAAGTCAGCATGTTCGAAGACACAAAACGAAAAGATTCGCAATGCCCACATTGACCAGCGCGTAAAACATCCTCAAAAAAAGATGTTTTGGGGATGTTTCAGTTTTTATGGCATTGGTAGCTTGCACCCAGTTGAAGGTATGATGCGCTCCCAGCAATATATCGAAGTGGTTCAACAAAGAGTCATTCCAGAGATGAACCGATTGTTTCCAGATGGATCTGGTGTGTTTCAGCAAGATTTAACCCCATGTCACACATCGAAACAAGTCAAAAAATTTATGAATGAAAACCACATTAAAGTGCTGGAGTGGCCGGGAAACTCTCCCGATTTAAATCCAATCGAAAATTTATGGTCCATCTGCAAGCAAAGACTTCATACAATGGACTGCACCTTGAAGGAAAAGCTTATTCATGCTCTAATTCAAGTGTGGTACAAGGACCCCCAAATCTTAAAAGATTGTTCAAAATTGGTCGACTCAATGCCCAAACGCATCAAAATGCTTCTTAATAATCGCGGTGGTCATATTATGTACTAATATGTGAACTGAAACATTCATTGAATAAAATATTTTTAAAAAAGTTAATTTTTGGTGTTTTTGATGTTTGTTTCAATTAATTTGCACAATGGTGTATATGTACCTACTCCTACTTCTGTATAAGGCGGCAAGAACAGCCAAGTAGCGAATCAGAAAATAATCAGGATACTCAAATACATTAATTTAATTTCACAAATTTTGTGCGGGAGACAAAGATATTGTCAGTCGAATGGACCTGCCACATCAAATTCCTAAGGCTAGCCACTTCTTTTTTTCTTATCGTGGATATTTGCTTCTGCGATGTTTAGATTTTGGTTTAAATTGGTACGGTCACTTTGCAATAATTTCTCTATCGCGAACTCTCATCGCACCATTTCTAAAAGCTAATTAAGAATCAAACCACAATCAAGGGTCACAAAAAACATTTTAGCAGCCAAGCTTTACGTAAAAGGTCAACGCATAAAACAAAATTGTCAATACCTTTTGGGTTTTTCTTTTGCGCATTTTTACTTATCAATTAGTCTTACAATTTTGTTACTTAATTCTCGACTGTAGGCAGCATAATATGTTATCTTTTCAGGTATTTAAGAGTTTTTGATCATCTTGATTAAGAAAAAATGAATGTATCTTTGCTTGGCGTTCCCGTATTTTGTTGTCTTAACCTAATTACTTCACGTCTACATTTTTACTTTGGCCATTTAAAACCTTAGATTTCACCCTGACAATGTATTAGTTTAAAGCAGTGATTCTCAAAGTGCGTTCCTCGAAACAAGGTCAGGGGTTCCGTAAACTACATTTGTAAAGAATTCCATAGTGAATTCCGAACATAGCTGCCAATCTTGCAAATATATCCCAAGATTGCATGTTCAAAAAAAAGGTCAAAAAATGTTCAAAAATGTTTAAAAAAAAGGTCTTCATGACATTAACTTTTTCAAATATAACATCACGAAGCAAGGTCAGGGGTTTTGTAAAGGTACATTTGTAAAGAATTCCGTAATGAATTCCGAACATAGCTGCCAATCTTGCGAATATATCCCCAAGATTGCATGTCGAAAGGTGGTCGATCTCCAAAAGGAAAAAAAAAGGTCTTCATGACATTAACTTTGCCAAACAAACATTTCTTGTATTGTATTAAGTATTTATTAAAATAATTAAAGGTTCCGTATTAAGGATTCCCTTATATTACCAATAATGTCAAAGGGTTTTATCGCAAAAAAAGTTTTAAAACCACTGGTGTAAAGAACTACAGATTAAAACGTTGCTGAGTTTTAAGAAACTGTAATAAGTCACCTTAATTTTATGCTAGCGAAACTGTGTAATTAATTGATCTGTTGTTTGTTTTTTGATTCTGTAACTTCAAAACCAGGGATGTAGAAGCGGTGATTTTTCAACCGCTTCCGCTTCCACCCCTATCGCTTCTGCTTCCGCTTCCACTAACAAAAAACGAGAAAACAGCTGTCGACCTTAGCAGTACGAAATTTGTCATTTACTACAATCAAAAATTGTAACCAAAGATACGAAAGTGGCAAAAACGATTAAAAGAAGGAAAAATAAAAGCAAACAATCAAAAAGATAGCGAAGATAAAATAATTTCAACTTTACACAGATTTATTTGTCCGCATAAACACAATGGCATCAGCTAATTCATTGCCCATTTGGATTCTGTTTTCACGAAGTACGAGCTTTAAGTGGGAGGACATACGTTCCACGGATACCTGCGTGCAGGTTAAACATCTAATGATCTGCGATATTGGTTGTGCAATAAGGGGGGTATTTGAAAATAATGTCCCAAACATTTGGCAGTTTCAATCTTCCGAGTCGCTCTACATCAACAAGCGCCTCAGTAAATGCAGCAAGATCAGATTTTGCAGACGCCGTAGCTGATACCTCAGCAGCCGCTGTTGAATGTAAGAAGTTCAAATACGCATCAAAGTCAGATACTGATGCTGCAGATTCTGATGCTGCTTCACTTCCACTTGAGTCAGTTTCTGCATCAGCACTTGCTCTTTTGCTTGAAGTGCTTTGAATGCACAAGAAAATTGACTAAAGACCGCTCTTTACACGTAGTTGCTCCTGGTTGCTCAAGAGGATTCTCGATCGAGCATCAATCTATCAAGAAAGAAAATAAAATGATAATATTACGGTTATATAAGTCAGTCAATCCTAATATAACTAATACATTAGTTGTTATTCTCGACTCAAATAAAATCAAGTGAACAAACGCTTACCAGTATTGAGTTGAATACAATATCAACAAAAAATATTGGTAGGTCGTCACAACAACTAAGACAACCTACACTACTTACCCAAAAAGCTGCCAAGAAAGCCTTTTTCCGCAATAAAAATTGTTGGCGTGATTGCAGGGCGGTGGCAAGAGCAGAAGCCAAATTGTTTTCCAGCTTCTCCAATTTAAACATGACTTCTCTCCAATGAAGCAGGCATTCTCCCGGAGTGAGATCTTGTTTTTGAAAATAAATTGTTGCTGCGTAAGGTATTCGTTGTACTTCGACCATCATCTTGATCTCAGCCCATTCACTTTCGGTAAAGTATGATTCATGTGAGCCAAGATCCTGAACAAAACATTTTGAATCCACTAATCTTTCAAGCATGAAGAAAGTACTCCCCCAACGAGTGGGCATGCTAATCAGCATTCCTTTGTTAGCACGACGCTTTAGAATTCCATCGGTGTGTGGTGAACGTAGGTGTTGAGCAAGTTTTCGCAATTTCGTTAAAAACTTTTCCGCTCACCCTTTTTTAACACGTCACGAATTCCTAACTGCAGGGTGTGCTCAGCACATCTCATGTGATATATGGCATGGTATACACAAATGCAAAGAATCATATTACTATTTTTATATCTATACGTTTGTACAGAGCAGCATTCAATAGACGTACCGTGCTTAATGCTTTATCAAAGCTGATGGATACTGCAGCATGGCTTTGTAATCAATGCTTTCTTCAATCTGCCCTAGTAGAATCCGGGGCTGTAATTTATAATGATTTTGGAGTAGTTTCTCCGAATTGGAGAAAGTGGCTTGAATGATTTGTTTTCCGAGTACGAGCCGACTGTAGTCATAGGAGAAAGTAGTATTCATGAGTTGTTTTTCAGGTACAATTCCATCTTGTTCATAATAAATAAACTAAAAGTGATATCGACCCCCTTCGGTTGTGTTAAGTTGTTTTCCATTAGAACTGCATCTCACTAATATGACTCATAGCATTACAGCCACATAAAAACACAAATGTCAATTAGGCGTTTAGATCTATGTCAGTTATAAATAAATTGTAAACTGTCCCTATCGCTTGTTCATAATTCAGGATTTTCTCCTTTCTATGTTGCTATTTGTCAGTTCACGTAACACCAACATCGTCATACTTTTGTAAACCTTTGCTCTGTTGGGGTAAATTGAAGACTGCATTTTATTTTCACAGCAATTTTCAAAAATTTAAAACAACTTTTTTGTCTGGAGCTTGCCATCTCCAACACCTTATCATTTTGAGGAGACAAAAACCTATCCATATATTGCTCTTACTTTACCTACTTCGCTTAAGCTTATTGTTCCGAACTACTCTGTGTTTGTTTTTTTTTAGATATTTGAACTCCTGTTGAATGGAGAGTCTATTCCTTCTGAATAGCGAAGTGCGAAATTTCGGTCGTATTCATATAAGGCGAGCAAAATTAAAATTACAGACGCACTATTACGTAAGAAAGGGAGTTAGCAAATTCAGACGTTCTCAAAGTTGAAAACAGAATTACGTCACAATCTGCAACTTGCTGTCACAAGATTCTATTACTAACTATTTATATACACGGAACACCACTAAATATAAGAAATCAATATACTGAAATAAGAAATAAATACTATTAAAAAACAAAAGAACCTTGGCGGTCCTCTCACGGAACCCTTTAAACTCACGGAACACAACTACACGTTTTGTGGAACCCCTATTGAAGAACACTGATGTAGAATGATGAAAATGTTTTCGTCGTGAGTAATTTGTTTTTCAACGTTTTCAATCCCCCAGCCAAGATCAGTTAACTTTAATGAAATTATTATTTAATTGGCTATGTTTTATTGTCCAAACTACCTTTTTCTTACCCGTAATCGATATAAAATGTGATGCAAGTTTTTCTCGTTCTCTCGCGCTACTGATATCGCACGCTCAGTCAGACTTATAGTGCAACTTCACCGTTTAATCCACATCGGGAAAAGGACAAAACTTTTTTGCCTGTTTACTTTTCAAGTCAAATAACCTATGTGGAAGCGGAAGCGGTAGATTTTTTGCTCTTCCGCTTCTGCTTTCACAGAAAAAGGACCACTTCCACCGCTTCCGCTTCCAGCTTCCGCTTCCACATCCCTGGTCAAAACACTCATATACCTGTAGTTAGGAATGACAACGATGACATTACCACGCTCTGCTATATATTTGGGTTGATATTCGTAGCTTCCTCCGAATCTGAAAGCACCACCATAAAAAAATACCATCACGGGCAGCTTAGCATTCTTAGTGTTGCTCTTTAAAGTATAATGATAACTTTGTCCCGCTTTCTTTTTTTCCAATAATTTTCCGGGAAGATTAATTTGTGCATGAAGGCAATCTTCACTAATCTGAAAAAACAACAATTATTTGGAAATGAACTTGTGTATAAACTAAGCCTCGTGGTTGAAATCAAAGTAAAGCATTGCCTAAACAAAAGCACTAAGGGCGTTTTATACGGTAGGTGTGAAGTTTGGGAACTCTATTGATTGCGTATACTTATTTGTTTTTATTTCTTCGGAAAAGAACTTTGTTTCAAGACCTGAAAAAAGTTGATCTCCAAAAAAGTTTCTTCACCTCTAACAATAATGTGCAAATTTAAACTTCTCACCCTCCCAACCAAATATTGCTGGGTCCTCTTATGCTATACTCTTTGCCTTCGGTTTCATGGTTGATCTAGTAATCCATTTTAGGAAAAAATTTCTTCTGCAGTTACGATTGTATTCTGAGTGACTATGATTTTACACAGTGGTTTAGATCAACCAAACTGACCTATTTTCTTCAACTGATTTCCCCTCAAAATTTGAATTTCAAAAACTATGCCCCAATACCAAACTTTCCTCTATTAAATAATGACTGTACTTACTTACAAACAGAAAATAATTTAACTTTAACTTTAACTTAAATGATTTACATCCATCCTCTGTTTAATAATATCATTACAACTACCCAATCATTACAACTACCCGATTTACTGCTGCATGTAAGATTTTGCTGTACGTATTGTGGAGATATTAAACCTGTATTTTGCTGGTCATGCAGAGTTTTTCACTTAATTCTTTTTTATGCTGTCACCAAGAACTTATAATGACTATTTAAATAGTTGAAATATATTTTCCATCATTAAAAGCTAAAGCTGAATGATTGCCCCTATTTAATTATCTAAAGGAAAAGCCCCATAAATTAGTTTACGCAAATCGTTGTGCTTGACTAGATGACTTAAAGTTCCCTCAGCCGCTTTCCGGGTTATTCACAAACATATCAGTGGCGTATCATACTTTCTTCTTTGTATGTTATTGGTTGTGTTTATGACTAAAATTAAATTTGTTTTGCTTTGCTTTTGCTACAGGGTGCCGCACGTTTATTTCTCTTTTCATCAGGGTGCCGTAAATCTAAAAAGGTTGGGATTTACATTTAGTTGAATACTGGCAGGACCTCCGAGGAAAAATATTGGAGGCGTTAAAAAAATAATTTTGGGCCACCAAGACAAACAAAATTTAAAAAATATTGAGGCTAGTTAATGTGCTTTAAGATTTGATAAATGATTATCTGATCTACATCACAAAGAGCAACCTCTTCGATCTGAGAGTATGTTTCAATTTCTCCGAAACTACTGGATGTACATGCATCAAACTCGACACGATTGATTACCATTTTAGGGTGAGTTGCATAAGGTGAGATAGTGACATCATAGTTGAATATAATATTTTAAAATTTGCATTTCTTGACGTAGAAAAATGATTTTTTGTTTGAACCAAAACTAGTAACCGATTTATCAATTTAACATTTTTCACCCGTTTGCGAAGTAAGTCATGCTATATATAACCGTCATTTGTAAAATTTGTTTTCTTCATTTTATCAAAAAATGCTGACCGTAGAAACGAGATTACAAACGTTTCAGGAGATATCAATAAGTGGCTTTCCACAAAATAATTTCGCTAACAATGTAAGCTTTAAAAATCATTCTACAGGCGATTGACAATTTAAGCGTTTTTAGCATGATTTTTTTTGAACGCTTCAAACCAGTACTGTTTAGTCCGAATGATAAGTGACGTTATAGTGCTGTCTGGCACCACTTCAGTGAAAACATTTGCAAGCGGATGCTGTACTGATTATTTACGGTCCTTTTGAAAGCAAACGTTAATGGTAAAGTTTATTGATAATATGCTGCCTGTTAAAGAAAATTTGCATATTACAATACTTACTTACCAGTTTAAATTTGTTTTTTTTATAATGCAATGACAAGTACGAAAACTATAATAACTAAAATATAGATGAACTCCTCGTTAGAATATCTTTGTGATACTGTCACGTTGCGCGCGTGAATACTCTAAACTCCTAAGACATGTTTGTCACCTCTAGCAAAGTGCAATAAAATGCCGAGTTTAGTAAAGATATTTGCCGGAGTTAGAAGAAAGATTGTCTTTTTTTTTCACAAAATGCTGGTCGGTGTTTTATTCACTTAAGCCATAACCTAACTTATTGTTAGAACTGTAAATTCTGGACCCTGGGCTCTGGATCAATTCGCCTTCCTGGTTGCGTTTCTTTCTGGTACCAGGAATATAACCATAGCAGTCAAAAGCTATTAGTTTTTCAATTAGGCCAACAATAAATAAGGGCATATTACTTCACAGCTTTATTTTGTGAATACATCAATCACTTCACCGTCCGCCACGACTTTGAATTTATGCCCCCATTCACTAAGTAGAATAAAAGCATGGACATTTGTCAAATCATTTGCTGTTTGTAAGTTAGTAAAGTCATGATATAATAGTGGGGAGGTCGGTATTGGGGCATAGTTTACGAAATTAAAATCTTGAAGGGATACCTTTTGAAGAAAATAAGTCAGTTCGGTAATGAAATCATAGTGACCAGTATACAGTACAATCGTCATCCAATATACAATGCTAAAGAAAAAAATGTTTTCCTGAAAATGGATTATTAGATCAACCATGTAATCGGAGGCAAAAAGTATCGTATAAGAGGATTTAGCAACCTTTGACAAGGAGGGTGAGAAGTTTGAGTTCATGGATTATCAGTGTTGCCACTTTTGATGTTTTTCACAAGAAATCTGAGGTCTGATGTTTTTGCTACTAATCTGATGTTGAGTCGGCTAAGTTAAATTTTTGGTTTTCATGCTCGAAATTTGAAGAAGCAAAATACTTTAAACTTTGTAATTTATCATTTTGTAAAAAGTGAGATAGACGCGTTCAACACCTGTTCCAATAGCAAACATTTCTTTCCTCAGGTAGGAAATAACTGTTCAAGGCATGACCAGAGTTGGATTTTGTGGTATATGATATTATCATCTTTGCTCGGGGCGGGATAAACTTGCATTAACTTACGGTAGCACCTACCAATGTGCATACTGCTTAAAACTGAGATTTTGAGATGTTAGTTTAATTTTTACCTTACTTTTTTAAGGTCTAAAACGTATAGGTTTGACTAGTTCAAACAGATGATATCATTGAAGTTTGGCTAATAGAAAGTAATACCCAGTCCCGTAGCACTCCAACTTCGGGCCCCCCCCAAAGTAAGCGCAAGAGCCCCTGCGCACAGGTCATATCACTTTAGAGGTGTAAAATTGAAAAGCTGCATTAAGAAAATACACCACAATTTGTACATAAGTAAATAAGCTAATGTCAGAATAAAGCATGCCGATACCGAAGGTGCAAGTCATAAAAAATTCGGCACCGATGCCAGAGTTCAGTAGGACATTTATGCAGACACTGCGAAACGAAAGCAATGACACTGAAAAACATGAAAAACTTATAAAAACACAGTATCATTTAAATAGTCTGGAGCGAACCTTTTTGTTCGCAAATGCTGTTATGACATTGTCATAATCAAGAGATCGGGCGCAGTCATTTTCGATTGACAACATGGCTAATGAAGATAGTCTACTGTCTGTCATAGACGTTCTATTAAAAGTTTTGATCAGTTTCAATTTGCTGAAGCTTCTTTCAGCGCTGGCAACAGTCACGGGGCAAGTTAGTAAGATTCGAAGTGCGATGTACACATTCGGATACAATTCAAATAAATGAGTCTTTAGAAGATAGTTCAGAAAGTCTTGAGCCGTATTGAGATTGCGTTTTTTTTGTAAAATTAAAACAAACCGCTGTAGCTCAGCGCTCATTTCATCAGAATCAATGTCACCGAACTTTTTTTGGAACTCTTTACAGCAAGTAAGAAGAGCATTTTCTTGTTGCACAAGCAAAAGTTTGTCTCATGTGTACAAAAACGAAAAGGCGGAAGAAACCTCACGTAACAAATTAAAGCGCTCCTTTATTGACATAATAGCCTGGTCGACTAATGGATAGAAAAAGTTGCTTTTAAATTTCAGTTCAGGAGTAGCTCGTTGTTCCTCTTCACCTTGGTAATCAAACAATCTTCTTTTCTTTCCACTTCTTGACGGAGGAAAAGAAGGATCAATATCCAATTCCTGTGCTATTTCAACAGCAGATGTTGCGGCACTGTCATAACCCGTTGTGCGATAGTTTTGCAAAAACTTTTCAGTTGCCTGGATTTCCGTTTCCATTGTATGAAGGGAGACTCCATACGATTGAAGAATCTTGCTTGCTTTATTGACTTGGAATAGGATATCATACCAAATAAACACCGACAAAAGAAAACTCCATTTTGATAAATGAGCTATCAACGATTTTGTTTCTGAGGCAGCTCTTCCATCTTTTCTTTCTATGGAAATGGCTTCCAAGTCTTTCAGTGCCAGCAACACCTCTTTTAAATTGTATCGAAGAGGTTTGATGCATTTAATTCTGCTTTCCCAACGAGTATCAGATTGTGACTTTATGGACAGCTCCACATGTTTCTTCAAAATGTCCCAACGCTGAGCAGAGGAAGAAAACAGCACATGCAACCTTGTAAGTACTCCAAAAAATGTCAATGCTTCCGTCGATCAATTAGCACTGTCAACAACAACTAAGTTAAGGGTATGGTTTGCACAGGGCACGTAAACAGCTTTGGGATTGATGTCTAGCATTCTTGCTTGGACTCCAGAATGTTTTCCTTTCATGTTAGCACCATTATCATATGACTGACCTCGACAATCAGACAATTCGAGTTGCAGTTCGGTCGCTTTTTCTAAGAAAGCGTCCAACAAGCCTTTCCCAGTACTGTCACTTATTCTCAAGTAGCCAAAAAATGTTTCTTTAACAACAGCAGCTTCTTCATTACATAGTACATAACGGAGAATGACAGACATTTGTTCATGATGTCACATATCTGGAGTGCAGTCCAAAATTATAGAAAAATATTTTGCCAATTTCAATTGCTGTAAATTTTCTTTTTCAACTTCTGTCGCTAGCAATTCAATTAGTTCATGTTGTATGGTAGGACTCAAATAGTGATCTTTAGTGTTTTTATTCTTGATTCTGTCTTGAAGCTCTTTTAGGATCGGATCTCTTCTTGCCAAAAGCTCAAATATACCCAGAAAATTTCCATTGTGAGGAGATCCTATGACTTCTTCAGATCCTCTAAAAGCAAGATTCCTTTCCGATAGAAACAAGGCAATGTCGATAAGTCTCTCTAAAACATTTCTCCAAAAACGTCTTTCATTGAAAAAAATATTCATCTCGCGTTTGTCGATAGTGGATGAATTTCTTATCCCTTCAGCTAGCAACATCCATTGACTGCAGCATTCTTGGTGAAAAATGCCGTTTTCATGGTCTTTCAGTTTTTTCGAAAAACCCTCCCATGTATTTATACCACTACAAAAGGGGCTTAGTGTTTTTCCAAATAGCTTACAACAAAAGCAAAAAACTTGATCTGATTCCCCAGAATAAACTAGCCACGACCGTGAAACACTTTCACCATTAGGTAACACACGTTTATAATGGTTGGAGGAAAAACGTCGCCTTGGAGTTGTGTTATTATATGGAAAATTCATTATTAGTTGATGTGGTCCACGCTTTACTATATCACATCGCTGAGCATCAGAAATACTTTCAGGCCATTTACATGGGTCATCAGGGATAGGGGTAAATTGAGATTCAGTTATTTTTGATATTGAAGGTTGCGTATTGGCAGGTAAATCAGAACTTACATTTTCTGGAAATTCACAATCACTTTGATGCTGATCGTCATAGTCTTCTTTTTCTTGTACACTATAGTTTTCTTCATCCCTCTCGGTACTAGTGCCAGGTCTACTCTGCTCAGTAATCTTGAAAAAATCTGTCATCTTGGGCAATTTCGCTACAGCATCTCGAGCAGTGGCTGCTTCTTTTCTCTTTTGAGCACCACTTTTTGAACGTTTCATTCTATACAATGTCAATAAAATACTTTATCTGCACTCTGCAGTGTATATATATTGTCCCGGTATTTATAGCCAAACAGAATTCCAGACCATTCTATGATTGTTGCGTAACAACGGCATTGTTACGTCAATCGAATATTCAAGATTCTACCAGAAAATCAATCGAAATATTCTAGATTCTGCGAGATAAAATGACGTTGCATTCACTTATGATGTCACAAGCCAATTTCTTCCTACAGTTTAAATCGGTTGTAAACAAGTCTGCTGAACTGAAAATAGTCACGTAGCCAAAAAGCAATTTCAGACTAACTTGGGCCCCCAAAGTTGGCCTGGGCCCCCTCCCAATTGGGGGGTTTGGGGGGCGGCTGCTACGTCTCTGGTAATACCGATAACCTAGTTTCAAAAAAATGTCTGAAACTCCGCCGAAAAAAAAAGAAATTGGAGTATAGCCAGCCTTTCAACAAATTGTGGATCAGCAATGATTACTTGCAAGGTTGGATTTCTACATCTGATGATAGCTACAAAACAGTTTGCAAATACTGCAAGATAACATTCAACCGTCTCAACAAAGGAGATTTTTTGCGTCATCAGGCTACAAAACCTTATGATACGCAGCAGGCAGCATCTGCAGCTAGTAAATTCATGAAACTTAGAAGAATTTTATCAAAAAAACACTGTGAATGAAGAAAAACAAGCCACAGACAGCAAGTAGCAACTGCAGCGCTGAAAATATGTGGCTTTCTTGCTCAGCGTCAATTCCCAGCTTTTCTGGCTGATGATTTGGTTCAAATTGTGAAGTCAATAGGTTCGCTTCTTAATTCGGTGATTAAAGTAATTAAATTGCATGGTACCTAGGCAGTGTACACAATTGGAGAAGATATTGGTTACCATGAAGAATTATCAAATGTTGAAATTTTTTAAAAGCAAAAGTTTGGTATTTTGCTTGATAAAAGTAATGACGTCAGTACCACACAAACCTTAGCGCTTGCAGTAAGGTTTCTGAATGTTGACAAATAAAAGTAATAGACATTTTACTTGATGTCATTGAAGTAACGAATGGAACACCACGAGAACTGTTGGAAGCTCTTACCGAAAAATTGGTTGACAAATACAGCCTTCAAAGTGCAAACTAAATTTGGGTAGGTGCTGATAATTGCGCCACTCTGATGGGAAAGGGGTCGGGATTTCAAGTCCGCTTAAAGCAGGCCTGTCCACTCATCTATGTTATTGGATGTTCATGTCACAGTTTGGCATTATGTGTTTCCAATTCTTCTAAAGCAACACTGCAATAGATAGAACAATCCATTTGATACATTGGCAGTTGCTTTCACCATAGCAGCAAGAGGTAAAAGGAGCTTAAAGCAATTCAAAAATTGACTACTGCTCCACCTCACTCTGTTTTAAAGATAGCGAACAATCGATGGTAAAGTACACAGCACGTTATGAACAGAATCGTAGAGCAACGCGAGGCATTAAAATCATTTTTCGAAGCGGAAAGTCATTCACAGTCAGACCAAGACATTGTCAAGAACGCCAAAGGACTTGCTGAAAGATTCCACTCATTTTCAAAGGCTCTGCGATATTTCATGAGTTAGCAATCGACCAACTACGTTTTTTTTAAATTAAATAAATTTACTTTTTTAAGTATTAACTTAAGTAAATTTATTTAATTTAAAAAAAACGTAGTTGGTCGATTTGGCAGTAGAGAGCTCAATGATAGAATCAGAGCAATAAAATAAAATGAGATTTATTCCAGTTAAAAACACCTCAACAGTCTGTTTCGCCTAAGGCGGCTCGTCAGGTGGTAGTTCTTATTCAAATGGATTCTATTTGAATAAGAACTACCACCTGACGAGCCGCCTTAGGCGAAACAGACTGTTGAGGTGTTTTTAACTGGAATAAATCTCATTTTAATATTAAAAAAAAAGTAAATTTACCTAATCTACTTTTTCAGGCTGAAGATTTTACCTTGCACAAGGTATAACCAGAAACGTGCTTGTTGTTTATCACTCTCATGTCTCTCTTAATGCACAACATGACCCATTTTTAAACACAAAGAATCCTTACAATATGCTTCGTGTGAAAGATAACAAATTAGGACTAAGGGCGGAAATTGTACTAACTCACGTATCAGCAAAACACCAAGAAACCTTGCGTATACACTCTATCAAATTTTTAATTATAATCTGTCATCAAATTAAAACCCGAATAAAACTGCAAGATCTTTGATTATTGACTATCTTAGACCCCGTTGGGACTTCAAAAAAGCGACCAATCTGTATTCTTGATGCTGTTAAAAAATTTCGTAACCTTATTACTCATAACAATTTGGATCAAGTTGGAGATAAATGGAATTGCCACTTATTGTTTCCAGTGAAGTTATTGATTGTCAGTTATGACATCACCAGAATATCGGATTTTTATCAGCAAGTTGAAGAATGGAAGATGAATTTTGCTGCCTTGTTCTCAGCAAGTTTTGCATAGATCTTTTAGCTGTGACTCATTTATTGGCTGCAGTTGAAAAGGTAATTGGTGCAGTGAATGGTGTTAAAGAAAAGAAGAGAAACAACTTGACACCACTACGATCAAGGGAAACTTACTGGCAAAGCAGTTTGTGTCAAGAAATGGCAGCAGCAAATGGTTACCCTAAAAATAATAGTACAAGATGTTATAAATGGAGGGTATCAGGACAAATACCCACCGGACAAATACCCACCGGACATATACCCCCGGACAAATACCCACCGGATAATTACCCCCCTTGCCAAATACCCACCGGACAATTACCCACCAGTTTTTTTTGTTTTGTTTAAGGGTTAGGGTTAGGGTTAGGGTTAGGGTTAGGGTTAGGATTTTTCCTCACATTTCATCTTGTGGTGGGTATATGTCCAGGGGGTATTTGTCCGGTGGGTATTTGGCAAGGGGGGTAATTGTCCGGTGGGTATTTGTCCGGTGGGTATTTGTCCGGGGGTATTTGTACTAGAATCTAAATGGAGGCCCAAATCAACAATACAAGGCTCCGGCTTACGTAGAAGGAAGCTCTTTATCTTTTTTTGTGTTAGCTTAATAACGTGTTTTTTTGCTTGCTTCTAACATGTTTATTTCTTCAAATGAGAATACAGGTATTACTTTTTTCCCTAACTCATTGCTCAATTTTACACGAGTGCCGGCCCTTTTTATGTTAGCGTAGCCAATTGTTATTTTTTATTTGGTCTTAAAATGCTTAGAACATTTTTTCACTTGAGGTTATTAGTACAACTTTTTTACTTTGCTTATTGCCGTCAATAATTTTACTCACGGTCTGCCATGTTTTTATGTTAGCAAAGTGCAGCTTGTTGTTTATTCACAAGGTTTATAGCTACAACAAGAAAAGTAGTCATGGCTTTTTGTTTTATTACAATCTTGATTTTTTAATTTATTCTTAAGTAGGCTGTGTTGTTCATTTACGTTTAAAAGTCATTTTAAGGTGTTTTCTCATTAAGTGCTTAATTTTTTTTGACTTCAATATTGTTTGGTAGCTTAAACTACTTTTAGCTGTTAAAACCATGCACTATTTTAGGTAATAGTATGCTGATACCTTGATGTTACTATTTTATAAACGTATGGATTCGTAAAGAAGTCTGTAAACATACTGAGTGTGCGCCTGGTTTAGCTATCATGCATCTAATATATAAAGCGCAATTCTGTCTTGTGTGTTTGTGTGTCTGTCTGTCTGTCTGTTTTAACTCCTCTGAAACTGCTGTAGGTACAAGCATCAAACTTGGCACGATTTATCACCACCCCGTGGTGAGTGTCATAAGGGTATTTGCGAGGTCATAATCAAAAATAATTTGTTTTAGATTTTGCATTACTTGACAGAGAACAACCGCTTTTTGTTCAAACGAAAACCTGCTTCCGACTTACCACATTTTAAGATTTCATTTGTTTGGGGTTTAAAATGACGTTACAATCAACCATTCATTGAACAATCTGTTTTTTGTTCTTTCTCAAAACGTACTCATCACACAAACGTGATTACACGTTCTTTTAGAAGATATTGATAAGCTATTTTTGATTAGAACAACTCTACAACAATTAATGTTTATTTGACTATGCTACGAGCACTTTTTTATTTAAGCACTTCCAGCTATTTAAGCATTTTTTCTTCTCTATTTCGCTTCCACGTTTAAACAGGCTCTATGATGATATAATATGTCTGGTACGATTAGCACAAATGTTCGCTTCCGCAGATCATAATATCAAAATGCTTTCAAAAATTGCAACCTTTTTGCAAAATCAGTTTATTAAAAAAACTGATTTGTGACTTTATGGCCCTTGATAAGGAAATGTGTCTCTTATTTTATTATATTTGGGATAAATGAGTTTGAATTACATAACGTGGCTTGAACTGTGAAGTTAGTTACAACACTATTGATAAGTCAATGAAATATTTGTTGTTTCATATTTATCGCAGCTTGTCTCCTCACCTGACTAAGCTCTTTCTTTTTTCGAAAAGGTAGTATATTCATTTCCCGAAACTTTTCGTGTGATCTTTTCAAGGGAACACGTCAGAAAGGACGGAAAAGGAAGTGCTACAGCTTATGCAGCGAAAGTGTTTGCAAGCGACTGGTCAGAAAATTGATCAATAGAAAATGAGCAACTAGTGTGAAAGTTTGATGCTGTAGACGAATTCTTTTTGTTTTCACGGATCTGATTTAGTTGTTTTATGTAAGTGGATTCAAGAGTAGATAGATGAAAGGCAGTGCGTCCATTGGCAAGGATTGAAAATCTGTTTTCAGTGTATTCATGCGCACAAAATGGATTTTGCAAAAGGTGTTGTCCTATTGCTGAGAATGAAATGTCAAGTTTACTCGTGTTGGATTTGCAGGAGCGAGAAGGATAGCTGTAGCATGTCAAGTGTGTCCTTGCAGGATTGATCTGGGAATATGGTATTTGTTTCTTTGTTGCAAACTTTAGAAAGTACGACCAACGTACCGACTATCGCAGTGGAACAACAATTGGTACGCGACGTTGCTCTAATGAGGAGCAGGTAGTGCATCCTTATTGGTTGCTGACAAAACTTGTCTGGTAGTGTAGACAATGCCAAGTTTGACGGCTAAAAAGTAGCGTTTAACAGCTGTTTTAATCTGCGTTTCGAATCTCATTGAAGCATTTTTCATTCATAGTAAATGCAAGGTACACTGGAACTTCTTGAGAGCAAAATGCGGTAATTTGTTGAACTGCCGAATCTTCTTGGTTAAAGCAGGCAAAAAGTCCCAAGAAGCAAAAAGCAAATCAACATTCTACGCTCCCCCATAGATCCTTGACCATTAACTAAAAATCTACTCTTCAAGCTAAACTTGTGAAGATATGGTTAATTTTTCTAAACAATGGTTACCCTGGCCAAGTGATCGACGCTATCATGATTGAGAAGCTATGATGAGATTTCAGTCGTTGTATTTGTTCTTGATGTCCGAAAAAAAGGAAGGGGGAGAGGGAACTGTCAAAAAGATGTTTCGATACATCTGGATTAGTTGGCTACGTCTTACGTCAGGGTTGGATTGGGGCTATCATTCGTAATTTTTACCGAGTCCGAAAGATTGTGGTTTTAAGGCACTTGTGGTAATTCAACAGCATTTTTTGGTTGTTTCAATGAATTAAAAAGAATAAGCAGTTGGAAAAACAAAAATTTAGCAAAATAAGTTGAATAATATTACAAAAAAAACTTACCTTTAGGTTTAAGCAAGATTGTCTAAATTTCTCGCAATATTGAGGGCATGCTGGTCTTGGATAAGTTGCATCATAATACTCCTTACCGGTATTGATTCGTCTAATCGGTCGTGGTTTGCGCCATCTGTAATCACCAACTGGCGGCAGACTAAATGGAATTCCGTCAAAAATACCAGCACCGCTGTCATCTTTGAATCCTTTTAAATTGCCAAGTTTAGGAACTGAAACAGATGCAGAATATATTGAGAATTTAATTTATTGTTGTCTTGTCGCAGCATGAAAGAAAATGTATAATTACTGAATGCAACCTTACTTTTATCTTTGGTTCAATGCTTTTTGATTGCGTATTTATGACCATTCAAACTCACATAACAAATTAAACAAATATTTTCAAAAACAATCATTGCCATTGTCAGAATTCTCTATGAAAAAAGGGTAAAAAAACAATAAAATAATAAAATTCTAGTAATCTTCATTCATTCATACAAATGAGATAATTCTCTTTTAACATTTTTAATGTCAGCCTAGATTACCGTAAAAGTGGGCCATCTGTCTGATTGTTTGGAAAAGCACTTTATCAGATACATTACATTAAATGTTAAATGTCGCAGTTGGAAAACTAGAATTACTGCACATCAGTTACATGTACGACTGCCAATCTCAAACCTTTGTGCCAACCAGCGAAAGAATATCCCCAGCAGTTGACGATATTGGTAGATCGTTAGTTGCTAAAACTAAATTTTTATACATTTTATTGTTTGATTCTACAAGATATAAAATTGCTGTTGGCACCACAAGCTTCCTGAAATCACTATATCATAAATTTTTTCATGTTATTTGCGCTGCTCATTTGTTGCATGATAGTGCCACAACTTGGCAAGGTTTTTTTGATTTAAAAACTAAAAGAACTAAAGTAAAAATTCAAAAAAATTGACTTTGTTGACCAAACAAACTTTAGGTTGACCAACATTTAATAAACGAAAACTCACATGTCCTCAACAAAACGTGCAATAAGTACGACTTATGTAAGCAGCCAACTCAGCAATCACCAGGTGCTAGAATTAAAATGTAAGTAAAATTACGTACCGTACTTTTTTATATTTAGGACCTTGAAGTTTGTAACTTATAAACTGTACAACATAAAAATGTAATAAAGCTTGTCTTTATATTTTTATGTTGTACAGTTTATATGTTACACTGGCAGCATCTACCGTATTCTGAAGAAGCTCCCCGGTAACTAAGGGGAGCGAAACGTCAACATTGAACAACAAATTTGTCGAAAGAACGACTTGATCTGGTTGTAACTAAATAAATATTTCACGTCACTTTTTTGGCAGTTGATTTCACTGCAGATTAGCAAAATACTATCTATTAGTGAGCTTGCACGCTATACCTGCATAAATAAACTATTCTCTTTTTTGATTTTTCACACATAATGAAAAAGAAGTCTAGATTGTAGTAATGCAAGAGGTTAACAACTGCACTGAAGAGGCCTGATAGGTCAAAACAGTGTCACTGTATACAGTTTGCTAAGTGCATTGCTAGCCTCTTGCATTACTATAAGACCTTGTGACCACTGGGCTGTGACACTATTACTTCTAGCAGCTCTCCTGTAATCTGGAAAAACCTAGTAAGTCTGTTCTTTGAAAACTTGAGAAAATGAAGAAAAACTGTTTGGTGTTGGTTTGGACTTAGTGCACCTGCGACAACCGCCACTCATTCACAAGTGATACGGCTTTGTTAAGTTTTGACAAACCATTCACTACAGTGGAACTAGTATACGTCCAACAGGCGTGACGGTCTAAGCTATGCTTTATTAAAAGCCTCTAGCTTTATGTCGGTCACCAACTGCACTGAAGAGAACTGATAGGTCGAAACAGTGTCACTGTCTGCAGTTTGCTCAAAGTGCATCGCTGGCCTCTTGTATTACGTATGAAACACTTTGACATTATTCAATTGCAACTCAGTAGTGCACAATTTGTCTGACTTTGATTATACTGGTCAACACGATTTTTGGTGAAACGAAGATAAAAGGAGTTAAGAGGTTTTCGAGAGTGCTGATTACGAAAATGAAGTCCGTTTTTCCGTATCAAATCTGGGTTTTCACAATCGTCATCACTCAGTAAAAGTCATCACGTGGTAGATACAACGGGGCAAACTGGTCAGCAGGTGGTTATTATTACAGCTAAAAATCCGCTAGACAAATATAATTTAGAAGCTTAGGCAGCATTAAATTAATTTTTTCTCTAGGCAATTTGCTTTCCAGTGATCTATAGTAAAGGTAGCCAGCTTATATGGTCACTGAACAGTGATGAGGCAGACATGGAAGATTTTTCAAATTTGAAAAGAACAATGCTCTATGTGTTTCAAATTTGACAAGGACTATCCCGCGGCAAAGCGTTATAACACTTGATAACTGGCCATTGCAGCAGATATTTGGGTGTTGTTTGCTTTAAGCCCTCTTGCCAATTGGGTTAGGGTTTAGAGTTAAGGTGAGGGTTTAGGGTTTAGAATTGGTGAGTGCAATAAATACAGTTAAACAAGCAATGTCATAAAGTAAACAAAACAGCAAGATCTCTCGTCTGCTGCAGTAGCCAGTTTTCAGGTATTCAATACTTATCTAGAATTGCTGGTTGTGGTTGCAAGTAAAGCAGACTTTCAGTGAGCTAGGTTTCTGTATTAACTAGGCGAGAAGCAAACGAAGTCTGCGCAGCAAGAAAATTTTATAATATTTCACCGTTTCCAGAGGTTAAATCATTGTAAAAACGGCGTGTTTGGTCAGCTTTGTTGCTATGTCGTAGTAAGTAAGTTCTGGTAGCCTAGCAAGCATATTGTATGTAGCCTAGCAAGGCATGTTTCCAGCAAGTGCTGGTAGCCTAACAAGGCATGTTGTTTTCTGTCCTCTCAAGTGATTTAGGCGCATTTCTCCTACTTTTCTTTTCATATCTAGCAGGTGAATTTGGGTTGCAAAATATATTAACTATAATTAAGTCCTTGCTAGCATTACAAGCAGTAATACAATGTCTGCCAGTGTCAAAATAAGAAAGTCCAAATCAAATCCTAATGTTTTTTGTTATATTTGTGGTTGCTTTACTCCACCGAAGTAACGAAGAACTATTTGCTTGTTTGTTAAAAAAGCGCATCATGCCTATTTCAGTATGAAACTTGGTGATCAAGAAGTGGGCTCCGCATGCAGTTTGCAAACCACGTGTTGAGCATTTAAGGGAATGGACAAAAGGGAACAGAAAAGGCTTAAAGTTTGACATACCTATGGTGTGGAGGGAGCCTAGAAATCAAATTATATCAAAGCCGGGCAACTCTCCAGGGTCTAGACCAGAGGTCGTAGAGAGACAGAGAGTCTTTAAAGAGTGAGCGGTGCAAAGAGTCCGTAGCTGGACAGTGCAGAATGAGATGAGAGGTGTCCTGGGACGAGTGTCCAAAGGCGCTGCAGGAAGGATTCTCGATTCTGCCACTTCAGTTCAGTTCAGTTTATTATTCGATTTGTCTGTAAAGACCCGGATGCAATACAATACAACAATGAAATGTGAAATGCGCGCACAAAAACAAAAGTATTTACAGACCAGGAGTGGGCTTGGCATGCCAAACCTAGCGAGATAAGAACTTAACAGTAGGTTGTGTCGTTGCAGCGTAGACAAAAGAGAACACAACAAACATGACGAGGGAGCACAAGTTCCTCAGTGGAAATTGAGGGAATCTGTGTGTCGAAGAAAAATTGCAATTTTTACAAAGAAACACCACCGTGCAACTGCGGGACCAAAGCCAGCTGCCCCCTGAAAGGAAAGTGTCGCAAAAAGTGCATCCTATATAAAGCTACACCAACATCTGATGATAGCACCATGCGGTAGCTGTGAGACGGAGTTCAAAGCCCTTTTCTACAACCACATCCAGAGCTTTAAATACCAACAAAAAAGCAATGCCACCGAGCTTTCAAAGGCATTCTGGCTTGACAAAACCAATGGGAAAAGCCCCCAAATCACTTGGGAAATTGTCACGCAAACCACCCCTTACCAACCAGGGGCAAGAGCTTGCATGCTGTGTCTCAAAGAAAAATGCGCCATACTCCAAGCATGTCCCGCTACATCATTGAACAAGAGAACCGAACTGATGGAAAAATGCCGCCACGCCAACAAATTTAAATTAAAAATTTTCTCGTAGTACCAGCAATGTTTTCGATCCCGTTCCTCTCTAGAGCTTTGAGTTTGGCAATCAACCTTCGCCAAAAGTCGTATTACCTGAGTACCACCGGCGGCTTAATTGATACCTGTCCTAACTTCTGAGACGAGTCGCATTATTTGCTGAATTTTCAAATGTATTGCACCTATCGGTTAATTTTCAAATTTTTATAATTTTATGCTGGTTTTTATAGTGTTTTGTAGTGTTTTATATGTATTTTGCAGACGCACCACCTGATGAGTCTCTAGGCGAAACAGACTGTTGTGGTTTTAACGTTTTAATGTCGATTCTGTAGCTGTATAGTAGAAATATATATATACTGTGTATACACATAGATCCTTTTACAAAGCGGTGCTCCGTCATAATCTTTAGTGACATCACAATGCTTGCCACTACATAGTGAGAACAGCAGCAGGCAGAAGAATTATCCACTAACATTTTGATAGCAAACATAAACATTAAAGCCCATTACTGATATTTGTAATTGATAGGCTCTTAGTATCGGTACAAAACACTGATCTTTATTCAAAAGCAGGAGGTCTGCATTAGGGGCGAAGTCAAATGTGATAAAATCTCAAATTTAAGAAAAGATCAAAATAAAACAATAATACCATCAATTCGAAAAATTGAATTTAAAGGGAACGTTTTTTCTTGAAAAGAGCTCAAAAGGTGCCTATTGGCATAGGTTACGTGGCTTTGGGAAAAGACATGGCATCTTTTTATGCTATGGCCGAATTAAAGCAAACAGCGCAGCCAAAGAATTTAATGTCATAAATACATGTATAAAGACAAAAGTAGGCCCAGCAAATTGTCAAATCAGCCTACTACCACACACCGTATTTCATTAATTGACAAAGCGACCACCGTTTGGACGCTGTCATCTTTTTTAACTGTGTTTCAACCCCCTATAGCTTTGAAAAGTACGAATGATAGTTTGTGGCATCATTTTTTTCTTTTTGAGCACTACCAGTCTTGATTAATACACCAAGATGATTACCATTACGTGTACAACGACGACGGCATATAAATTCGATAACTTTTTGTTGCTGCTCTCACTAATGTTTGTTCGGTGAAGCCGGCGTAGCTGCCTTAATCTATAAGTTTTAAGTGTTGTTGTTGCTGTTGATTACCCGACCCTTTCCGAGGGATGGGGCATGGCGGAAGACCATGGTGCCCCAGAAGCCAGACAACTCCTTGGGCCTGGACCAGAGGTCGTATGGAGACAGAGAGTGAGCGGCGCAAAGAGCCCGTAGCTGGACAATGCAGCATAAAATGAGAGATGTCCTGGGACGGATGTGTCCACAGGCGCTGCAAAAAGGATTCTCGATTCTGTTAATCATAGAATAATAAGAGCTTAACAGTAGGCTGTGTCGTTGCAGCGAAGATGAGAGAGAACACAGCGAGCGTGACGAGGGAGCACAAGTTCCTCGGTGGAAATCGAAGGAACTTGTGTGTCAAAATACTTCGATGAGACAATACGCCTCCAGTCCGAGATAAGACAAGAGTGGATACGAGAGATAAGAGGAGAGAAACTACAAGGGATTGCAGAGGGCGCAAGTAGCGCTTTCCGTCTGGCCAGCCCATCAGCCGCGTCCTTTCCGGGAGAAACGAGTGTCTGGGGACCCATTGTAACCTGATAGAACCCGAGGAGAGAGAAGACAGTTCCTGCCAAAGAGTTTGAGGTAAAAGGAAAGATGGAGGAGACGACAGGGAGGCGAGGACAGAGCGAGAATCAGATAGGAGGAGAAGAGAAGAAAAATGGCAGACTTGTTGGTGCTGCCGAGACCAGCAAAGAGCGTGCAGAATGGCGCAGGCTTCAGCGGAAAAACTTGAGCATACTGGATCTCCTGAAAAGGAAAGAGTGGCCTCAGTGCCACAGAGAGAGCAGTTGGCAAGTATTCCGAAGCCGCCCTTGCCAAGAAGAAAAGGAACAGAGCCGTCAGTTCAGAGTACCAGATCATAAGGGGAGAGAAAGTTAAGGTGGGCGAGAGCCGCACCTTGGCCAGAGAGAGGGGGATCAGAATGAAAGCATGGAGAGGAGAAGGTGGACTCCACAGTAAAGGAAGGCAGATTCCAAGAGGTAAAGGAAGGGCAAGCAAGAAGAGCCTCTCTAGGGGAAGTAGAAGGAAGCATGAGCTGGTGAGTGGACGCAAAAGTTCTCCAGGACGATCTGCAGAGTCTTGGTTTCACTCCATGTCTGGCCAAACCTGAAATGAGAAAAGAGGTGGGGAGACGAAGAGCCCGCTCATAAGATGAAAGAGTGAAGTGAGTCAGGGTGACTCGTAGGGGAGATAGAGAAACCTCGGAGAGTAGAAGAGGGATGGGGGAAGACGAGAAGCAGCCGATGATGGCACGACTAGCCGCTCGGTGGAGGCGTTCCAATTTGGTGGTATCGGTAACGCTTAAGAAAGGAAACCACCCGAGTGAAGCATAAGTGAGAAGGGGCTGAAGAAAAGCTTTATACAGAACAGAGAGGGACTTCTTAAAGGGGCCCCATGAGGAAGCAGAGATAAAACGTAAGACCTTGAGACGTGGGAAGAACTTGGCCTTCAGCAAAGATACATGTTTAGAAAAGGAAAGAGTGCGGTCGAAGGTGACCCCAAGAAAGGTTGGGATGAGATTGAAACGTAGGCGGGAATTGAGTAAGAGGAGGTTGGGCTGGAAGTGAGCTTGGTGGGGATCCACTGAGAAGAAGGAGGCCCATTTTCCTGAATTGAGGAGAGATACCAGTACTCAGACCAGCGCTCCAATTGAAACAGAGCTCCTTGAGTGGCCTCCACCGCAGTGGGGACCGAGGGAAAAGAGGACCAAATGGTCAGATCGTCAGCATAAAGAGAGCAGCTAATGGAAGAAGGCAGAGAAGCAGGAAGATCATCAATAAAGAGGGAGAAAAGTACAGGGAACACAGCGAAACACCTCGACGGACTCGAAAGAAACGACTTTTGTGCTTTTTTAGGCTCAATTTCCTTTAAAAAACGATACTTTTCATTTTTGAACAAGAATTAGCTATGTCAAAAAACATTAACTTTTTGTTATACTGTTCTGACAATTACCTTTATGCGCTGCAACTGCAATTGCATCCCTTCGTGTAAGTTTGTTCTTTTTCTCGCTGCATTAATGCCAAGATCAAGTAACATGCCAAATCCCAAGCCCAGCTAAAGACTTTAAGTTGTACAAATAGGCATATAATTACAAAACAAGTAGTAAATAGTGGTCCTGATATCTAACACTAGCAATTACCTTGGAAGCGTGCCGCACAAGAAGCAACAGGAGGATTAGGACTGAGAACATCAATTATGCTAATGATTTTTTGTTTCTTTTCTGTGTATTATTTTCACGAGGGGGTTTACCAAGTCATAAAATATGCATACCTTCAAACAACTAATTTGTGTTGTCGTAAAACAAAAGCCACTACCCCGCTCATTTCAACTTTGTGTTTGCTCTACACTTATTGCAAGGAACGGACAGAATTTGTGAAATGATAGAGAGTTTCTAAGATCTCTCTTAATTAAAAGCAAACGTTCTACGATGGGGATTAGGGACATAGGGGCGATATCCCCATCAGTACCAATTTATTGCTTATGTAATTAAAACAATTTGATTGAACCCGACTGAACTTATGTTACTAACCCGGTATAAGTGACTGGTAGCGCTACTGGGCTACGCCGGCAGAGCCGGTAAATACCATCTATCATTGGAATCGCCTTGAATATGATAAAAGAATTTTGAAAATCGGTTGAGAGATGAGGTTAAAAATTAGTTTTTAAGTAAACTGATTTTGCAAAATTTTTGCAGTTTTGGAAAAAATTATCACCAGATAATCTCTGGCAGCGAAAGGCTATGATAATCGTATCATACGGTATCATGACATCAGAAAAGTAGGTGGATACGTGCAGATAAAAAGGAAGAAGTAAACTTAAAATGTGTAAATTAAAAATCTGTTGTTGCATCGTCAATTGACCTGAAATTGTTGTAGAGTTGTTTTTGTCAACAGCACCTTGTTAAATATTGGATATAAGAAATTAAGTGTGGTATAATAAGAATGTGGTGAAATAAGAAATAAGGTTAATTTAAGAAATTTAGTTTAAAATCTTAAAATTATTTCCATTTTGTCGTTTCTGTAAATGAAGAAAGAAAATGAATTGAAACGAGTTGTGAAATTGCTACGAACTGTATTGGAACAACATGGAGGTGACAAGAGTAGGCGCCTATTTAGCTGCTGTAGACGAAGGTTTGCGTGGTCTTTTTCCAGTATAGCCTCATTTCGGAAATCATTAATGCTTAATCAATAAGTGGTGGTAGATAACCTCTGCTCATCGCAGTTCCATACATCGTTTCAGTTCATTTTTTGTTGTCGTTGATTTAGTTTGAATACCAGTGTATGTAACTACTAGACACAACATTTTTGTGACTTAAATAGCAGCTTACTTTTGATTATATTTTCAAAATATAAATGTGATTATGTGTTTATGCAGTCATCAGCATAAAAACGTTTAAGTTACAGCATTTCTAAATGTTAGCCAAAAGCCCCAGCTTGTCACTTACATTGTGCGTTAGATGTATTTTTTAGTGCAAACAGTTAAGCTAATGGTTACGAAGTGTTTGCTTTTCGCCTGGAAAACTCAAATCTGTAGATATTATGTAGCTATCTCTCTATCAACAAAATTTACATAACTTACGGCAACTTACTGTTTGCAAGTAACATTTGTTTTTGCGTTTCACCTCCAAGGGAAAAAATTGATGCAACTAAAATAAAATCGATAAGACATAAAGTAAAGCAATGAATATAATTTGTCCTTCCAGCGACCAGTGGTAGAAGATAGTTGGCCTGCTAGTATCTGACTTGAAGTAAACTACGTTATTAGGCTACAATTGACAAATGGCTACAACTGACACATGACATGCCTATCACTGACATCACGACGTCACCATGACGTCGTAATGTCAGTAATAGGCATATCATGATGTTAGCTGTAGCACAGCAGCGATATCACTAAACAAATTACATGAATTGAAAAAGTAAAACTTTGATATAAAAGATCTTAGATAGGGCAAAAATGTATCTTGAGGATAACTTTAACCAAACAATTAGTACAGTATCAAGTAAAAGCACATTGCATTACATTGCATTTTTGTGAGCAATATTTGTTTTAAAAAATAGTGGTAACCTATATCTTTAATGAACAAAAGTTTAAACAGATTTCATCCGGTGCTTTAAAATTTAAAACGTCTCGTAATGAAGCTGGGTTTTTTTAATTGTTTCTCAAGGCTTGCGGTACTTTCTCCATAATCTGGCAGTGAGGAAGTACGCATACATGAAAAACCAAATAGTGGTTGATCAGCAATTCAAGCAGATTTTTTTAGAGCGGCTTTGAAGCGTAACGCTACTTGCTCAAGTCGCTGAAATTATACAACAAACTGCAATGGCGTTTTTATTTTCACAAAACCGTGCTCTGTTGATAAGCTGTACAAAATGGTGGTTACCTAAAAATAAAAAGTACTTCTTCAATGTGGCATGTTTTGACGGAAGCAGTTAGTTGGGCTACTAAAACGTTATCAAATACTAAGTTTTACATATCAGAAAAGTTATCGATGGTATCAATAAAAGCTTTGAAAATCATTAATAGAACACTTTTGGAAACGACAGTTTACGATAGTTTCTTTTTGTCTGAGGAAAGCATTGCAATCATGTGTCGTTATGGGCTAATATTCAATCTATATTGTAACAATTGCGATAGCGCAACGTTAACGTGACTTTGCAAAACAAATCGCGGTTATTTTCGAATTTTTTTGGGTAAATACTAAGCTAATCCACAAAAATGGTAAAAAATTTTTTGTGAGACAAAGAGCTGTCCATTTCTTGAAGCTGGTACATAGATGAAAAAAATTTGAATGGAATTTTTTGAAAAAATAATGATATGAAATGGTTGGTCAGAGAGTTTCTATGAAAACAGACCCTAACTTTTTTTTTAAATTGTCACATCTCAGTAAGTACTTCTGACAAAAAGCTAAAAACTTACATCAAAATGACCAGAATCTAGATGTTTATGCCCATTGTTAACACTAGAACGGCCGCTACGGTCATTTTGACCGTTTTGGAATTTCAAGGTGGGATATTTTTTCTTAGGAAAATCGCATTGGTGCCAAATTTTTTAAGTTTTCCTAATTAGGCAGGAACTCTGATGCTAAGATTCAAGCCGAAAACTGCTTTCACAAATTTTTTAGAAGGTGGTTTACCTCCAACGGCCATCAACGGTCATTTTGACCGCTATGCAAAAACCGATATTTCTGAACCTCCTGCTGTATTTAATAAGACCGTATTGTCTCTGTGACACGTATGACTTATTTCCAAATATTGCCTTTCTATTTTCCGATGAATTGAATTTATTTGTGACATTATACAGTCATCAGAAAGAAATGCACAACTCAGAAAGCATTTATAGAAGAGTTTTCCAGTTGTCAGTTAGCACTGGAAAGAGACTGACTTCAGATTATAAAAGAGTTTATGAAACAGAAATATGTTGTTCTATATTGTAAACAGCTACGGTCTTTCATCGACATTCAGCTCACGGTGCTGGTCGGGTATCCTCCCCAAACAGCATCCAGCTCACTTCTTCAGGTAGAAAAAGTAGCAAAACACATTGGCAATTAGCCTTTAGCATAAGTTAATAAGCTGATTATAACTTTTTTTGTAACAAAAGCATTGGGTGCATGCCTAATTATTGCTAACCTATTCTGGCTCCACAGGTGAAATAAGTTACTTGACTAAGAAATACAATATAGTCAAATCTATTACATCATGTATAAAAGACCAAGACGTTTTACTGGACTACAAGTTGTTGCTATGCTCAGATCCACAGACGAGGATGATTCTGGAGGGGAAAGTGAAACTGAAGAAGGCGACGTGTTATATTGGGAACTTTGCTCTTCAGATAAAATGAGAGAGGATGAAGACGCAGAGCAATTTGATGATACACAATCCATTGTTCATATAGATGATTTACAAACTGCTGATACTAACGTTGAAGCCCATTCTGCTACATGTTTTGATGACGATTCTAGTTCGGGTGCTGCTGAAAGTTCAAACACATACGAGACAGCAAGAGATAGCACAAAATGGAAATTTATGGAATTCGGCGCAGAAGCACCAGGAAGGCGTACAGCTCAGAATGTTCTAAATTAGCAATCAGGTTTATCACGTTTTGCCCTTAGAATGGCAGAATCGCCTATTGGTGCGTTTCAAGTTATATTTGATAACCGTGTGCTCAAACACATTCAGCCATGTACCAATGTAAAAGCTCGAAAAGTTTTAAGCAATGAAGAATGAGAGGTTTTACTTTGTGAGCTCAATGCATTTATTGCATTGCTATTAGTACAGGGAGCGTATGGGGGTAAAAACTCCCCCTTTACAATTTTGGAATAAAGAATGGGGCGTATCATTTTTTCAACAAACCATGTAGAAAAATCTTTGACGTGAGATTATGCGTTTTTTATGCTTCGACTTGTGTAGCACAAGGTCAACACGCTTGCAAACTGACAAATTTGGTCTTATCTCGGATGTTTGGAATAGGTTTGTAAACAACAGCATCAGTCATTACAAACCTGGAGAAAATATTACGATTGATGAGCAGCTGTCTTTGACAAAATCTCATTGTAGGTACACCCAATATATACCAAACAAACCAGATAAGTTTTGCATAAAGTTCTGGTTAGCGGACGTAGAATCCAAGTATATTTTAAATTCCATTCCAAACCTGGGCAAAGACGGGTCACGTCCATCCACCCAAATGCTTAGGGAGAACATTGTCACAACTCTCATGGAACCATTCGCATTGGTTCAAAATTTGTTACAATTGATAATGGGTAACGCAGAAACGTTACCATTGATAGCTTTTTCACGTCGTTTTCACTTGCCAAAGAGCTGAAAAAAAGAAAACCAGTTTTGTTGAAATTATGAACAAGGTGAGACGCGAGTTACCTGCATTTGCAAAATGCTTGCGACAACGTTCTTTTAGTAAGCTCATGAAGGCAGGCGATATGGCAACTCTAACTGTGTATCAAGGTAAGCCCAAGAAAAACGTTTGTGTTCTTAGTTTTCTGCATATGTCTGTTGAGCTTGGCGAATCTGAGGAAAAGACACCGGAGACAGTGGAATTTTATAACAAGACCAAAGGTGGTGTTGACGTGGCTGATCAAATGGTCAGGCAGTATTCATTCAAAGCAGGCACCCGTCGGTGTCCCGTTGCTGTTTTCTACAACATTCTCGATTTAGCAGGCATCAATGCATTTGTGCTCTATAAAAAACGAATTGTTGACAAGGTTTCAAGACGAGATTTCCTGTTCAAGCTTGCTACAGAATTATGCGAAGACTACATCGTTGAAAGATCAAGCAGAAAGGTACTATTGCTAGACCTCACTCACTATCGACAGCTCCTAAAAAACCAAAGCCGAGAAAGTAAGCAGTGTCAAATAGCTGCAAACTGCACTCGAAACAAAACCAGCAAACTTTGTTTCAAGTTCAACAAAACTGTGTGTGGCGAGTGTACCGCCACGGAACTTCCGAATGAGTTACACTTGCGACAATGCAAATATGAAAGTTTTTCCAATTTTGTGTCTAGTTTTTGCCCTTTCCTTCCAATGAAACTGTTTTTTGTGGATAGATTGATTGAGTTACGTGACCTGAGTAATTGTTCAACACTTAAGTTGTACCCACACCACGCATATACTAGTAAAACGCGTTTTCGTAGAAGCGGTCAAAATAACCGCTGCTGGCCGTTGAAGGCTTATCGCAACTCCGGTTGTTCTAGTGTTAAAGGTTACTGCACTCTATTTTCATCAGAAAAAAAGTTACTAAGAAAAAATCAGTCGTTGTTCGATGATCTGTAAATAAACTTTGACCAAAGCCTACAAAAAAGCACCATTTTGTCTTCCTATTTTAATCCTGCGAAACTACAAGACGTTGAAGCATGTGACTTGGCAAAAGTAGTTATCATTTCGGATTGTTGTAAGGGGTCAATAACATCATAATAACGTCAGAGTAACCTCACAATTAAAGTAATTTCTTAAATGCTTTCGTTTCGATAGAAACGCTCTATTGGATTGTCAAGCATTAATATTTTGAAGAGAAAATATAGGCCATAGTTAAATTTCTCTCATCTATGCACAAGTTTTTAGAAAGTAACCAGAAAATTAAAAAGGTGTGTTAAATTTGGTCTAATTAAATAAATATAGTGGAATCAAACAATATAAAAAAGACCTTTGAATGCTATTTTATATGAAAATAAAGTGTTTAAACAATCCTTGTCGTTTACACATGAATCGTTATGTCACTATATGTTTTGCCACTTACCGTTGACAGCACTAAAGAATAGAATAAAATATATTTTATTCATGTTGCATTCAGACCTATCAATACAACCATAAATTGTAATAGGCTAGACCTAAACAAAAGAAAAATTTCCTTAACATTATATTTAGCTATTGTGGAAAACGACTCAAATGTATGAAAAAGCATAACAATCTCATTACTTGTAATAATACCAGCACGTGGCGTGTTCCAAAGCAAGGTTTACTGGCTAGAATCATCAGGGGCTTTAGCAGTCCTGGTAATACTGGTGAATGTCATTCTGCTGACGTGACTGTCCGTACCAGTATTTCAGGAAAGTGTCCTACGAATGGAGATTGTGTCACTTGTTTAACAGCATATATATTGTACTTTCCTCTCCTACTAGCGAGAGTTTGCTTTTACACCACTGGAATATAATTCTCTACTTGAAACTTTTAAAACCGAAAAGTTCTTTTATTGTGTCTATAGTACACAAAAAGAGCGATTCTGTCTGTCAGTGTGCCTGTGTAGCGATCACCAGTTTGGTCAACTGGCGATCGTACGTAAAACCGTCGATCCTTGCTGCAGCTTCTCCTTGATCAAATTGTTTAACAAAAGAATGGATCCATTTATTAATGAATTGAAAAAAGAACATCCGAACTGAATGAAACTGAACGAAACTGAACCAACTGAACTGAACTGAATCGCATTGAATGGAATAACGTAAAAGCAAAGTCAAATGATTTAAAGATATTCAAAACATGCTTAAAACCAAATCAGAAACTTAAGATGTGCCCAAATTAACTAAACTGCGCTAACAAAGAAATCAACCAAAAGCGCTGAAAAGATAAGGAGATACAAAACAACTTAGATCAAAAACACTGTTAACATAAAAACCGGGTTCGAAATCGCTACACAAAAACCGGGTTCGAAACCGCTACACCTATCTGTTTTAACTCCTCAAAATTACTTGTACAAACATGACACTTGGCGTGATTGATTTCCATTCTGGAGTGAGTGTTATAAGTGGGTTGATAATGTCACCATGACGTCACAACTAAAGATTACTTTTTTTAATTCTTATTTTTTAACAGAGAAAAAGATTTTGTGCTTAAACGAAAACCAGCACCTGACTTTCCAACTTCAAGAAATTGTGTCCTTTTGGGAAATAAGATGACGTCATAAGTAACCATAACTATAAACTTTGTTTTCTTTCTGATCACAAAAAGCACTGTTGGAAGAAATGTGGTTGAAAGCTTTTTCGGAAAATATTGGCAACATGCTTCAATGAAAATAATTATCCAGCTGTCGCGTTTTAATAATATAATATAGAATTTTCGGTTCCATCTCAATCTTAAATTTCTTTTAAAATTGAGGCGACGTATAATAATCGCTCGAATAATTAGGTCTGACTGCAACTTAATAAAACTTGGAAAAGATTGGCTTCCACTAAAAACACCTTGAACCACCCTAAGAATAGAATAATGTATTCACAGAAATAATACTTCACGACTTCAAGCTTCTTTGCTCAACGATCTCAGAATTAAGCACTTTACTGCACAATCAGGAAAACCAATACCTGCTTAATAGCTTAATAGGCTACTCGCCACGTCCACAGAATCTACAATAAAATGTCAAAAAAATAATTTCCTTCTTTACTCTGTCAATCAATCTCTCTCTCCCCACTACACATTTTTCTCTACTACTCACTAAAAAAAATCCCGTCGCCTTATATATAAATCAAAAAAACAATCCAGAAAACTCTAGAACGAAATCACGTGAAAAAAGAAAAAAAGCATTACAAGTTATGTAATCAATCAGTTAACAAAATTCTTCGAATAAGCTAGAATCACTAGATCAATCTGGAATTTTATTATGTCATAAACGATTGTGACGTGATAAAGGCGTACTTACAGCAAATCCAATTGCAAGGAAAAAAGGTCTTTTTTGCAATCAGTAGCCAAGCGAACAAATGACACAGCTCTTTACACACATATGAAAACTACTCGTACAAGGCAAATTTCTTTATTCGTGACACCAGCCATTTAAGCTTATTGGACCAAGTAACAAGCAATTAAAATATTTAAGCGTTTTTTAAAGCTTGCTTCTTTCCCTTTTTTTCTTGAACGCTTTACACAAGCCCTGTTTTGTCATAATGATGTATGACGCCATTATGCTCTTTGTTACCACTTCAGTGAAAACAGGAGCAGGCAGCAGCTGTACTTATTATCCATTAGTGAATCAATATCATTTTCGAAGCAAACGTAAATAGTAACTGTAATCTTTGAGGAGGGCCATATGACGTGCGGAAAATATTTAGAACTTAAATAAAATGTTCAATATATTTACTTATATTATTTGATTTAAGTTGTTAGCTGCTATATATCTAAATGATTTTGAGGACAACCCAGAAAAAGTTGGCAAACCTTCCAAGAATTTGTGAACGCTAACCAATCTCGAACAGGGCTGCTGCTGTTGTTGCAAATTGCGTATTGAAAGATGCTGGCTTGCTAACTGATTTAGATTCATCAGATGTGTTTGACAGAAGTAAATTGAGGAAAGAGAGGTGAAAATCCAGGAAAGAATACAAGAAGAAGAAGAAGAAAAAGAAAATCTTAATGCAGCGAATAGTCTATATTTTAGTTCAGCTTGCTGGAGAAAATGAAAAACCTTGCAAATTAATAGAGTTGAAAGAACGCTATGTTGTCGTTCCTCAGTCTGGAGAATTTTATCTGTCTCACATTTCACCTAAAGACGGCAAAGGCTGCACAGTAGCCAAAGGTACACACGATTTTATGAAACAGAGTGACTTAAAAGAAAATTTAATTATTGCAGGAGCAGATGGCACAGACAGCCTGACTGGAACAAAAAATGGAGCTTTTGAAGAACATCTCAATAGACGATTTTAGCGAATCATTTGTTTGTTGTACTGTAGTACGCTGCCATTGAGGCATGTTTGTGCAGAGCTGGACGGCCCTACCAGCCGTCCCAATAGCTTTTCTGGAACAATTGCACAAAGATTTTTTTTCACTCCGCCCTAGCATGTAGGATCAGCATGGAGATCAGCAAAACAAAGTTCAAAATCATGGTAACCAACAACAGCAACAACAACACCAGCGCCAACATCACTCTGATTGGAGAGAGACTGAAAGAGGTCAACAATTTCAAGTACTTGGGGGCAACCTTATCTAAGGATGGTACATGTGCCACAGATATTCGTGCGCGTATTGCTATTGCTACAACAGTATTAGTCAGATTGACAAGATTGTGGAAAAGTACAATCAGTTTCGTGACCAACAATAAACTATACAAGACCCTCGTAGTCTCCATATTCCTCTACGGTTGCGAAGCTTGGACACTTTCGGCTGACAGTGAGAAAAAGATACAGTAGACGCCCCTTAATATGACCACCTTGGGAACAGACCATTTTGGTCATAATATCCGAATGGTTATAAAAACCGACGCCGCCCCAACCGCACCTGAATCGACGCCGTAAGCCGCAAGAAGTCCAAATACCGTCAAATTCATTGTTTAACCGAAGTAACAGTGTGTCGTTGCCAGTAAAACAAAGTACAGTACTGTAACGGTACAAGTAAGGGTATAACTAAGTTCTGTATGTAACAATATGTTGAAAAGGTAAAGTTATAAGTGCGTGGCGGGAAAAAATACTGTATTGAGATAACAGAGATGCAGAAAATGTTGGTCATATTAAACGGAGGGTTTTAAATGGAGAAATTCCAGACAGTGCCAAATTGTTCATAATAAGCGGCTGGTAATATTATCGGTGGTCATAATAAGAGGTGACTACTGCACAAGCATTTGAATTCAAATGCTTGAGAAGGCTGCTTGGTATTTCTTACTGGGACCACAAGATAAATAATTATGTCTGGAACACAGTAGAGAGTCTAGTTGATCAGCAAGAACTTCTCACGACCATCAAAAGAAGAAAACAGATCTGGTTTGGTCATGTTACTCGCTCCGACCACCTTTGCAAGACCATGATGTAGGAAACTGTGGAAGGTGTAAGCGTGGCTGCCCACACGAATCTTGTCTTAACAAGATAAAGACCTGGACAAATCTATGATCCCATAACTCCTGACGATGGCTACTGACAGACCCGGCTAAGGAAAACTGGCTACTGCCTCTGCTCTCAGATCCCCCGACGACCCACCAGTCGTGGGATGACGTGAGTAGTATAAAGATTGTTTGCATTCGTCAATATCATGCTTCAGTAGCTCACATCTTGTTGACTGTTGAAGATACTGCGCAAAAACAAATTTTTATTTTTGGAAGTTTTTGTAGTATGAATTAGGATAAAAAAATCCAAGAAATAAATGTTTTGTTAAATTTTTGACAAATATTCAATACGCAAACTCTTAGCTACGCGATATCTATCTCAATGATTGAGGAAATAAGGGACAATTGACCCCCTGGACTTTTGAACCATGCAGTGAACTCTGTCCCAAGAAATTCTTTTGAAAATTACACATCAAATATTCGTAAAAACTGTTGAAAGCTCTGACTTCCATTTTTCTTTTTTCAAAAAAGTGCTATAAAATCTTTGGATGACAAAGTTCTAAAGCTGGGTTCTTAAGTAAGTTTTTGTTGGACATCTTGGGTTTTTTTTTAGGTAAGTTTTTATGGCATAGTTTCTACTCTGTGGTAGTTATTGTAGCTGAAACAATTAAATTTGTTAAAAGCGTTAACAACTCCTAATTTCATGACCATTTGGCATGTTTTCTAAAAATAGTTTATGTGGGCGCTTTGGATCATTTAATTTGCTTAGTTCAAAGTTGCCTTTGTTTATAATACAGTTTATAACAGATGCTACATACACGTTGTAAGAAGTTGTAGTATTTTTAGATAAATAAAATGTCTACAATGAATCAATCTTAGAATGATAATTGTGTATGCAGTAATATCAAGCAACAGGTAGCGATTGAAACATTATCATAAACGGCATGCTTTTACGGGAGGCTGCTCGTAAATACGGAATCCCACGAACTATTACGTAAACATGTACAATACTGGCAAAACAGTCTTAAAATTTCACAGTGAACACGAGGAGCATGATTACAACACAGATTGGCTTAATCTTATTGCTTGCTTTTATTCGTCAAAAGAACTTTCAATACTGTATTCAACAGCTATGATGATATTAGTCCTCCTATGGTAGTGTTTGTGCTTTTGATTTAAGCAAGTAAAGTCTGACCTTAAAAAAGTGTTGGGATAGTAGATGGTTGAAATCACAAATTGCTTTCATTACCCTACGTAGCCAGCTTTTTCTTATTTTACATACAATTTCGTGTTTCAGGTTTTGAACTCGGTGGAAGAAACTGCTTTGTTAGAGTAACGTAAATTGTTTGGTAAAATAGAAATGAGAGGATTGGCTAAAGGGGCCCCCTCGAAAAAATAATTACTTAAACCTACCTCAGCCAAAACCAACAAGCATAGTACGGGAAATGGGCTTCAACAAAACAAATACCAGAATTTTTTGAAAACGCAGACATACCCTGAGGAGATATCTGGAATAGACAAGATAAGAATTATAACTCTTTCAAAATCTATTTGACTACTTGCAGAAAAAGTTGTCATGCAAGTTGGCCCGATTTCCTGGGCTAAAGTAGGTAAACATTACTATGTGCTCTACCATCAATGCACTCGCATGCTCTTTACCGCTGGCTTACATATTTCAAAGAGCCAACAGTGATTTCTTTTAGACGCTTCTCAAACGTTTTATGCGGTTTATGAATGTTTTAAAAACTTTCCTGGCCATGTCATTTTTTGACAACCATATCAGCCACTAGTCTCTAGACTAGCGGTTCTCAACGGTGTCCCCAGTAAAAAATCTGGAGGTCCCCAGAGGGAATGCCAAACTATATTCTTTTAAACCTCAAATGCATAAACAACAACGACCACCACTTTGACTAATAATAACAGTGGTTTTACAGTAACATGCTATCTATAGTCAAATGTACGCCGTATCTCATCGTTCTAGTGGTGAACAAATTATTTGATTTAGTCTGATGCAATAGGCCGTCATTTTCAGTTTTTTGTTACATATTATGATGCAATAGACCAGAGCAAGAAAAACTATCCTACTGCAACACCTGTTTCAAGGTTTTGTAATAGAATGACTGACGTTTTTCGCTTCCAGATTTAAAAATTAGTTAGGTGGATAAAGCTATGTAGTGGTGGCTCTTTTATCAAAAATGCAGTTACGTGAGCTTAGCCAATAACATTGAAGAAGTAACTTAGTTGACAACTGACTGCAGTAACTAAGATAATTCTGGTGAGAATGATGCAACTAAGGTCTCTGGAGAAGCATATGATCATCCAACTAGTTGTTTCTGTATGGAGGGTTAAACATTAAATTCCTAGCCATAAGAGATAAGGTTTAATAAAGCATTTGAGGGTTGAAGTGTAAAGGTTGCAATTGCGGCACTTTCTCTTCTAGCTCTACCTACAACTCCACTGCGTGAAAGGACGAAACAAAAAACTTTCAGGTACCGCGGGATACCAGAGTGTCTAATTTTCTCCCAGCAGCTTACTAGTATCTGATAGCTAATTGCCACCGGCCTGGATAGAATTTTACAACCTAAGCAATGAAGGAGCGGAGGGAATTTAAGAATATCACTATGCCTGTTTCCTTTTAGTATTTGCTATATCATTTCTACATTTAACATGCGATTACCACGAAAGTGAATTGAAATTATTTAGCCACTTTTAGTATAATTAAGACTTTTCAATTTGTCATTATTTTCGCTTCCTTTGGTCATGATCATTTTATTTACTAATGGCTGCGAAAAATACACATAAAATACGTTTCTGGGACGATTCTTACGTTCAGTATGGTTTCACAAAAGTTATTGGTTGTGATAATCTTGACAATGTTCAGTGCACATTGTGCAATACCGATGTGGGCAACGATTCCTCAAAGCCTTCGAAGTTGAAGAGGCACAAGGAACTGAAGCATAAAGAGAATACGGACTCAATTGAAACGTTCAAAGCGAAAAGAGGTCGTTATGATTTGAGGGGAACACTCCCTGCGTTAGGCTTTTGCCTAACTTCCCAACCACTCCTGCGCGCTTCATAAACAGTTTCCTTGATAATAGCAAAAGCAAAAGCACCTCACACAACTGGTGAGAAACTAATAAAGTCAAGTGCCATAAAAATGGCACAAATATTACTTGGCCGAAACGAGGCCAAACAAATAGACTCAGTTTCCTTGTCCCATGACATTGTAAACAACAGGATTTCAGATGTAGCAAATGATATTTTGAGTCAGTTTATTGCTCAAATCCAAGATATCCCATGTAGTGCAATGTAGCATGTAGACCTTTCAATTTGATGAAACAACGGATATCAAGTCAATACCCAATTAGTAGCATACGTGAGATTTGTTAAAAACGCGATTGTGGACGAGTTACCATTTTGTCAAGAGATAAAGGAGAGAACTAGAGCTAAAGACGTCTTTGATCCTGTTAATGCATTTCTTCATGAAAATTCAACGGCATGGAATAAAGTGGGATCGGTATGCACAGATGGTGCGCCAGCTATGATAGGGCATTGATCCGGTTTTGTAGCCCCACTGAAACAAGTTGCTCTGCATATAGCATCAAATTATTGTGCTATTCATAAATACGCCTTAGCTTGTAAGACACTCCCTCTTGAATTGAAAAGTGTTCTTGATTCTGTAGTAAAGGCTGTGAATTTCATTGGTGGCAGGGCCGTAAATTCCCAACTATTTAAAGCATTTTGCGACAAACTTGGAAAGGAGCATCAGTGCCTTCTTTTCTACACCGAAGTGGAAATGGTTATCGCGGGGCTCTCCCGTGTTGCAAAACCTGTTACTGAAGTTGCCGAGTTCCTTCGTGAGCATGGGTCAGTGGAACATGCTACATTATTTGATGACAATAGATTCCAATTGAAGGTCTTTCATTTGGCAGACATTTTTAGTCTTTTGAATGAGCTCATTTATTTTCTGCAGGGGAAAACCAAATCTCAGATAGATGCTGCAGAGAAGATTTCCGCCTTCAAAAAGAAGTTATCCCTATGGAAAAAAAGAGTAAGAAATCAGAATTTTACTATGTTTTTACTGTTTGGCAGTGAAATTGGTGATCAGAAAACTAACAAATGGCTGACTGTTTTAATTGATGATCACATAAGCAACCTCGAGAAAAAAATGGAAGATTACTTTCCAACATCTGAACCTTCTTCAAAATGGATTCAGCAGCCTTCTATTTCTGAGATGAACAGCAATGAACAGCTCAACCTTCATGAGCAACATCTGGAATTGCAGAGCTCTCCAGCTGCAAAGACTAAATTCAGCTCCTCCCCACTGATAGAATTTTGGTGCAGTATGTTGCAAGAATATCCTGAATTAGCAAAGAGAGCTCTAGAAGTATTAATTCCATTTCCAACGACATACCTCTGTGAAGCTGCCGTGTCTGCTTTTGTTAATATCAAAATTACGTACCGTAATTGCCTTAGAGTTGCAAATGAAATGAGAACTGCTTTCAGCAATATTAACCCCTGTATTGATGAGCTTGTTTTGAAGAGACAAGAATAGAAGTCACAATGGTTATCATTTTGTGCTACGTTTTGCCGAGTAAATTGTGATATTCCACTAACCACTTGTGTTATGTTTTCATAAAAAATTTTTTTAATTAATTAGAGACCCAGTAGTAAACAACTTATCCGCCTTATCACAATAGTGTTTGTTCTTTTAACAAACACTTCCTTCGCTGGTTTCACAGACAAGGGGTCCCTAACCCATTATTCTCAGGAATAGGGGCCCCAGGGGTTGGAAAGGTTAAGAGCCACTGCTCTAGACGCAATTGACCTGGAACGAGAAAACAGGCTGCAATAGATAACATTTTTGCTACATTGCAGTCACACGCCGCAACCTTTTGATCTGGCAGTATTTGCACCATTCAAAAGGTATCAATCTGCTCTGTGTGGCGCATGGCTCACTCTTATTCTAGTAAAATCATCACTAATGATAGCGTGGTGGAAATATATGAAGGAGCATACGTATGTGGTTTTACCATTCAAAATGCTACAAGAGGATTGAAAGCAACAGGGATTTACAGGTATAGGTCAATAGGTCAAGCTGCTGTTACAGGTATGCTATTGGTGCCAGCTGAACCCGAAAATAACAGGCCACACAGTTCATCAGATCTCAGTCTTTCACCTGAAGAAGCACTTGATCAGATTCATCCCTGTGCTGAGTCAAGCATCTTGACTATTATCAGTCCTTACCCAAAAGTTACTGAACAAACCAAACGAAGATAAAGCCATAGGTGAAATCAGTTGCGATCAAGACAAGTTGATGGCAGAAAGAAAAAAGAAAACGACAAGTTAAAAAAAACCTTCGGAGAACTACAAAGCGTTTAACTGGCGTATTCAAGTTTTCCACAGACCTAAGCGAATACGGATATAAGGGCGTACAGATATTATTTGTTTTTATGCTGGCTAACTCGTTTCGTTTTGTGCTAATTAATTCCTTTGTTTTGGTGATAGTTGTTTTTTGCTCAGAAGTTCTTTTCATTATTTTTTTTAAGTAATCAATCATGTTTCGAATTGGGAAATATTACTAGTTTACAGGCGCATCTGCGTGGAACAGGTCCTAAGGTTTCACCCCCATGGCCCATTGACTCCACACTTTGGGACCTTTGGACCAAAATAGTAAACCATTTGAAATAAAAAATTTGGGAGAAGCAATAGCTACGCAGCGATTTTTTTAATGTAAATATGAGTAGCAACGTTTAGATTTTCTTCAATGCATTTTTACTCACCACGGACAGCATTGGACGTCACTTCGTGAGGAAAACTAAAATTTGGTCCCAAGGTCTCACATTTCCTCAATTTCATTTCTTACCAAAGGCGAACAAGCATATTGAGATTGATGGTCGCTAAAGCCTCAGTTATCTGAGTCTTCAGATTATCTACTGAGATAGATATTGGGAGTAAAGTTATGTAGGCCAAGTCTTTTACGTAACCTCGTAGAAAAAAGTCACGTGGCATGAGGTGTGGAGATTTAGCGGCCGTAGAGTGCCATGGCAGAAGACATTAAACACTATTTCCGGGACGCACAACCTATCTGTCACGCACAGTGTTGCTCAGAAACTGTCTAACACTAAGAATCAGTAAAGTGGCTAAAGCTAGCTGGCTCTTTCTCAACCTACTGGTCCATGGACCAGTTGCAGCCGGACAATGTACGCTTCAATATTGAACATATTTCATTCTAAGAAGAAAGGTTCATAAAAACGTTTCTTCGATAGCTTGCAAAACATGTCAAGCTGAGTGAAACCTTCCATATACTTTAATGCAGTTCTTAGTTATTGCTTTATTAATTTAACACAAACTAACATTAACCACTACTTAAGTAACAGTTATTGTTTTAATTTAATTAATTGATAATAAGGCATCTTATAGGCTAACTGCAATCAGTTAAAGAAATACCACTTCCACGACCGATTTCGTTCCTATTAGAACTATTCAGGTGGACTCAGCTATTGAACCGACGATCACATAAATTGCTTCATGCGGTTTATACCACTCCGCCATCGGTTCTGTCAACTGATGCTGTTAATTTTAAGGTTATATTATGCACGCTCACCACTGTGAGCTGAATGCGATATATGCTTTAATTTCCAGCCAAGCCAGTGCCTTTATTACGCTAAATTCTGAAAGCTGTAAATGAGGATTTTAGGCCAATTAAATGCTGAAGATCTTTTTTTTCTTGAATTCAACTTTTTGAAAGCAATTGTTTTGCTAAAGCTTGTGGAGCAATCTCATTTTCTCTTGGTTTTTTGGAACCGGTCATGAAAGTGGTATTTTATTCAACTGATTGCAGTTAGCCTATAAGATGCCTTAATATCAATTAATTAAATTATTATCTGAACAGGCTAACACCAGCTCCTGTAATTCGAGTTATTGCTTTGTTCTTCAGTAATTAGTTGAATAATCACTTCACCTTGGTTTTATGAATTTTGAAGTAATCAGTTGCACTGTTTTAGTTGAGAATGCTTGCAGCTATTGGCAAAACGTATTAATGAAATAGTACCGGTACAGCAGTTCAGTGGTTCTGATTTTTTTGTTTGAGAATCGTCAGAAGATCCCAATTGTTTGTTCCTTATTAGAACAACTTTGATTTAATAGGTGCTTATGTTTATATCTATATTGAATCATAACGTTTGATTGTCTTATTTCAGTCAATAACTTTGCTTGTAAGCAGTGTTTGATGTAGTATGTTTAAAGTTATTTGTTACTACAAAAAAGCGAACTCGATACTAATCATTTCTCAACATGTTCATTTGTCCCAGAGATCTGAGACAGGTAGTTAGAGTGTTTCAATCGTCATTTTTAAGATTTTTTTACCTTTAAAGGCGAAACCGTAAATGAGTGCCAAGAGGATAGGCATTACGAACAAAAAATTAAAAGATCAATTAAAGATGAGTCGTTTCCTCATCCGACTTTGCAAAATTACCCCAATGAAGACCAGCAATAGCTTACAGAAAGAAATGGCTTAGATTGGAGTTGGCTAAGTTTAAGTTCTGTGCGCATCAATCTCATAAATGCTGGCACAGACTGGCAAGACGATTCCTAAAATAGAAAATTTTGACAAAAAATACGATGAAAAAAGAGCGAGAGGAACAAGTCTGTGGCTCCATGCATAAACCTGATAAGCCACATTTTTTACAAAAATGAGTTAGCACCCTGACACCAGGACTTCTACTCAATATTTGATTCACAAATTTTTTCAGCGATTAAAATTGAGTGAGTAAAATGTTATGATAATTTTTTTCCAAATACAGCGTTCCCTCGCTACTTCGCGGTTCAAGTTTCGCGGCTTCAGTGCATCGCAGTATTTTAAAAAAACTTTTTTTGATTGGTTGCGTATGACATCGCTGATTGTCTGCGCATAATCACGCCATTCTCGTTCACCTAGTTAACTGTGTCTCGTGTAAATTAGGGTTGTAAGTGTTGTACAGTACATTATTTGTGATCGCAGTACTGTACAGTTAACCTTACAATGACAGTATCGGATCGTGTTTAGAATAAACAAAACAGAAAACATTTCCAATTTTCCGTGTTCTTTATCCTTCAGTTTTCAGAAGAATAAGCGTTCATGAATACTGATGTGTATGAATATGTGTCGATAAGTAAGCGTTCATGTACTGCATACCTATAATAGCCCAAAGGCGCCGGGAATGTTATAGTACCGCCACTTTGCGGTTTTTCACTTATCGCGGTGGGTTCTGGATCGCATTAACCGCGATAAGCGAGGGAACACTGTATTGCTGATATTATATTTCACATTTTCCGTGCATAAACCTGAAACCCACAAATTAAGATGGCGGCTCTTTTGCAAAGTGCTGCAGGAAGTCCGAAAAGAAAGCGTAAACTTCGGCTTAATGCTGTACTGGAGCTAGTGGATAATAGTAAGTTTATGATTCTCTTAAATTATACCTTTTGGCAAGATATGTGCTGAAAGTGTGTTGGATGTTGGGTATATTTGCTGTGAAAAGTGCTGTTCTATGTGGTTCTGTGTCTGACTCTGCTGAATTGCCTGGAATTCTAGATCTACCTCTGAATAAGGATGTTCTATTTAAGGATGTTTTTGCAATGGAACCTTGGCTTAATCCAAGCAAGGATATAAATGGAAGGCTTATTTTGTTAAAACTCAGAATGGGGTCTCAAATTAGCAGTACAAACGGATCGACATCAGAGAGTATCAATACATAACAGCCAACAGTTTGCACTCAATGTGACAAGAATAATAATGAAATGAGTACCATTTTTTAATAGACTGCTCTGTTGGTCAGATTGATTGATAGTATTATAGTCTCATCTCAGTTAGTTTTGTCATTTAAAGGGAAGTGGCGACACATCTAAATTTAGATTTTTGATGATGGGTGGTGATTATTTGAATATTGTAAGTCACATTTTCACTTCTTTAAAAGCATTATCTTTTAAGCTCGTTAATGTTCAGATAAAAAATCAATTAATTAGTACTCACGAGCTGATCAAGTTGTTTTAATTCCTGTCTTGGGTTTGCGTTAATATCTTTTAGCCACACTAATTATAACAAGTCAGATGATGTTGATGTGGTCGTGGTCAGGGGAGTCATGAGTCATTGGTATGGTCAAGGGAGTTATGCACCAGCTTGCTCATTCGACAGCGTTTTAAGGTGACTGATTAGAGTTTTGATAATTTTTTCCTCTTTCTTCGCATTGATGCATTTATGAAAGTTATACCTCATACTCATACCTCTGATCCTAGACAGTGGTGGGCACTAGCGGCCGCTATTAGCGCTGCTAGGGTTGTGTTAGCGTTTGCTTTAGCGCCGCTATTGTCGTTGTGAACTAGCGACAATATTAGTGAGCGTTACTTTTTGTGCATAATAGCGCTAACGGAAGCTGCGCTAATTGTTTCAAAAGCAGTTGCCGCAAGCACTAAGCCCGCCCCTGGTCAAAATGATCACATTTATTAACCACACAACACCAAAAAAACAGACTAAAACATTATAAAACTAACCCTAACCCTTAATAACTAGCACTGGGGGTAAACGTCCTAGGGGGTATGTTGCCTATGGGAATGCAAATCGATTGCTATGTTGCTCTCTAATGCGACATCAAGCGGGTTATTTGTGAAATACAACACCGCCATTCTTTCCACTGCAACAGCGGAAGGCCTGTCTTTATTAGGGAGAGATGTGCTGAAGCAAAAAGCAATCTGAACTCAGCGATCAATGGTGGATATACAGAGTGAGGCAAGTGAAGCACTTGCCTCAGGCCTTCCCTTTTTGAGGAGCCCTCTTTATGGCTTTACAAATTGTCGTAAAACTTTATTAGCCTTTGGAAAAGAATATACCGCTACGTTCTAACTATTTTTTTTATCATCCTGAAATTTCCAAGCTTGAAATTAAAGGCACTAAGCACAAGACATATTTTTGTGTTTAGTGCCTTTAATTTCAATTTAGCGTAATCAACGCAAAATCAATGAAACTGGAAATGTTAAAAACAAGACAGTACAGTATATTGATATTTCCCTGACGTCATAAAAAGTATCTGCAGAAATCATCCAATATTAGCCAATGAAATAACTGGTTAGTAAATCTCAGACGCTGAGGGGGCATGATGAAAACGTACCCAAGGGCCCTAAATCCATCACATGTCAGCGATGAAGATTTTGAGATGCTCATTACTTTGAAATAACTGTATTTTAATAGACTTGAATATTTGTTTTTGTGTTGTTTTTGCGACAATAAGTACATTTGTTAGTGTTATCTTCTGGTATGCTAGTATCTCCTCAGCTGGACTGAAAAAAATGACTGTTTTTACATAGTAACATTTTGAGTAAGATTCGAATTTTTGACCTCTGCTTTTTGCGCATTAGCAATTAACGGCCGTTGGTTTTTGGAAAGAACTAGGGTTAGCGTTTATCGCCTTAAAGTTAAGAGCGTTTAGCGGATAGCGGTAGCGGCCTATTCTATCAGTTTTGGACACAGTCCCCAATACAGCTACACAAGGTTTGAGATTTCAGAATTTAGATATACTTATTTGCAAGGTCATCACACCATCAACTGCTAGCCTCTAGATTTAGGCACTAAGCCTTCTTTATGTTGAGTGCATAAGGTCACATTCAAATGCAACTGGATGCACATCTACATTTATGATTAGCTATTGGCATTTTGTTGAAGCTCGATCTGCTTATAAATACTTCTATCAAAATTTTGTCCTATGAAATACCAGAGGCGCAGTAGACATTTCAGCTTTGTGCTCCTGATAAAACCAGGGTTTTTCAGTTACGGCCCAATGGACCCTTTTATTTTAGATAGTACTTTTTATTTGTTTACCATGCTATGCTGGTAAAAATCTGTTACTTATTATTTTTATTGCAGTATTGTAAAGTTAGAAGTGTGCAAATACACCCTATTTGTTAAAAAGTAAAGGAAAAAGAGCTTGAGAGGAGGAACGATTGATAACAAAAAGACAGATCTAGTGAATTTCAGTAAACTATTTAGTGATGCAACTCATAGAATTTATCATAGCAAATGTGGCTTGCAAATGATGACCAAAAATCAGTTATGTGGATGAAAAGACCACGATTTAATTTTTAATCTTTTCCAATCTTCCATGCAGACATGATATATGCGTTTTCTAATCTGAGTTATTTTATTTCCTGTTTTTAGATACTACAGTAGAATCAAGACCTAAAGTTGACCTTAACACTTAGAAATGGACCTATGGCATTCACTTGAGGAAAGCAGAACTGTCAGCAAACTGCCAGTCCCATATTATGTAACAATGCGACTCATTATAGTAGGTCGAGCTGGCTGAATTTACGTAATGTTTATCTAATACGTTTTATTTTTATTCTTTGCTTTAGTTTCTTTTTTACTTTTTTCATATGGGCTATGGCCTTAAAATCTCTTCGAATGATAATTGAATCTTTGTTACAAATTGAGCTTAGCTTGAATAATAAAACTAAAATGATTTGCCAAATAATTTTTTCAATGTACGAACTTGATATGTGGATTATTAGGTTCATGCACGGAAAATAAAAAAAAATCATATCAGTTTTTTTAATTTGCTTTACAACTTTGTTCGTATTGGTGTTTATCCGACGCTATGGCGTAGTGGTTAGAGCGTCCGCTTCGCAGTCGGTAGACCTGAGGTTCATTCCCCTTGTCGAGTCATACCAAAAGACTACACGTTGAGTGCTGCGTGACCCACCGGTGGGTCACGCAGCATTTTCGGTATAGTGCCGCGTGACCCACCGGTGGGTTACAGTGCAAAGCTGATTGTGGCACATAAACAATTATCTCTTTACTTGTGTGCCACGTGACCCATCGGTGGTCACACAACGTGAAGAAAAAAAAAAGTCGTTTCAAGATTAGTATAAAGAAACAATAACATCTGAATCAAAATTTCTAAAAAAAAACAACTCCAAATGCAATGGCACCATAGTACAGGGCACAAAAAAACCAAAATTGCATCTTGGCACTCAACGTGTTAAAAAATGGCCTCCGCAGCTTCCCTGCTTGGCGCTCGGCATTTAGGGGAGGTTGTGGAGAAGAAGCCGGCAAGTTCGCTTGTTGTTTACTTGGGCAAGGCACTTAACGGGACGCCTCCACCTTTATGTGGAAGACAGGTGGCCCATAAACCTCGAAAAAGGCAACTCCCAAGCGAGTGCGGACTTCCCGTCTAAAATATAGCAATACAACTCGCTTTCTGGTGAATGGAGGATAAATATGGCAAATAAAAAAAAAAAAAATCAATTAAAATAATTCACGAATAATTTTGTAAATATACTTGACATAATAAAAAAAATTAAATGTCATTCTACAGCTTCATTTGTGTTTTACATCCCTTTAAAGTTTACTGCATTTTTCTCAGTTTCATTGTCGAGTGGGTTATCAGGTTCATGCACGGGGCCACAGAAGTATAAAAACAGTGGACTGTAGAATATCTGAGCTAGGTTAGTCTAGAAATTGGCCAGATCTACCTTGAATCAAATATTTGTCCAGTATCGTCAAAGCACGATAGCGTAAAATAAACTACTCAAAAAAATTAATGAGATGATAAAAGGTTTAAATCAGCTCTGACGTCACTACCCTCAAATAGTTAATAACTGCCAAACATTAGTGAAGTCTAAGCTAAGTTATGTTGCCGAATTTCTAAAAAGAAAGAGAGGATTTATATATTACTGATAATTGATGTTGAAACGCTGTGATTTAAATAAAACCCCTAAAAAACTCAATGTATAACGAGTTTGCAATATTGTTTCTCCAGAAATTATTTATTTCATCTCGTATTCCTTTTAGTGTTGTTTTTTGGATTATTGACAAGTTTATTTTGTTGCTTGCTTATATTACAGTTGTCGTCGTTAAAACATTGTGATATTAATTTATGTTCATGCGCTTTGAAAATTCTTTTGTTGTTTTGAATAAGCATTAGGGCTTGTAATATCTTAAAGCGCTTTCTTTGTTTAACACAAATTTCTTATTTATGACAGTTACAAAGGCATTTCATTTTTCAAAAATAGCGAAAAATAAAAGCATTTTGGTATTCTTAAAAAACTGCAGTGATCCAAGTGATAATGCATTACGCTTTATATATTGTTTACTAGCTTATTCATAATGATTAAGTTGTTGTAGGCTAGATCAGTGGTTCTCAAACGTTTGGTGTTGTGGAGCCCATGAAGAGGTTGGCTATTATTTACGGAGCCCCACAATAAATTTCTAAAAATAAAAACAAAAAACCTTGTCACTTACCGATTGATGTTAGCAAAGTCAGTATTTTAATAAGTAAACAAATAGCTCGCGGAGCCCATAGGGTTCTCTCGCGGAGCCCTGGGGCTCCGTACGGAGCACTTTGAGAACCAATGGGCTAGATCATTTAACTACATGTTTGCTTACACTACACTCATCTTTAGCGGACCATGGCTCATAAACGTAAAATACATGTAGCCTAAATTAAAATCCATTAAATTTTTAAAAATCAAACGGTGATTACAAACAGATTGTTACCCAAAATAAAATTTCATAAAATAAAAAATATAAAAACGCAAAAACATTAAAACTTGGATATTGACAAGAAGCGAATCCGCTGCAGCATGCTTTCCATTGAGAGGAGAAGCGATAAAGCGTAACTAGTTCTCAGACAGGTGTTGCTGCACTTCATTCATCAACACATATTTAATTTTCAAATTATTTGTCTTTAAGACACTTTTTGCACCTGTTGAGCTTCGTAAGAAGATTAAAAGCTTTGGCGTTTAATGTTAGGTTTAATAAAATTTTGTCTATAATCACCACTAAGTTTATTAAAAGTTGAAAGAAAAGTTTTCCCCTTTTTGATATCCACTAAAATCTAATCAGTTTTGTGAGCCAGTGCAAGTTGTGCTACAACAGACTGCAGGTTCAACTCTTTTGAGAGTTTGTGGAAAGAGTAAAGTAGTTGTAATAGTAAAGTCTTGGTGTTAGTAAGATTTTTGACATTACGGTTGGCTTGCAGGTCAAAAAACTCTTTTTCAAATAAAGTTGTGCAATTTGTTGAATAAAGAATGTGTCGGTCTTCATTTGAAAGATCGCTTACTCTATGGTTTGTAATCTATCCCAAATTGAAATTTTTAAAACAGAAAAACTTTTTTGTGCTATTGTGAAAACAAAAGCCGAAGCAATCTGAAAAACGATATTTAACTTTACCCTATACAAACAGAACGGCTTTCTTGCGCTTGCCTTATCACCTATTTGCCTTGTAAAGATAGGAGTATTACAATACTTAAATTTTCCAATAGAACAAAAAGGTACCTTGCTATCTTTCTCTCCATCTATGCTTTGTGTAGCGCTTAGTAGGGCATGCTGCTTGTCCCCACCTCCTGCCTGCCACATGATGAAAAAATTCCGTAGAGTGTTTCTCTTAAGGAAACAAAAAGTAAATTTTCCTTCTTTTTGTCCCCACCATTCCTTTCCTGGTGTCAAACGCAAAGCAGGGAAACTGTGAACTCCACGTGAGGGGGAAGCTCTAAACAATACGACTTTGAAATGACATTTCTATTCTTATCAAATAGAAATATAGAGATTTGATGATTCTATTTTTCCTTTTCTTTGAATTGCTGAGTTTCAGGCCTATCTGGTTGCAAACGGCTTGCGCAAACATGTTAAAAATTATGCCAACTCTAAAAGCATATTAGAGCACTTGTTCGTGTCTCAATGTGTTGTGATATGATGAGGAAGTTGTCATTACTGATGATAATTAATCAAACAACAATGCTTTCTATAGACAAGGAATATTTGTTAATGCTGATGGAGTATCCGGTTTTGATGCTGAGAGGAAGCTTGTTGCCGCTCATTCGCTTTGTTGAACTCAAGCTTTATCAACTAGTTGATTGCAACCACACATCAATATCAATAAAAGTAGGAATAGATTGTCAAAGCAAGTAAAAATATCAAAATCTTTTTGGTAAAGTGTTTGCAAAAGCTTACAACAGCTTGTACCCCATGTTTTTAACGATCTATTTCTTGGAAAATAAGGACTTTACATGAAATAAATCGTTGCATTCATTCGGTGGTTTTTTCATTGATTGTTGCCAGCTATCAAACTGTTTTAATACATTCTGCAAGTACATAGTGTAGATGTCCGTAATATTGTTTAGGCAACATGTTAAATAATTCTGCAAAATTAAAGTTCCCATGCGTATTATAAGCTCAAACAAGGGGATGGAGCTAGAAGGACTAAAGCTATTCCGCCTTAACCATGACTTTTTGCAGTAAAGATCTTGATTTCCTGATAACTATCGTCCTATCATCTTATTGAATTGTGATTACAAAATTATCTCATAAATTTTTAATAATCGTATCCAACTGCTGTTGGAAGAATTAATTGAGCCAGAACAAAAAGGTTTTACTAAGGGCAGATGCATTGGTCACAATATACAAGTATTATTGGATTTCATTGACTACATAGATAACGAAAAACTACTTGGGGTGGTGCTGTCTTTACATATATGCAAAGATTTCGACTCCTTGCAGTGGAAATTCATTTTCAAGCGGTTACGGATTGGGTGCCAATTTCTTGACATGAATTAAGTTGATCTATAAAACTCCAAAATGGTGGATGATCAATAGTAACTACTTGTCCCCCTTTTTTAATGTTTTAAAAGGTGTCCGCCTAGGAGACTTACCCTTTATCACCGACCATATTTACTCTAGTTATGCAGTTTCTAGCTAAAGCCTTGATCTAATTTACTGGTGTTATACTTGCAAATGATGTACTAAAGGTATCAATGCTTGTGAATGACACCGTACTTTTTTAAAAGGTTTTCACCACCAATTTGAAAGGGCGTTTGCACTACTAGACGAATCTGCCTTTTTTCATGTTGTTGAGTTAATTTATCTAAATTACAAGCCTTTTTTGGCGGTAAGCAGCAAGAAAGCAGAAAACCTTTTCACAATACGGATTGACGTGGCCTTGTAAATACTTTCAATACTCAGGTATGTGGATACTTGTAGGAAATATGATTAGAAATGATACATGTTTGTTTCGACGAAACTTTAAAGCTGCTGTACGTACATAAAAACTGTTTCCATTATTTAATCATCTAGAGATTTAATTTATTACGCAAAGTCACGATTATAAAGCTTGATCTCTCACAACTTATTTATGCAGTAGCAAATACACCTTGAATCATCCCAAACAAATTTCTAAACACCTAATGTACTTTGCAAGCTCATTTGGGGATATGATTGGGAAATAATTGCTCGTAAAACTTTGTGCGCAGATATTCAAGAAAGTGGAGCAAAATGATTGACATTACAACCTACTTTACTGCATTACAAGTAAGGTGGAACTATTTTGCTTTGACTGATAATTTTTTGTTTCAATGAAAACTAATCCTGCAACTTCTTTTGGACAAAAATTGTGTGCATGCTCTTCTAAAGTCTAATATGATAATACAACGTAAAGCCATTTGATCATTTTTTCTTTTGCGCTCCCTTGCAATTTTAATTTAAACGCTCAAAAAATTCTTCACCAACGCATTTGACGAAGGAGACACTTTTTTATGGCTGAATATTAGAGTAAAATATAATGGGACACCTTTTCACGTAAAACAGTTCTCCAAAGCTGGTATTTTGGACGCTAAGCCACTAATTAACTACAACGAAAACTTTAAATAATACAACGACTAGGCGTAGGAGTTTGACTTATCAACTGACAACGTTTATTTCATTAGTTACATCAAGTTAGCATCAGCTATATGTTTACTGCAGTTTCAAGTATGACTGCCAGTCATTAACGTCTGCCCCAACTAGCCAAAGCATTTACCAAGTAGTTCACGATGCTGCCGGATCGTTAGGTATAATACCCAAGTCTTTTTGTACTTTGTTGTATGATGCTGCATGATGCATGGTCGCTGCCGGCGCACCACTGAAATTACTGCATTCTAAACTGCTTCGTACAAAATAGCAATACGAAAGTTTGATTGAGCTGACTGAAGCAGAGGAAAGTACGAAGTGCAGCATGAAGAGGCTTCTCAAGCTAATCAAGAACTTAAATTTGAAGAAAACTCTATTATAAATAATATTAAGTGTTACATTTCATAAGTACTGTAAAGTAGAAAAGTGACATCCCAAATAATGACAACGGCAAGGCCGATTTTTTTCTGCTGAATACTGTCTGCCACATCACTATTAATCCACTACTGCTTTGGTGGAAAGAAGTTAATCAATGATGGAAAGCTTCATCCAAAAGACAAAAAATTTGCCGCTGATTATTTTAAACACATCATGATTGTGCATTTTAATTCTTCTCGGGGAGAGGATAATTGTGTTGCAGAAAAAGTGAGGAGATATTTTAGTATTGGTTGTGTTATACGTATGTTATTGTTGATATTTTTCACAGCAGAAGTCAATAACAAAGCTAATTAATAGTCAGATAATCAAAATCAATTTTTATAAGCTTTTAATTTAGTGTTTGCGTTTTTAGAGTCAGCAAACTCTTTCTCTGATTGTGATTTTACCTGCTAAAGACTAAACATGTGTTGACTTAGAGTGTAATAGCGTATTAAACGTAAAAAACTGCTTTGAAAACAAGTTTGTATTTACTGCATATCCATTCTTGCAGTGGGCTATTTTTTATTTATTTATTTTATTGTAGACACAAAGACAAGAACACAAATACAAAAACAAAAGATAAAGCATATATACTGTACAATGTCTAAATTATATTAGACAAAAACACAAAAATAAAAACAAAAGATAAAGCCTATATACGATGTCTAAATTTAATTAGACCATTTCTTGTAATGAAATTGCAATTTGTTATTCTTAGCAATATAGTATTCTGAAACTTTATAGAGTAAAGTTGTGACTGGAATCAGTCAATAGTAGAACTCACACTTTATCAACAAATTGATTTCACTAAATTAGCATTATCAGTGTTCTGCAAAGCAACCGCAATGATAAATTATATATACTTAAGTCAAATTGAACGGACAGGCTCACAAAACTAACTCTATAATAAACCGAACTGACTGCAACAAGAAAACACTGCACACTTTAAGCTGATACAACGATATGAAGTTTTCCTAACCGGAGCTGCTAAGTAACTAGAAAATTTAACAGGTTGCCAGAGTAATACATATGATAACGATTATGATAAGGTATTACTAATAATCAGATTACGTAAAAAATGTAATAATGAAATACTGCAGGCGCAACAAACAGTTTATATAGAAGAAGATACCATTACAATAAACTTTACTCTAAAGTTTCAGTCTATTGATATTCTTAATGGAATCGTCATTTATTAATTTCACTTGTATGGAGATTCTCCTAAAATCATTATGATTTATATTCTTCCAATATAGTATTCTGATTGTTTTAAAGATTTAATTGCGTCAAAGCACTGGAGGACATTGGGTGTTGTTTTCGAATATTTACACCGGTAGATCAAGAATCTCGCCGATAAAAGCATCAGGTTGACTAGTTGATCACCAACATATGGTGCATGAAACCCAAACAGTTTCTGAAAGTTATTCGAAGAGACATTAATACAAAACCTTGCTAAAATTCAATCATATACATCATTCCAGAAAGCGTCAGCAATTTTGCAATCACAAAATAAATTTAGTTTATTTTATCAAAGTTTCCGGTTCTTCACGACAAAACGTGCATAAATTAATTATCAGAAGCAATATCAAGAGCGTACAGTTGTATATTAGTAACAATTAATCTTAAATTTAATCTGATTTGAAATGACCGTAGTTTAGTTTCACTTGTGGCACAGTAGTTATTTTCATAAATAGTTGACAATCAATTGCATCGGATGGAAGTTGCAATATATCACACCGTTTTAGTTAACAAGTAGTACTTTAACTTTGTCTCTCAAAAATTTATATGCGGTCTTGCTTGAGCTACCCAGACCAGCAATCTGTTGTTTTGTAGTTTGCTTAAAGTCAGAAAAAGCATAAGAAGTTTCATGAGTGTTACTATTTGTAGCTGTAATCCAGACCATTGGGATAGCTGAAAGGAGTTTAATATACTTGATAAAGCTGTGTTATTTGGGATCAAGTCAAATGCTGACGCCACTTCATCGTATGAGGATAATTCATAGTCCGAGTTAAGCAGCTGAAAAAAATCAAAAATTCCGGCTTTGCAAAATTCTTCAACAAGCATTGGTTGATTTCGATATTTAACCGCTTTATCAAACCATAAATATTTGGAATCATTGTCGACATTGGTGAAATGTTTTAAAGTTCTTAAAGTGGTAAGGGTAAAGCGTCAAAAAGCCACCCTACCCACTAGCATGCTATTTAACTTCACATTACCACGTAAAATGCAGAAAAGAACATTCTCGACAATACATCAGTTTTCAAGCGATTTCCAACTGGATTGGTAATTATTATCAAATAGTTTAAAAATGAAGTTAAACCTGAGAGAAAGTAAATACTGCTTGGTATCAATCGTTTTACCATCTCCTTCTTTCACATCACAACATAGTTGAGAACGACCAATCTTTTGCCATTTGGAGCCTCAAATAAATTTATACATAATTTGATTGAGTTTCTTACGAAAATTTCTGGCAATGTTACCGTTAAATAAGTGGCTTTATACACAATTTTAGGAATAACCAGATTTTTAGCATGGTAATGTTTCCTAACAACGTCAGATCGCGAGATGACCAAATGTTTAAAATTGTTTGCACTTCTCGCGTTATACTTGGACAGTTTTTGCTGAAGAGTAAATTGTTGTCACAGTTGTTAATCGGTATATTAACATCCAGGTGTTTGACCAGATTTTGATGCCAAAATAAGCTGCTAACGGAAAAAGGTTGAGACACGTTGCCCTTACTACATCCAATATAAAAAGCATTGGACTTGTTCATACTGACTTTGCAGCCTGATTCTAGCCCGAATGCATTTTAATATCAAAGGCGTAGTTAAATTGCAAAGCACTTCCATTAAAAATAATAGCAACATCGTCTGCAAACAAAGATATTTCAAAGGTCTGTTTATTTAACGTAATGCCTTTATATTGCCTGCTCTGACGCAACACGATGGCTAAACACTCAGTGCATAAAATAAAAATAGTTGGAGAGAGGGGGTCTCCTTGCTTTACTCCCTTTTTGACATCGAAAAGGGGGCTTAGAAAATTATTACTTACAACACGGCATTTAGGATTTTTGTATAGAACTCTTATCCAGTCAATCAAAGAATTACCAAAGCCATAACATTTTAACATAGCAAAAATAAAAGACCAGTTTAAAGAATCAAGCGCTTTGTGTAGATCTACTAATAATACAGCGCGTGGTATCTTTTCGTGGTTTGCGTAATTAATAATATCAAATAGTAAACGAATGTTATCTTCAATGTTTCTGGCTTTCATAAAACTATTTTGTTCTTTTTCTGTAAGGTCATTCAAGAAAGAGCGTATTCTGTTGGTTATAACTTTGGATATGATTTAATAATCACAATTTAACAACGTAATTGGCCTGTAGTTGGAGGCAGACAATTTGTCTTTTTCGGGTTTAGGCAATAATGTTATCACACCCTCATACTGGGATTCACTCAATTGGTTGGTAAGTTTTGAAAAATCAAGACATTCCATAAATAGACTCTTAATTTCTCTCCAGAAAGTTTTAAAAAATTCAATAGAGAAACCATCAAGACCTGGAGATTTATTGTTGGCTAGTTGAAGAATGGCGTTCTGGCATTCATTATTTTATCAGTTAAAGGCTTTACGCATTTGGACAATTTTGCCTTGTTAATACTTGGTAGCGGTAACGTTCATATAAAATCGCAACAATCTTTTTCACAGCATTGTTGATTTTCAGAATATAAGGATTCATAAAAGGTTACAAGTTATTTTAAAATATCTTCTTGTTTGTCAATCAATCTACCTTGAGCACTGCGTAAGGATTTGATGGATTTTTTTCTGCATGTCATTTTTCCAAATGGAGAAAATACTTAGTATTTTTTTCCCCGAATTCCATCCAACGGGTTCTACTCTTGTAATAGCGCCTTTAGTTTAAATTTCTATTAGCTTATTGAGATCGTTTTGAGTGTGATTTATATTACTTAAAATTTTGTCTTTTTCCTTTGGATCACATCATAATAATTTTGATTCCATGACATCAAGTTTTGATTCTAGTGCTGATTGTTCTTTGTTGAGGTCTTTTGTAGTAAAGAGCAGTACTTAATAGTTTCCCATATAATTACACATTTAAGAGTTTCTCACCTGATATGAGGTGTAACATGTCCTTTGGGTTTGTTGTTTTCTAAAGCTCTGATCAGATTTTTAATGAGCGCTACATAATCATCATTTAGCAAAATAGAATTATTAATTTTCCAGTATCCTTTGCCGCGTTTCTCCAATCGCTTTTTAATCGTTAATAAGACAATTTTGTCATCTGACTTAATGCTTTCGCAGATGTTGGCTGATTGTATGTGCTGGCGCACCCCATTTAAAGTAAGAAAAAAAATCAAATCCTTGTGGCAGTGTATGGTCGTGACTGATATCTTGTAAAGCTTTTTTTTAAAAGGATTAAGCTCTCTGAAACCCTCACATAAATCAAAAACTTTGAGATATGATTTAATTTTTTCTTTGGATAATTGGTTTGTGTGAATTGGGCCCCCATCCATATCTAGTTTATTGTCAAGTACTAGATTCCAATCCCCGCCTAAAACCAATTCATGTTTGGAGAAATATACAACTGTTGAAAAAAAAGCGTCCAAGAAAGTTGGTTCATCCTTTGTTGGGGCATAAATGTCGCCGAATACGGTTAAATCACCCGCCCTGTACCTTAGTGACCGGTAGGTGACGATTCTGCGACTTAAAAATTCACTCGGTAGAATTCAACGACTAGCTTCTATGTCTTATCCCTCGGCCTAAGGACTTACGCTTGAGAAGCTAGGTTGCCAGTCCACTCTTTAACAACACAACTCTGTTAACACATAAGCTGTTGCACGCAGACAATCACCGACACCACTCTTGTAGCAGCAGATAGTCCCCTTCCCTTATAGTAGTGCTTGGCCCCTGCCTTCTAATTCTTCACACTTCTCGCTTGTCTCTTCACCTTCCTTCTTTCTTCTCTGTTTCTCTCGTCTCTCTGTCGTCTCTGAGTTTTCAAAATGACCCACCCGTATATATACTTCTCAGTCTTTCTATCTTCATTTTTCTGAGCTACCCATCCAAGTTTTAAATCTCAGAGCGTGGGTCTTGTAGTGACTTTTAAAATTATCTTTCTTCATGATTGCTAGCGACATTTTGCATTTTAAACAAGACTGCTTTTCTTTTTTGTAGATAGAGAAAAACATATCGGTCCATTCTTTTTGAAATATCCTTCTTTTATCAGCAATCTTTTTTCTTTGCTGACGACATCGAAATACGTTTCGTATAACTCAAAAATATAAAAAAATCCCTTGCTAATTATGTATTTGTTTGTACTAAACGCTGCAATTAAAATAATCAAACTTAAAGTTTGAAATACTCATATGGATTTTAATAAAACACTGTCAAATTGAAACTTTAACTTAATTATAGCTCAAATTGTTATTTAACTTGGTTTTGTTTTCAGGCAACAACTGCCAAAAATTTCTTAGTGCATATTACTTTTTAATATTTACAAGTAACCTAAAAAAGACAACTTGAAAATCAGTAAAATAAAATTTTAGAATATAGCGATTAAGTTTATCAAAATAAAAAAAAAACGATCGAATTCATTTATAAATATTTGAGAACTTTGATCAAAATTTATCCAAAATTAACGGAATAACAAGTAACAATTTTAACCACCAATTAAAACAAAGTTAAAGAAAAATCAGATTAAGACCGGTTGCAATTCTTGCCCGCAAACTTTGTCTAGTGTCTTTACTGTACTTAAAATAAAAAAATCTTTACTTTTAATAAACTTATTCAACAGAATTTTTAGTGCTTAGAAAACCTACAAGCAAAACTCAAGAGAAACAAACTTTTTTGTTCAGTAATTCAACAAAAAATTGTACTGGGTAACTAATTAACTCTAAAACGAAGACAACTAGCTGCAGCTCTCCCTGCGCTTCCAAACATGATTGAACCACCTTGCTTCTTTTGATGGAAGACGGCACTTATGACATGATAGGTAAGAAATTTGCATAATTTTAGCATTCAAAAGCAACAGTTTCATCAGCCCATCAAAACCTATTTTGAATTATGTGATTTTAGATGCTTTGTTTTTCTTTTTTTTGAAATTTTGTACCAGCTTCAGCATGATTATATTCTCTTGTGCGCCGAAAGCCAGTGTTCTGTGGTCAAAGCAACGTTTTGTGTTTGCATTTTGTAACTTTGGAACCGGTATGGCGGGGTTCACGTAAAAATTAAGAAGAGTGTTGATTTTGTCAAAAACTGATTCACAGACCGCATAAAATTCTTCGACGGACCGCATGCTCGTCGCATAAAATTCTTCGACGGACCGCATGCTCGTCACCTCTGACCTCGGCGATAAGAGAAACGGGGCTTGAAACTAATGACGTTTTGAAAAGTAATTCTTGCTGTAACAGGAACAATTATTTCTTAATTTTTTATCTGGTAGTCAATGAGTAAGCACTCACGTTTGTTTGTGGTTACCCCTCCTTTTCCTCGGGATGGAGGTACGGCATGCCGTCAACCTAATTGAAATTATGTTAGGGGAAAGATGGCAGCCTATTTCGAACCAGTCTTGAGTGACTGGTAGCCCCACCACCAACAAGGCGGTCTGCCACTGGTGGGTACCCAAGAGTCGTCTTTTACGACATGCTGGGTTAGCAACTTCACAATTGCAATCCGGTGAAGTACGGGTGGGCCACCTGTCTGCCACATAAAGGTGGAGGCATCCTGTTAAGTGCCTTGCCCAAGGACACAACAAGCAAGCTTGCCGGCTTGTTCTCCACACTATCCTTTTTTTGTGCTGAGCGCCAAGCAGGGAAACTGTGAATACCATTCTTTTAAAGTCTTTTGGTATGACTCGACTTAGGGAATGAACCCCAGGCCTACCGGGTGCGATGCGACGCTCTCATCACTGCACCATCGCGTGGTTGCAAGCACTAACGTTGTCATCATTTTTTTAATCGGGTTGATTGAGATTTATTCGATGAAAGTGTTGATTACTCTACTTGAGCACTGACTCAGATCCATTCCATTAAATAACTTTTTAACCACACGATTTACAGAACCCAAGTCTTTCAACTTTAAGATTTTGTTACTCTACTTACAGCAATTTTTGAAGTTTCTTTCATTGATTTGAAAAGAAACTTGTGCATATCTGTTGTTACAGTGAGTAAGAAATGAGCTATTAATTGTTATTTGCGAGTATGGGCGCATTCGGCGCCGTGGTGCAATGGTTAAATCGTCCGCTTATTAGTCGATTGACCTGGGTTTCATTCCCTTTATCTAGTCATATCACAGTCTTTAAAAATAGCATTGACACATCTCCTGCTCGGTGTACAGCAATAGCAGCAGTGAGGAGAATGGAATATGAAATCAACTTTATTCAGTTATGGTTGTAGAATCTTGTTAGTGGTACATAATTTCAGCATAGCTTTAAAAAAGTGATTTTTTGCCATAAACTTTTCGTCACGCTCTCATCAGATGCGGTATTGTGTCAAAAGTGGAAGAGCTAGAGTGATCAAGTTCTTACATTTCAATAATTCGGACTGTAAGCAATAAATGCGAGCCAATGATAGCGCTTGCATAATAATGCGAGCAAAAGGAAGAAATTTAGTTTTAGCGAAATGCAAGAAGGAAGTGCAGCAGGAGGCCTGGTAGAAACGCTGGAATTTTCCAAACAGTTTGAGTGTGTAAACAGACTCTTTCTTTCTACACAACACGAGTCAATTGGCCATAATTAGGGCAAGTTTATCAACATAGTCGATTATTTGATGGTAAGCTTGAGCGGCGTGGTTTTTTGTAAAAGTTTTGGATACGAAAAGTAGTTTCATACTCTTAGTTTGAGACGTCGACAAAAGTCAATTTTTTACTGTTAGGTCAATTTTTTTTTGGTAATAAAGTAAATTTTTTATAATTGACATTGTTAGTTAAAATGTTTCTTTTGTATTGCCGAAGAAAAACTGATAAACTCATTTAACTTCTTGTTTTTAACTTGCACGGTTTGCCAATTTTTGTGTGATAGTACAGATTGCTGCTTTTTGTTACAATTAAACGATTGTTAGCAAAAAACCAGAGCTAGTATACTGCTGCGCATATTTTAATTAGGACCTTTTGCTAAACGCTTCTACCATTGGCAACCAAAATAGTGCAATTAATTACTTTAAAATTTAATAAATCATGGCCAAGTACAACATTTATGACGTGACAATTCAATTATGAAAGAAGAAAACAATAATTACTTACTTCAGGGTCAATGCTACTTCGTGATAAATTAGTGAAGCAATAACGATTGTTGTTCAATAATCAAAGTTGGACAAAATTTATGTGCGACTGTGTTGCAATCGAATAGTTTCAACAACTAGAAGGCGCAACACTGTATATTTGCTAGGTAAAAACGTTTGCATATTCAAGTTAAATCGAGAAAGAGTGAATAGTTTATTTATGCAGGTGCAGTGTGCAAGCTCACTAATAGATGGTATTTTACTAATCCACAGTGGAATCAACTGTCAAAAGGGTGACGTGACAAATTTATTTAGATTTTACTTCAGTTTGTGATTTAGATTTTTAAAGGATACCAAAGGTTAAAGCTACCAAAACATCTATATTTAATCCGTAGTCAAGACCATCCAGCAGAATTTATGAAAAGTCCCAGCAATAAATTATATTGGTATTTGTGCAGCTCTACAGTTTCTTGTGACAAACGCTTTCTTGTTGAAAGTCATCAAATACATCCCAACACCAAAAAGCGTTGGACAGCTGATTTGAACTAACAATCCCGCGCACTTGCAAACGTTTTTGAGGAGCAGTAGCACCAATTTTGTGGAAAAGGTAACCAGGGCAATTTTGTCTACCGATATTCCTTTGTTCAAGCTAAACAATAAGCGTATCAAAACCTATTTTACGACATTGGTCACAGTTTGCCATCTGAAACTACTTGTAGAAAAACAGTGCTGCTATTAAGAGCAGATGAGTAAGAAACGCTGTACATGACAAAGTTTCATAATTGTTGATGAGAGCACGCTATCTGGCACATAATATTTAGTTATTCCAGTTGGAAGCCTAGAAACACTTCACGTCAGTTATTTGCACAGGTAACACTGACAATCTCAACCATGTGAGCCAAATAGCAACAGCAATACTCAAGCAGTTGACAACGCTGTTAGATGTCTTGGAATCAACTGAAAATTTGTCTGCGCTTTCTTGTTTGATGTTACAAAATACATTGTGGCTGCAGGTGCAGTATCCAAAGCTGTTTCATGTGATAGGTGTAGCACATTTATTGAACAATCGCGTTATGAAAGTCAAATCTCACTTTGAAGATCTTTTTCTTCATGTGGAAGGGCATTCATTTACTTTTGGGATTAGGTGCTGTCAATGGTGGTATTACTTCAGCATCGAGTATCGTCATCCAAAACCGCCAGACCAGCTACCTCTTGAGGTGCCCATTGATGAGGCGCGCTGAGATAGCGTGGTCTGCAGTTTGTTCGGTAGCGCCACTCGCGAAATTCGACGAGGAAGGTCGACTCCATGTGTACATGGACAAAGAAATCTCCCAACCTTCAAGGTATTGATCAGCTAATCGCAAAAGTCAGTAACAGTTAAAAGCAAAACCAGACGAACAAAATGTAAATTTACTACGGTTGGTTGACCCCTCAGCATGTTGTTACAAGATGGCAAAACCGGTTAAATGCTGCTTTATTTTGAGCAGAGAATGTACCTGAGGTGAAAGAGATTGCGGAAAGTTTTGAAAGGTCTGGTATTTTAGTAACTCAAGCAAAAGTTAGCCAGCAAACAACTGCATTAGCCATTCAACTTCTCAATATCAAGGGCCAATGTGAATGTCTAGTTAAGCCTATGGAAGCGATGGAAAATGCCAAGTACACAATCAAAGAAGCGGTGCAAGCAATGCAAGAACTTGACTTTGGAGAAGACACTTGCAACATTAATCGTTGAGATTTAAAAAAAGAATGCAAAATAATGACATTTCTGTACGGTTGAGATCGGCGTGGACAGGTCATTTGGTGGTTTAACTATTGCTTAAATGGTCAAGTCAGCAAATAACTCGTCCACGCCGTTCTCAAATGTACAGACTGTGCAACAAATTGACACTAAACTGGACTGTGGATCCTTCATTGGTTAACATTTTTTCAAAATAAACAACTTGCATCAAAGCACTACAAAGAGAAATTTTGAATGCTAGCAACAGATTGCAGCTCTTTCCCCGTTAATCAGTGCCAATCTGTTTACATCATGATTAAGCGCCTGCTGTTGCGTAGAAAGAAAGAATTTGTTCTCACACTCAAACTATTTTGATATTTTTCTTTCTCAATTGGGAACGATGTTCAGAGAGCAGTCCACCAGTTCACCTTTTTGGAGGGAAATCCGGACATGTGTTTGTCAGCCAAGGCACTAAGCTCTTTTCAAAAGCTGAAAGAACGCGAGCTCCATTTGAATGGTGGTAAATGGGGCAGAATGTTATCACGTGCTTAGCTGTTTGCTCCATTGCGTCACACTCACAAGCCGCAGTAAAGGCTTACTCCATTTGTGCATTGTTGTGCGGAATAGTTCGACTTTAGTTTGACGGCGATTCAGCCGGACCCATGTAGATCTGGAAAAGAATATTTGCGATGGTACAGATGTGACTCCTGCAATGAAAAAATGAAGTCGGTAAATATTTTCCCACCACCCTATGCTCCATTTGTAATCCGCCCATTGTGCTACACCAGTACTTGTTAGAGCGATATTGTTCAGCAGTTCCACTGCTGTAGACACTAATCGGTGTCTCAATTTGAGTTGCCACAGATGCCCGAAAGATGGGGACACTAGTTTTTCGCCGAACAATGTTCTGGCTCATGAACGCGGCGAACTATTAACAGTATGAATTTTTGGCAGCGAAGCTCAGTTGGTTGGGTTCCCGCTAGAACAAAAACATTGTCCTTTGGAGTGGGACCAGGCATCCGGTCGCTATGCGCAAGGCGTCATTAATCAACTTGTCAATGAGGCAAGTGTGAGCACTACGATAACAAACAGGAGCACAGTATTCAGCATTAGAATGGACCATGGCAAGGGCGGCTGTGCGCAACACTGTGGCACTCGCACCCCATCTTGATCCTGCTAGTTGCCTCAAAAGCCCAACGCGAGATGTTAACTTCTTGCGCAGTGACTTCAAATGATCACAAAGCTTGAGTGCTTTATCCAGCTTTATGTCGAGGTAGGTTGGTTCGGCACAAAAAGATAGGGTCTGACCTTCGACAAAAAATTTAAGCTCACTCCGTGCTCCTTATTGTAAAGATGGAAGACGGCCGACATTGTTTTGGCTGTAATGAGCTTGAGCTTCCATTTTTGGAGACAAGAAGATAGAGTTGCTATATCGTAGTCATGAGCAAGAGTCATCTCTAACATCTGTCAGTTGCTTGCAGTGTGCAAGATCGCCAGATCGTCAACATATGCTAACTTTTTGGCGGTTGTTGCTGGCAGATCCTGTAAGTAGATATTAAACAAGGGGGTAGCTAGAACTGATCACTGGGGAACGCCATTCTGAAGACCGAACTAGCTTAATCTTAACCTACTTCGCTTTCAATAACCGGTGATGAGGGTGAAACTGCGGTTGCGGACAGGCTCGATGATCATCGAGATCATGTGTCTTTCCGGCAGAAGACCCAGAAGTTTGTAGGTAAAGCCACTATGCCGTACAGTATCGCAGGCTGCTGTGAGATTGACAAACACAGCACCGGCCTTCTTTTTAGTCAAAAAGCTATTCTTAATTTATTAAGTAAGAAGGGTGACTTGGTCTACGATCGACTTTCCACGTCGAAACCCAACTTGCACTAGGAGCAGCAACGAATGTATAATTGTTTCGACGCGGGCATAGATAAGTCTCTATAAGATCTTGTAACTGGTATAAAAAAAACCTGGTATAAATGCTCCCACATTTCATCTCAGCACGATCTGTAGTTCTTCCCAAGACCACGTGATATTGATATTTTTGCTGCTGCAAAGATGGTGTTGGAGAAGTCCTGGTATGCTTCATCAGCACAGCTTATCAATGTTTTGATAATTCCAGCGTTTCTACTTGAGCTCCTGCTGCACTTTCTTACGTTTGTGCAATTACAAAATCTCTTTCCTTGGGGCTCATCATTACGCAAGCGCTATTTTTGGTTCGCTTTGATTGCCTACCGTCCGAATTATTGAAGTTAGAACTTACTCACTCTTGCTCTTTTCCTTTTGACGCAATACTGCCACTAATGAGAGCATCACGAAAAACTGGTTGATAAGTACAATGGGTCTCAATGATCTGAGCGCGTGTTCACTATTAGCACCAAAGCAGCTTTTAAGCCAGTGTTTCTCAACCTTTCTATGTGCGTGAACCATCTTTGATGTAAAAATTACGTGTCGCAGCCAGGTTTTAATTTCTAATCTAAATCAAAAATAAGAACCTTTTTTTCGGAGATCCGTAATCGAATGATTGTTTTGAAAAAATTTTGAGTTCTGAGTAAGACCTTTGTTATTCGAGATCGACTTTTTCGAAGTCTGGATTTTTTCACTGTCACGCCAAATTGAGAGCAAAGATTTTTAAGTCCTAAGTTTTTGTGTACTTTGGGACCACTGTTATAAATTTATTCTATAGTGGCTTGGCGCACTTAAAATCTATCACATGGTTTGTATACTTGACCTGCAATCTTCAATGCGCCACTAAAATAAAACAGCCTTACCAAATACGATTTCGTGCTTTGTGCACTCTGTCGTTGACGTTATTCGTGACAGTTTCTAAAAAAACGAAACTAGTGAGAATCGGCTCGCATCTACCCTAAGAACAAGAAAAAACAAAACGTACCAAACTGTTTGGCCAAGCTATACGAAGCAACTAACACATGCACAATCATGTACCAAGTTTCTGTTCAACATAAAACAATGAGCAAACCTATGAATTTAAATAACAGTATAAAGTTTTGTGATACTAGCAAACCAACCAAAAATTTTACAAACCCTAACTTGACGGGATCTCGATCTGACCGTCAATCTAAAAGCAAGCCACCCATTATCAGCTCAAAACAAAGAAATGCAATCACGCAATGTAGTAACTTGCAAGAGCAGAGTTACCAACCAAAACTGAAGTCTCGTGAGAAGAAAATATCCAACACTGTTCTGAATGGTGAAAAGTGAAGCCGTGGTTCACCCAAATGTGTGCAGCGGCCTATCGGTTGAGAACGACTGCTTTAAAAAGTTTATTTCATAAACTCAACCTCGGCTACAATTTGCATAATACCCTTGATTGTTACTAAAATTTGGTGGTGCATCTAAAAATAACAGAAAAAAGATCATCATCAAACATGTGACCAGGATAAAACATTTTGCTTTTCTTGAAACTTTGACCTGGCTATGATTAATTTCTTAAACAGGATAATGGTCTAAGTTTTTTATTAAAGTAAAAACTTTGGTTTCATCGATTCGCTCTACGTTTTATCAACTTTTAACCATAACGTATATCCTGTTGGAACGCCTGCTTGAGCACCCGTAGGATGGTCATCTGGCTACGTTAACAGCTGACCTCAATTCCTTTTAATGATAAATATAACATTGCTTCTCTAAGAAATGACTACTTCAAGGGTACGTAAGGCAGAAACTTGTATAAAGGCATCAGGAGTGCTTCGAGAGATGCAGCAACAAAGATTTTTGTTTATTGCAAAGATGCTTTACAAGGTATGTATTACTATATAGTCATTCTTATTGTCTCAGTTTCAAATAATTTGTTTATAGTGACAATTAAATTTATAAGCTTGCCCCTTGTTTGTCAGTCTTGTTATGCTGTTGGGCCACCACAACGGCGAGTAGACTGCTTGGCTCCCAGATCAAAATAGAAGCAATTAGATGGTTTGCCACAGATTTTTGGAGAAGCTCATACCGCAATCCATTTCAATGTTATGAGAAGCATGATGGCTTATAATATTAAACAAATATAATAATGTAAGGCTATGAATGGTTTCACGACTACCTGCTTCACAGACCTGAATTGATTTCTCTTGACGAGGCTTGAAAAAGGATATTTACAGTTTTCCTGCTTGGCGCTTATGACCACAAAGGTAATGGGAACAAGCCTGAAACTGCTTGGCGAAGGCATTTAACGTTATATCTAATGTCTCCATATTTACAGTAGCAGAAAAATGGTGGGGCCAAGCAGTCTACCTATTGTGGTGCCAAGTCAAACAAAGGATTTGCAAACAACACTCAACAGTTTATATAGACACGCCAAAAACAAAGTATCTAGTTCATACAAAGAGATTAAAACATCTTTTTAGTGCTTAAATTTAATTGGGACTACTCGTTTCTTCACCAAATATTTACCAAATGCAAGATTTTACATGAACATATTGTAAGCAAATTACCGTTCGCGTTATGTGAAAAATTATTATTTGCAAGAATATTTTTATAATGTTGTGTATAGTGCAAATTCATGTCGTTTCCAAGAAGCAACGATTTTCACAAAAAGTATTTAGATTGCTCCACACATTGCTTTGCCTTTTGGTTGACCGTAGCCACAAATCAAGCCCTCCAAATGTTTGGTTATTTTCTGTAATTTTATGGCCCTACAATCACAGGTGGTGTCTTTTTTTCAAGAACGGTCTCAGGTGACCAGTTTGCTATGTTGATGTGAAAGGCAGTAAAATAATGTACGTCGGCAATATGGATTAATCGTTGGTGCTGTTTGGAAGCTGATTAATTAAACATTAATTCACTAATTTACCCTAACAAAGTGTTTGTGTGACTGTGGTCTTAAAAATACCTAACGTGTATTATCTAGTGAGGCCAGGCAGTCCTATCAAAACACTGTAATATAAAACCACTAAGAGTATCCCGTTTTGAAACGGCTAATTTTTATATTGCACTTTATAGGTTTTATGTTTGTTTGCTCCAGCCAACGATATTCTTCAAGTTGAAAATACTAACTAATCAATTGGGATGACACTTGTGGCCGCATGTGTAGAAAACGTTAACAATCTTCGAGCGAAAAAGAAATTTTCTGACATAAAAGATGAGTGGTTACTCAAATTGATGCTCATTTAAGAGGAACACGATACGATAATACATTGCTACAAGTCTACGTAGTCAAAGAAATAACCGGAAATAATGAAATGAATAAAGACGAAACGCGGAGATTACAGTATTTTATAGCACATTGAATCAAGTCATCAATGAAAAGACGTGCGTTTTAGCCATCAAAATACAAAACTACAGTATATGCTGCTGTTTCTGTTCTTCAATCTGAAAATATTTTTGGATGTAAAGATTGTGCAGCCTCTTTTGGATTTGGCAGACCGCACAAGTATGGAAGCAGAATTTGATCTTGCTAAGACGTACGTTGCAAGATTCAACAGTGATTAGAAGACAAAGCCAACAACAACCAACTCCTTTCTGAACATTGTGTAACACTTAAGGTGATGTCTACTGTATATGTTGCACCGAAACTAGGAGTCACTCTCGGAGCCTCTACCACAAAGTGTGAGAACTCTTTTTTGTCCTGAAAACTATCATGCGAAATCGCAGGCAATCAATGTAGCGCGTTTGCAAATCCCAACTTGTCCAACTTGCGTTTGAAAGCGACTTGAAAAAAAACTAAAAACTGATTGGAAAGAAAACCTCTTTCCAAAGTTAAGTATCTCAAATCATAGAATGCAGTTATTTTAGTTAAACTCAAGTTGATTTACTTTTGAACTTTGCGGTGTTCTTTGCTTCACAGTATTGGTTCCGCACTTCCGTGTTTTTTCTTAAAAAATTCGTTATTTTAGCATTTTATAAAGTCCTTTTTTACTTGTTTATTCGTGAATCAGTGATTACCAACAGCACAACAATAAGTATTTTGATGCGTCACGTACATCACTAACGTTCCCTGTATTGGTATTATACTGAATTCTTATTACCAGTAGTTCTTTGGTTTAAGTTTCAAACATCATTTCATATCCCAAATTTACAACATCAAACCCATCAAGCTATCACTATGGCGAAGATCTCATCACATTATACAAGGTGGGGCAAAGGTAACACCCTCTTTGTTACTTGAGTTTTCTAGTTGCTGCTTAATTTCCTCTTTATTTTAAAAATACAACGTTTCGGTATCTGTGTTTTCTGATTAATAATTGTTTCTTTTTTAGTTTAGAAAATGTTTATTTACAGTATAAATAAATAGTTTCATACTTAAAAAATACAAAAATAGTATTACTTTTGCGGTATTCTGTATAATTTAAACCGCTAACTGGCTGCGCGAATGCTCCTTGGTTCAGCATAAATTTCTGCATTTCGTTGGTCTTTGCTACAAGTTACAAAAATGTCTTTTCATTCAATAGTACTCAGGCATGCCACATGACTGTACTACCAAGGTATTCTAAAAAGAATTCATTTGCAGATTAGGTATTATAATTTTCCTAGTTGGCATTATAATACAGGGCTTCGCAAAAGTAATACCATTTTTGTAATTCTTTAGTATGAAATTATTTATTTATAAATAAACAATTTTTAAACCAAAAAAAGAAACAAAATTATTAATTAGAAAACTCCGATACAAAAACGGTGTATTTTTAAAATAAAGAGAAAATCAAGCAAAAGCTAGAAAACTCAAATAACTAAACGGGCGTTTCTTCTGACGCACCCTGTATTATAAATTTACCTGATCATCAGGACGCGATTTGTCATATCTATTTCAAGATTATTAAGGTTCGCATCATATGCAATTCAAAACATTCTATAACCTATAATGTCTTTTTGAACAAAAATGGAGAATTTTCAAAATTGCTCAAGATTTACAGCAGTACGAAATCAGTTTAAATATGCAAGATTCAGTCTATTTTAGTGTCTCTAACATTTGGCTTGTGCCCCACCACCTCACTTGCTCTGGCGACCGCACTGCTTCAACTCCTTTGCTAATCATTAACTGCACAAATGTTTCTAAATTCTTAACAAACAAAAATTAGATTCCTATACCAAATCACCAACGTTTTTCTTTTACAGTCTAGTTAAGTAAAAATCATTCCCTAGCATTCTCAAACATAAGCCGCAAAAACAAGCGTTTAGCCAACTATGTATAAAAAATGATAATCAATAACCTAATAAAATACCGTCAAATCTTTACCTAATTTAAATATTAGTCGGATAATTTATTAACATGGGCACTGTAAGAATCACTAACATTTAAGAGCATGAATAGAAAACAAAGATATAAGTAGGATTACAATGAAATAAGTAACTAAAATAACATGGGATAGGAAGTAAATATAATGCAGCAAAGACACAACTACCATTAAAGTTCTTTTTCCGATGGCACGCGTATCAATCTTTAAACTTGCCTTACGCCACAATAAGGCTGAAAAATTTAAATGCATTTTATTGTTTTCTCAAGACGTCATTCGACGATGATTTCAATAAAAGATCCACGCATCGCAAATTTAAATGATTTTAATTTCAATTCTGGTTTGTACTCCCTCTTAGCAAAATTTTAGTTGGGGCACTGCATTTAAGTCGCCAATTATTTTTTACAAACCGTGGTATCAATTAATACTAAAACGTGATTGCAAATATCTTGTTATCGATTAATATCAGTTGGCATCTTGCTGCTACGTTTATATTGTTGTACGTCATTATTGAATCCTATCGGTGTCGCCGGCATACCACCGGGTTCATTTATACTACCATAACGTAAAACGCGATTCGCTGACTTCAATATGGAGATATTGTTTTGCCAGTTTATTCGATTTTACGAAAGAATTTTCCTTTCCAGGAGGAAACAACCTTCGCACATTATCTCACACTAGCAATAATTTAAAAATGATCCAACAACCAAAAAAGCAAGACTAAAATCATATCAAATTTCGATTACGTGGCAGATCGAACGAAGGCAGCTGTTGCAGCAAGTATTGCCTTTTCAATTCGTCATAAGTTTGAGCCCGGTTTCCCTTGTTTATCGCATGGCTTATGTTTGCTTTGTTTCGATGTTCCCTTATTTAGCGTTGTTTCTCGCGCGCCTCGCCCTCTATTAATAGACTTTAGATAACGTCATAGCTTTTCGTACTAAGCCTTACCCCCGATAATCTTTGCCTTTTAATTAATCACTGTTTCCTCCCCAATATAGCTGACCGTTGTTGCCCTCGGAGTCAGTTCAGAATTTGAGTAAATTACTATTAGATTGTATTGTGAGCAACTGTTAATCGAACGCTTACGATCTACTGTTCGATCATTTTTTGGGTCTGATTTCCGGTCAAGCTATAGTAGGTGAGTGCTTCAGTGAATTTACGTTTGTGTAGCTGAGTTATGTGTGTTAATTATTTTACAGAAAACCGTACTGCATCGTTTCGCATCGTACCTTAGTCTAAATTCTTTAATCTACTAGCCACTTCGTAATCCCCTCGTTTTAAATTTATTTCAATTATAATCTCTGTGTGAAACCTGTGGTACGCGTGATTCTAGAAGACAGCATTAGGCCGGACATCAGGCCAGAAGTTTCTGTAACAGCAGCCATAGGCTGCCTAAAGCGGGTAAATCACATCAGCGTAGGCCGATAACACATTTAACAAAGGTAACAAATCAAAATTGCAAACTCTGGTTCAAATCCACTGTACATACAAATCAAAACGAACAAATGATGTTTGATAACGTAACAGTTATCACACTGTATCAAAAATCAATTCAACTACGCTGACTACACCACAAAATATACTGCAAAGAAAACGAGTTGATCAATAAACATGTTTTCAATTAAATGATAAAACAGTTGCAATCAATGGCGCATTTAGGGAGAGATAACGAGCAATAGCCTCCATGTGGTATGACGCTAGCACAAAATGTGGAGCAAGAAAGGTCTTCATTCATGAGAAAAATCTGCGGTTTTAAATACCATATTAGACAAAATTCTTGGTTTAAAATAAATATCTTAAGAGGTTTTCATGTCTATTTGGAGACCAAAATAGAAAAATAGGTCTCCAAAAAGTTTTTCACTTTTTCGAAGTGCTCTTTCCTCCGATTTATTAAAAAATATTTGTTTTGAAACACGCTTTTGCTGGCAACATAGAGGGATTTTTCTTTGCAACTAGAGTGGGTTGAGAGAAATCTTACTATGGTAGTTGCTTTGTCGTATTGTAATATGATCAAGATTTTAGAAAAAAGTTCATAAAATTACAAATGTTATTAAAAAATATATCAACCCAAATTTATATTTTAAGGAAGGAGTTAAATGCTGAGGAACTCAACTCAACTCAACTCTTAAAAAACTATAGCAAACCCTAGTAAATTAAATTTTGGGGTAGAATTTTGAAACTCTGTTACACCTGCCTTCGATGATTAATTTGGTCAAATTCTCACTCGCTTCAAGTACAGGGTGAGCCGTAAGTAGCGCACCAAACATTTAAGACAATTTTGATTATGCAAACGTTATTTTATTAAAAACAAGCTTATCTAAGGAACTGATGACAGGTTATACACGCTGATACAATCACAAATGCTCAAACTCTGTTTTCTCAATAACTCACAAATGCTCACACTCCACGTAATTCCTTGGTTCGCGACTTACGGCCCACCCTATCTAATAGAAGCGCAAAAGCTCTTGTGCAAAACCAAATTTACATTGTTTTTCTTGTTTTGCTTTTTTTATGGAATGGAAAATAAGCTCTCTCTCGCATATAATACCCTAAGACCGCATCCAAATTTAATTACCGGTATGTAAAATGTTTTTACAAAGTTAGTGAAATTAGCAACATATATGGGATTTACTACTAAATGTCGGAAACAATCACTTCAAAACGTGAAATGCTCTTTAAAAACTTGAGTAAATGATTCTCTATATTTTACAAGCTCCTTTGTTTTAATAGATAGAACGATACCAACAACAACAATTTCTTCACACACACTAATTTAATTTTTTCCGACAAAAATGACAAGATATTTCCGCGTATTTCTCATTGTATTAAACCTATTTTATTGCAAACATTTACTGTCAATGCTGAAATTCATTCTATCACCAGATTTAGTTGGCTTCGAATTGCGTTTATCAATTTTGTCACAAGATTTTATTTTGAAGTTGTTAACCACTTGCAATCCACCTTTTGCTTTTGTTCGTAGTACCATGGTTTTGTAAATATTATTCGCATTCGAGTCTTCATCCATTTTTGGCCAGTGAGTAACTGTTGATGAAAACTTATTCGTGCCACTTAGTACAGGCTTAGAACCCTAAAATATATATTGATTTTGATTTAATTCAATGGAAAAAAATTAAAATGTGTTAAATTAAAATGATTTTCGTAATGCGTTATTTCGCATCAAAAATTTGAATATGCTTAGACCACGGAAGTACAATATTTATCACAGCCGGGCCAATTTGACCTGACTAAATTGGACCTCGGGCTAGAGTCCATTGGCCGGTGCCCTTTTTTATCTGTTTTGAAAATTAGCTTATAAAGAAAAAGGATTTTTAATGTAAAGGAATTTTATTTTAAGAGATCAACCTGAAATGGTTTGTGCTTTCACGGTAATAAACTTTTTTCTTAGAAACGTGGCACAAACCACAAAATCTTAGTTCGCGAGCCCATGCTGTCTGCGGGCAGCCGGTTGCTTATTCTTGACATGATATTCAAGCTAACTTGAGTAAATTTGATGTGGAATTAGACTGCATGCATATTTTATAGCTTGCTTTTCATAATTTTCTTTTTTGTTCTACAGTCATGACTTCTGATATATAAAGCACAATTTTGTCTGTACGTGTGTACAGGGCCGGATTAAGGCGGGGGCTGATGGGGCTGCAGCCCCAGGCCCATCCAAAAATAGGCCCACCACTATACCAAGTCAATGAAGTCATAAAAGTTACTGATACAATCACTTTCAAAAAATAGTGAAGGTTTAATTTAGAAGTATCATGGGCAAGGCGTTCTCCATTAGGGGCGAAACTGTGTCATAGTAGGAAGTACTATCAATATTTTAATTGTGTTTTCTTTGGATAAAACATTGTAACCAAAATGTAAACACATTTTAAAATTATGATACAAAATATATCATTATTCCGTAACAATGGCTTTTCCTAAAGCTCTGACATGTTCAATTGTTGCCAGTTATTTCGAAGTTTTGAAAAAAATGCAGACAGGTTTATGCTGGGCAAGAAAAAGTTTAAATAAAAGCAAGTATATTTTCTATAGTCCGGTATTTGAAGAAGGAAGGAGATGAAATTTTACCAAATAGTTTAGACCAGAAGGAAGCAGATGAAATAGTTGAGTGAAATCTCAATTCAAGGAAATTTGTTCCTTAAAATATGAAATAAAAAATTACTTCTAAATTAATTTACAATAGCTAAATGAAATTTATATTGATTCCACAAAACATTTTCTTTCAATATTAAAAACATAAAAGAAAATAATTATTTTTTTCTCTTTTGTTATCGAAAAATATATCGATATTGATATAAAATGGGGGCACATTTAGAAATGATCATTTGCAAATTTTAACTTTTTTTAATTTAAATATTTTAAATATTTTTGCATTTTAAATAATGAAAATGGATTAGATACAATTTCTTGGTATTTTTTGCTTAAATAGTGCACCGCAAGTATTTGCAACTTTTCAAGGGCGCCTTCAGTAATTAGTTTTTGGAAACTACTGCTTTAGAAAAAAATATAATAGAAAAGTAAGACAAGGAGCAAATTACCTTGAATTGGGATTTCACTCAAAACTAAATTTTAAGTTTATAAATTCAGATCGTTCTTGAGTAAACGAAGGTCTATATTTTACAACAGAACTTTATTAGAGAATTCCTGTGTATTGAAATCAAAAAGGTCTGAAATGGCCGTTTTGAAATCGATAGGGAATAGTTACTTTAGGGGAGATAGCCAGCTACACTTATACCAATATTAACTAATCTAAACGTTTCTAATCTCAAAACTTTAGCCAATTTAATAATAAAAATGAAGAAGTATAAAAGCGGTTGGAAAAGGAGAAATGTAGAAGAGAAGCAGAAGATACACTGAAAAAAGTTGTAGCAAAATCAAAAAAGTGACTGATTTTTTTCATATAAGCGAAAGCAACATTGTAGAAACGACGTCCAGTAATGCAACTGCTTTGTGTTCATCTTCTAGTGACTGTATTCCAGAGCCAGAGCCAATTATAAAAATTGTTTCATGGGAACAAATTTACAAACCAAGTCATCTAATGTTGCTGAGGATGAAGCGCATAGGGTAAAAGAAACTATTTAACACGACATGGATGATGGATGCTGAGGTGTAATTTCTGACCATCTGAGAGATTACTGCGGCCAAGTAGGAATTTTAGAGTTTCAACATCTTGATGCAGATTTTTCTACTTCAGAGGCAGGTTTTACTGGCGATAAATTCAAACGACGTTGTTCTAAATCACTATTTTGGCGAGAACAATTGAATTGAACGGCGAAAAAGTAAAACGCGAATGGTTGTGCTATTCGCCCTCATCAAAATACTTTACTGCTTTGTTTGCAAAGCTTTTGCGTTTGATTCTGAAAAAATCATGCTGGCATCAGTTGGTTATGGCGACTGGAAGCATGCACCACGCGACCTGGCCAGGCACGAATCTTCTAACAAACACTTAAGCTATCTTTCAACATATATCTCTCGAAGAGCAGAAGGAATCTGACAGAAAATATTGGTACAAAGTATTGGCTCGAGTTTTAAGTGTGATAAAATTCCTATCGTCGAGAGGACTGGCCTTCCGCGGAAGTAGTGAGTTGGTTGGTTCTCCACAAAACGGTAACTTCCTCGGAATTTTGGAGTTGTTGGCAGAGTACGACACTTTCCTTGCTGAGCATATTCAAAAGAGAGTAAACAAAGACAAGAGACATGTTTCGTATTTCTCATCAACTGTATGCGAGGAATTCATTGACTTAATTGCGACAAAAGTGTTAGATATTATTATTTCTGAAATAAAACAAGCAAAATATTATTCAGTGTCCGTAGACTCAACACCTGACATCACAAATGCTGACCATTTAACAATAATTTTTTGGTATGTTTTACCTGATGGTCCCGTGGAACGATTTGTCAAGTTTGTACCCGCCCGTGGACACACTGGTCATCAATTGGCTGATTTTCTTTTCGAGTTTATAGAAGACAATGGGATCAGTTTGAAAGATCTCAGAGGGCAATCTTATGACAACCCTTCTAACATAAGCGGAAAATATAAAGGTATGGAAGCTATAATAAAAGAACGCAACCACCAAGCGGAATATATTCCTTGTGTAGCACATTCCTTGAACCTTGTGGAAAAATGTGCTGCTGAGTGTTGCCAATCCGTGGTCCGTTTTTTAATGTTTGTTCAAGGACTCTATGCTTTCTTTTTAGCTTTAACACACAGGTGGAATCTCCTTACTGATGCACTGAAACCACTTCAATGTCCAACAATTAAGCCTTAGCTTGATAGACGTTGGGAGGCGCGATATGATGCTTTACATGCACTAGGAAAAAGTTACCAAGCGGTTCTTCTAGTCTTGAAGGCAATGTGTGATGACAATGATGAAAAAAAATCAAACTTAAAAAACAGCCAGGGGTTTTGTTTCATCAACGGAAAAGCTTGAAACTGGTATTTTACTCGAGGTATGGTCGTGCATAATGGAACGGTTTCGTAAGACCAGTCAGGCTCTGCAGGACAGCAAAATGACTTTGAATAAGGCAACAAATTTGCTTCAGGGTCTACATGACTTTATTTAACTTCCAAAACTCCAATTTCAAAAATTCGAAGGAAGAGGTCAAGTATTAAATGGCTGTCATCATTACACTGAAGAAATTTCAAGAAAAAAAAGAAGAAAAGTAAGGTTGGATAGCGAAGGTGAATCTGAAGACACATCACTTGATCCATCGAGCAGATTCAAATTAGACTCATATTTGCCAATCATTGGCCAAATTCTTTCGTCTATGAAAACCCGAATAGAAGCTTACAACCATCTTCACAGAAAATTTTCGTTTCTGATGGAATTGAACACCATGCCTAACTGCAAAATTGAAGCAAGTGCGAAAACGTTACTTCCATATTATCCAGATGATCTGGAGGAGTTATTGCCTGAGGAGATGATTCATTTCTCTACACTGATAAAGCAACACCATTTTAACAGCGAATGCAAAGAAATTCAGATGTTTAGATTCATAAATAAAAATGAATTCATGCATGCATTTCCTAACGTATCTGTTGTTTTCAGGCTGTAGCCTATCTTTGTCTGATGATTTCTAATTGCTCGGGCGAGCGCTCATTTTCAGTTCTAAAAAGTGTAAAGAATTAACTGCGTTCGTCTATGGGCCAGAAAAAATTAAATTCCTTAGCTCTACTTTGCATTAAAAACGAACTTTTGGAAAAAATAGACACCGATGACATTATTAAGAGCTATGCATTGTCTAAATCCAGAAAATGTGTCATTTGGATGTGTGCACACTAAGTAAATACTTTGCTTAATGTTGTTGGATCCTTAAATCATTAAACTGCCTACGTCAGCTCATTAGGAACGCGCAACGTTTGAAAAAAATGATGTATTGATGTTAGACAAGACAACGTGTGATTGCGTTGACTTGCGTTGCGTTGCGGTAACTGAAACACAAAAATAAACAAACACAAATTAACACTAGCAGCGAAGCAGTAAGCAAGCGACTGGTCAAAATAACCAACCTGACGATGTGGCGAGTCAAATAATTAAATTCCAAACTCCAAAGTTTCAAAGCTGAATACAAAAAGGGAATTAATAAAACACAGCTTATGTCAACTAACACTAAATGGGACTTATTAAGGTAAAGACCAGGAATTGGCAAATCAAAAACATAATAACGGGAATATTACTGGCAAAGATATCATAAAGTAGGCAAAGATTGGCAACAAGTTCAAAGGCAATACATACACTGCTAACATCCAGCAATAACCAAACCAAGCAATAACTAAAGGCTCACTACAGCTACCGGTTTTCTTCAATACGGATACAAAATGTCAGGCTACTTGCCAATCAACCAAAACTTAACACAAATGATAAACTCAGCGTGAAACATAAACATTAGACAAATATAAGCATCGCTCACCTTAAAACAACTAAATTTGACTTATCCAAGATACCAAAATACTTAGTGGCTCGACTAGCCAGTAACCAAGCTTAAAAAGGAAACCAGTCAATTAACAACAACACATAGCCAAGCAAATAGTGTTGCCAATTACAAATAAGCATTAAGTCGGAGATGTATATCCGTAACACTTAAGTATTTGTTTTTCGTTTCAATTGTGGTCAATGTTTAGTACAACGAATAGAATGAAAAAAAGGCCTCTGATTACCATAGAGCCCCAGGCCCATAAAAAGCTTAATCCGTCACTGCGTGTGTACGTAAGTACACGCGCTTTAACTCCTACGAGACTACTGGACGTATAAACATCAAACTTGCCACCATTGATCACCACCTCAAGGTGAGTGTCATAAAAGAGTTTCTGGCGTGACAATGAAGTCATAATCAAAGACAAAATTTATAAAATTTGCGTGTATTGACAGAAAACAATGGTTTTGCTCAAACGAACCCCCCCCTCCCCCGACTTATCACCATGAAACAAGCTTTACATTTTTGGGGTCTATAATGACATCACTACTAACACTTGACTGCGCAATTTGTTTTCTGTATTATCGCGAAATTTACTGATTGCCAAACACAATTTAACGCTTTTTTGAGAAATATTAATAAGGTGTTTTTGATAAATGAACTCTACAACAATTTAATCTCATTTAGCAAAGCAACGAGCAATTCTTAATTTAAGGATTTTAAGCCTTTTAAGCATGCTTTTCTCCTTTTTTTTGCACGCCAAAAACTTGGTCTATAACATCATAATGCTGTCTGGTACCATTGACACAGTCTTTCCCTACCAGCAATTATTATATGACATTTGTTTTCAAAAGCTGCAGCATTTTTACAAAATCACTGTATTCAAAAACTGATTTGTGACCTCATTGCTCAAACGATTTTCAAAATTTTTTTGGACAAATTCAAGTTAATTTTAAAGCAATTCCGACAATAGATGTATATGTTATTAATGCCTGTGGTACATCTTTTTTACTTTTCTTCGCAAGCATGGTTTGTTGGCATTATCTATTTAAATTTTCAAAAAGATTCATCAAAACGTAAAGTCTCTAAACATTTTTGAAATGTAGCTACCGGTTAAAAACACTCAAGATTTTGTTGCTTGCATTTCACAAAATTGTAATTTCTACAAAAACTAACTACTTTAGTACATTTTGACTATTCTTCCTCCATGGGTTATTGGTATTATCTATGAAAATTTTCAAAAGTATTTATCTAAAAATAAAGTCTCTAGCAATTTTGACATATAGCTTACTTCAAGCAAGACATTTGGTGCTCCCCCTACAAAAAGAAGAAGGGAGATGCAGATGATCCAGGAAAATCTTTTGCAATAAAATATTAATGTCAAGCTACATATCGTCTAAATGTTGAAGCAATTCACTTTGCAATTGGATGAGGCCAGTGCAACCAGCAACCCAGCTGATTTGATATTCTTAACCTTGTCATTATTGATAGAGCCTGCTATTGCAATACCTAACTATGAGTGCTTCACTTCGGGTTAGTTTACTCTTTGCATCGCTGCGTTTATACCAGGACCAAGCAATATGTACGCAGCCAAAGGCGTTTTCTCAGGTGAATGCGCCTTCAGTAACGAAAAAGTCGTAAGTAGTGGTTCTAATATTTAATAGCTTAATTCTGAAAACACATATCAATTACCTTGGCGCCCTCCCACAATTTTCAAGCATTTGCTAAATTTGACGGATAAAAGTCTCTTCAGTTTAAGAACGCAAATAAAAAAAAACACGTAAAACACAAATAGAACGTTTCCAGGGACTCGATAAACTTGGAAGATATGTAGTGACTATGCACAACCTCCCATAATGATTGTTTTATCAATTGCGTTTCAAGAAACGTTAATTATTGCTAAAAGTAATTTTATAACATCTTACGCTGCATTAAGGTACAACAACCCATTATTCATTTAGGTGTTTTGTAAGCTTGCTTTTTTCTGTCTTGAATCCTTTCATAAAGCACTCTTACAACATCATCTTAAATGACATCACAATGCTTATCAATATGTAGTGAGAACAACAGCAGGCAGAAATATTATCCACAAACATTTTGACAACAAATTTAAATAGTAAAGCCCACGACTGACAATTGTAATTGACAGGCTCTTTGTATTGGTACCAAACACTAAGCTTAATTTAAAAGTAGGGAGGTCTGAATCAGAGACAAAGTTAAATGTTGTAAAGTCCCAAGTTTAAGATAGTTCGGTTGATTTTGATAAGAGATATTCAACCAATCCAATTCCGACATCTTTGAGCGATTCCGTTGCTGTTTCTAAAAACTCAATACGATATGATTGAAATAACTAAATCAGCTCAAACTTTATTATTAAAAGTTTTAAGTACACTAAACAAATGCATTGTAATGCAAGAGGCCAGCGATGCACTTAGCAAACTGCAGACAGTGACACTGTTTCGACCTATCAGGTCTCTTCAGTGCAGTTGGTGACCAATGAGAAGCTAGAGGCTTTGAATAAAGCATAGCTTAGACCGTCACACTTGTGGGACCTAATACTGGGTCCACTGTAGTGGTTGGTCTGTCAACCTCTGCGAAGCCGTATCACTCGTGAATGAGTGGCGGTTGTCGCAGGTGCACTAAGTGATACGGCTTTGCAGAGGTTGACAGACCAACCATACAGTGGACCCAGTATTAGGTCCCACACATAGGCGCCGAGTTTGTGATTTTACCGGGCATGCGCAAACTTTATGACGTCAAAATTAAAACATTACCGTTTGATTGTCTATGACAGGGGTGTCAAACATACGGCCCGTGTAAGGATTTCGTGCCACAGTGCGAGCGCCTGGTCTCCGAAGTTGGTCTGCGAAATTTACGTGAAAATGTTTGTAAAGTAATGGCCGACAATCTCCAGAAGTTGCGGCAGGCATGACGGGTTGCGGTGAGAGAGGCGATGACCTTTTTTTTTGGAGATCAGCATTTCGGGCTACATCCCATAACTTCCGGAGATCGTTTGATCAAAGTTTGGGGACCATTGATATACACTCTTGCCTGCTTATGTTGTTTTTCAACTGACTCTAGCTTGTATCTGACCTCCATGTGTTGAGTGTAGTCAAATGTGCGGGCATGCGTGGCATGACCGCATGCCCGTAGTCGGCGCCCCTGGTCCCACAAGTGTGACAGTCTAAGCTATGCTTTATTGAAAGCCTCTAGCTTCTCATTGGTCACCAACTGCACTGAAGAGACCTGATAGGTCGAAACCCTGTCACTGTCTGCAGTTTGCTAAGTGCATCGCTGGCCTCTTGCATTACTATACATGTAAGACCCTGTGACCACTCGGACAGACAGACCAACCACTACAGTGGACCCAGTATTAGGTCCCACAAGTGTGACAGTCTAAGCTATGTTTTATTAAAAGCCTCTAGCTCAGTGGTTCTTAAACTTTTTCAGTCGCGCCTCCCTTGACATTGGTCATTCATGCTCACGCCTCACCTAGCCTCAAAAATCAAATTCACGAAAAATAGGACAATAATTTATTTGCTACTATCCTGCTTAGTGTGAAGGATGCAACTGTTTTTGGGAAACTAGTCGTTTAACTCGAGGCTTTGTTGAAGACAACGCGCATCGAAGATCTGCTTCGCATTCCAGTTTGTTACGAAATTTTGTCTTCATACTCACAAGTGCTGAAAATCCACTTTCACATAAATATGTCGATGAAAATGGAAGAAGGGTACGTATCGCCACACTGCCCACATTCTTATATATATGCAAATATTTAGCCCAGAAACTGTTAAGAGACATTGCTTCAAAATCATCTTTAGCAGTGGAGTTGCACTTCATCTCCAAAAACTCTTCCTGCAGTTCTTCCGAAAGAATATCTTCTTTGATTCGAAAAGGATTTCTCGTCATCTTCCACTCTGTTAGTTCAACATTACCCAAGCCGGGAAAATAGCAGTCATATTCTTCTTTCAAAATTTGGAGGTGGGATTCCACTTCTATCTTAAGTTCACCTTCCAGTTTGGCTTTGCTGTTTTCAAGTGCTATGTCCAAGGTAGGAAATGAGGCTGCATTTCCCCGTTGAACTCGGCGATGCCACAACCCCAGCTTTGCTATGAATGTCCGTATCTCATCGTAATCTTTCATACGGTTCGTGTTCTTTCCTTGCAACAGTAGATTGAGGCAATTGAGAGCTTCGAAAATGTCAACAAGGTATGCCATTGCCAGTTGAAACTCTTGTGATTGGAATGGTAACAGGAGATCTTGTTTTCCCTGAGATTCAAGAAATATACTTACTTCATCTTTCAAACCGTAAACGCGAGCTAACATATTACCTTTTGATAGCCATCGAACATTTGTATGAAACAACAAATTTTCATGATTGGAATCCATGTGTTTACATAGCTGGGAAAATAAGCGGGAATTGACAGCACTTGATTTGATAAAGTTAACAATTCGTATAATTATGGCAAGCTTTTTCATCATTGCAGCAGGTAAAGTCTTGGAGGCCAAAGTCTCTCGATGGATTACGCAGTGAGTTCCAACTGCGTCCGGATTTTTTTGCTTTACCCTGGTAATAAATCCACTCCGACACCCAAGCATCGCTGGTCCACCATCAGTGCAGACGCCAACAAGTTTCTCCCATTTCATGCCGTTTTTGTGAAAGTATGCATCAACAACTCTGAGCACATCTTCTGCCTTAGTGGTCGTTTCAAGCGATTTGCAGAATAGCATTTCTTCCTCAATTGTAGCAGATCCAACAAAACGAACATAGACCATCAACTGTGACAATTGAGCTACGTCAGTCGTTTCGTCGCACTGAATGGCAAAATAAGGTGATGCGTGTATCTTTTGAAGAACTTGACATTCAATATCATTTGCACGCTCATCGATTTGTGTCTTAATAGTGGAATCTGAAAGAGAAATCTTTGCTAACTTCTTGCTGTTGCTTTTCCCCAAAACAAGGCTACTTGCTTTCAACATGCATGGTTTTATCAAAGTTTCGCCAATATTATGAGGTTTTTTCGCTTGAGCTATCATTTGAGCAATTTCAAAAGATGCTTCTACCAGCTCCGCAGATGATAATTGGCTAAAATTCTCCGCACAGGCGATTTTCATTTTTTTAAAAGAATCCTTCTTGCTTTGAAAGAAAGCCAAGGGTTTCGTTTGATGAAGAGGATGCTTTGTTTGAAGATGACGCTTCAAGCGATTTGGCCTCAAAGCATCATCGCTCAACTTTTCGAAACATATAACGCACAACTTGACCATTCACTGCTGCATCAGTAAAACCATACTGCACATATTCTTCATTGTACTTCCTCTTTTTTGCACTCATTTTTATCACCGCAGCTAAATTAAATCCCACTCATTTTTCAAAGGTCTAAAATTTGTAAATTATGGGGGATTAACAAGTTTGAAAAAGTTAAAATTGATCAACCTCAAAATAAAAAAACAAATAGAAAATATATTTCGCTTTAAGAAAGCATCATCAGTTCTTAAAAAAAAGCAAACAAAAGTCACAACACTAAGAAAACTACTAATAAATCCAAGCAAAGAATTTTAACTGAAAACAACCAGGTACTGTCCACTCCAGAACTACGTTAACAATGAATCTCGCTCGTGAACCTTCAAAAAGTTTGGAAAATACGGTTTAACGGCGTGGGAGAGAAAAGAACGAATAAATGAAAAAGTACAAAATCGACGTGCTAAGTGACATCTCCCGCGGAGAAAGGAAGGCGAAGCATATAACGATGTAAATAAGACAGCGGAAATTAAAACAGTAACGAATTAAAGTCCAGACAAAATTGTTTTTTAAAACTAGGTCACAGATTCTAATGTAATGGATTAGTAACGAGGTGGTAACGAGATTTGACTAGTTCGGAGCTGCTTTTCATCAATATGTCACTGTCATGCTCGCGCCCCCCTTGTGAAGCTTTCACGCCCCCCAGTTTAAGAATCCCTGCAGTCTAGCTTCTCATTGGTCACCAACTGCACTGAAGAGACCTGATAGGTCGAAACCTTGTCACTGTCTGCAGTTTGCTAAGTGCATCGCTAGCCTCTTGCATTACTATACATATAAGACCTTGTGACCACTCGGACAGACAGACCAACCACTACAGTGGACCCAGTATTAGGTCCCACAAGTGTGACAGTCTAAGCTATGTTTTATTAAAAGCCTCTAGCTTCTCATTGGTCACCAACTGCACTGAAGAGACCTGATAGGTCGAAACCCTGTCACTGTCTGCAGTTTGCTAAGTGCATCACTAGCCTCTTGCATTACTATACATGTAAGACCTTGTGACAGCACTATTGTTCTAGCAGTTGTTAGACTTAGTACACCTGCGACAACCGCCACTCATTCACGAGTGATACGGCTTCGCAGAGGTTGACAGACCAACCACTACAGTGGACCCAGTATTAGGTCCCACAAGTGTGACGGTCTAAGCTATGTTTTGTTAAAAGCCTCTAGCTTCTCATTGGTCACCAACTGCACTGAAGAGACCTGATAGGTCGAAACAGTGTCACTGTCTGCAGTTTGCTAAACAAATGCATTTCGCTAAATTCGCATCTTCAGTGCTTATTCAAATAAATTCTATTTAAATTAGATATATTCATGTGATTATTCGCATAGATGCTGATTGAAAGTAGCTAAATAAGCGCCTGTTTGAATAAGTTATATAACTTGGGGGAAAGACATGGCCTTTGGTCACTATGGCTGAATTAAAGCAAACAGCTTAGCCAAAGAACTTCATATGACAAACATAAATACCGAAAAGGGGCTCACAAAATGGTCAACTAGGCCTACAACTAAATAGCTCATTTCTTTAATTGTCAAAACGAACATCATTTGGGTGCCGCCATAATCATCGACTGTGTTTCACCCCTCTTTTCCTCTCTTAAACAATATAGAAAATATCAATGATGGTTTGTGACATCGCTGTTTCTTTGTGAGTACCACCAGTCTTGATAAATAGACCAAAATGATCACCATTACGTGTACAGGAACTATGGCTCATATTTTCTATAACTTTTCTTCACTCCTCTCACAAATGTTTGTACGGCGAAGGCTGCGTAGCAGTTTTGATTGATGTTTTAACTTGGCACAAGTGATGGCTTGCCAAAATCGCACCATACTAGGAAAACATTTTTTTTAGTTGGTAATAGCCTTATAGAGCAACCGGTTTCAAAGCTAAAGATTTTGGGAAAAACAAAGACTCTTTTAATTTCCCTAGACAAGCCGAGCAGGGAGAAAAGAACACGCAAAATGAGAAAGTTTGAAGCAAGGACTTGAGAATGTTGGAGGGAACTGAAAAGAAAATAACGTTGCTGCATGAAATCGCTCCACATGAAAGACATTTATTTCCCTTAGTTTGGAAATAGGGAACACATTTACCGAAAGGCCCTTTGGGCTTCGCGAAAGCAACAAAAAGAGCACATAGATCTAAGGCGTACCGACGACCTTAAAATCAAAAATTTCACTAGGAAAAAGGAGTACACCAAGTAATGAAAATCTAAGGAGCATAAGAACATAAATTTTTCGTTACTGTTTACACAAGTGCCTTGTGAGTAAAGCTGGCTGAACGGACATTCTCAATCTCGACCTTACTGTGGGGGGCCTGCGGGCGACGCCAGCATATATATATTATAAAGCTAGAATTTTCTGTTTTGCTGATATGCTGCCGAATAAAGTATCTGTATCTATACCATAAAGCAATGCAATAAAATCCTAGTTTAAGAAAAAAATCAAGATAAAACCATAAACCTTACAACTTGAAAAACAGAGTTTAGAGAAAACATTTTGTTTGAAAATAACTTGGCTGATGGGCGCCTACTAGAATATGGTAAATGACTTTAGAGAAGGCATAGCCGCTTTTGTTGCTATCCCGGAAACAATAGAAAGGCAATAAGGGAAATAGTGAAGCCAAAGAACGTAATATACCACAAATATAAATCCGAAATGGGCCGTACCAAATCGTAAAAAGGCTCACCACTAAATAGTTTATTTCTGTAATTGTGAAACCAACTACCGTTTGGCCACCATCAGCAATTTTGACTCTATTTCAACCTCTCGCTCCTCCACTTAAACTTTATAAAAGTATCAATGATAATTTGTAACAAAATTCTTTCTTTGTAAGCGTGATCGGTATTGATTAATAGAATACAGGGTGGCCACAAAGTCAGGCACCAATGTTAAGTAAAAAAGTTATAGTAGTAACATTTATTCAACATTTAGTATCGGCAGTTCTGCCGATTGACCTCTCCGCTAACATAAAAATTTGCCTCGTCGCTAAATAACATGTTTCGCCTAACAAAGTCAGGATCTTCCTCGATTTGAACCTGAAACCATACAGCCATTTCTAAACGTCTGTCACTATCATCCTCGTACAATTTGTGTAGAATTTGAAGTTTGTAAGGATGAAACTTTTCTACTTTGAGGACCTTCTGCATCGTTGAACGAGGAACACCAATTTCACTTGATGCCCTTCGCACTGACTTCCTTGGACTGCTTGCAATTTTTTCCAACACTTGTGCACGTGTCTCTGCAGATAAACCTGGACGCCCACTTCGCTTTTTGTCAACGACGCTACCAGTTTCTCTGAATTTGTTGATTAAGCGACCGACAGAAGTGTGTGACACATTTTCGTGAGGATGGTTTCTGTTGAATTGCTCAGCAACACTTCTGTTGGTTGCACCATCACGACCAGATAATAAAATTATTTCTACGCGCTGCTCTGTAGTCAATGGCATGTCTGATCTGAAATAAAAAATTATAAAATTAAAAAATTATATTAATAAAAATAAATATTAACATTGGTGCGTGACTTTGTGGCCACCCTTTATAATAAGATGATCACCACTACATTTACAGGAATTTTGTATGTGCATAAAAAACATTAACTTTTTGATACTGTTCACTGAAAAAGCCGGATTGATGAAGCCGGCGCACGCGACAGAAGTGATATACTTAATGCCGACTTTACTAATGGGGGCCCTAGGGGCGACGTCAGGACAACCGTCTAGTTCTACATAAAAGAGTATAGCAGTTTTAGATTAGCCAATAGTTTTATAGAATGCTCTGCATATGAGTTCTTTTACGTTTTGGAGCATCTAAAATAAGTTTGTAGAAATGCGTTTGATTTCACTTGAAGACAACAGGGAGAAAGTGAGAAAAAATTAATTCTTTAAATTCGGCCTTCTTTTCGATAACAGAGTAGGCCGAATTCACCTTATGTTCCTCAAAATTTCATAAACACCATAGCACCAATTTATCCAGTCGATGGCATCTTTCTGTTTTTAATTTAATTTGTTTTATCACTTCCATTCCACATGTATATGTCATCTTTGGTTGTGCACTCCCTCTTTTTGCAACAACTTGAAAATCTAATGTTTTTCGTAGTGCATCATGAGAATGGATCCTCAAAACATGTTCATACCATCACACTTCATTCCCTTCGGCTAGTTACTGCAATGTTTTTTTGAAACCCAGCAAATTCATAAGTTTTTGTCTACACCTTTGCTGAATTAATATATCACCTCTATTTCTCTTACCATTGCTTTCTTTCTCAGTTCTTCTTAAAATAAATATCTCACGTTTCCTCAGATATCATGTCTCACTTTTCTATCACATCGCCAATCCTAGGCAATAGATCCGTCTTTCCAATTTTAACAAAAGCTTTTTTCCATGAAGCAACACCCCTTGTTTTCCAAATTTTGTTCATTTAATTTTTGATCTTGCTGTCAATGCTGCTGCACTTCCACCATTGGCATTCAACTTGAGTCCAAAGTATTAAAACTCTTTAGTATAACTTTGAAAAAAGCTGTCTGTACCATAAACACATCTTTTACAAACAAAATCTTTTGCTGGAGTTTTAACACATTCTTTGGTTTCTCCAATTTACCACGCACCCAATTTCAGGAATTTGCACCCAACAACAAATTTGCTATCGCCCTCTTGTTGTTCTTTTCCCACAGATTTGCTTTGCTCTTGAATATTTCTCCTTTCGAGCCACTCACACCTACTTTAATCTAATCGAGTTTAACATTCAGCTTCTTGGTCTCAAACGCCTCTTTCCATTTAAACACTTTTCTCTCAAATTCTCCATGTTTTCAATAATTGAAACCAAGTCATCTGCATACAAAATTGGAACCATCAAAGCTTCTCTGATATACTCCGTGATTGCATCAACCGTAATTATGAAAACCAGCTGCTATAATGCAGATAATTATAATTGATGTAGACCAATTAGCATCCAGAGAGTTTTAGGAAACTTTGATCCCACTCTAATTTTCATTTTCTCCCCTTGAGAGAGGCTAATCACAGTTCTTACTATTACTTCTGGTAAGTTTTTTTCCTCATTGCTCACTCCACCGCCATTCTTCAAACTCTAACAAATGCCTTCTGAATATCCATACAACACGTATACCACTTATTCTTCAAAGCTCTATATTGTTCTTGCTTTTTGTCATCATCAATGCCTCTTTCGCTCTTTCGTTCTTTTACTTGGCATAAACCCAAATTTCATTGCATCAGCATTCACTAATTATTGATTCCATTATCCAGCACTCTTCCAACAATTTTCAAACATGTTATACATGTAACAGCTTTACCCTCACGCAAGCACACTGTTGCTCACGTCTACTCCTACCTCTGAAAATTGGCACCAACACACTTGTTTGCGATTATCCATTTTTTTTCATCCAACAGATTAATAAAGTTCCATTATGACGCTAATCCCTACTCCTCACCTTTTCATCTTAGGCTCATATTTGTTGATTGATATATTTTTTTCATCATAATAGTTTACTGTTTTGTGAGTAATACTGTAATACTATGAAGTTATTAGCATTCATACGCCGGATAGATAAGTACTTAAGTTGTAAGTATGGCTAATTGCTTAATTCCTCATATTTAGTTGTTGTTATTCTTTTTCATCACTATTGTAGCGAAATGCATTTGTTTTAGAGTATTTTAAAGTTTCAATCAAATTTGAGCTGATCTAATTATTTCAATCATATCTTACTTCTCACCTAGCAGATATGTACATACTCTGTACTCTGTACATACCACAAAAAAGTCTGGCTACCTTTCCTCTCTTGATTGCTTTATTGCCATCATCATTTTCTCATGAGCAACATTTTCAATCGTCCCGCCAACATATTAACTCCAATCATGTGACCCCAATCATTCTCTTCATTCACAATCTCTTCCATGCAATTTTTCCAAAATTTTTTTGTCTTTTTTGCCAAAACCTAATATCTTGTCTTTTCCTCTTATGCATCTTTTTCATTCAACCCCTTTCCCATCTTTTCAAAAGCTTCACTAGTTTAAAAATATCATTTGATTTTTTGATCATTTTTGTTAATTTTATGTTGGCTTCTGGCCTCGTAAACTGATCTTCTTTCCATTTTCTCTGTTTAGAGTTTCATATCCGTATACTTGCAGTCGGAGACAAAAGTTTAAGACCACCTGCAGTTTTTTAATTGTTTTAAGTTAATGCTGTCATAATGTCCACAAATCACAAAAATATTGTAAGAACTTTTTTGTATTACAATGAATATTTATTACTCAATTGAAAGCATAATGCAAAGAACAAAAAGGTTTAACAATTCTTAATACTTTGTGTGACCACCTTGGTAACTTCCTGAAGGCGACGTGGCATACTACTGAAGAGATTAAGGCCATAATCTGAAGAAATTTCATGAACCCAAACTTCTTTAATCACCTTCCGCAGTGCCTCAAGACTTGACGGTTGTTTTTCAGATTCTTTAGCTTTCATTAAAGCCCATAAATTCTCGATTGGGTTCAGGTCAGAACTCTTTCCAGGCCAGTCAAGTACATGTATTTTGATATGCTGGCTATCAAGAAATTGCTGCACAAGCCTGCTTTTGTGGCAGGGAGCTCAATCATGCATAAAAATTGTGCAATTATGTATTTTTATGTGTAGCACTAGCTTCCCTTATGCAGCTCTACGTATTTGGAGCCATTCATTTTGCTTCCAGGGGGCAAAAAATAAAGGCCAGCTCTACCATTTGCTGACATGGCTCCCCAAATCATTTGACTGGGAGGGTGCTTCGCTGTTGGGGTGAGGAATTTTTTCGTGTATCGTGCTCCAGGTGGTCTCCAAACTCGATATTTCCGAGCAGAGAATTGCTTTATTAAAGACTCATTTGAAAACAGAACATTTTTCCACATCTCTGTGTCCCAGTCAAGATGTTTTTTGCAAACTCCAAACGCTTTTTTTTCATTGCTTCAGTGAGACGTGGTTTCTGAGTTGGTCTGTACGACGTTAGGCCAAAATCCATAAATAACCTATGCCTAATTGTCTTTTCACTAATTTTGATACCTTTTTCTGTCATTCAAACTAATATTTTTTTAGAAGAGCTCATGGGAGATTGGCTCAAGATTATCAGGGAGATTACCTTGTTGATAACACCGAGCTATCAGGGAGGTTATCTTCTTGATAACACAGTCATCCCTGCTTCTGGAAATCCTTGGATGACCTGTCTTTTGCTGTCCTTAAAAGTACCTTCGTTTTGAAATTTTTAATAGCGTTGTGTACAGCAGTCTTGCTAACCTTCATCTGCCTAGATATTTTACGTTCCGAGAGCTTCACTGTGCTAAAACTGGCAATTTGAGCGCGTTTTTCAGTGCTGAGTGCTAGTGTTTTACCCATTTTTCAGGTGTCAAAATTTCGTACTTTCTTTGTTCATTTGCTGCTAAACGTCAAAAACAGTGGTTTTCAACCAGGGTTCCACCAGCACGGTCCAGAAGTTGCACAAATTTTATTTTACAGTATTAATTAAATCGAATGCTGTTTTTTGCATAAGACAATTGAATTATTGCACAGGGGTTCCTCGAGTCACTGAAATGTTTCCTGGGGGTTCCGCTCTAGAAAAAGGTTAAAAACCAATGGTCTAATATACTAACCAAGAAAAAAAACTTAAATTTTGTTTGGTAGCAAAGTTTGTTTCCTAAACTTAAATATGCATTCTAACGCTACAATACGTAGTATTAAGTTATTAAGAAGCCTTTTCACTAAAATGTGCGTTTTTGTCAAAGGTGGTCAAAACTTTTTGCCTCCGGCTGTACTTGATCATAACCCTTTAAAATATCACTTCAAAAAAAATTCATAAATATGGAGCATCACCATCAATCAAATCTTGCTCACTTATTGATTTCCTTTTACTTCTAACCTTTCCTTCCAACAGTTTGTTCGTTCTTCCCTAATTTTCTAAACTTTCTTTTGCATGCTCACGCTATTACTAACCTATGTTGCAATTTCAAAGGGATTTATTTCATGTTTTTGACGTCTTTTAAATATTTTTTGTGTTTTTACCAATCAACCTAAATTAATCTCAATTTCATTTTCACCCCTACTGACAGGAGATAGAATGGACTGGAGTAGAAGACGTTTCTTCCATCTACTATCGTGACCTTTTCTTGCATTCCATTTCCATTCCATAGTCAAAATCTTCTATTTCATCCCAAAATTCTTTTCCATCTTCTATCTATACATTTATTATGTCAATCCCAAAATTACTGATCATGATAGCTTAAAATACAATCTCATTTTCCATTTGCGAATTACCAACTTATATAGGCTGTCTGTGTTACCTAGCGCTCCTTGCCATTTTTTTACACTTAAGAGTAAGATAGCTTCATGAAACAAAGCTAGGAATTGCTTCTATTTCGCTTCTACAAATAAAAAAGTCAAAAATATCTACAATATATTGTTGTAAGTCGCAAACAATACGGTAACACAGATAAATTAGACTCAAATTAAAAACTTCCAATTGCCAAGAAAAATTTGTCAACCAGAAACTTTTTCACTCCTTTGTCTACGACAGACAAAGAATGAAGTCCAAAACTTCTGATTTTGTTCCAAGACGTAATTCTGATGTTTCTCAGACTCTTAAGTATCTTCACACTGGCTGAAAAACGCATAGCGACGAAGAGCAGGTTAAATGACTGTACTGCAGTGAAATTACCGATGCGCCGAAATAGTGCAAGATGTCATTAACAACGGACAGCAGTCGGAGAACGCTTTGGTTCAAAACGAAAGTAAATGTATTGTTTCAGTTTAAGCAATGGAATTATATGAAAATTTTGATGCAATTTTGTTTCACGAAGTTTGTATGCCGTGGTAGAAAGTTGGAATTTATATGAAATGACGGAACACCGTCTTCCATTCCATTATCCAAATCTTTCATTCTATTGCGTCCTTGGCATCTTCCATACCAAAATGTACCTTTCATTCCATTCCATCCCATGCTCTGCATACCGTATTACACTATCCTCTCTTTCCTTTTTAAAACCAAGTGTTTGCCACACACAACTGTTTTTTGTCGCAAAACTCAAGTGGTCTTTTTCCTTCAACGTTTCTTTGGCCAATTCCATTTCCTCCGTACACTTCTCAATTTTCATTTCCTTCGGGCTAAATCTAGTAGTGCGTTTTCGATTTTATTCGAGGACTTGTTCGGTCTTTGCGCTATTCTGTAACTGAAATCAAACTCATGTTTGATTTGAAATAACCTTTAAGTTCAATTTGAAACCTCTCCAATAGTAAATTTCTGTATATTTTCTTCTTGCCGTTAGTATCGCAAGTACATGGTGGTAGATGTTTATTTGGTCTTTGCCGCGCATCGTTGTCATTGTTGATTTACGTGACCTGCTTATATGTTTCAAGCAAAATGCAGATATTCGTTGTCTCCCTGTTCCTTTTTTTGCAACTGCAGTGAGCCAAATGAGCTAGGAGTTGTAATAACTGTACAGCAGTTGTATCTAGACAAGATAGTGGTGTTTGATAAGCTGAGTTTACGGATAGGTCACGGTCTATCGGAAAGGAGTGCAAATTTTTCGCAGGAGGGCCGATTTCTTATTGAAAATTCCGCGGGCCAGTTGAACTTATCCGGTCTCAGCTCACCAGCAGTGATTAGTGACAGGATTCATGGGAGATGGCAGTGAAGACCTTTTTTCTTAGAGATCAAAGTTTTCACAGCAAAAGATCTGCCAAACTTTCCCGATTTGGTCAGTAATAACCTTTCCTTTTTCTTTTGAGGATCAATATTGCGCCAAAATTTTATAGCTTCAATTTCGCTAAACTTTCCAAGTTTCTTCCACCAGCCACAAAATTCTTCCGCGGGGCACAAAAATTTTACGTCGCAGGACGCAGGTTGCACACCCCTAGTCAATTATAATTTAGATAAACTTGAAAATAGAATGTGTAGCTGTAATTTGCTTACGTTAATTTTGGAACAATTGTTTCTGGTACGTATTGATTTTCTTTCCGCGCATAGCGTGATTAAAATTAGCAGCAACTGACCCTGGTGTATGTGATTTGTAGAAACTGTCTTGTTTTGTCCTATCTCCTTCTAGTGGGGCTCTGAACCATTACCTTTAAATATTCGTATTTGGAATCAAGCATTTTATTATATTCTTTCCAAATTATTTATCTTTGTTGCTTCATTTATATTTTAAAAATATTCGTTTGAACCAAGCCCTGGAGTTAGTTAAAGAAAGCCCTACGAGACACGTTAAAGAAACATTAATCAAGGCAATCAAGTTGGTTGGTTGGTTTACCCCTCTTCTTCCTTGAGATGGAGGTACGGCGTGAACGACAATTCAGATTCACGCCGTCAACCTATTTAAATTAGGCTAGGGGAAAAGTGGCAGGCCATTTCGAACCAGTCATGAATGCAAATTACTGAGTGGTAGCCCCACTGCAAACAAGGCGGACTGCCATTGGTAGGTACCCAAGAGTCGCTTTTTACTACTGCTAGGTGAGCTGCTTCACAATTCGAGCACAGGCACAGGCAAAGCAATCAAGTACAGACAAAGCAATCAAGTACAGACAAAGCAATCAAGTCGTTGCAGGCGTTGTTTTACACAAGTTAGGTGTCGCCAAAGCACTTAAGAAGCAATTTGCAACAAATACTTTTTCTGTTCCTATTACCTGCTTCGATAGATTTGGATTCTCTGATTTGGCAAAGTTTGTCCAATAGTATATCATTTTTCGGGAAAGATCAATTTCGTCATTCGAGTAATTAAATCTTTTTATTTTAAAAAGAAATAGAATTTCAGCTCCACGACATGACTTTTTAGCACAATCCTTGCACGATTGATAGACTGCCTGAAAAAAAATTACAAGAAACCAGAGCCGATTGTGTTTTTACCAAAAATTTCTATATATAAATTTAGAGGTAGTGACAAATTTCCGTGAAATATTGTTCTACTTGTTGGTCAATCTCGCAGTTTACACAATTACATGTGAAAACTGGTTTCGAAGAAATGGCAGAAAATGAAAGGAAAGTTTTAAAAATTGGAAGAAATTTTTAAAATGAAAGAAAAATTTTAACCCTAAACGTTTATTTTCATCCAGGCTTTGAATAGGCAGACTTTTGAACACAGAATATTAACTCCAAGTTTGCCATATCTGGTCTCCTAATTATGTGCAGGACCCTACGTATAAAATTGTTTCCAATAAATGATCTTCAGTCGACGACAAAACGATGCCATTTTCTTACAACAATACAATTACTCTGCTTATCCAAACAAAGTGTTAATCTTAAACTCCTAGTACTCATTTGTTGTCTAATGTGATCTGCTTTGATTCATTAAAACTTACCGGATCCGAAATAGTGTCTTCGAAAGAATACCACCAAACAGGCAAACTTGTATTTCTATAGGTAGATTTGGCAGAGTTAAAGACACTGCGACCAGGACAAAAAAATCAATTTGTTTGTCGCAACTTCATCCGCTTCCTTTATTGCCATGCCAGGATTAATTTGTAGAAATATGTCCCAAAGTGATTTTGTCGATTCGTGCTTAAAAATACACTTTTGTTTGATCATAAATACTTTTGAAGTTGTTGTCGGTAATAGTCAAAAGTATATCGTGATAAAGCAGTTAATCATAAAAGTTATAAAAGCTTACTGCAAGACTTGTTTTACCGATCCAAATTGTTGATCTTAAAATTGTTCTTATTTTAATCTCATTTGTAGTTATGAATCATGGGTAATCAATGAAAGAAAGCAATCTCAAGTGCAAGTTGCTAAAATGTGCTTTGAAAAAGAATCGAATATGTATTACAAGGAAATAAAATTCATAGCACAAAAATTCAAAATTTTTCGACATCGATCGGTTTTTTCTTTGTATTTTGAAGCCTCAGCTGCGTTGGTTCGGCTTTGTAATAGTAGAATGCCCCAAGAAAGAGTCATTTATCAGACTATTTTTTCCACACTAACTGAAAATGACTGCTTGGTCGCCTAAGAACTAGATGGGTGAGTCAAATATCGGTAGGTGACTTAAATGGCTTGAAATTGAACAAGCTAAGTAAAAGGATGTAGCTGAAAATTAAAAAGTTAATAGAAAACTCTCACAGCTGCTCCTGTTGCAATCCTCCTGAGAGAGAAAACGGGTAGATAACATGCGCGAATGAAAAACTACAACTTATTATTTGGAAGGGAAGCTGGTTTTTATGCACAACGATAACAAGAAAATCATGGGATCGAATTCAGCCAAAATGTTTTGGTATTATTTTTTATTGGATTTTTACCATGATTGAACTTTGATACTTTCTCACACCATATATCAATCAGGAGTGTGCAATCTGTTGCTCGCAGCGCAAAATTCTGCGGCCTGTGGACGAGTTTAGTAGTTCAAATTAGAAACCAATGCCATCATCGAAAACTCAATCTCCAATTAAAAAGATTTTATGATTAAATTTGAACAGATGTCATGTAAAATCTGCCTTTGAAAGTATTGATCTCTTAAAAAAATGTTTCTCCTTCTTTTTTGGATAAAGCATACATTGATCAATTGATTCACAGCTTACTTTTGTACAAAAACTTTGCTTTACAAACTCTGACTGGCCGGCAAATTTTTCCACTACTTCAAAATTGGCCCGGCATCAAAAAACGTTGCATATCCCTGATGTCAACTTTAAAAATTCAAACACAAAGGGTCAACCACAAACAAGATATGAAGTTTACATGTTTACAAATCGATTATGCAAACCTACAATGCCCTATTTCAACTACATAGCAATAGGTTACAATACCTTTGATAGGTGTTTTAGTATGACGTTCTCCACAAAGTGAGCAACTTTTGGCTTTGTATCCCGTTTTTTCAAATCGCCAGCTTATGAAGTAATTTTTTTAACCATTTTTTGTTATTACATCAATAAATTCATTTTTGGTATAACCAAATATCACTGGTTTACGCTGAAAATGTCACTGAAATGCAAAATGGTTGGCAACGTGTTTGTTTTGATGACTTACAGTTGATCAATTTAACAATAATATTCGTTACTTAAAAACTATCTGCTACGAACTTTTAACTCTTTCAGTTCCGCGTGCTGTATCCGTTAAAACGGAATTTTGCCAGCGATTAATCAATTGCGATTTATAATCGATCATAACAAAAGTTATTTGCCAACTACAGATCCCCATGCATCAATATACCACGATATGATTATTTTACATAGTTGAAAAAGTATTTCTTCAGAATTAGAAGAGGGTAATCTCCAAAAACTAATTTTTTTCAAGTGAGCAAATTTACTATCCACTTTTAGTCCTCAGTTGTCTTCGATATAAAAATAACTTTACCTTGAAAATTTTTAGAGATTATATTTTGGAATCAATTGTTTTGAAAATGGACATAAGTTGGTGCTAAAAAACTGTGCTTTGGATAAAAAGCAATCAAAAGTTACCAAATGACTTAGTTTTTGTACAGTTTTTAGTTTTCTGAGACCCAGCATCAAAATCGCGGTCAGCTCTTGTGATGAGTACTGAAAAAATGTATGTATATTAAAACTACATATTTGATCAATCAATAGGAAATAAAGGTTATATTAAACCATCCAAAGCAATATATCTCTAAAAAGAAAATTTCTCCACAATTCCGACGATGTGTAATTTGAAAAGAGCATTTTGTTGCTATCAATTAAACAGTAGCATCTTTGCCCCCCACTTTTTGATTGGAGGGGGGTACAAATTCTTGATTTTGAACAACTTACAGCCTAAAATTTTTGGAAGCTTGTGGTGTAGTTATATCTCCTTGGAAATTTAATACATTTCGAGTTAATGAACCGTTCAACCATGCAAAAGTGTTTCAAAATATTTGGAGGGTGTAGTTTATTTAAAAATTTAACTGTTCTTAAGGGTACACCACCCAAATTTTTGACGTTTTTAACCGGTACTAAAATGATTTAGGCCTACGTTTTGAAGAGTCATTTTAAAATAACTGTTATTTTCTAACTTCAGTTTATTTGTTATAGCTTGCAGAATTGTCAGAAAATAATAAGAATTAACAGTGTTCAAATACCTTTGGCGAGAAGGTTGTGATTGCTGGTAGCAAGATAACTTGGTTTTTGAGCGCGTCTGCTCAACTAAAGACAAAAGTGGAGGAAGCGATGAATCTTATGTTTCTTCAGATGATGATTGTAAAGTCGAAATGGTACTTTCTGATCCAGAAAGTGATCATGACGGCAGCTGTGATAATGAAGATGTCGGAGGTCTTCCTGCTGATAAATCTACTCTGAAATCATGTGATGGTAAAAAAAAGTTGGTCAATAGCACCTATTGACCAATAGGAACTCCAGCCAAGGTATAACCGGTGCCAGGAATGTAGTCGTGAAAATAGTAGACCAAAAAGGCATGCTTCTAGATTATGTCCATCTGTTTCTGACCGTTTCTTTTTATTTTTCGAACGAATTTTTTAGAAGAAATCTGCAAGTGGACGAACAAAGAAGGAAGGCAAACTTTAGCACGCAGATGGAAAGACATGACAGTCAGAGCTGAAAAAAATTGATTAGTGTTCTTCTTCTAATAGAGGTTTGAAAATCCAACCACGGAAATATTTTCCAGTTATGGTCTTTGACGGATGGCAGGCCAATATTTAACAAAATAATGAGCCGTACTCGGTTCCAGGAAATAGTTAGAGTATGAGGGTCGATGATGCAGAAACCCGCCACACTAGGAGATCACTTGACAAACTTCAATCAATTCGAAAGGTATTTGAAATGTGGAATGACACACTTTTTGATAAGCTTGTTCCAGGCTCTAATGTGACCGTGGATGAACAACTTTTAGCTTTTTGTGGTCGATGTCTGCTTCGCCAATAAATACCCTCTAAACCTGGCAAATATGATATAAAAATATAAACTGTATGCGACAATGCTACATGTTCTGAAGATAGACATTTCCAAAGAAAAGAACCAAAAGAACCACAAAACAATAACCTTGGTTGTAAGGTTGTGATGCACCTCGCAGAACCTTTCAAGAAAAGCGGCAGAAACATAACGTGGGACAACTTCTTTACCAGCCTGGAGCTTAGTGAGAAGCTAATGAAGGACTGGCTGAAACTTGTTAAAACAATTCGAAAAAATAGGAAAAAGCTTTCTCCAGAATTTGTTACAGCAAAGAGAAGAGAGGCAAGACAACACTCCACGGCTTCCAGCCAGAAGCCACGACTGTGTCGTATCCTACTGCCCCATAAAAGGAAGAGTTTTCAAGCCCACGAATACAATGCACTTGAGTAAAGAAGTAGGAAGCGAAAAGAAGCCAGAGGTGATTGTGTTATTTAAACAATAGGAAAAGTGGAGTCGATACCATGGACCAGTTGGTTCGTGGCTACAGAACCAAGCGAATGACGCGCCGTGTTAGTGCTCTAAATCCCATAGTGTACCTTTTCCTTAACCAGGGTGCCTTTGGAAGCAGGGTAAGGCCGACGCACAGCAGCTTGCTAATCAGTTGGGGAAAGAGTTGGCAGGTTATAAAAATCAGCAACCAAGCAACACCGTTGCTTGTCAGTTGGGTGAAAACAAAAATTATGCCATCTGGAGCTACACAAAAGAAACGATGATACGTCTGTCCGAGTAATAAAGACAGAAAAACAAAGACCTTGTGTGCACAATGCCGCAAAAATGTCTGTACAGAACATTCTGCTGTCGTTTGCTGTCAGTGCCGAAGATTGTAAGCCAACGCTTTCTCATGTTTTTTGTTATGCTTTCCACTTAATAAATTTGCAAGTTGAGATCTTTATTTGTCAATCAGTTGGATGTTAGCAATTGTGTTTCGTTCTTTGTTAAAATTAACAGCTTTACGATGTTTAAATTTCACTATAACAGGCGGAAGTCATGCGTTTCCGTGCAGTTTATGCAACACGGGTCCAGTGGATCCGGCTGGTAAGCAATGCTATAAAAAATGTCTGGTCTTTCTAGGGTTAAAAGAGTACAATGAAATGGTCGATAACAAAGGCTTTATTGCCAACAAGTGTTTTATTGATTCCACACGATCTTAAGTGGAGGGAATCTTGAAAAGAGCCAAACTACTAAAACCAAATCTGCAAAGGCCGATAAACGCGCAATTGAAAAATTAAAGCATTATGACGACATTGTAATCCTTAACGTTGATAAAGGTAACAACACCAAGAGCAAATACTTTTCGACATATTTTACAATATGCATCATTGATTTCTCTACAATTTTTACCAAGCCATGAAAATTTTTTTCCAAGCAGATTTATACGTTTTTCCTTATTTATACCTGGTTTTCCGTTTTTTGTGTTCGGCATCATAAACCAATTGTAACACGTCTTTGAAAGCTGAATAATATACATTACCATAAGTCTTTTTAGCGAAAAAGCAACTTTTCGACCCAGACTCAAAGAGGCCTAAACAATATATCAAATATAAGGATACTATTAAAATGCAGAAATTCGGCGGAATTCCATTGACTATGTCCAAGACTTTTCTTAAATTCAAGGCTGAATCAAAATCTATTCCTAGCCCTAACCCTAACTCTATACATCTCTAATCAACTCTGCTCTTACCCAAAATTCAACCCCAGCTCGAAAAGTGCATTGCTCAAGGGATTTCTCTGTTTAGTTGTATCTGAAATCTTAGAAAAACTTTCCGCGAATTTCTTCGTTTTGTTTCTTCTAAATGTAATATACTAAATTGAATTTTTGCGTTCAACACTTTTGAAATATACCAGATAAATACCAAATTGTAATTTTGCAAACCAGACTTTGAAATACACTAAACATATTCCGAATATACCAAACACAAAAACATTATACCAAGCACCAAAAATATATAGCAGATTTGCCAAATTTGGTATATAAATATACCTGATGGCAGTGGTATAAAGTACTTCTATTTGAGTAGATTCCTTAAGTAGTTTTTTTCGGTAACGACTACTTTTTGAGTAGTTTTTTAGCTACGTTTATTTGTACTAGCTTACTTTCAGCGTGAAGTAACGTTACTTAAGTAGCTTATGTTTTCTAAAAGTAGAAAGTAGTTTCAAAATTTGAAACGCGAATTTCATAAAACTGGTGATTTTTCTAGGTCTTTTTAAACCAATTGGCAGGTTTTAATTCTAGTCGTTTTCACACGACTTTAAGTGGCTACACTGGGCAACAGCAAACGCCAGTCTTGGTGTTGTTATGCAGTCTTACTCTAGTATATGCAGCAGAAATGAGTACGAATTTGGATTAATCGGGCAGACTTAAGAAATTTATCCGAATTTGAATTTGAAAATTATCTATTGTAGAACTTGAGGTTTTGAAAATGAGCAGTGTTGGTTTTAAAAGTCTTGACAAAGCCGGGTTTTCAGATTTCGATTCTGGTTTCTATTGCTGCTAGACACAAATGAAAGTTTTCATGTTTCTGGCAAGCGAACTGACTAACGTACAATAAGTCAAGAAGGGATGGCAATAAATGTCCTGGACATAGCAAGAATTTATCCCTAGAAGTGTTGAGATCAACCAATTGGTGTAATCAATACTCTTTAGAATTTTCTATAGTTTCAAGACGATTTCAGACTTTCAAGTCGAGAATTTTTGATTTTCAAACATGTTTTTTGCTGGTTTTATTGTTTGTTACTATCTTGAAACAATCTGACTCTATTCAGATCATGGTTAATCATCATGTGATCAATAATTTTGACGGATTAATTTGGTTGAAAAACTGATTTATAGCATAGAAATTCGCATGGATTGTTGAATATTACAAAATTATCAAAAAATGTGCTCCGTCCTTATATTGCTTGTTGTAGTTATGTTTAAACAAATTGTACCAGGCTCTTTCAAGCACTTCCAGTAAAATTCATAATCAAGCATAATGTTGTGCTGATAGCAAGAGCTACGATAATATTTCAAATAACAGACATGAAAAGTTGATTTTATAGTTTACTTGGAAGATAATTTACTCACAATAACATATGGAGATGGACGACGCGATGGCGGAGAATCGAACCCATAACCTATCAATTGATAGTTTAATGGCCATCCTCCACGGCACAAGTCATCATCAGCAAAAGCGCGCAGTTGATACAGTGATACTTTTAATGCTACTTTTTGCTTGAGTACTTTTAGGATCATTACATTTTTACTTCTACTTGATTAATTTCTTTGGTCAGTACTTTCTACATTGCTTCGAGTAGTTTCACTGCCAGTAACTGTACTTTTACTTGATTACAGTTTCAAATTACTGTACTTTTTACACCACTGCCTGATGGCAACACTGCAGTGAACCCAGATGAAAAGAAAAATCCAATAGTGGTGTACTGATAATACTTGATGATTTGACTTCGTTTTCGTTCTGATTTTAAACGACGTCAAAAATTATTTATATTTGTTAATATATTTTGTCTAGAAACACCGTAATGCATTGCAAGTGAAAGAATCGTAAGAAAAACAACAATGAAGTAAAACAAAACCAATTACAGAAATTCATTAAAGACAGACTGTCAAAAACGTGACCTGTGCATGGCAAACTACCAAAAAGTACTAAATAAAATGGACTTGTGGTGACCGAAACGGCAAAACAAACGGAAATGCAAAGATGAACTTTAGGATTCAGTTCGAGTTTGTGCTTGTTTAATCTGTTACATGTTGAGCTAACATGAAACAAGTGCTTTTTTCTGCATTAGAAGAGCTGAGTTTGCAATACTTTTTATTGGAAAGCCTCGGTAAACTGAGCGATTAAACAATACACAAACCACTTTTCCTCATATTTGCATACAAATTACTAGTAGCTGCTTACTACCACAATGCACTGTTACAATAACCAGTGCTGCGACAGATCGATCAAAAATTAATCTGCCTTAATGTTGTTTTCTTAGAAGTGGAACAGCCTCAACATGAGGTTGATGTTGAAATCTTGTTCTTCCGATTGCAACGACAGTTTTCACTCGACTCTGCACAGTTTGCAGTTAGTAACGGGACAATCTTTAACATTTCTACCATCCTTAGTGAACGTTATTTGAAAAGTAACTGCCAAAGTTTTCTCCTGTCAAGGATTGGAACAATTTGATATCGCAAAGGGTTTTATTGACGGAAATTAATAATGATAAGCTGCGTTTTAGCAAGAACCATTTCACTCGAGAACTACCAGAGAAGCTACATAAGACTTTTGGACTTTCTTTTTTATTTTGACATATCTTCTACAACAAACACTTACAGCACAATAACTCACAAACCAGTGACATAGAGCGTAGACTCATTGCCGTACAACTAACTTATGTTGCCGGGATTCCCTTCTACAACAGTTTGAAACAGAATTTTTCGTGTTCTGAACAATACATATAAATAAGCCTACAAGCGCGCAACCAGGACTTACAAAGAGAAAATGAGGTAAACAAAACAAAAACTTGTCAGATGTGCAAAAAACTTCCAAGTATTTTGAAACAAAATAACTGAAAGGTTTTAGTTCCTTTGCGGTTTCCACTTTTGCACAAGAGATAATATGTACTGATTGATGATTAGTATCCACATCACAAATGATAATCAGTTTCCACACGTAGACGTTTGTTTTAGGTTTGTAAGTTCTAGTTGATCATACTGCTCTCGGCACAATGAATTTTTATGACAAGTGCTGAAATCGACTCTCGTCAAAATGTATGAAAATCGCCAACAGCAACAATGAAAAGAATTTGCTCTTTCACCTTGTTTCAAACAATGTTTTGTTTCAGAAATCTCCAGTACAACTAATATTGCATAGGTCTGATGCAGTCACAACATTATGTTCGTGCACATCTCAAAGTTGTCAAGAGCCCAAATTTTTACTTGTTCTAAAAAAAGAATCTTTATTCTTCCCTTGATAGAGACATTCATTGCCATTAAGCAAATAGTTTTTTTTCTAAAAAACACTTTTTGAGAATACTGGTCTCTACCAACTCGCAGAGATCATACAGTTCGGAGCTAGAGAACTGGAAAATTACCACATGGAAGTGACAAACTTCCACTTCCGTTTCACTGTTAATATGGATGTACATTATCTGAAAAAAGTTTTGATACCAAGTGTGGGAAGTTTTGTTCTCATAAAAGTTTTATTTGTGGAAGTGCTAAATGCTGAACTTCCCTTAAGTGTTGCGTGTCTGCAATGAATCATTTCATCAGAAAACTACCAGAGGGGCCGACTAGCATTTTTCGTTGAGTAGAGTTTTATATTAAGTTTGTTTTAACTATATTTGCACATGACGTGTATCAGCGACAAAGCATGAAATCCTCCTGGAGAGCAATTTGTCGGCCACGTGGTCGAGCATGTAGAAGCGCTACTCGTGCTTTACCAGGTTGGAATAATGAAGCTGCTTACACTGCACGTCGTTAGAGGCGACTTTAGGGTACCAAACAATGGCAGTCCGCCTTGTTGATGATGATGAAGCTTGTATTTGTGACTGGTTCGAGACGGACTGCCGCTTTTCCCATAGCCTAATTTAATTTGGATTGTGGCATAAATCTAGAAAATCTCTTCATGTCGTACCTTCATCCCACGTAAGAGGAGTGCTAATCATAATAACATTAACATGTAGAAGTGCCGTATGTGGCAATAATGATTTTGAGTTCGAACTATACGATGGCCACGTTGTCGTATCTTTGAGAAAGCCATTTCGTTTGGTGATTGGGATGCGATAAAAATGCACTGTGCTGGCAGTACCGATGACTCTGAAGCGGATATAAACACAAAATGTTCAATGCATAATGGCCAAAGTTTTCCGGTGCCTGGAGGATAAAATAATGGCAAAAGTCTATTATATTAAACAAAGCAATAAATATTTTTCATACAAGAACAGAAATAAAGTTTCAATTACAATTGCTATACAACGGTATATTCGTCTTTCAATTGAAAGTCAATATTTCGAACTCAGCTTTTTCGTACAACAACAACTTGAATTCAGACACACTTTGGAACATGGGAAGCTCAGGTCTTTATGTTTCCCATTCCCAAAAATCACTTCCATCCAATCTCCTCATGGGTGCCGTTGCCTTCACTAGGCATAGTTTTTGATGAAATGCCATTTGCGATTTATATTTTTAACTTGCCCCTAAAACAGAAGTCCCAGAAATCATGAGATCCATAAAAATGATCGGCTTTATGTTGAAGATAAACAAAAACACAAAAATATCTAAAGAAACAAAACGCCTGAAATAAATCATGTACAAAAAAATCACACTGATTTAAATGGATGCACCAGATCAATAATATTGTTGAAGACATTTTATGACAACTCAGTGAAAAAAAACCGTGATTATTACACGTCATAAAAACAAAACTCTCGTCCGACAAAATAGCAACTAAGAAACCTCCCGTTCTTTTCAAAACTTTTTCATGTAAAACTTGTCTAGCCCATTAACATGAATTGCTTGGCAAATGGCCTCATGCCTATTTCACAATTTTTCTGATAACGATATTGATTAATTCTACTGAAAAGAATGTGCCCATTTGCTACATTTCAAAATAAGCTCAAATAAAACCTAAACTTGTTTTATGCTATTTTTAATGCTCAATAGCTCACTCAGTAGAGCCATTTAAGGCTGGGATGTACTGTGGCCATTCACATTTCATATGACGCCCGCAGGAAAAAGAGGAAAAGAAAAATCGTCATTTTGGTGTTATACAAGGCGAGGGAAGAAGAGATGTCGATATAAGGCAAATTTGATTTTATATTGAAAAGATTTAGAATCTTCAATTGTTTAATTGAACAGATTTTTGTGGCAAATCCGCGAAATTAAAGTTAGTTCGAGTACAAACATTGTTTTGCATGTCACGTCACAAACACAAAGAAAGGGGGGAGTTTACAACAACGTCATAATGTGTCACAAACACAAAGGAAGGGGGGAGTTTACAACAAAGCCATAACGCGTCACAAACACAAAGAAAGGGGGGAGTTTACAACAACGTCATAATGCGTCACAAATGGGAGAAGGTTTAAATTGTTATATGAGTTGTGCACAGCCTCTAAAGTCAATATTCTATGCTCTTTGTCGCAATTTAGTAAGTTTATGCTAATGGTTTATGCAAATACAAAGATTGTTTGCTTCCGGAACACCATATCTAATTTTAGCTTAAGCACAACCTCTGGTTTTTGCACTATCTTGATTTTGTGTGTTGTAATGATGCTATGCCTTACCGAGTAAATTGGTTTTGCTCGTTTAAAGATTGCATTACAATCGCACAATTCAAATCTGATGAGAAAAATGAATCACGCGCAAACGAACAGTTATTAAAAAAAAGCTTGAATGGTTGGCATATATTAACTGATGAAACAGTTGAAAAGATGATCACCGCCTATACTTTGGTTGTACCTCATGAAACAACGGGGCTGAGGAAAATCGATTTTCTTTTTTTGAGATTGATTAAAGCACTTGACCGCTTTTATTGGCTGAACACCAACAAAGTTCGACGCCATACAAACAACTTGATTGTCATTCCATTGCACCAAAACAACATTTTTGTCAGAATAGAAATCATGAAAACCCTTTTTTTCTTCTGGGCCGCTTTTGAAGAAGCTATTAGGCATTTCATAAGTCAATTCTCGCGGATTGCTTCTAGAGCACGAAACTGTTTTTCCTTCAGATTCTCCAGCAATTTACAAGAAATGAAAAAGTCATGAAAGCATGCACAATGCTGCCGTGGATTGTCGGTGATCAAAAATAGATTTCAGACAATGTATGGGCCCAATGGTTGGTCCCATCTCATCTCCGATGCCCCAACGTAAGCCTAAAATGTACATCGATAACCGCAGCGTGATCCGAGTACCAAGTTCTTGTAACTGAAACGAATCGGTTTATGGCGAATACATATTTTACATGAATGACTCCCAAAATATGACACGATTTGTTTGTCTACTGATAGATCTTCAGCAAAAACTTCAAACTGTTGCAATGATGAATTTACAGCTTCTTGTAGAGGGTGGATCTTTTTCATTTTGCCTCTTTGAGGTAAACAGTCATTGTCCGCAAAGTGAAGAAAACGCTTTATTTCTTTAAAGCGGTTTCTGATCATACTTTTCGGAAACGCAGGACATGATAAATCATCATCTTGAGACCAGTATTGCCGTCGACGCAGACTAGCGTTGTAGTCACAAACAAGAAAATTGCAACAAAAGTATAAATCTCATTCTTGGAAATTTTCATTGTTTCATTATGTTACGCGGCATAATGCTGAGATTCTCTGATAATGAGATCGCAAATTTCATCATTCAGAAGCAACTTGAAAATTTCAAATGGCTCCAATAAACACAGTTCGGTCGTGTTTTCAATAGAGGCGCGGATGCATGCACGGGAAGATGGATCGCTCACGTTTGTGCCACGTTTCATGTTTGGAGCCTTCGGCATGGGTTTTGTTTTTCCTCTTTAGCTGGGGCCAACGCTGTAGCTGGCCTCGGAAGCAACATATCCTTTACCGGGTGAGTCTCCACAGACCTCAACCAATCCCGCAACATCATTTGGTATTGTCTCCGAGCTATATCCACGCTCTGTTCTAAAGCCGTTGCACAGCCATTCCCCTGCTCTGGAGGCAAAATAACCATAGCTTGTTCACTGCAAACATTGTCGTCACCTAAAAGTGAATCTATAGCTTCTTCTAATGCAACAAATTTTCTTCCAGACATTATCACATTACAATCTAGTGAAACGTATTATAAGTCTACCAAGCCAAACTAATTTATAATAGCTGACATAAGCCACATGTACTCTTCTGTAGACAACAAGCCATACGTATGTCAACACAGTAACTTGCATTCGTGTAGCCTACATGCTGTATATTTGCCTAATTTATCAGCCTACTATATCAACCTTATACTCGGAAAAAATACTAATCAAAAGATCAACGATCATGGATACGTACTTTCTTTACCTCCTTGCTCTGTCTCCAACTGAACAATATAAACCAGCAAAAAAGCAACAGTTTGAATACAATTTTCAAATCAATGGAAATAAACTACCACTCTTCATCACAATGGCAGTCCTTTCCGCAAGTTTTAGCAACAGAATGGTAAAGTTTCAAGACTCAATGTTTGCGTACAAAAAGAAAATAAATATCACAATGAAAATAGCAGAGTTGCGAGACTTGCGACTACGGATTGGACAATTGTTCAAAAAATAGAACGTCCAGTATCTCAAAAACAAAAACTCTGTCGGTATAAACTGCAAGTCCAAGTCCAAGTCCTAGATAAAACCCTCAAGTCCGGAAGTTCAAGTCCAATGTTTTGGTTTGAATGACGAAGCAGTAGGAGGGCATTTCAACTATTACGATGACGATTCGCTTTCATGAGTCTGTAAAATCACCTTATGCTTTTTCCATATCCTCTTGCACTTCAGTTTGCTCTGTGAAAAGTTTTTGCAAGTTTGATTGAATTCTATTTGTAGTTGATGGTTTGTGAAGGTACACATGAGTCTTGGCAAAGATAAAAATAGGGTTAATAAATAGCGATATCATCATTCCACACACTTGCGTCATCCAAAAAAGTTAATTGGTTTTACCTAAAGAAGTTAGACATATAATATCAGCAAAGTAACCATAGCAGCATACAGAACGCAAAAGTCAAAAAGCTGGGCAAATCTTGAGCAATGCCAATGTTAGCGTTGGTAGCATTTTGTTCTACGATACTAAAAAGCTGAGCTTTTTTGCTCGCTAATGTTCAAAATTTGGGATTCATGATAAACTGTGGTTAAATTAAAGCATGTAATGAGCATTGAGTCGGTACTGAAAGAAACATTACCGGTACAACGCTTCAAATTTACGGAAATGAATGTTCATGAAGAGATGTCTTACTTGAAGAGTGCTTTCGGCTCACAAAGTAAAACGTTTCAAAAGTTTTTTGCTTTTCTAACGCCAATACCCATTGACGGGTTGCTTCAGTAATTAGGCTAGATTCTTTGAATCACTTTTTGTTCTTCGGTTACGAGAAAACTTTGGCGATGTTGCTTCAAACAAATTGCATATTCACTCTGGCTTCGGAGTTTTCTGTACTGCCAGCCGAGAGCATTTTTATTGCAGGCGTGCAACCAAATAAATTGACTTTTCCAAAGAAACAACTACGCGGTGAACGTGTCGTATAAACTCACGATCATTGTTGCCACCAACGGCGCTCCAAATCACTCGACCACGTCGCCGACAAATTGCTTTCGAAAAAGATTTCATGCTTTGCCACTGATACACTTTATGTGGAAGCGAAATCGAAATGAAATTGATGTAATAAATTAATCAAAGAAAAAGGTTTTTTGACCTGTGACAGTTTTGTCGTAAAATGAATATTGTAGACACGCAACACTTGAAAAAATCATCATTTTGCGCTTCCGCTAATAAAATCTTCATGAGAACAAAATTTCCCACACTTTGTATTAGAACGTTTTCCAACGGATGGCCATCGTGATTAACAGTAAATTGGAAGTAGAAGTTTGCCAATTGGTAAATTTCCAGTTCTCTAGCTACAAACTCGCTTCTCAAGACTTGATCTAAATACCGCCATTGACGCTATGATTACTGCTTTACAAAATATTCTTGGAAAAACAATGCCTATCAAACCAAATATAAAGTTTTGTGCTACCAATAAACTGGCGAATATCAATTCGGAACACGTTGTGCTACAAGTATTATCACGCATAGCTTGGCTAGCATTGAGTAGTTTTTACAGTTCTACCAACACATAATTTCATCTATTTCATTAATTCTAAATATCTTCAATAAATAGAAACTTTTACGCTATGCAATGATCGTAGATTAAATACAAGTTGTATAAGAAATATAAATAATAATCAGTGGAATATTTATATTTTCTGACTAAAATATCACACCTGTTATATTGTGTTTTTGCACGCCGTGTTACGATATTTAATAGTTTAATATAAAGAAAAAACATAAAATAAATCAGTTTTGCATAACATTGCAAGCAACATAGTTTTATATCTATACTAATCAGCATGCTGGTACAATTGAAATGCATATTAGACTGCATTTTAACCCCTATTGAACAGCTGTCGAAAACAACCGTCAAGACACTGAGATTTTCTATTATGTCTGCCTTTTCATCCCTATTAACATGTCAGTAAAAGGTTTTGATTTCATAGAGTTTTTGTTTTTGAGATACTGGATGTTTTATTTTTTTGAACAATTGTCCAATCCGTAGTCGCAAGTCTCGCAACTCTGCTATTTTCATTGTGATATTTATTTTCTTTTTGTACGCAAACATTGAGTCTTGAAACTTTACCATTCTGTTGCTAAAACTTGCGGAAAGGACTGCCATTGTGATGAAGAGTGGTAGTTTATTTCCATTGATTTGAAAATTGTATTCAAACTGTTGCTTTTTTGCTGGTTTATATTGTTCAGTTGGAGACAGAGCAAGGAGGTAAAGAAAGTACGTATCCATGATCGTTGATCTTTTGATTAGTATTTTTTCCGAGTATAAGGTTGATATAGTAGGCTGATAAATTAGGCAAATATACAGCATGTAGGCTACACGAATGCAAGTTACTGTGTTGACATACGTATGGCTTGTTGTCTACAGAAGAGTACATGTGGCTTATGTCAGCTATTATAAATTAGTTTGGCTTGGTAGACTTATAATACGTTTCACTAGATTGTAATGTGATAATGTCTGGAAGAAAATTTGTTGCATTAGAAGAAGCTATAGATTCACTTTTAGGTGACGACAATGTTTGCAGTGAACAAGCCATGGTTATTTTGCCTCCAGAGCAGGGGAATGGCTGTGCAACGGCTTTAGAACAGAGCGTGGATATAGCTCGGAGACAATACCAAATGATGTTGCGGGATTGGTTGAGGTCTGTGGAGACTCACCCGGTAAAGAATATGTTGCTTCCGAGGCCAGCTACAGCGTTGGCCCCAGCTAAAGAGGAAAAACAAAACCCATGCCGAAGGCTCCAAACATGAAACGTGGCACAAACGTGAGCGATCCATCTTCCCGTGCATGCATCCGCGCCTCTATTGAAAACACGACCGAACTGTGTTTATTGGAGCCATTTGAAATTTTCAAGTTGCTTCTGAATGATGAAATTTGCGATCTCATTATCAGAGAATCTCAGCATTATGCCGCGTAACATAATGAAACAATGAAAATTTCCAAGAATGAGATTTATACTTTTGTTGCAATTTTCTTGTTTGTGACTACAACGCTAGTCTGCGTCGACGGCAATACTGGTCTCAAGATGATGATTTATCATGTCCTGCGTTTCCGAAAAGTATGATCAGAAACCGCTTTAAAGAAATAAAGCGTTTTCTTCACTTTGCGGACAATGACTGTTTACCTCAAAGAGGCAAAATGAAAAAGATCCACCCTCTACAAGAAGCTGTAAATTCATCATTGCAACAGTTTGAAGTTTTTGCTGAAGATCTATCAGTAGACAAACAAATCGTGTCATATTTTGGGAGTCATTCATGTAAAATATGTATTCGCCATAAACCGATTCGTTTCAGTTACAAGAACTTGGTACTCGGATCACGCTGCGGTTATCGATGTACATTTTAGGCTTACGTTGGGGCATCGGAGATGAGATGGGACCAACCATTGGGCCCATACATTGTCTGAAATCTATTTTTGATCACCGACAATCCACGGCAGCATTGTGCATGCTTTCATGACTTTTTCATTTCTTGTAAATTGCTGGAGAATCTGAAGGAAAAACAGTTTCGTGCTCTAGAAGCAATCCGCGAGAATTGACTTATGAAATGCCTAATAGCTTCTTCAAAAGCGGCCCAGAAGAAAAAAAGGGTTTTCATGATTTCTATTCTGACAAAAATGTTGTTTTGGTGCAATGGAATGACAATCAAGTTGTTTGTATGGCGTCGAACTTTGTTGGTGTTCAGCCAATAAAAGCGGTCAAGTGCTTTAATCAATCTCAAAAAAAGAAAATCGATTTTCCTCAGCCCCGTTGTTTCATGAGGTACAACCAAAGTATAGGCGGTGATCATCTTTTCAACTGTTTCATCAGTTAATATATGCCAACCATTCAAGCTTTTTTTTAATAACTGTTCGTTTGCGCGTGATTCATTTTTCTCATCAGATTTGAATTGTGCGATTGTAATGCAATCTTTAAACGAGCAAAACCAATTTACTCGGTAAGGCATAGCATCATTACAACACACAAAATCAAGATAGTGCAAAAACCAGAGGTTGTGCTTAAGCTAAAATTAGATATGGTGTTCCGGAAGCAAACAATCTTTGTATTTGCATAAACCATTAGCATAAACTTACTAAATTGCGACAAAGAGCATAGAATATTGACTTTAGAGGCTGTGCACAACTCATATAACAATTTAAACCTTCTCCCATTTGTTAAGTTGATTTTGATCAGAGATATTCCGCCTATCCAACTCCGACATATTCGAGCGATTCCGTTTCTGTTGCTAAGAACTCAAAAGATGTGACTGGAAAAACTAAATCAGCTCGAAACTTTATTTATACATTAATACGCTAAGACAAATGCATTTCGCTATAAAGCATCATCAGTGCTGTAAAAGAACAATAAAAGCAACTACTGTAAATCTAAGGTTCCAAGCAATAGCTCTACTGACAAATCTACACTCATCACATAAGTAATTATATATCCGGCGTATCAAAACAAATAATTTCATATTATGGTATTGAAGTATTACCTACAAGGCAGCAGGCCATTATGACGAAAAAAATACGATTAAAACGCAGGCTGATAGTAGACAAAATTTAAAGTAGTAAAAATATTAAAGCACAGTGAGAAATAATACTAGGTTATATGCGAGGTAAAATCATTTTATTAATATTTACTTTTGCATTAAGTATGCGATACCATTTGGCTTCATAAAAGTTTAAATTTTCAAATTCAGGTTTTATAATAAATATAACAAAAAACATTGCGCTTTATCAGGTTTACCGGTAAATATTTCCTTATGATGTTTATCATAATGTCTAAGTAGGGCCGAATTATCATTATTTTCAGAGTAGTGAAATTTGTTCCATAGCACTCGATGTTTTGTCCAACGTTGTGAAAAAGATGTCATTGTCATTGTTTCTCCCATTTGTGACGCATTATGACGTTGTTGTAAACTCCCCCCTTTCTTTGTGTTTGTGACGCGTTATGACTTTGTTGTAAACTCCCCCCTTCCTTTGTGTTTGTGACACATTATGACGTTGTTGTAAACTCCCCCCTTTCTTTGTGTTTATGACGTGACATGCAAAACAATGTTTGTACTCGAACTAACTTTAATTTCGCGGATTTGCCACAAAAATCTGTTCAATTAAACAATTGAAGATTCTAAATCTTTTCAATATAAAATCAAATTTGCCTTATATCGACATCTCTTCTTCCCTCGCCTTGTATAACACCAAAATGACGATTTTTCTTTTCCTCTTTTTCCTGCGGGCGTCATATGAAATGTGAATGGCCACAGTATATCCCAGCCTTAAATGGCCCTGCTGAGTGAGCTATTGAGCGTTGAAAATAGCATAAAACAAGTTTAGGTTTTATTTGAGCTTATTTTGAAATGTAGCAAATGGGCACATTCTTTTCAGAAACATAAAGACCTGAGCTTCCCATGTTCCAAAGTGTGTCTGAATTCAAGTTGCTGTTGTACGAAAAAGCTGAGTTCGAAATATTGACTTTCAATTGAAAGACGAATATACCGTTGTATAGCAATTGTAATTGAAACTTTATTTCTGTTCTTGTATGAAAAATATTTATTGTTTTGTTTAATTTAAGAAACTTTTGCCATATTTTTATCCTCCAGGCACCGGAAAACTTTGGCCATTATGCATTGAACATTTTGTGTTTATATCCGCTTCAGAGTCATCGGTACTGCCAGTACAGTGCATTTTTATCGCATCCCAATCACCAAACGAAATGGCTTTCTCAAAGATACGACAACGTGGCCATCGTATAGTTCGAACTCAAAATCATTATTGGCACGCAACGCGCTTCTACATGTTAATGTTATTATGATTAGCACTCCTCTTACGCGGGATGAAGGTACGACATGAAGAGATTTTCTAGATTTATGCCACAATCCAAATTAAATTAGGCTATGGGAAAAGCGGCAGTCCGTCTCGAACCAGTCACAAATACAAGCTTCATCATCATCAACAAGGCGGACTGCCATTGTTTGGTACCCTAAAGTCGCCTCTAACGACGTGCAGTGTAAGCAGCTTCATTATTCCAACCTGGTAAAGCACGAGTAGCGCTTCTACATGCTCGACCACGTGGCCGACAAATTGCTCTCCAGGAGGATTTCATGCTTTGTCGCTGATACACGTCATGTGCAAATATAGTTAAAACAAACTTAATATAAAACTCTACTCAACGAAAAATGCTAGTCGGCCCCTCTGGTAGTTTTCTGATGAAATGATTCATTGCAGACACGCAACACTTGAGGGAAGTTCAGCATTTAGCACTTCCACAAATAAAACTTTTATGAGAACAAAACTTCCCACACTTGGTATCAAAACTTTTTTCAGATAATGTACATCCATATTAACAGTGAAACGGAAGTGGAAGTTTGTCACTTCCATGTGGTAATTTTCCAGTTCTCTAGCTCCGAACTGTATGATCTCTGCGAGTTGGTAGAGACCAGTATTCTCAAAAAGTGTTTTTTAGAAAAAAAACTATTTGCTTAATGGCAATGAATGTCTCTATCAAGGGAAGAATAAAGATTCTTTTTTTAGAACAAGTAAAAATTTGGGCTCTTGACAACTTTGAGATGTGCACGAACATAATGTTGTGACTGCATCAGACCTATGCAATATTAGTTGTACTGGAGATTTCTGAAACAAAACATTGTTTGAAACAAGGTGAAAGAGCAAATTCTTTTCATTGTTGCTGTTGGCGATTTTCATACATTTTGACGAGAGTCGATTTCAGCACTTGTCATAAAAATTCATTGTGCCGAGAGCAGTATGATCAACTAGAACTTACAAACCTAAAACAAACGTCTACGTGTGGAAACTGTAGATCTACAGATATGTCTGAGACGGGCGTAAAGGAGAGCCGCTTCAGATAAAAACTTTTGTAATTCAAAGTGCCACGCACATAAGACTGCAACTGCAGTAGATATCATCATTTGCACGCTTGTAGGCTTATTTATATGTATTGTTTAGAACACGAAAAATTCTGTTTCAAACTGTTGTAGAAGGTAATCCCGGCAACATAAGTTAGTTGTACGGCAATGAGTCTACGCTCTATGTCACTGGTTTGTGAGTTATTGTGCTGTAAGTGTTTGTTGTAGAAGATATGTCAAAATCAGAGCTGCAAACTCGGTCGATTTTTCTATCGAGTTTAAGTTCGAGTCTGAGCTCAGCTTGTTTTACGAGTTTGAGTTTAAGTTCGAGTTCAACATTTTTATTTTTTCCAGTTCAAGTTCGAGTTCTGAGAAAATTTATCAAGGTTTTTTGAATTCAGAAAATAAAGTGATTGACTTAGCCTAAGCACGTTCGCAGTAAAATTGCGCGTTCAAACTTATGTTCAAATATCTGTTATACTAAGCAAATGTTGTTGCCATAAGTCAGGCAGTATGTGTACTGTGAATTTGCAGTGAAAGCGAAAATTGAAAAATAACTTATTGTGGAATCATTTTAGGTTCCCTAATTATGCGCTCTCGATCAAAACAAGGGCTATGTCTGCGATTCATTGTTTATGAAGAAAAAGTTAATTGTCAATTAGGTCACCCATTCTCTGCTGTGACTGTTTACATTGCAAAACTGTAAAATCTAAATAGAGCGTTCTTCTCAGTGTCCTTAATGTTTTCATAAAACATTAAGGGTTTAATGCAGAAAGCAGACTTAGCTTAGGTCGAGCTTAAGCCTAAGCCGAGCTTGCCCAAGTCGGGCTTACAAAGGGAGGCTTGGTGGTATACAGAAACTAAACTCAAACGAGACTTTGGAAAGCCCGGCTTAATGTATTATGGCGTTACCGTTATTGTAAACCAAGATTATAAAAGGAATATGAGGGTGCCGTTAAATATAATATATTTTGTGACGTCATGCTGGCAGGTAACACGCTATTCGTTGTTATAGTGCGATACAAATGGAAGCTGTTGCTTGCAAAAAGATTTGGTTAAAGCGGTTACAGTAAGTGATACGGCAAGCCACTTATCCGTGTTACTGATTTAAGCTACCTGAGGCCCATCGCCCAAATTTAGCAACAGCAATACAATAACAAGGGTTTTGCCCCATTGCGTACATAAGTCGCGATTTAAACCATCTACAATGGTAACTAATGAAAGGCTGACTTAAACAATTACCGGTAGTTAAGCCATGCTTAACGATAAAAGTTCTTTCTGCATACGAAATCGATGATTTAAGTTGGGCTTAGACAAATTTAGAAAAAGCCTGGCTTAAGCCTACTTTCTGCATAAGATACTTAATTTTCAATAAAAAGATTTTATCGTTTTTAAATTTAGTTGTAATGGTATTGTACAAATCAAAATTGACTCAAACTTGCTTCAAATATTTTCGAGTTAGAGTTCAAGTTGGAGTTCCACAAAATTTTGAGTTTCGAGTTCAAGTTCGAGTTCGAGTTCGGCAAAAGGTCGAGTTTATCCGAGTTCGAGTTCGCAGCCCTGGTCAAAATAAAAAAGAAAGTCCAAAAGTCTTATGTAGCTTCTCTGGTAGTTTTTGAGTGAAATGGTTCTTTGCTGACACGCAGCACTTGAGGAAAGCTCATCATCAATAATTTCCGTCAATAAAACCCTTTGCGATATCAAATTGTTCCAATCCTTGACAGGAGAAAACTTTGGCAGTTACTTTTCAAATAACGTTCACTAAGGATGGTAGAAATGTTAAAGATTGTCCCGTTATTAACTGCAAACTGTGCAGAGTCGAGTGAAAAACTGTCGTTGCAATCGGAAGAACAAGATTTCAACATCAACCTCATATTGAGGCTGTTCCACTTCTAAGAAAACAACATTAAGGCAGATTAATTTTTGATCGATCTGTCGCAGCACTGATTATTGTAACAGTGCATTGTGGTAGTAAGCAGCTACTAGTAATTTGTATGCAAATATGAGAAAAAGTGGTTTTCGCAAAGTATTGCAAACTCAGCTCTTCTAATGCAGAAAAAAGCACTTGTTTCATGTTAGCTCAACATGTAACAGATTAAACAAGCACAAACTCGAACTGAATCCTAAACTATGCAGATCACAAACTCACAATTGATTTTTATTGTGCTTAGCTTCAGTTGATAACATCTAAGTATTTTGGGATTTGACTAATAATTTACTAAACAGGTTTGGTAAACAGTGCTGAATCTGGAATTTATGTTATTATGACCTGAAACCAACCTACAACATGATAAGCGTACCCTAAGTGAACCGATAGTTAGGAAAGTCTTCAAATTAACAATACCATGGCTTATTAATTGGTCTTTCATAATTTTTATAAAGCATTAGCAGCATTCAATCATTCCACTTCCTTAACCACCTGACAAGGTATTAACGTATATAAAGTGAAATTACGGCAAGATGCAAGCCGTCGTGATGCGTCTTCAGTAGTGATCGGATTGATTTCGGTCTATAAACAATATCGTTGATAAAATAAAAAGACTTTTGGTTTCAAAATGTTTAATTTAAGCAGCCTTTAGTTTGGCCATCGTAGCGTGAAACATGGCTAAATTTTGGTGGGTCATGCAAATTTATAGGTAATGATAAATTGTTCAAATGACAATCCAACGATACCACGACCGCCGATGCCTTTGTAATGTAAAAGCCGGACAGATGATCTTGACCGCCATTGTTCACCGAGCGTTCGGTATAAATAAAAGTGAGTTTTGTCATGACATTTTAGTAGAAGTTAACTGCATTTTTCTGAAAAAAGATCTCCACCAAGATTTTGTGAAAATTGTTTAAAAGCACAGCCTGATATCAGTGTAAGGAGTCATATCCCATCGCAATATTTTGAATCTGAACCCGGTCTTGAGATGTTTTCAAATAAAATAGGAAACTTCCGCAATGAACGAAATTTATTATTGTTGCTGCTGATAGGTCGCTGGCAAATACAGTAGATCAGGGGTGGGCAAACTGCGGCCCGCGGGCCGCATGTGGCCCGCGACAAACTTTTGTGCGGCCCGCGAAAGCCTCAAGCAAATAATATTTTAAAAAATTAATTAATGTAGAAGAAATGTGATGGGATGCATTTTTCTCATTGATAGATTTTGAAAGTTAAATGTGCTTGCATTTTTAATTGAATAAAACTACTTTGATTCATTTGTCCAATAATTGTTGGTTTTTGATGTTATACCAAATTTAAAATGCAAGTCAATTAGAGTAATATACCAATGTGTTTATTAAATGTGCGGCCCTCAGCTAGCTTTCGTGACTGCGATGCGGCCCGCAAGTCAAAACAATTGCCCACCCCTGCAGTAGATGACCTTAAGGTGCTTGTCCGGGACTGATAGACTGCGTGTTCAATTCCCGCAATGCTTTAGCGTTATTGCGAATTCACAGGAAGCTCTTTTTGACAATTTGCTTTGATGGTTCAACGCAGTGCTTGTAAGCAAAGAAATGCGCTGTTTTTGTTACTAGCATACCAAGGACTTTTGAAAGGAAAAGAAAACGCCGATGTAAATTAGCCTATATTTTTACGAAGTTGTCAATATTTAATTGGAGTAAGACATGGCACAGTGCTTCTCGCTAATTATACTTGTGATGTGAACAAAACGCTATCCTAGGTCAAGATGCTTTCAGAGCGGGTTTAAGCAAAAGATGTACTATGGAGAAGCTATAATCACATCAAAGAGGTTTATGTGACTAATAAATACTGAAAGTGGTGACTGATACCTACTAAGAGATATGTAGCTGAATAAATCTGTTAATAAAAACGTCTTTTTATTAACCTGATTGCTGTCGAAAGCGTTTACAAGCAACTTGTAATTTATCAGGGGTCTATATTTGAAAAGATTTATTGCAAAACTGTTTAAACCATTGCAAATAAAAGAGGAAAAAGTTTGTTTCAGAGTAAATCTACTTAAATGAAAAACGGCATGACATTTAGCATTTTTGGTATTTGAAAAATCTCTTAGTGTTCTCAGCATAACTGATTGCAATTCTTGAAATTTAATCACTAGTTTTATTGATAACTTTTCGTTATTGTTAGGCCCCAATATCCAAATATTTGACGACACAAAGTTGTGTTTGATCAATAATTGTGACACCTTTTGCAATAGACGTTTTTGCTAATAGCTTCTGAATTTCCTCACAACTTTGAAATACCGACTTCCACCACAGAGTAATTTCGCAACCTTCTTTTCGCAGCCAATCGCCAGTTCGGAAGTGCTATGGAACATATTGTCTTTGTTGTTTTGGCCTAGTCATCAAATTATCATGAAACTGGATTACTACCTTATTATAAGTAGTTTCTTTGTGAAGCCCAAAAATCAACCTTTGAAAATTTTTTTCAGGTTTATAAGTATATATAACTTTATAGAGTACAACAAAATCCTAAGCAATAACCAGTATGAACAGGGTATTGATTGCTGTCTTTCTTGCTACAGCTAGTGGTACGTGATAGAATATGTTATTTTATTTAATTTTTCGAAAGTAACTATAAAAGTAGTCGCGAGTGTGTTTTCCGCATTGGCTGAGTCCTATTCTGTTTTCTAATCATTTAATCTTTTGCTATTTGTAGTAAATTAGTTGTTGATTATGTCAAAACATTATAGTAGTTTTCTTTTGTTCAGCCACATTATCCATAGATCAACTGGTCCTTAGTAGAATAAAATCTTTGGAAAAAGTTTGTGTAGCGCTGTTGACCTGCGTCGATTTGGTAGCGGAGATTTTACTAAGCTTGGTTTCATGGTTTCCATTTATTGTGTATCGTGGGAGGACGAATAGACAGACTTAGAGCTCTCCTGAAATATGTTCATACCTGAAAGCCTGCCGAGAACTGATTAACTTTTTATTTAACGAGCTTCCATCAGGTTTTTTTCTTTCCACAGAAACACTTTCTAAATGAAACTTTTGCATAATTTGAGAGCGCATTTTAAGGAAAGTCTTTGGTATAAAATAAATTCGTGTTAAAACATAGTTAGGTCACCCAATAAATGTACTATAGTGTGGTACAAAAGAATTATTTGCAAATTGTGCAAAAACAACGATTTCCCTTTTCTTTAACTTATCCGATTGTCTCCTACTGACTACCTCCAATTACAACCTAGATGCAGGAACAAAACCAAAATTTTTGTGTGGGAGACATGCCAAAACTATACTGATGCATTTGTGATGAAATTGTTGGGCTTTCAATAAAAGCGTTTTCTCTTTTATCGAGGCTAAAGTGTCATGGCTAAAAGAATGGGTAGATTAGCTCCTTTAGCCTCATCAGTAGCGTTATTGCCAGGTCGAAAATTTCAAAATTCAGCGTTCAAGTGTTGCGAGCGATAAATGCGAAAGAAACCATGGTTTGCTTTCAAGCTTATGCTTTTAGTAGAAAGTATGGGTTGCACTGATCGCAAAGCCACTTATGGCTGCTGTAATCGTGAGGTTATTTGGCAGTCTTCACAATTCACCGGTCAACTTTCTTTGCGTGAGTTAAATGAGTTTATTTGCATTTGAAACATCTTCATGATCCAATGTGATCTATAATCATATTATTGTTTAGTCGTTGAAGGAGTGTCACTTGAAGACTTGGTGTATGCTGATAGTAAGTCATTGTACTATTTTGAAAATAGTCTATGATAATAGTTACGCATTTATCGTTTAAAGTCTTAATCAGTTGCTAAATTTTGAATCGAACTAAATGCCGATAAACGTGTACTATTTCAAAAACAGTGGCACAACGCCGTCGTCTACTAGCCAGATATGTCAAAACCTAACTCCTATACATGTGCAATCCCTCTCATCGGTTCGCTCAGCGTTTTTTCAGCTCCATAGCGCACCGCGCGCAGAGTACTCATCTGTTTGCATCAACATATTGCTATTGCTCTCAGAAATGTTGCTTGGATGAAATCGGTACAGCCGGCAAAAACGATATTTCTAGCGCAACATAACTGACTGGCAGCTCTGCAAGCGACGCAGATAGAGGCGGCTAAGAGCTAATGTGTATATATGATAATGCCAAATGGATCTCCCTTACTATATCATGGACATATCAACAAAGTCTGGGATAATGTGTAGATGATCTGAGCAGTGGCGACTCCAGCTTTTTATGGCTACTCGGGCTCGCCACTGTCAGTGTCGCAAAATATTGCAGAAACAGTAAATAAAGTACTAAAACTAGCGAGAAGACAAAAAGTAGCAACAATTTATCCAGCCATTTAATTATTGTAAAACGCCTTTAGTTACACAGTTATAACAAAACGCGTTCTTTTATCAACTGTGCCCGATTTCAATAAAAAATTAAAGCAAAAAAGTGTCTGAAACAAAACATTAAACGCTCGCATTGTTAGAGCTCGGGCAACTGCAATCAAGCCCGAGTTAGATTTGATTCGAAAAAATGCTTGAAAATCGTTTTCTCTCTCGTTATTTCTCTGCACAGTGTGTCTGGCTATTTTCCTTAAACCTGAGCTAGACAAAACGTTGAGCGCAAAAAGCAACTGCCAGCACAAACACTGGTGGTTTATACGATGTCCGGCTTCTTCTATGGACTTAATACAGTCAACCCCCGTTAATCGGACACCATTTATTCCAGTGAATAATGTCCGATTAGCGAGGTTGTCAGATTAACGAGTTAGCCTAGTTTGTGGTGGTAATGTCGGTACGTCAATCACGCAATGCCGATCTGCACTTGCGTGGCCCTGGTTAGCACAGGCAAATCATTATAGTTAACGCAACTGCAAAATAAGTCACAAAATTCGTTTTATCTAACGAAACTTTATTTACAGCATAAATCACAAAAAGGCACAATCCACGACAGGTCATTGCTTTTTAAAAAAATTCATCAAAGTGGTTTGCACAAGCGCTTGTTGATTTAAAAGATCAATGTCCCGTTTCAAAGTCCAAGTACCGTGTAAATGATCGCTAACATGCTGTAGCCTTGGGTGCTGCTCCATGTATGTAATCAAAGTTTCAAGAGCAGCTGTTGCTTCCCTTGTCGTTACGGTACGTGGCGGATTCTCTACCTCTTCATCACTTTCACCACTCTCGTTTTCTCTAATTGCAGGTGGTTGTACAATCTCAATGATAGTCTCATCCGACAAAGTTTCTCCTGTTTCTTCATTGCGATCAATGTCAAGCCATTTGTTCACTGACATGCGATGTTCATTTGGTATGACGGTCAGATTTTGTACCCCCTCGCTAATTTCTCTTATCATTTCTTCTTCAGCCTGACCTATTTCTGTTGGGCGATCATTCAAAAGGTCACGGCGCGCTATAATGCCCGTGTGCTCCCAGCATTTGTTTATTGTTTGAGATTTTACGTCATTCCACGCATCCTTAATGAGACGAAGTGCTTCTCGGAGATTTATAGACATAGGTTTGTCATCCTCTATTGCACGTAGAAAATGTTTCGTTAGTCCCTTTCGGTAATAAAGCTTGAAATTCTGTATGATTCCGGCATCGTTTGGCTGGAGGTGTGAAGTCATATTCGGTGGCAAAAAATGGACTCGTACATTTTGTAAATCCTCCGGTACCTTGTGGCTTGTTGCATTGTCAAGAAGCAGAAGAACTTTGCGTTTTTTTGATCTCATTGTTCGTTCGAAATTTTCTAACCATTCTGTAAACAGGTCGCTTGTCATCCAGGCCTTTTTATTGTAACGGTAGATGGCATAAACATTTGGATCAAAGTCTTTTCCAAAACAACGTGGCCTCGCTGTTCTTGCGATCAAAAGCGGATTTTGTTTATCCATTCCGGTTGCATTCGCGCAAAGTGCGACCATAATTCGTTCTTTATTTTTTTTCTTTCCTTTAACTGGTCCCATAGCCAATGTTGCATCAGGTTCTAAACGCTAGAAGAGACCAGTTTTATTCATGTTGTATACATCACTAAGTTCAAACTCTGAAATAATGCAACGTAATTCTTCTCTACTCTTTTCAACATCAGCAAGATTAACTTCATTTGATTCTCCATGAACCTTGTGCAGTAAAATTCCGTGCCTCTTATTAAATCGTTCCAACCAGTCATTAGAATAGGAAAAAACTACAACTCCCAATTCTCCGCCAAACTTCTTTGCCTTCTCAATGATCATGTCGCTATTAACTGGCAGATTTTTTGTTCGGACGTCATTGAACCACATAGAAAGTGCGCTTTCCAGTAAAGGTTCCTTGCAAGACCTGTCTCTTGTTGAATCGGTGCTTCCTTGCATAGGGAATGACAGCCACTTGTCTTTCTCCTTTAAAATGCTAAAAATTGCAGATCTTCCTATTGTAGTCCCCCATGTCAGGCTAAAATGCCGTACGATATCTTGCTGGGTTGCTTTCTGATTTTCTCTTCTTTGTATTGGCAAATCTCCTGCTTCTTTGCTGCTGAAATTTTTATTCGAGCGCGTTTTGTTGGAGGTCCTGACATCTTACTGACTTTCCTGGTGTCGTAGGTTGAAATAACAGCTTATTCTACACTGACCTTTATGTCTCAAACGGTGAGAATATAGCAGAGAAAAAGAAAACCAACAATAACGTGTTGTCTTGCGATTGTAATTGTCACAATTGTCATTGTAGGCCTAGTGTAATTAGGGCTAAGCATAAAATCAGCTTATGGGTAGCGGCGTCTCAAATTTGCTACGGTCTATGTCCGATTAACGGGGAATTTTTTAATGCATTTCGCACTTTTGTTCCTAGAATTTCGCTGTCATAGTCGGATAGCGAGATTGTCCGATTATAGAGGTAAAACATAGTACATTACAATGCAGAAATTCCGTTTCTTGACAATTTGTGTCCGATGGCGAGGGTGTCCGATTAAAGGGGGTCCGATTAACGGGAGTTGACTGTATAAATTAAGTTAAAAAGTTTTAAACTTGTTTCGCAGAATTTAAATTTAACAAAGTCTTCCCGCATTTTGTAACTCAGGCTCAGCCCGAGTAGCCCGAGTGCCGGAGTCGCCACTGAATCTGAGATATATCTACCACACAAAGTTGATAATTCGTTTACGATTTCATGTGTTTATATCTACGGTTTGAAATAAATTTTCTGTTTCGGCAGCGCATGCATGATAATAAATTTTCTTTTTAGGCAGATGTATCGTGCTGTTCTACTATCTTTAGTTTGATAATGCCTCGAATTTATATCTCGAGATAACAACTGCAAATCGGGGATTTTGAAAAATAAGAGCCCTAAGCTTATTTGTCCTTTCCCAACACAAAGACAATCACGGTTAAATGACTTGAAGCTTGTCTTTCGCTTACGCTTTTCTTAAAAGGCAATTAGGTAAACTACTCGCAATTAAAATGGGCGAAAGTGTTACTAGAAACGAGGCAAATTTTAAAACTATTTTACACATTAAATTTGTTTTAGTTCCTAAAATTGGTAAACTGCAAGGACTCAAAGATGATAGTGGAGCGGGTGTTTTTAACGGAATCCCTTTTAGTCTTCCGCCTGTTGGTAAATATAGATGGCGCAAACCACAACCAATAACTGAACGAATCAATACCGGGGAAGAATATTATAATGCAACTTATCCAAGAGCAGCTTGCTCTGAACAACATTCATTTACAAACATAATTCAACCAATCAAGGTTTGTGAATTGAAACTCAATTACAATTGATAATAATTTGTTTTATTAAGCAAGCAGTCTATTAAAGTTGGCATATACGATTCTAATACATACAAGTGCAATTCTGTCAGTGTGTGTTTGTTTTAACTCCTCCAAAACTGCCAGGCGTGAAAATATCAAACTTGACACGATTGATCAGCTCCCAGGGATAAGTGTCATAAGGGGGTTCATGACATCACCATAACGTCATTATCAAACATAAAAATTTTTTTAATCGTATTTTTTGGATCGAGGAAAGCAATTTTTGGCTCAAACTATAACTGTAACCTTTTATCCTTCCAGGTAGTGATAAGCTTAGTAGAAACAGGTAAGTTTCATATATAAAGGTTGTCATAAAGTACTAACAATTAGTGTCGTTTGAAAGCTGAGGAAATCTTCTGTTTAGTAATATATAACTCCAATTGATTTGGGCTAAGGATTAGTTAGTAATGGCTGATCAAAAATTGGTTGTCATACATTGTTTTCCATTATAGTTGAGCGATTTTCCTACTAGATCTGAGCCACTTGCAATTTATAAACAAAGTTAGTTCTTTGATACATTACGACTGTTTTTCCTCGCAAGCACGGTTCTTTGGCATTATTTTCCTGATTTTTGAAAAGATTTATCGAAAAATAAAGATTTTGTAAATTGTTAAACGTAACTCACCGTTTAAAAACACTCAAAATTTTGGCCGCACTTAAATTTCAATTTCTTGAATAATTGAGTCATTTGATGCCTTTTTGTTTTTCTTCCTCAATAGTATAACTTTTTGGCATTACCTATCTAAATTTTCAATACGATTTATCTAAAAATAAATTTATTAAAAATTCTATAATGTAGCCAACTCCAAGCTAAAATTGGTAATTTCCCTGAAAAAGCATGGAGGTAAAGATGGTTCTGTTTTATATTTTGCAACAAAGTATTAGTATCAAGGGTCATATCATCTAAATGTTGAAGCAATTTCCTTTACAGTTTGGTGAAGCCGACGCAGTCGGCTTATTTGATGTTTTTAATCTCAACATCACTAACGGAGGCACGCTGATATTGTAATAACCTAACTGTACGTGCATCACTTTGGGTTAGTTTGCTCTTTGCCTGGCTGCGTTTTTGTTAGGACCAACCGACATGCGCGCAGTCAGAGTCTTTATGTCGTACAAATAAATATACTACAACGAAAAAGTTGTAAATTGTGGTCCTAATATTTGATAGGTCATTCATCTCTTACTCCATAACTTTAAAATTATGCTTCCCTGCACTTCATAAAATGAATGAAAAAAACTTTTTTAAATCGTTGGCTGTTTCAACTGTGAGCAAGTCCAGTTCCAAAGCAACAATCAGGGCAAGCAAGACGTAGCCAGGAACTCCAGAAACATGGGGAGAAATATAGCTGCTCTGCACAATCCCCTGTAATGCTTTTTTAAGATTTAATCGATTAACTGCAAAAAAACGGTACTCTTGATTTTGGAACGAGAATTGAATATGTCAACGACACATTAACTTTTTATTACTGTTCTCACGAATATCAATTCAGTAAAGCCGGCTGAACCGATATTCTTAAACTCCACGTTACTAATGGAGACGCTGCTATTGTAAAAACGTAATCGCGAGTGTTTAATTTCGGATTAGTTTGCTCGTTGCTAGGCTTTGTTTTTGCCAGGGCCAAGCAACATGTCCCCAGCCACAGGCGTCAGCTCGCATAAATACCTCTACAGTTACAAAAAGTCGTAAGTAGTGGGCCTAACATCTTAATCCCGAAAATACTTATCTATTACTTTGGCGCCTTTCCACAACTTTGATAGGCTTTCAATTTAAGCACTTGCTGAATTTAACTGATAAAAGTTTGTTAAGTTTAAGGACGCCTATGGTGAAAACAGGGCAAATAAAACGTTACCAGGGGCTCGAGAATCTTGGGAGACATGTAGTGGGTATGTGCTACCTCAGATAATTCTTTTATCACTTGTGTTTCAAAAAACGATAGCTTTGTTTGGGAACAAGATTTGAGTATGTAATAAACATAAAAGTTTTATTACTGTTTTCACAAATATTCATTGGGTCTTGGCAGTCTGAACCGATATTGTTAACCTTGACATTAACAATGGGGCTCCTGCGAGCGACGTCGGCAGAGCCGACTAGTAACCTATATAACAAAACCAGTTTTGTTTTCATCAAGCTGTCGCTCACGACTATTTGAAAAAAGTTAAGTCTGAAAATAGGCATCAACCCATAACCGTAAAGACAACAAAAGATCACTAATGTGCTAAATATACTGCGATTGAAAGTGTTTGCTTTCTTTTTGGAATAATGTATACCAATAGCCTTTACCATGTGCTCTTTTACTTCTTATTCATATGCTTAAATTGCTAAGATTTTCCATATATCTTTGAAAAAGCTGTTTGAGCCATAAGCTTTCCGTTGCGCCTTCATCGGTGGCAATATCGCGTCAAAAGCGAAGATCTAGAGTGAGTAAGTGTTTTATGTGGTTAATTGAAACGTTACGCAATATAGACGAGCCAATGATAGCGCTATTATTGTAAAGCGCGCCAAAGAAAGATATCGCAGTAGCGAAAGTTAAAGAAAGCGTAACAGGAGGCCAAATGCCGTGATTATCGAAAGAGTTTGAGAGCGTAAACAAACTCTTTCTGTCTGCATAACATCGGGCGCTGAGTCTTGATATAAGCAGCCTCTAAGATATAAACATGGAAAGAGCTGCGTGCTGTAGCGAGGATTGAAAACCGCTTGTCATCATAGTTTAATGCACATTGATCATTTTCTAAAAGATGTTGACCAATGGCAAGAGTCACAATCCGGTTTGGTGTCGTTTCGTTTGCACGATCTGTGTGGTTGAGATCGGCGTGGACGGGTCAATTGTTGTCTTAACCATTGTGGAACATGTTGCTTGATGGGATCCTGTAGCCGTTGAAATGTTCGCCCTACGTACCCACTATCACATTGGCACTTATATTCATATATGGCTTACCTATTCTGAGTGGTAGGTAGAATATCCTTGCTTGCCACAGGCAAAATGCGCTTAAACGTAAAGACCAAGCGGGTGCTAACGTAACGATAGTAGCTTTCCACGGCTGTTTTGACTTCTTTTTCCAGTTTATGGAGGGCTTACCAATCCAAGGGACTCTCAAGTACACAGGGTGCTTTTCTGGGCCGAATCGCTTAAAAGTGGACAACTGAGCAATTTTCTTGATTATCTGAGCGTTGATGACGTATTTAGGATAGCCATTGTCCAGTAATATTTTGTTGATCCGTTCCATTTCTCCATTGAGTCTACGCTTGGTGCAAATCATTAGGGCTCGATGCATCAATGTAGATATTAGACTTATTTTACATTTGAGAGGACTATAGGACTTCCAACGTAAATACTGGCCGGTGAAAGTGGGTTTCCGGTATACACTGATTTCAAAGTCAATATCTGTTCTTTCGACATAAATATCAAGAAACGGTAGACATTTCCCTTTCTGTTTTTCAAAGGCGAATTTGAGGAATGGATAAAGGCGGTTGAGTTTGGTCTGGAATTCATGTGCTTCAGTTTCGTGATCGAAGATGGCAAACGTGTCATCAACAAGCCTCCAACATACTTCGTCAAGAAGCCTCCAACATACTTTAGATTTGTTGACGACCCGTTTGCCATCTTCGATCACGAAGCTGAAGCACATGAATTCCTGACCAAACTCAACTGCTTTCATCCATTCCTCAAATTCGCCTTTGAAAAACAGAAAGGGAAATGTTTACCGTTTCGTGATGTTTACGTCAAAAGAACAGATATTGGCTTTGAAACTAGTGTATACCGGAAACCCACTTTCACCGGCCAGTATTTACGTTGGGAGTCCTTTAGTCCTCTCAAGTGTAAAATAAGTCTAATATCTACATTAGTGCACCGGACCCTAAAGATTTGCACCAAGCGTAACGTTCAAATTAACCACATAAAACACTTATTCACTCTAGATCTTCCCTTTTCACGCGATATTGCCACTGATGAGAGCGTCACGAAAAGCTTATGGCTCAAACAGCTTTTTTCAAACTACAGTATATATTCTGTACTACCAACAAGATTTTTGCGTAAAATTTTTCAGTTTGATGAAGATTGTCTTCACGCACAAATCAACGTTCCCAGCAAATTACTGGAGAAAAGGAAAACAGAGCAAGGTTACCATTATGTTTTGAAGAGCGATGCAGCTAATGCAAAGCTTCCCGTGATGGTTTATTTTTACGGTGGAGCGTACACTACTGGCGCAAACTATATATATCAACCTCAATATATTACCAAATATGGTGATGTCATCGTTGTAGTTCCAAACTACAGGTAAAAAACTTACGTGCTATTGACATAAGATTGTGGTTATCATTTGATCAGTAGCAAAGCACTCCACAGCATTTTTGACTACAGGTCTCGGTTGAACAGCCTCATTTTTAGTCTAGGAAAAAAGCAAACGCTTTTAAAGCAAGCAAATGTTTCAATTTGATTTTATTTAATTCTGGCATCAAATCTCGGAAACAATTGTCTGATATGACTATATTATGTTTTGTCATGATGTTTCTTCAGCCTGGTAGCGTCACTGGGTTGAGGATGAAGGAGACACACCGCCCTAGATAACACAGTTTCAGAAAGTGGCATCGGTTTTACTGAGCATTTTTGACAAAACTGGAATAAATTTAGGTAAAATAATTTTTTAAGAAAATGGTGCTGAATTTGGGAAATATCTTTAATCGGTGACGATTTTTAAGATACGCTAAAGTGACTAGTTTTGGTTCTGATAGTGACTCTTTTCAAAGTTGCTCCTGAATCCTAATTAATAGCATGGGCTAAATTGCTGCCTTTTTTTAGACTTGGTGTTTTTGGATTTTTTTATCAAGATTCTGGAGACGCAGATGCAGCTTTAGGAAATTATGGGATCTGGGATCAAATAGAATCGCTTCGCTGGGTTCGACGTGTAATTGATGGGTTTGGTGGAGACCCGGATCAAGTAAGTGTTGTCGAGTAAAAATGATCGATTATTCTTTTATTTTGTAAAACATTTGTTACGGTTGCACGCATTGCTGTATGTTTTTTGAAGAAGAAAATGCGAGCAAAAGTGGTATTATAGAGTCAAACAGTCTGTTTTGCGAGTAGCGTAAAGCGCGTCGGTTTTCAAAGAATAAATTTGCATAAGTTCAGTTGGCTACAATTGACAAAAGAAAATTAATAAAAATCTAGGAGCATAAAAATGGGATTTATTTGCAATTTTTTGTAAAAAGAATAAAGCCAAAATGCTGGTAAACATTTTATTAAAACGTTTCGCTTTTGCACTAAAAGCATTATCAGTTAAATAAATGGTCACCTTAGGGTAGGCTAAACAAATACTGCGAATGCAGTTGTGTAAAATGTTTACCAGCATTTTGGCTTTATTCTTTTTACTAATAATAACAATCTGTTTTTCTCTTACTTGAGACCTAAAAACCGTTTTTGCTTAACCACATTTTCATTCATTAATATAAATAACATGAAAGTATATTTTAGCTCAGCATAAACACGGAAAGTTAATAAGTTCCGGGCATTACTGAACTGATATTCTTTGATTGGAAAAAGTTGACTTCACAGGCACTTTAATAGGGAAACAAACAATTAAATAAAATGCAGCAAAAATGATACAGATTTTCCTTCAAGTGTTTACTTATTATGATTGCTCTTTTTAAATCCTGCCTTCATTGTTTAAAATTATTACTTCAAATACAATTAAATTTATTCTAAACAATTCAGGTAACAATTTTTGGTGAAAGTGCTGGTGCCCAAAGTGTTGGAATTCATCTTGTAAACAAATACAGTGATCCTTTATTCAAAAACGCAATTATGGAGAGCAATCCTATGGCCGTGCATTATCCAACGCCAAAGGAAGCACAACGAATAAGTGATCATTATGTAAACTGGATGAAAAATTCCAACCAAAAAAACAAATGCGGGTAACTCTGCTTGAAAAAATCAAGTTGAATTTATTTATTAGCAGTGCTTTTAACTCACGAAACGATGTAAAAACCTATTGATTATGCGTTTGGCTCCCTTCTACTTACGTCGTATTTATATTTAAGCTTTTGCTAAAACTCTCCTAAAAGTGTGGCCTTTAACCAATTTGCAGTATGCGCCCGTTTAATGTAGACGTTATCTTTTTCGGACCAGTCTCCAACGTGCGGCCGATAAATGCTGCTGAAATGGAAAGAATTTTGTGAAGCTTTCTCGGAAATTATATATGAGTAATACTAGGCACATGGTTGCCCTGCATATAGATTTACTGCTGTTTTCCCGAGTATCATTTGTATGAATACAAACAAAACAGCTGCACATATGAAGTAATTACCTTTGAAGCTATTACCTAACATCCGTTTTGTTTTGTAGGCAGCGACCTGGTCACAAATTTTTTTGGATCGATAGTCGGGGCCATTACTATTTTAAACTGCCTTACGAAAACCAATGTTTTTGATTACTCAAGAATGAGTGTAGTAACTTTGCGGTTGTTGGTTTTTCAAAACCACTGTTTAATTAACCACACATTTTTAAAAATGTAGGAATTCAAACTCCGTCAAAATTCTACCTTTTGGGAAAGGCATTTTCGTCGTGTTTGTATTTCAGATGCGATTTTGGCACCGCTGGGTTTTAGTCTGTGATGAAAATGAACTCAAAAATTGTTTGGTGGTTTCAGAAGCTTTCTCATTAAACGTGGTTTCGCATCAAAGTTTTCTATTCTATTCTATTTTCTATTGTCTTTCGCATCAAAGCATTTATTTTTGCAACTGTTAAAGAAATGCTATTCATTTAGAGTTAATGACATGAAGTGCCTTCGCGATATTCCGATGGAAGATCTTCTAAAGTATCAGCAGAGCCTTCCATGGCAATGTATGCTTCCAGAGAAAATTAAACTCAAACTATTTAAAATGCCAATAGATCAAATTCCAAAATTCACACCATTGATTGAGCCATGGGCGCCGGTAGTGGACGATAAATTATTAATGGAACAGCCATTAGCCACATTTAAAAAGGTAAGGAATAAACCGTTTGAATATGTAACGTTGCTGATGTCCTTGTCATGATTAAAACCCAAGGCGTAACACTTTTCTTGGTATTGGAAGAGGCTTAGCGCATTTTTGTCTCAAGATAAAGGCGAAGACCTTTTTCTTGGAAATCAACATTATAAAAGGAAGTATTTTTCTACTTTTGGCCCAAAACAAAGATGAAAACTGTTCTGAGATCAGCTTTTCCAAGGTGATGTTTCTGACCATTTTTAAAATTTATGAGGACTCTGAAAAAAGCTGCATCCCCGAATCCTGCTACTTTTACGCGAATGTTTAAAACTGTACTTTTAACAATATAATTTCCTTAAGAGCTGTTCTTAGTTCAAGTGAATGTAATGGTGATATTTCTCTGCTAGTTGTTGAGTGCTTATTGACAAACCGTTTCTGGGTGTGTAAGCTTTCCACTTGATATCATGTAAAGAAAACACTCCACTGTAATAATTTAGTTTATTGATGGTAAGGCATATTAAAGGCAAGCTGCATTTAGTTGATTAAAATACCACCTTCATGACCGGTTTCGTTCCTAATAGAACTCGTCAGATAGATTCAGGTATTTGAACCGATGACCTCATGAATTGCTTCATGCGGTTTATATCACTCCCCCATCGGTTATATCACTATACCCTACCATCAATAAATTAAATTAATATTTAAACAAGCTTGGAAGAAGATGTCGGGAGTTCTGTGCGACAGAAAGTTATCAGCAAGGGTTAAGGGTAAAATGTAAAAGAGTGTTGTTAGACCAGCAATGCTTTATGGAATGGTAACGGTGGCAGTGACGGAAAGACAGGTGGGAAAAATGGAAGTTGCAGAGTTGAAAATGGTGAGATAGGCGCTCGGAGTGACAAGAAAGGACAAGATAAGAAACGAATATGTGAGAGGGACCGCGAAAATCGCAAAGCTAGGAGACAAACTTCAGAATGCAAGGCTACGCTGGTATGGACACGTAAAAAGGAGAGAAGAAGGCTACGTAGGAAAAAGGATGATGGAGATGGCGGTGCCAGGTAGAAGGAAAAGAGGAAGGCCAAGGAGAAGGTGGGTAGATTTGGCGAAAGAAGACTTGAAAAGCATTGGAGCAAAGGAGGGGGACGAAATCAATCAAATCAAATGGAGAATACTTTCGCGCTATGGCGACCCCAAAGAGGGACAAGCCGAAAAAAGATTTAAACAAGCTTCCACCAGTTCCACTAATTCGAATTGTAACGTAATAAAGAGATTTACGTAGCTGGGATTCACAGAAGAATTTAATTTATATTAATTTCATTTAATTTATTGGTGGTAAGGTATAATAATAGAACCGATGGTAGAAGTGATATAAACCGCATGAAGCAATTCATGAGGTCATCGGTTTAAATACCTGAATCTATCTGATGGAGTTCTATTAGGAACAAAACCGGTCATGAAGGTGGTATTTAAATCAACTGATTGCAGCTTGCCTTTTATATGCTTCACCATCAATAAATAAAATTAATATGTAAACAGGCAAAGGCAGGTTTTATTTCGAACTCCATAGTAATGTAGCCTGCGGTTTTGCTAAATCATATTGTATCTTATGTCATCGAAATGTTGCTTACGCACTCATGCGTTGCTTTAGTAACACAATCGACAGTAAATCGAAGTCGGTTTAAAATAGAATCCACTAAAGTCAAGATGAAAATGTTTTGATGTGTTGACTGCCAGCCCTATAACGATGAAGTAGGCGAGATGATCTGTAGATAGCTTTTGCAATTTATATTTTTAATCTGCTCATAAAGGACGCTGGTTGGAAGAGTTTTAAATGTATCTTTAAAAACCGGCATAATTGGGAAGCTTGAATTTAAATGACAAAGTGCAGGTAGAAGTCAAGTTAGATACTAGAATGGATGGGGTCACTAATTGGATTCCTGCAACAAGTAAATGTATTATTCATGTATGTAACGAGCATTTTATAAAGACCTATTTGATTTTTAGGGGGGTACAGGGATAGTAACTATATGAGCTTTTTACCTTCTTCTACTTCGTGTTCTTACTCAAATTGTTGTCGTGCGTATCATCAAAGGTCCCATGCATAAACTTCCAGCTAGAGATGGTCAACTGCGCCGCGGAAGCGGTTGGACCACCGAACTGAAATCGATTGTTTCTCACCGCGCCACACTGGTGCCGCACGGTCTGTAAATACTGAATTGAACGCGTTGAGTACATCAGGTATTTCGGTAATTTTTTCCAAAGCAATACGTTCTAATGCGTGGTCTAGCCTAACTAGGAACGAACAAAGGTTCAATTACGTGATTAAACGTCATCGAAATTTGTTTTTGAAAAAAATTGCAAACCGCTTTCGGCATTTTTGCATTGAACTGCGTTGTAGTGATATTTCGGTAAATCAAGGATAAAATAGACAGTTGCGAAATAAACGTTGAATAAAATGGCTAGAATAGACAGTTTTGTTTAATTTTGGCTTTTGATTTTGCAAGAACAAGTCCGGAAAAAAACTAGGCCTAGGACTAATGTAACAACGCTGAATTGTTTAATGTGAAGATGGAGATTAAATTTTTATTTTGTCATTTCTTTAGAAGAAAAGATGTGATGATTTCTTTACCAATGTTAAAACAAACTCTTTGCCAACCAATACATAGTCAATCAACTTAACAATCAGCTATAAATCTCCCCTGCTCACCAGTTACTGCACGTGACAAAAATTCTACACCAGCTACTACTCCACCATTCTAGCCTGTGTTTACATTTGTTACAAATTATACAACAAGTACTTTGCAAACCTACTTCAAGAAATTGGCCACGGTAGACCTTTGGAAAGCACCTGGAGAAAAACTATGCTTTCATTACAAAGGGATGAAATTTTGCTCATTGAAATTGTTGAAGATGAAAAGCAATTTTTATTACTGTTGATATAAGCATTTCCCGCGGTAGACCATATTTACACATTCAAGTTGGAAACCCAAAATTATCGTATATCAACAAAGCGGGATGCGCACTGCAAGCGGCTGGGGGCCGGCGTGGGAAACCCCCATAAACCCCCAAAAGGCGTGCAAGTGCGGTTCGCCAAAGCTGCTATGCACACATGCCAATTGCCTGTGGTTACCAAGGAAGACATAAAACGTCGTTTTGAAGAAAGACACCTGTGAATTAGGCATTTGTTGATGGAGTATCGTAGGTTTCAAAGCTTTACAATGCTTTTTGAGTGAATCTTATTGCGTTTGTGATTTGATGTTACGGTAACTAATGGCTATGATTTAGATTAATCGATCTTATTTAGCCAAGCTTAAAATCTTAATCTTAAATGCTTTCATTGTTTGGCTTGAAAAGCGGAATTCCAGAAAATTGTGATTATAGTTGATAAAGCTTGCTAACTTTACATCGGGACCCACATACAAATAAAATTTGTATGTGGGCATGATAAAAACTCGAAATAGTTTTTGAAATTAGACCTACCTAAAACAAAGTTCACTGAACAAAAGCTTTAAAAATTGCTCCGAAAGAAATACTGTAATAAAATAGAAACTGCCTTGACCTCTTCCTTTTTCTCAAATTTTGACTGCAAAATTGACTTTTTATGGCCTACTGTAAAAACAAATTAGTAATTTCTTGCGGAATTATCACATTGCAAATAATCTCAAGCCTGTAAGTCTACGATCTTCAGCAGGTAGTCTATTTGAAACAACCTGAAATCTACAGAGTGTCAATGAAAAACAAATATATTTGCAAGCAAAAGTAAACAGGAACAGAGAACAAACCATAAAAAACAAGTTGAAGCATTTGTATAAAAAAAACTGGGAACAAAATAAGGAGGCGGTATCAGCATCACAAAGCGAGTACGTAAATCACCCCCAACTTCTGGAGTAAGCATAGGCGTAACGTTTTGTTTCATACGAGATGGGATGAAAGCTTAAAGTGAGTGATGATCTTTTTGATATTTGCTATCTAAAAGTATATCTTACCCTTTTTTAGCCAAATTGAGGGTGGAGACTTATTTATTTGGAGATCAACGCTTTCGTACACACCAGTCCATTGCAAATTAAAAAAAAATCTACAGTACTTGAAAAAAATTCAGCTGCAGTCTATTAGCCCAGGCTAGTCCAAAACGTTCACACACCAATCGACTGCCTTTGCGATTTTGCGGAAAAGTAGAAAATTTTATATTCTATTGACTTTGTTTTTTTTTTGACGGTTGACTATAACAAACATTTCATGATATGTAGCATAATTTTTCTTGGAGCAAATACCTGAGTCGGAGAAAAACAGAAAAAAACATATTTAACTTGGTTCTGGTTTCCGTTTGTGTTGTTGATTTTTGTTATAATTTTCAATAAAAAAACTTAATAGCAAAGTCAATTAACACTTACAGCGCGGTTGGACGTAATTCACGTTTGCAGCACCGAGCCTTATGCGGCAATTGGAGGTAGATTTAACTTTAAAATGATTTTCTTGCTGTTGAAAGCGAAGAGAACTTACAAATAAATATGTCTACGCGATCAACTTGTGCTTGATTAACGATTTGCATTTTTTCATTATAATATAGCTGTTTCTATTTTCAGAAATGTAAAATAAACATCTTATTATGATAAATTTAGAGACGTAAATAGTTTTAATATCTTTTTCGTTACCAATTTCGTTGGATTTCCAATGAATATAAACTGTCTCTCCCTTACAAAAATCCTGGTTACGCGATAGGAATCGGTTGTAAGTTTGTTGTCACTTAAAGATGTTTTAAAAAAGTTGCAAGTTTAACAAAGTAATGCGTCTCGAGGTAAACTTGCGCTTAATCAAGTCACAGCAAAACTGCCACCTCGCTTTGAGGTAACAGTAGTAAAGTACGAGATGAAGTAAACTTTTACAATCATTAGAACATATCGTACTGCAACGAAAACATTGTTTCTTTCCAACGACATGACATATGGCAACACTTACATTTTTATTTTCTAAAAAACGTCAAGCTGCGAAGAAAACATTTTTCTTCCCGAAAGACATGTCACACTTCAGCGAAAACATTTTTCCTTCGCAAAGACGCACTAGATTTCGACCAAAACCTTTTCTTCCAAAGACATATCAGTCTGCAAAAAAACTATTGTTAGTTCACCAAGACACATTGCGTCGAAACCACGGTGAAGTCATGTTTGTGAAATAGCGCTTCGCGCTAAACATGTTCGGAAACGTTCTTGATTATTCGGAAGTGGTGGGCTTCGATTAACTGCAACGCAAACCCTAGGTCAACCTACAAACAGCCAGCACTTTTTACAGTAAGCTGAAACCCGCCACCATCGATTAACCACCATTGCTTTCGAACATGTTTTGCTCTCAAGTCTGTATATAAGTTGCATCATTTTACAAACGGTGTTTTACCGTGTTTTCGCTGCAATATGATTTGTCTTGGGGAAGTAATAACGATTTCGTTGATGCAAAAAGAACATGTTTTGGTTACAATGCGATTAGTCTTTGAAAAGAAAAATGGGATCACCTGAAGAATCGTCACCCCAGATTCGCTTGGGTGATAATTCTTCAGGTGATCCAATATCAGTATATGATTCGCTGTTTCTATTTTAAATCTAGGGTGACAATTCTTCAGATGGAAACTCAGGGGTGACGATTTTTAGGTGATCCAAAAAATGTTTTGGTTGCAATGCGATTTGTACTTGGAAAAGAAAAATGCTATGGTTGCAGTACGATACGTTCTTATCCCTGCAGAATTTTATTCATACCACGTGCTTTACAATTACCGTCATCTTTATCCAATGCAGAGACGTTTCACGCACAATTTATTACTTGCCCAACAAATAAGTTACCTGAAGCTAATTTAATCTGTGATCGCTGTACTAACATGAAATATTTTGCCCAAAGTATGCAAGCATGTTTTTTGTCAGTGCAGAATGAAACATCATTGTTGGTCCTTGACCAGCAATGTAAAGCACGACCTTTTTCATTACACACAGCACAACTTATCATTTGATTCCAATCTTTTTCAAAGTTTTTTCAGTTTTTTTCTTTGGATGATACATAGTTTTGACCATCTTAGCTGCTACTATTCGTGACTAAATAACCTCCGGAAAAGTTATAGGAAGATGACCACTTTACTTCTTCTAATGCAAGGATATATGAACAACTATTTGGTTAAAAACTTTTTAAAGTTTTTGGTTTTGCCAAAGCGTTTGTTTTACAAAAATTTTAGCACCAAAGCCTTCTTTGCAAACATGCTTTGACTGTAGAAGCAAAAACTGCAATTTTGAACACACAAACCGCGTTTGTGTGGAGGCAAAAGATTTCTCATTCTGTAGGAGGTAATCCATCAAAATACAGTTTGACATTCAGCATAGTTTCCAACCACAAGCTTCTTTAAGAGTTCGCAGCAGATAATCTTTGGATAAGAAAAATTATTAGTGATATGACCATCTGTAATCTAACTAAACAAACACGATACTAACCACTTTGCATTTCAGGGACATTTTCAGCGTAAACCAGTGATATTTGGTTATACCAAAAACGAAGCAATGCTATTTATTGATGTAATAAAAAATAAGTTTACAAAAAAAGTTTCATATGCTGGCGCTATGAAAGAATTGGATGCCAAGCCAAAAGTTGCTTACTCTGTGGAGAACGTCGTACCAATCCACCTATTAAAGGTATTGTAACCTATTGCTATGTAGTTAAAATAAGGTACTGTGGGCTTGCATAATCGATTTGTTAACACCATTTAAACTTTGTACCTTGTTTGTTGTTGATGCTTTGTGTTTGAATTTTTAAGCTTTACGAATTTGTTAGAGTTTCAAGAAAGGTGGTAGAGTAGGCAATGAAAAAGAAAGATACCAGAAGTAATAGAAGAACGGCGATAAGCCTCTATCAATGGTCGAAAACGAAAGTTAGAGTGGGATCCTAGTTTTCTGAAGATCTTTGGGTGCTAATCAGTATGCATCAATAATCTGCATTGTTTCCGCTGGTTTTCGTAATTGAGGTTGATATAATCATGGAGTATGCCAGAGAAGTCTTGATGATTGTAATTTTGTAAGCAAATGATTCCCACTACTGAAAATATGGAGAACTTGAGAGAAAAGTTCTTAAAATAGAAAGAGACGTTTGAGAGCAAGGAGCTGAAAGTTGAACTCGAGTAGGCTAAAGTAATAGCAAGTAGCTTGAAAGAAGAAGCACTCAAGAGCAAAGTTGATTCATGGCACAAGTGCGACAAGAGGGTGATAGCAATTTTGCTGTTATGCACAAATTGCTGTAATTGGGTACAGGGTAGATACGTGAAAAGCCATGCTTCAAACCATAAAATTCCGTTGGCAGACCATAGAATTTTTTGTTGTGGGCCGCATGTTTCAATCACGGTAAAAACACAAAAAATCATAACAATAAAAGATTTGAGATGGATTCGATCTGATGATCTTTTGGTTACCGTCCAGCATAAAAACCAGCTTCTAAATAATATTGTATTGGTGGTACAGAATATTAACATAGCTTTAAAAAATGCTGTTGCCTACTGTCCAAATTTATCAGATAAAACAAACTTGCTCCTTCTAGCTCTTCCTTTTTTGATGCGATTCCGCTACTGATGAGAGCGTCACCAAAAGCTTATGGTCAAAACAGTTTTTTCAAAGATATATTGAAATATTATTTTGTAGATTTTTCATGCACACATGTTTCTCACCTGCTTTTTCTCTTAAGAGAGTTGCAACAGAAGCAGCTATAAGAGTTTTCCATAAACTCTACAATCTCCAGCTGCATCTGTTTACTCAGTCAATTCAATTCCAAGTCATATAAGTCACCTACTGGTATTTAACTTACCCATCTAGTTCTTGTGCGGCCAAGCAGTGTTTTTCAGTTAGTGTGGCAAAAACTGATAAATGACTCTGATAGGTGACTCTTCTTGGGACAGTCTACTATTACAAAGCCAAACCAACGCAGCTGAAACTTTTGACCTCTGAATACAAAGAAGAAGCCGATCGATGTCGAAAAATTTTGAATTTTCATGCTATCAATTTTATTTCCTTGTAATACATATTCAATTCTTTTTCAAAGCACATTTTAGCAACTTGCACTTGAGATTGCTTTCTTTCATTGATTACCCATGATTCATAATTACAAGTGAGGTTAGAAAATTAAACATTTTAAAGATCAACAATTTGGATCGGTAAAACAAGTGCTGCAGTAGGCTTTTATAACTTTTATGATTAACTGCTTTATCACGATATACTTTTGACTATTACCGGCAACAACTTCAAAAGTATTTATGATCAAACAAAAGTGTATTTTTAAGCACGAATCGACGGAAGGATTCTCGGAAGAATACGGGATATGGAACATAATCTTGAAAGCTATTATTGACTTAATAACAGATCTTGGGGATACAGAATTAACAAACGAATTGTTTGTTTGTCCTGGTCGCAATGCCTTTAACTCTGCCAAATCTACGTATAAAAATGCAAGCTTGCCTGTTTGGTGGTATTCTTTCCAAGATACTCTTTCGCATCCGGTAAGTTTTAAGGAATTAAAGCAGATCATATCAGACAACAAATGACGAAGAATTTAAGGTTAACACCTTATTTAGAAAAGTAAAATAATTATTATTGTGAGACCGGGGTGACAAACTGGTTGCCCGCGACGTAATATTTTGTGGCCCACGTAAGGATTTTTTGGCACAGTGCGAATGCCTATCCTCCAAATTTGGTCTTCGAAAAATTGTTCTCCAGAAGAAAAAAATCTTCTTTGAAATTACGTGAAAATAACCATGAAGTAATGGTCGACAACTGCTCTAAGTCGCGGGTGGCATTACAGGTTACGACGAGAGAGATAAGGACTTATTTTTGGAGATCAGCACCATTTTGGGCTATATCACATGATTTCTGGAGAAGTAATGATCTCCAAATAATACCGTGGCTGGTGTGTCGCGAAATTTGATCAACTGGTTTCCTGTGCCGGGAAACAAAAAAGTTTGGTGACCACTGATATACAGTCTTGCCTGCTTAAATTTTATTTCAACAGAGTCTGGCCTGTATAAAATCCAGGTATGTAAATGTTGCTCACAGCACTAAATGAGTTTGATAACCCTTTTGTAAAAGACTGGCATCGTTCTTCGTCGGCTGAAAATCATTTGTGGGAAGCAATTTTATATATACTATCCTGCACATAATTAGAACAACAGATAGGGCAAACTTAGTTTTAATATTCTATATTTATGAGTCTGCCTATTCATAGCCTGGATGAAAATAAATGTCTAGAGTTAGTACTTTTCTTCCAGTTTTTGTTGTTTCTGCCATTTCTCCGAAACCAGTTCTCACATGTGATTGGGAAAACTATGAAATTGGTCAACAACTGGAACAATATTTCATGGATACTTTATCACTACCTTTAAATATTTATCTAGGAATTTTTCGTAGAAGCACAAACCGCTCTGGTTTATTGCAATTTTTTTTTCAGGCACTGTATCAATCGTACAAGGATTGTGCTAAAAAGTCATGTCATGGAGCTGAAATTCCATTTCTTTTTAAATTTAATAACTTAACTTACACAAATGACGAAATTGATCTTTCGCAACAAATGATTTACTACTGGACAAACTTTGCCAAATCAGGGAATCCAAATCTATCTGAGCAGGTAAGAGAAAATAAAAAATGTTTGTTGTGAATCATTTCTTAAATGCGCTTTGGCGACACTTAACTTGCGTAAAACTTTGGCTGCAACCACTTGATTGCTTTATTCAATGTTTCTTTAACGCGTCTTCTAGGGCTTCTGTTAACTAACACCAGGGCTTGGTTGAAACGAATATTTTTTAAATATAAATGAAGCAAAAAAGTAAATTATACAGCAAGAATATCTAAATACTTGATTCCAAACACAAACATTAAGAGGCAATGGCTCAAAGCCACACTGGCAGGAGACAGTTTCTACAAATCAAATACACCAGAGTCAGTTGCAGCTGCTTATAGTCACACCATGTAGTCACATACGAACGAAAATCAATACATACCAGAAACAATTGTTCCGAACTTAACGTAAGCAAATTGCAGCAACACATTCTATTACGTTAAGTTTATCCAAATTGTGATTGACAAGAGGTCTACAATCTACGGCCTGCGACGTAAAATTTTTTTGCCCCACGTAAGAGTTTTGTGGTTTGTAGAAGAAATTTGGAAAGTTTGGCGAAATTGAAGCTACAAAATTTTGGCGAAATATTGATCTTCAAAAAAAAAGCAAAGGTCATCACTGACCAAATTTGAGAATTTTGGCAGATTTACAGCTGTGAAATCTGTGAGCTCTAAGAAAAAAGTTCTTCACTGCCATCTCCCATGAATCCTGTCACTAATCATTGCTGGTGAGCTTAACTGAGCCCGGATAAAAATTTAAGCTGGCCCGCAGAATTTTCAATAAGTAAGAAATGGCCCCTTCTGCAAAAAAAGCAGCTCACTCTTGTAATTGACTGCAACGTATCCGTAAACTCAGCTTATCAAACACCACAATCTTGTCTAGATACAACTGCTGTGCAGTTATTACAACTCCTAGCTTCTTTGGCTTACTGCAGTTACAAAGAAAGGAACGGCAAGACAACGAATATCTGCACTCTGCTTGAAGCATATAAGCAGGTCATGTAAATAAACAATAACAACGATTTGATTGGGATTGCAAGATTGGAGCTAATATGTTGGAGGGACGATTGAAAGTAATGCCCATGAGAAAATGAATGGCAATAAATCAATCAAACCAGGAAAGGTGGCCAGGCTTTCTGTAGTATGCACAAAGATGATATCTGCTAGGGGGGAAGTAGGGATTAGCATCATGTTGGAACTTTTCCAGGGCAGGATGGAAAAAGGAATGCCGGATATTCCCAAACAAGTGTGTTGGTGCCAATTTTCAGAGGTAAAAGGAGATGTGAGCAACTGTGCATTTTCATGGTTGTAAAGCTGTTATAACATGTTTGAAAATTGTTGAAAGAGTGTTGGAAAAAAGATTTAAAATTTAGCCAATGCTATGCAAAGTAATCAAGGTTTATGCCAGGTAAAAAAACGAAAGAGCAAAAGATCCACTGTTGATGACAAAAAAGCATAGAAAATATAGAACTTTGTAAAATAAGTAGTACATGAGTTTTAAGGACATTTAGAAGACATTTGTTGGAGTTCCAAGAAAGGTGGTAGAGTAGGCAATGAAAAAGAAAGATACCAGAAGTAATTGTAAGAACGACGATAAGCCTCTATCAAGGGGTGAAAATGAAAGTTAGAGTGCGATCCCAGTTTTCTGAAAATCTTTGGGTGCTATTCGGTGTACATCAATGATCTGCATTGTCTCCACTGGTTTTCGTAATTGAGGTTGATATAATCATGGAGTATGCCAGAAGTCTTGATGATTGTAATTTTGTAAGCAAATGGTTCCAGTTAGTAAAAATGTGGAGAACTTGAGAGAGAACGTTTTAAAATGGAAAGGGACGTTTGAGAGCAAGAGCTGCAGGTTAAACTTGAGTAGTATTAGTTATTTAGTTTTTATCTGGTATTGTGTCTTAACGGAGATGGCCGGATTTATCCCAATTCTTTTGCAATTGCTCGCACACCATTTGTTTGCTCGATTCAAGGCATCTTCCTTCTTTAAACCAATCTTCTCTGTCTCCTCTTCTACTTGCTTTTTCCAGATTTTCTTGGATGGTCCTCACTTTCTCTTGCCACTCAATTCAAGATCCAGACTAACCCTTAGAACACTATCGTTATCCCTCCTCAGCACATGTCTGTACCATCTAACTCCATTCGCTGTTGCTAACCGGTCTATAATTTCCTTCAACCCCAGTATGTCCATCTGTTTTTCAATTGTCTTTCTGACTACAACTTTTCGGTTGCATATGGCTTTTACCATGGCTCTCTCGATTTTCCTTAAAATTTCTTTTTCATTTTCTTTTAAACACCATACCTCGCTTCCATATAGCATTGCTGCTTACGCAACAACAATAAACTTTATCTTTCATTTTCAGAGGAAACCTATAACCAAATAATAACTCTCAACATTCCCTGAATCTTACCCAACCAATTCTTTCTCTTTCTGTGACTGCCGCTTCCCAACCACCAATGGTATTTAGTCCGTCTCCCAAATAACAAAATCCATTCACTGTCTCCACTTCGTCGCACGACTTCTTGCTCGAATCCACCGTCTCTTCCATTATTCCTCTACATCTCGAGCAAACAATACGCTTTTCCAACCTAGCGGTAACTCTCTTTATTTTCGCACATCTGCCATCAACCCAGTTTCCACATTTTGTGCACAACATTGAATTGGCCATTATTCTCCTCCCACAAACCCCACATGGATCTATCTTGCTTTTGAAACAGTTTTCTTTCCGACCCGCTTACCATCACTTTTATTTTTCCGATGTTGACTTTCAAACCCTTACTTTCCGGTGCATCTTTCCAATTCCAAAATCTTTCCTTTAAGTTTTCCATTCCATGGTTTTTAGACTCAAGCAATCGTTAGTAGCTCGAAAGGAGAAATACTTAAAAGCAAAGTCGATCCGTGGGAAAAGAACGACGAGAGAGTGATATCGAATTTGCTGTTGTGCACAAATTGCTGTAATTTGGCGCATGGTAGATGCGTGAAAAGAAAGAATGTGTTATCACTTTAGAAAAGGTTATGTTTGTGAAAATTGTGTTGAGACAGAAAAGTATTTGTGGAACTAGGTGAATTTATCTTTTTGTGATCAGGTAAAGTTAGAAAGAGTTTTCGATACTTGGGACGCAGGTTGAATGCCAGTGGTGGAAATGCAGCAGCAGTGACTGCAAGATTAAAAATTGGGTGGATGAAATTTGAAGAATAGGGGTGTTGTATCATGGAAGAAAGCTTTTGTTAAAAATGGAAGGAAGGATCTATAACAGTTGTGTAATATTGCACAAAAGTGAGACGTGTTGTTTGAGAAAGATAAGAAATTCATTTTGAAAAGAAATGAGAGAGCAAAAATAAGAGAAATAGAGATATTAAATTAACTAAGCAAAGGAGTAGACAAGAACTCATAAATTTGTTGGGTTTAGACAAAACATTAGATTAACTAGCCAAATAGAATGAAGTGGGATGATATGAACATGTTTTGGGGAGTTATTGTGACGATGTATTACGAAGAACATTCGATTTTGAAGTGGAAGGAAGAAGAGGGCGTGGGTAACCTAAGATGACATAAAGAAGGCAAGTGGATGGACAAATTAAATTAAAAAGGAAAGATGCCATCGACAAAATGAAATGGCGCAATGCTGTATATGAAATTTTGAGGAATAGGAGGTGAATCCAGCTCACCAATCATCGAAAACAAAATCAAATTAAAAAAATTGATTCTTTCTCAATTTCTCTCTGTAGTCTTCAAGTGAAATCAAGCCTATTATTACAAATTTATTTTGGATGCATCGAAACTTAAAAGAGCCTATATACAGAGCATTCTATAAAACTTTGGCAAATCTAAAATTGCTATACTCTTATATGTGAAATGTCATTATTATATAACTGAAAACAAAATTATGAAAACCAAACCATAAAATATTCGTGCAGTCTTAGCCTACATTATAGTTACTCAAGTTGGCTTGAATATTACGTCAAAAATAAACAAAGTGCTGCCTGCAGACAACATGGGGCTCGGGAATTCAGATTTTGTGGCCTGTGCCATGTTTCTAAGAAAAAAGTTTATTACCGTAAAGGAATAAACCATTTCAGGTAGATCTCTTAAAAAGGCTTTATGTTAAAGATCCTTATTTTTTATAAGCTGACCATCAAAATCGATAGAATAGATCACCGGTCGATGGATTTTAGATTGAGGTCGAATTTAGTCCGGTGCAATCGGCCCAGCTGTGCCGAATATTGTGCTTCTGTGGTTTGAGCATTTTATCTTCAAATTTTAGATCCAAACTTACACATCACGATAACCAAGCGTACGTTTTAAACCTTTATCTATTAAATGAAATCAAAATCAATATGTATTTTAGGGTTCTATGCCTGTACTACGTGGCAGAAATAAGTTTCCACCAGAGGTTGCTCGCTGGCCAAGAATGTATAAAGACTCGAATACGGATGATATCTACAAAACCATGGTTCTCAGAACAGAAGTAAAGGGTGGATTGGAAGTGATTAACAACTTTGATATGAAACCTTGTGATAAAATTCAAAAACGCAAATCTGAACCTGGTACTGAAATGAATTTGGACTTCTTAGTCAACAGCAAATGTTTGCCGTAGAATAAGTTTGATACTACGAGAAATACGCCGACACACTTAGTTATTTTTGCGTGGAAAAATCAAATTAGTTTGTGTTAAGTGATTGTTGCTGTTGGCATCTTTCTATCTCTTGAAAAAGAGGAACTTGTAAAGTGAAAATCGAGAATTGTCTTTCTAAATTTTTAAAGAGCATTTCACGTTTTAAAGTGATTATTTCCAATATTTTGATGGAAATTCTGTAGCCTCCACGTTACTAATTGCACTAGTTTTGTAAAAACGTTTTACATACCAGTAGTTACAGTTGGATGCAGTCTTAGGGTAGCTTATGCGAGAGAGCTTTATTTTTCATTCAATAACAAAAACAAAACAAGAAAGCCTCTGTGATTGCGAAGTCGTTTGGCGTTTGTTTTTAATGTGATTATCTGATTCTGGAGATCGTTAACGGACACCACCAACTTATTTGCTTTGACGTATTTAATTTGGTTCAGATTAACTATGTTGACGCTGGCCTTGGGTGTCGTTTTCTAAAAACAATACAAAACAATAAATTGTATAATTGATAAAACATAATGGCAAACGTAAACGTAAACAAACGTAAAACAAGAACTCACCGATAAATTGCATCGATAATCAGTCCTTGGGTTTGATATTTATATTTATTATATATATATTTGATTATACAAAACATTGAATTTTTAAGTTAATATTGCTATAAACAAAAACTACATAGATAATAAGATTCAAAGTAGTCTAATCATGTACTATTACAATTCTAAAGCAATACTAGTAGCTCGCAACTCGAATCCAAATTAAATCATTGAGCGGTTGAGACGAACAAAATATTGAATCGGTGACGTTACAAAAAAAAAGCGTTTTTTTGAAAAGGTAGAAAAAAGAACTAGCTTAAAGCAATACGTCATGAAGTTTTCAAGAACGGCACTTACAGCCTATGTAAAATTGGTTTTGCACCAGAGCTTAAGGACTTCTGTTATGCTTGATGTAGGTGAGAACTTGACCAAATTAATCATCCAAGTCAGGTGTAACAAAGTTGCAATAGTTCTACGCTAAAATGAAATTCACCAGGGTTTACTTGTGTTTTTTCAAGGTTGATTTTTCAAAATTGGTCAGTTGAGTTGTGTTTCTCAACACTTAAATTCTTTTTTAAAAAGTAAATTAGGGTTGATGGCATAACTTTCTATGACATTTGTAGTTGTATGAATTTCTTTCAATAATCTTTTTCGTTAGAATAATGCAACACAGCGACCACTGCAGTAAGTTTTTACTCAATCTACTGTAGTTGCTATAAAAATCTCTTCATGTTGCCAGCACTGGTGCGGTTAGAAACGAATAATTTTAAAGGAAAAAAGGAAGGAAGACAGAGCAGTTCGAAAAAGTGAAAACTTTTTGCCATCTAATTTGCCCATTTTGGTCTCCAAACAGTCACAAAAGCCTCTTTGGGGTATTTATGTTTAAGGCAAGAATTTTGCCCAATTTGGTATTTGAAACCGTGGATTTTTCCCATACATGAATATTTTTCGGTACTTTCATATCATTTAGGGGTCGTCGCTCTTTATCTCTCCCTAAATATACCATTGATTGCTACTGTTTTATCAATTTATTGAAAACATGTTTATTGATCAATAGTTGAGATCGACTCGTTTTTATTGTTGCAGTATTTTCTATGGCATAGTCAGCGTAGTTGAAGTTGTTTTCACATTAGATGCCATACAATTATATAAATGTTGCAACAACATACCAACTGAGTTTAATCGATAGCAAGATATTTACAATCACTTTTGAGTATTAATTGATACCACGGCGCCTAAAAAAATAATTGGCGACTTAAATGCAGAGGCACAACTAAAATTTTGCTAAGAGGGAATACAAACCAAAACAAAGTAAAAGTCATCTAAATCTGCTATACGTGGGAACTTTCATTAAAATCATCGTCGAATGACGTCTTGAAAACGGCAACACAATGCATTTAGACTTTTTCGCCTTATTGTGGCTAAAGGCCAGTGTTGATATGTGCGTCATCGGAAAAAGAACTTCAGCGGTAACTACCTTAGTTGTCTATGCGCTGCATGGTATTTACTTTTTAACCCATGTTGTTTTGGTTACTTATTTCATTGTAGTCCTACTTACCGTATTTTTCCGGAGATAATCCGCACTTCGTTTCCAAGCATAAAATTATGGCAAAAACCCTTATCTTCGGGTATTATACGCACTCCCAGATCGGAAACCACAGCAGTTATTCTTTTCAATCCCAGATCAAGTTTTTCGTGAGTGAGCGAAAATATGATATTAAAACTACATTACGAATCTTGCATACCAGTAACCACAACGGTTCAAGTTATTGGTATGCAAGATTAAATGCAATTTTACGGTTACTGGTATGGAAGATTCGTAATGTAGTTTTAACACCATATTTTTGCTCACTCGTGAACAAACTTCATTATAGCTTTATTACTTTGGCTAGAAATTGCTTCAAACTTACTCTACCAGCGAATGATCCACACCAGGAGTTTAGAATCCATATTTGAATCATGAAAATGCGATTTATCTCCGAAAAAAGACGCTATGTTTTGATTTCTTAATCATTTTTTAAATGTTGTTGATGCTTAAAGTGCCCGCGTTTTAAATCATCCGACTAATATTTTAAATTAGGAAAAAAACTGACGATATTTTCTTGGGTACTGATTATCATTTATTATTTTTTTTGGCTGCCTTTTAATTTGTTATTCATTCAAACTAAATCTGGCTCTTCGAGAGTCTTTCTTTTCACCAGTAAATGAGCCTACAATTTGGTGCTGGCCGCGGCACTGCATGAAAGTGGCTAACCGGATGATATAACTAGAAGTGTTTATGTTGTTTGTTGTTTTCAAAATGCATAGTCTACAGCACATTGATAGACATAGTAGGCTATACGCTGATTTATGCGGCTTATGTCTGCAAATGCCAGGGAGTGATTTTTTACGTAAATAGAATGTTGAAGAAAAACGTTGGTGATTTTGTATAGATGTTTAATTTTTGTTTGCAAAGAATTTAGAAGCATTTGTGCAGTTAGTGATTAGCAACGGAGTTGAAGTTGTTCATATTGAGATGTGTGTTAAATAATGAAATTGGTACGTAAGTTCTTTTTTACTTGCTTGATGTTTTTGTCGTTGTGATAGATGTGTAACATGGTTTGCCGTAGTTGTGGTGACTGAAATTTAAGTTGATTATGTAAAACAAAATAATCATTATTTCGCTAGTATCTGCCTCGCTATCATTTAATTGAAGATAAAATCTTTTTAACGTTTTATGAACTTTTAATAATTATGTGTATTACTTAACTCATCAATGCCCGATATTTGAGCTCATCAAACGCGAGCAGTAGAAAAAGTTACCTTAAATTTTTTGTCGTGCAATATTTTTAATCATTTCAAAATTCTTTACCAAATCAAATATAGATTTAATTAAATTTCAACTTTGTGCCTGTCGGATGTACGTTAAGATTAAAAGTCGTTAAAACATAGAGCGAATCAATCTTCTTCGTTTGGGGAAAATATTCAGAGGGCAGTCCACTAGATGGCCGGACATGAGTCTGTTTGCCAAGGCACCAAGCTCTTGTCAACAGCTGAAACGACCTGGCTACAGCGCCTGGACATAACATCGTGAAGTCAGCGGTTTCAAGCGCAAGAAGAAAAACAGCTGAAAGAGCACGAGCTTCATTTGGATGGTGGTAGATGGAGCAGGATGTTGAGCGAAATAGCCCAATGCCAGTTCAAAGGCAATTAAGCCTGACTCATGCCGGTCTGAGAAAGAACGTTCTCGATGGTGCTGTATTGATGTCCACAACAAAGGGATTGGTCTATAGCTCTTTCGGTCGGCTGTTGGCTTATTTGGCTTCGGAATAGCAACCACTAATGCTCTTCTCCAGATTTTAAGAAGTTTGCCTTGGTGCATGTAGAAAAGCAGGAATTTGTTTAACCAGGACTTCCGGGCAGCATCGGCATGGAGTATCAGCTCTGGGCATAAAGAATCAGCGCCCAGAACTTTCCAGACTTTAGCAGCTAAAGGGCACTGGCAAGTTTCTTTAGAAGAAAATCTCTGGAGATAAATTTGTCTGAGGTGATGGGATTCTCCGGAGTTGTGACATCTCTCGCTTCACAACTCTGGCTGACTCGCGATCCTTCGTTTTATAAACCCCATTCTGCACCAACTGCCAAGCTATCGAATTGGCAGAAATGGGACAAGAGTAATGTTGGCGTCTGGTCCTGCCAGTCAAGTTGTTGAATGTATTCCATGCCAGCCGACTGGAGTGCGTAAAGTCGATTGAATTGACAGCCTTAGCCCAACGATCTTTTTGTTTTTCGTCAAGTCTAGAAAGCAAAATGGATGCCTCGCGCCTGCTGTTGCACAATGTGTTATTTTTGGCCGCAAACATACATAAAGTTAATAATTATACCAATCCAACTTGCAGTTTCTTTTTTACATTAATGGTTGCAGCACTTTCTGACCGACACGAGAAAAAGTTAGATTCATTACTACATAATAATCGCGAAAGCAATCAATTTCGTCCTAAGAGTGTAGTGATATACAGTGCTACCTCGATAATTCGGTCAAGTTGGGATAATACTTTCCGAAATCTGATCGGATAAGCAAAAAAACGGATAACTGAATTCTTAACATTTAAGTCAAGAGAACAAAAACACAGTACATTCATGGTTTAAAAAGTGATAGAAGTTCAACATTACAATATTCTAAGAAATTTCCCGCTTAACTATCACTAGCAACACTAGATCTACTAGAATAGGAATCAATTTTAGATTGTTTGCGGAAAGATTCGCGTTTTTCAGCAACAAAGTCGTACCAGTGTGGAAGTGTTTGAAACTGTTGCTTTCGGCTGAATACGGAGCTACGTTAGGAAATGGTCAAACATTTGCATTGCCTCTGCACGAGAAAAAGAGCATTGTGCTTTTTGCGTTGAATATTGTGTATTCTCGTCTGCATCCTCTTCATCACATTCGTTCCCTTCTGCTAATGAAACAAGATCAACTATTCCCTGCTCATCCAAATATTCATAACCTAGTCCATCAGCATGAAACCAGCCATCAATATCAGAGGTTGTCAATTCAATGTTTAGTGCGGCAAATTGTTCTACGAAATTGTCATTCAGCCCTCTCTCTGAACTAATTGCGTTTTCTTCCACAGAAAACTCGCCGACAATACAGGGCTATAGCGTTTTTTAGTGGGATTTAGCGTAAAGTTTCCCGGAAACTATTCCTGCAACATCTAGTTAAAAGCAATCTAATTTTGAAATGTTGTAGCAAAATAGAGCGACCGGATAATTGAATGCCAGTTAAACGAGGTACGGATAATCGAGGAAGCACTGTAGTGACTTAAGGATAGCAGAACAGAAGAAAGAGAAATCTGATTTTGTAACTAAAATTGTCATGTCTACAGCAAGTAAGAAATGGAAAGTGGATCAAGAAGGACGCTGCTTCCAAGGAAGGTGGAAGTTACAATATTTTTTTTACTGAACGCATAAACAACTGTGTTTGCCTTGTTTGCCACGAGACTGTTTCAGTGTTATAAGGACCATAATGCAAAGAGGCACTATGAGACAAAACATGCTAGCACATTTGACCAGCTATTAGAAGCTGATCGTGTAGAAAAAGTGAAGTAACTGGAGGACAGCTTGGTACAGCCACCCAGCAGCTGTACTTTAAACGAGCTCACGAGTCAAATGAAAGCATTACTAAAGCAAGATTTGAAGTGGCTTTGTCAATTGCAAAACACAGCAAACCATTTTCAGAAGGTAAGTTTGTTAAAAATTGTGTCATGAAAGTGGCAGAACACATTTGCACCCAAAAGAAAAAGGACTTCGCCAACGTTTGCCTCTCTCGTAATATTGTGCCACGGACAATCGAAGAGCTGTCGACAGATGTTCGAAGACAATTGGGAGAGAGGTCGTAAACTTCGATTTTTTTCTTTGGCCTGCGATGACAGTGCGGAGGTATCGGACACTGCTCGATTACTGATTTTTTGATAGGTGTTGATGGTGACATGAACATAAGAGAAGAGATACTGAACCTCAAAAGTCTCAAAAGCCAAACAAGAAGAGCCGGTCTATTTTCTTATGTTTGTTCAGCTGTTGATAACATGAAACCATCATGGAGCAAAGTTAGTGGGATTATAACTGACGGTGCACCTGCTATGGCTGGTGAACAAAGTAGATTGTCCACGCGTATTTGTAAAAAAGTCAGTGACAAAGGAGGCGACGCTGTTGAGGTTCATTGCATCATTCATCAGCAAGGTCTTCGCGCTGAACATCTACCATTTGATCATGTCATGAAGCCAGTGGCAAAGGCAATTAATTTCATCCTGTTTAAAGTTTTATGCCATCGCCAGTTTCAGCAGTTCCAGCATAACATTGAGGCTGAATATGAAGATGTGTCATATCACAACGATGTAAGGTGGCTCAGCATGGGATCAGCTCTGCAGCGACTTTTCTCGCTTAGGGGAAAAATTGGACAATATTAGTTGAAAAGGGGCGGCAAATGCAAGAGCTGTCAGATATTGAGTGGATAGCAGACTTTGCTTTTTTGGGACTTGGCTTTTTAATATAACAGAGCATCTAAATGCACTGAACGTTAGCCTTTAAGGGCAAAACGCAGTGGTCAGCGAACTACATATATACTCACACATTGAAGCATTAAAAACAGAGCTGCAACTTTTTCAAAAATATTTGTCACAAACGGAGCCCTGCGCAACGCATTTTTCATCTCTGCGGGATGTTACTATTGGTAGTACGTGTGGAGACAAAAAATATGCAGAAGCACTTAAATCCCTTGCCAGCGAGTTCAACAACCGCTTTCGTAATTTTACCACAATTAAAAAAGACTGATTTGTATTCACTTCTTCTTTCAGCGTGGACCCTGATGAAGCTCCTGAAAACCTGCAGCTGGGGCTAATTTAGCTTCAGTGTGACAACGAGTGCAGCAGCCGACAGCAACATCTTTTTCTCGTGCCTTTTACCAGCAACGGACGAAAGCAAGTTTCCAGAAATGCGATCGTTTGCAAAGAAGATGTTGGGCTTGTTTGGCTCAACATGTCTGTGAGCAGACGTTCTCGGTTATGAACTTCAACAAGAACCGCTTGAGATCAAAACTGAGTGACTCCCAGCTACGTGATATTTTACGCCATAAAACCCTTACTCTCGAACCAGACATGACCCGTATATTGAAATCAAGATCTCAGTTTCATCCTTCTTATTGTCATGGCTGTTTTGCAGAGTTTCTGGATGTTTCAATTTTTGCTAGAAGTGTAGATGTGCAGGCCGTGATTTGTACAAAACAAAGTCCTTGGATTTGTACATTGCTTTGTTATATGAAAATGACGACATTAAATCACTCAATACTAATGTGCATCTTTTATTGTGCGAAATAGTACTATCAAAGGTTGTTGGCCCTCGGGCACTTTTACATTATCAAATCTGGCCCTCCTGGAAAAAATTTTGGACACCCCTGGTCTAATAGGTGCAGAACTCGGGCAATTAGTCACCTTTGTCTTCTCTATTAATGCCTCGGGAAAGAGCAATCCCCTATTTTTGGGCTATATTTCCCAAAAAAATTTTATAATGCATTTGCGTTTCGGCTTCTCCTAATGCCATTCGCGCTGCTTTACTGTCAGGATAGATTGATAAGGATCTTTGGCTGGAGTTTTCAACCACTAAGCAAAATCAACTAAATGCTCGAAAGATAACCCCGTGTTCCATTTTATTGACAACCATTGCTTGCAAAATATACGTTCGGAGCTAAATCTCCAATCTATTATTGGAAAATGTTAATGACAATCAAAATTCTACTTCTAAGAATGGCCTGGGGGACGTCATTCATACTTACTGTACTGTACAGCAACAAAAACAATCCCGGTGAAACTTCAATTATAACCTCAACAGAAAGTTGCCTCTACTGTTATAGAGCTATGCATTGAAATTTTAGTTGTGTAGTAGAAAAAAATTTAATGTTTCTGTTTAGTAAAAAGTTGCAAAAGCGCAAGAGAGAAAAAGTAGCAATTTGTAAAATTAGGCCCAACCTACAAACTATGGTGCCAAAACTTGAAGTTGTACAATGCAATTTGGGATAAATTTACGAAATGCTAAATCCTTCTATTATTTCACATAGAATATAGATAAAAAACAATGAAGCTTCACCAAAAGATTTACTAAAAAACTCATCCAACAACACTAATATCAAATAATGATTGATTGCACTTTAAATCATCCTGTCCCAACTTACTGTTATCCCCATCCTGGTTATGTCTTTGCCTAAATGATGATATTTATTGTACATATAGTTGCATCATTATGTGCGGGCACCTTCAGTTTCAAAAAATTTTTTGCGACAGCGCCTCTTTACGCCCGTCTCAAGCATATAGCTCTACATTTTCCAATGGAGACGTTCTTTTAATTATACAAGCTTATTGCTGCTTAGACTGCTATTGTCACAACACATTTTTACGACCATAGTTGCAACTGATTATCCACAAATGGCAAAAAATTGTCAAAGCAGAAAACAGTTTACTGGTCCACAATGTTTTTCTAACAGATTATTTGTTTAAAAAAATTTCCAGCACTATCAGAATAAAAAATAATCTATTGTAGTGACAACGTGATGCTCATGTACATCTTAGGCTTTTGAAGAGCAAATCATGACTAATTTTAAGTAAAAATGTGGTATTTACTGCCCTGGTATTGTTTTCACCGAAACCAAGAAGAAAACTTACTTATTCTAAACGGCCGTTTTTAGAAACTATCCACTGGTTCCACAGGGTAGAATTCACAGAGTTCAAAGTCAAAAAACCTGGAATGCACCACGTAGAAGTGGCAAACTCCCACTTCAGTTTCACTGTCAATACGGATGTACATTATCTGAAAAATGTTTTGATACAAAATGTGGGAAATTTTACTCTCATAAAGGTTTTATTTGCGTAAGTGCAAAACGATGAACTTCCCTTAAGTGTTGCGTGTCTTCAATATTCATTTTACGACAGAACTACTTCAAGGGGCCAAACAACACTTTTCTTTGATTAATTTATTACATCAAGTTCATTTTTACTTTGCACATGTGTATCAGCGACAAAGCATGAAATCTTTCTCGAGAACAATTGGTTGGTTTCTCCCTTTTCTTCCTTGGGATGGAGGTACGACGCGAACGGCAATTCATGTTCATGCCGTCAACTTAATTGATTTAGGCTCGGGTAAAAGTGGCAACCCATTTTAAACCAGTCATGAATGCAAATTACTGACTAGTAGCCCCACCACCAACAAGGCAGATTGTCATTGGTGGGTACCCAAGAGTCGCCTTTCACGGTATCCTCGGTGAGCAGCTTCTTTAATTTCAACCCGTTGAAGCACGGCTAAGAACAATTGATCGGCAACTTGGTCGAGTGGTTTGGAGCGCTGTACGTGGCAAAAAATGATCGTGAGTTCGAACGACACATTGGCCGTTGTCGTGCCCTTTGTTGGTTGCAGGCTAGCGGTAGAAATGCACTATGCATGCAGTACCGGTTACTCTAAAGCTGGTGCGAACGCAAGTTGTTCCAGGCATAATCATCACAGTTTTCCCACGCGACCGGATGATAAAAAATATGATCAACAAAATTATTCGGCGCTTTTTAATGCTACTTGATGCAGCAGTCTTTCACTTTTCACAAAACAATCAATATTTTTCACCCAAGATTAACACGAAATTTCAAGTGTTGCTTTGGTCTTTCAATCGAAAGTAAATTTTAGAAATGAGCTTTTTTATAAAACAGCATTTAAATCAGGCGCGCCTGGAAACAGAAAGGGCGCTGGTATTATTGCTTTCTCCACCTAAAAAAGGACATCCATCAACGCTTTGTTAGTATCTCGATCCATCTTCTTTCAATTTGTTTCCCAAGAGATTTTTTATATTAAGTACATAGCAAAACAAAGATATTCGAAAAATCGAGGCTCTCAAAAATTGATCCGGCTTCTATTGATGAAAGAATACATAAAGCATTATCTGAAGACAAAAACATTTGAAAAAAACAATTTACAGTAACTTCACACTGAATTAAGGGGATGCAACAAGGCAATAATACTCTTGAAGGCATTTCTTATAAGTCAATGAAACAAGCAGTGATGGCCATGGCAAGAACAGAAGCCATGTAACGAAAAATCAAGCGCTAATCGGCTCAATGCGTTTTTTAAAAGTAATCATTGGTTACATGATGAGATAATGAAAGGCACAACTATTTTGTCATAATCCTATTATTTATTACTGAATTGTGCAACTTTGCAGTCTGGCCAATTTGCAGAAGTGGAAGATTTCGAGGGCCAGTCATTTTACATTTGCTGAAGTTGTTTATAATGTTCAGATGTGTATGAGCTGATGCTCTGTCTATTAGCTTCTAGTTAAAACCGAGCCTCCACAGCTGGCAAACTACACAACTCGTTTGCCACATAGGAACGGAGACATTCCGATAAGTGCCTTATGTCGCAGTGGCGCAGTTTAGTTAAATACTAGTGAGCAGAGCATGAGCTCATATGCATGATTCAAACAGGAGTAGCTCCAACAAAGACAAAACATCAACGGCGATCACATTATAATTTCTGTTTTAATTTACGCAGTTACACATTAGCTTGCTGTTGCGCACCATTGCGGTGTAGCATCACCAATAATCCCGTGGACTAGACTTTGAATTTCAATGATGCTAATTGTAGAATGTAATTTCTGGTTTCACGCAGAGCATCAAACATTTTAACTGCACTATTGTGGTTGGCATATAGGAAAAAGGAATGATTGTAATAATCTGAAAAACTGTTTGTTTTTTGATTTATTGCTGTGTTGATATATTAAGTAGCCTACATAATATAACAGGTGTGCTACATTAGCTAGAAAATATGAATATTACTTTGATCATATTTCTAGCACAATCCGAGTTTATTTCAACATCATTGCATAAAGTAAATATTTCTATTTATTGAAGAGTTTTGAAATATGTGACATAGGCAAAATAATGTGCCAGCAGGACTGAAACACTGCTCAATGTGAGCCAAGCCATGGATCACATCTGTAGCACAAAGTGCTGCAAAAAAATACACTCGCCAGTTTATTGGTTACACAAAACTTTAAAATTGCTTTGAAGTACGCAGCTTACCTAGACCTAGAGCTATTTGTAACACACTAATCATCAGCGGCGGTTTCACGTCAAGTGTGGAAGGGTCGGACGGACGTATATGCCTACGTTATTCCTGAGTGCGTCAAAAAAAAATTTCATTTCAAGTCGATTGCTACAAAAATTATCGCGCATAATCATCGCAGCACTTTTTCATGTATAGTAAAAATCATATGATCAAAGACACCAACAGCACATTTTTGAAAAATAATGAGGTGGTAAAAAATAACGCAGGTGAAAGCATACAATATGAACACAATTGTATAATATACTGTATAATATTATAAAAAAGTGTACAGAGCAGAGTATAAAAGTATCCTCAACTACAAATCAGCACAAAAGTGGAAAAACGGAGCAAAAAGCAGATGCACAAAGCATGTTTTCGAGACAACTTCAAATCTAAACCCGGAAGACGCCAGGATAAATAGGAGCCTTGCTTGTGGAGATGTTCGGTCCTTCAACTTGTTCACTAAATTAATCGGATTAGTTTGAGCGGATAACTAAGATTTATACATAAATACACTACCCATGGTACCTTAATTGTTTTATGCAGGTTTATCTGATTGTAAGATGATTCAACATTTCTATTAACATACTGCGCGTACCGCTTCCCCACCGGTGGCAGTATTTCGATCACATCTTTTACTTAGATTCAACGAATTATTCTTCGATCGTCGGTGTTGGGTGAACGACGGCAGCTCAGTTAATGGAAGAACATTGAAAAAACAAGTTGTTCGAAAATAAATTGCTGAAAACTGCCAGCCCTAATGCTTGCAATATTTAATACAGTCGACTCCGCTTTATCCGGACACTTTGGCCACGGCTGTTTTTGTCCGAATTAACGAAAGATACGAGACAAGGGGCTAATACGCCTATCCTATTATCCAGTAAAAAATGTAGTATGAGCCAATGAAAACATCCAGAAATGTAACTCTAAAGCCAGACAAAGAATTATTCAGTTGTAATGAAAACATTTAAAATGCAGTAAAAAATAAACATATAAAGCAACAAACGCTATAACTCAGCATTAAGGTACGATACACAGCCTCAGCATAATGCTCACTCAGACTCGCCTCATTTTTTGGCAGTCATGTGAGGTACTTTTCGACACACCAACAAGTGCAGCCAAATGTTTGGTTGTCAGTGACTGTTTTTCTCCTTTTCTTCCATAACCTTGTTTAATAACTTTACTTCTTCAATCAAAGTTTTATGTGCCATCGCTGACTGAACCGAAGAAAACGTCGCCCAATACAGTACACAGAATGGGCGGTGAAGTTGGCTGTCTTGTTTCTGTTAACATAATAGCATAATCATATCATTGTTGCATCACAATGACTCATAACTACAACCCTAATAAATGTTGAGGCGATACTACAGTGACATTCATTGTCCAAATTAAGCGGAGGTTTGTCCGAATTAGCGGGATAATTATATGTGTGATGCTCACTTTCTTTCCGTTCTTGGGACTTTTGTCCGAATAAAGTGGTTGTCCGGATCATCCGGTGTCCGAATAAAGCGGAGTCGACTGTACAGATAGGTGTTGTAGCAAAGTGTAAAACTATCTGTTGATGGTAAACAACCTAAATATCACTTTAGTGAGACAAAAAAGTTACTTTAATGCTTTTTGCTAGTAAATTAAATCTTCGAACGCCACTTTATTCATAAAACGAGGTTCTTTTTACTTGTTTGGCAGAGTTTGATGTGTATCAGTGGGTATGAAATGATCTTTACTCCATCCATCATTCATCAACAAGATCGAGTTGATTTATTCAACAACACCGCCCTTCACACTAGTCTTGCTGCCTTCACTATTTTTTAGTAAAATTCACTACTTTCCTTAAAAAAACATAAATTCTCATCAACTGGCCATCACTGCTTCCAAACATCCAAAGTTCAGTGGAAGTGTTTACACTTTTGAAACAAATAAACCAAAGTTCAAAAACCTTTTTTGCCGAGCATCACCGGGAAAAAATAGTGGCGCTATATGCGCAGCATATCGCAACAGGAAAATTTGCGTACCAGCCCATGTTCTAATCTGAGATTAAGAACTCCTCATGCCTAAAAACAAAAACTGGTGATGACCAAGGCTTGCTCTGCATGAAAGAATAAATGCTCCAAAAATTTATTACATGAGAAAGTTAGTGAAAGAATTGATCCCCACTCTCCGACAGCTCTTAAATGAGCAGGACAAAGATCTCTGAATAACAAAAACTTAAAGTAAGGCTTGGAGGAAAAAGAACGCTAGAAGTTTTTGTGTGAGTGGTACGGAAGTATATGAGCAGTTAAGAAAGCATAAATTGGAGGCAGCTGTCAACAGGAAGCATAGGCGTAGCCAGGGGGGCCATGGCCCCCCCCTGAATTTTAAGTCAAATTACAAAACAGGATCAAAAAAATAAAAACATAAATTTTTTTGCGCCTCTGCTGGTACATTAGAGTTTATTGTTGACTTTTAGCAAGGGGGTGGGGAGGCTGTGACTTTTTAACTTTTTAAACTTTCAAATGTTATCAAACAAGATGTGTACATTTTACACACTAAATATCGCCAACATTTTTCTTCTATGTCGCAGTCGAGCAATGAATTGATATTCCAAGTTATGGTAATGGCAAGAAATAAGCGTCTCGCTGAGCTCTTTCTTGTTTTATTGCGATGCGGACTACTACAAAGACGTTGCTTCTTTTATCAGAACGCTCAACCTACCAGTGGGAGTGGTTTCCTTGAAATTCCTCAAATAGTGCGTTATACGTCACAACTGAAGTTGAACTATTAAAGCCGTTCTTCATAAAACTACATTAGATCAGTGAAATCGCATTCGCACTTTCTTAGTTTTGTACAGCAATTTTTATAGTAGCGACGAGCATAATTCACCAAAGGCAAAATGCCGTTATAAGTAAATGACGTCAAATTAAAAGTTGCAAAATTTTGCCCCCCTCAATTTTTTTCTGGCTACGCCCTTGACAGGAAGTAAAATTGTTGATGTCAAGGGTAAGAAATATCACCCGTGGTCCTGGAAGAATGATCGAATCAGAGGTGTTGGAACTGTAGTGAAAGTAGACCTAGGCATCAAGGTTGTAGAAGTTTTAAGAAAAAGTGATGGAGTGATGGCAATGGCGCTGGTTTTTGAGGAGGAAGTTATGAAAGTTCAATGAGCTTATGCGCCCCAAGTAGTAAGATCGGACAGCGACAAAGATAAATATTTAAATATGATGACATGTGAGTGGGATTTGCAAAACATTGGTGTACATTTTTCTGGGAGACTTTAATGGACATGTTAGGAGACGGAATGAAGGTTTTGAAAGTGTGCGTAGTGCACACAATGTAGCAAAAAAGATGTTGAGCAAGGAAGACTAATTGAAATTTGCGGTGAAGAAGTCAAGTGTGGCAAATACACATGGCTTAAAAAAATGGGCAAAGGAAAATAACACACCGTATGAATAGAAGTGAAAATAAGATTGATTTTGTGTTAGTTGATACCAAAGCAAAATGTATTTTAAAAGCATAAAAGTAATTCTTTTGAAATTGCTACATCGACTGGTGGTAACATACATACACAAAAGAAAGCTGAACAAAGTAGTAAAAAACAAAGTGTTAGAAGAATTTGGAAGTTGATATAAAACAATATCATAGCAAGATTTCAAGAAAGAGTAATGGAATCGGTTGATGTTGATCTACCCATTATATGGAATGCTTTTAAAAATGGTGTTTTGCAAGCTTGTGATGATGTGGAAAAAAGACAGAAGAAATCATAGTGATACGTAGTGGTGTGATGAAGAGAAGGAAGGAATACGAAAAACCAAATGGACGCATAAAAATATGCGTAAATCGATTGGAGGATAACAAGGCTAATATAAGGATAGGAAAAATCGAACAAAGAGAGCGGTTGTTAATTCTATGATAAAAACAAGCTGAAACCGAATTGACAAAACTCAGCAAAAAATCATATAAGTGTTTTAAACTGTTGAATTTCACCAAAAAGATGGAAAAGATATCGAAGAAAAAAGATGCATGAGAGGAAAAAGATGGAGAATAGGCTTAGTGATAAAGACAGAAAAAGAATATGGAAAATCACATGGAAGAGATCATTAATAAAAAGAATGTTTAGGATCATATCACAGAAACTAATGTTGTAAAGGGAGACATTGAAAAGGTCACTGGCAAAGAAACGGTAATAGAAATATGAGCAATGAAACCATAAAAGGCAACTGGAAACCCTAAAGTATTACTGAGATGACCTCTGCTTGTGATGAAGTAGGAATTAGTGTGATGACGGCACTTTACCGACGCGGGTTGAATGGAAAAGAAATGCTGTATAAATGGCAAACGAGTGTGCTGGCGCCATTTTTCAAGAGTACAGAAAACGTAAGAAATTGTAACGTAAACAAAGCAGGCGAGTAAAGCTGGTTGTTAATTCCTATCGGTGCGCCTACTCACCGCTGGCTTAACATAAGCTTTGTAAACTCGATAGCCTGGCTTCAATATAGAGATATTGTCCTTGTCAGTTAAATTTTATTTATTCGTTCGATTCGATTCTACAGCACACGATTCGTTTTGTTTCGAGATTAGTTTCGAGATTTGTTTTCGTTTACAAAGTTTTCTTCTACAGGCGTTCACAAGCATCTTTCACACACGTCAAAATTTAGAATGAAGTTTTAACCAGAAAACAACACCAGTATCATCTCCAAGTTTTTGATTGTCTGACGGCTCAAACGAAGGCAGCCGTAGGCTGTTCAAAGCGAGTAAATTCATTTGACAGCGTGCCGATACATTTAACAAATAACGAATAGCGATCACAGAACTTAGGTTCGACACTACTGTATACACGAATTAAAACCAACAAAATATATTGACACAACGTAACACAGCCCCACGCAAAATGAGAACGAGGGAGCATTTTTTAGAAAGAAAAAGGTGAAGTTGTCAGTCAATGAGAAAATGAGAAGCAATTTCAAGGTTGCGAGTTCAATTCGTTTGCTTGGCTGATCACACAAAGCTTGTGAACGGGTCGTTTTATTAAACTGCCTTTGACCTTAACGAGAACGGTGCGGACCTTTCCTATCTGGATAGGTGTCAATGATCAAGCCCATATGCCATTTAGACCTATGCTGTGTGTCGTCCACCAGTAAGACTACATCATTTTTTTTGCATATTAGGCTGAGGTTTGAACCATTTTTGTCTAAGGGCAAGATTGGGAAGAAATTCCTTGATCCATCTGGACCAGAACTGCTGAGCCAAGTACTGAGATTGAGCCCAGCGACGAGTACCGTACGATTCCTTCTGGCCAAAAATACCTGAAGGAAGATTTGGATTACCTTTAAGAAGCAGGAGATGGTTAGGTGTCAGAGGTTCATCAAACTCAGGATCCATAGTCACTGGAACTAAAGGCCTGGAGTTAATAATTCCTTCAACCTCCGCCATTAAGGTGGTAAGTAATTCATCGGTTAATGTTTGGCCTTTTAATAAGGCTCCAAATATACGTCGAATAGACCGTATCATCCTTTCCCAAGCTCCACCCATGTGACTGGCTGTGGGAGGATTGAAACGCCATTCGATATTTTTTTTGCAAAAGGAAATCGTGAATTTGCTGTTGATTCAACTCTTCTAAAGAGTCTCGTAACACCCGAGCTGCTCCAACAAAGTTTGCGCCATTGTCGCTTAAAATGCGCCGAGGTTTTCCACGTCTGGCAATAAACTTGCGCAACACACAAAGAAATGAGTCTGTGGACATAGAGTAAGCAACTTCTATATGTATGGCTCTAACGGTTAAGCACGTAAACACGCACCCGTACCGTTTAACAGTACTGCGGGCTTGGCGTACGTTAAAGGGGCCAAAATAATCAATACCCACGTGACTAAATGACGGTTGTTCAATTTGAAGCCGATCGGAGGGTAAGTCTGCCATTAGCTGCTTTCCTAAACTGGCGTTTCGTTTTTTACAATAAATGCAGTGGCCAATGGTTCGTTTAACAGCAGCTCCTCCCTTCAATATCCAATATCGCTGTCTTAATATCGACCATGTGTGTCCGTGTCCGCAATGTCCCAACTGGCTATGACACTGGCGTATGAGAAGTTCAGTAAAATGAGAATCGTTGGGGAGTATAATTGGATGCTTTAAATCAAAGTCTAAATCGGTGAAACGAGACGCCCTCCGACTCGAAGAATGCCATTTATGATAATTGGGCATAGTCTTTTAATAGTGCGTGGTAAGCGTTGAAAATCTACCTCAGGTGAAGAGTAAGACGCAATAAAGGAAAAGTGAGTTTTTTGAACTTGTTTTATAAGTTCAAGTTCTGCGTTTTCAAGTTCAGTTACTGAAAGCAATGTATTCCTATTAGTAGTCACAGAACCACGAATCAAGCCGAGAACATTTTGTTTAAATCTCAGCAACCATGCCACTATTCGTTTCAACTTCAATAAGGAAGAACATTGTTTGATTAATTCGTTAAAGGGATAACAATCAATAGTTTGGGTAGACAAAGTAGTTGTTGCAAAACTACTGTTTTGTTTTGAAAATCTGACCTTTGGCACGCAAAATTCTGAAGGCATTTCAGGTAAGACTGGAGGCCCCGCTGGCCACAAATCATCAGTTTTCCAAAGAAAATGGGGTCCCTGTAGCCAAGCGCGAGAATGGGAAAATAACTCTGCTGAAATACCTCTTGTGGCGAAGTCCGCAGGATTTAGTTTCGATGGAACGTATCTCCAGGAATTAGTTGAAATGTGTTCACATATGATGGCCAGGCGATTGGCCACAAACACAGGAAATCGCTTGGTATTGTTCTGTATGCATTGGAGGGTAGCTGTAGAGTCCGTCCAAAACACACAATTGCAGTTTGGCAAATCTAGCTCTTTGGTCACGAGTAGGTAAAAAGCCTAACGGACAAAACTGCTGCTTAGTTCAAGTCTTGGTATAGATACAGCTTTCAAAGGCGCAACCCGAGCCTTCCCTATAATGAATGAACAATAATTATGGCCTGCGTTGTCTCCCATTCGCAGGTAACAGCAGCTGCCATAACAACGCAATGAAGCATCAGAGAAGAAATGAAGTTCGTAAGAGATTGCTTTAAATTCGCTAGGTTTCAGGCAACGTTTTATTTGTAGCTTGCTCAGATGTGGCAAAGCTCGTAACCACTTTGTCCAGTCGTTCGCTTCATCTTCATTCAGCGATTCGTCCCAACTGCGACCTTGCTTGAAAAGGTCTTGCAAAAGCAATTTAGGAAAACGAGTGACGGGAGCAACGAAACCGAGAGGATCAAACAAGCTCGATACAGCAGATAGTAATCTCCGTCTAGTCAATGGTCTTTGGGGAACTTGGATGTCAAAAACAAATTCGTCGGTTTGATATTTCCATTGAACTCCCAAAACTCTGGTGGCTAAAGATGATTCAAATTCATGACAACCAAGATCCTTTGCTCTCTCCGATTCAGGAGTTGTCTCGAGCACCCCTTTGCTGTTGCTTAGCCACTTTCTTAATCGGAACCCTGCTCTGCTTAGCATTTTCACCAAATCTTGAACTAGATTTATGGCCTCGGTTTCAGATTCACATGAGAACAGGCAGTCATCAACGTAGAAGTTACGTTTGACAATCTCAGAGGTGAGAGGTTGGTGCATATGACCAAACTCTCGTGCTACTTGACGCAAACAAAAGGACGCACAAGTTGGAGATGAGGTTGCGCCAAATACGTGCACGTTCATGTTGTATTCCGTTGGTTCTTCATCCATATTACCTTCGGACCACCACAAGAACCTTAATGCGATAGTGTCCTTCGGATCCACTTGTACCTGGTGGAACATTGACTCAATGTCGCCTACAAGAACCACACGATCCTTGCGGAACCGAGTAAGTACACCTATTAAGCTATTTGTTAGGTTGGGTCCTTGCATTAAGGCATCATTTAAACACACACCTTTGCATTTTGCCGCACAGTCAAACACTACACGCACCTTAGATGGTTTGTAAGGATGTATGACTGGGTGGTGGGGAAGGTACCACACAAAGACATCGTCGCGTTTGTCTGTGGAAAGATTTACTTTGGATGCATGTCCTTTTGACAAATATTGGTCAATGGTGTTGACATATCCTTCCTTTAAAGACGGATTTTTAGTGAAGCGTCCTTTTAGGCACATTAGACGATTAAGGGCTACGCTTCGATTGTTAGGCAAATTAGTAACCCCTGATCTCCAAGGTAGAGGCAACTGAAAACGACCATTAACCAATTTTATAGAATCTTGAAGCAATTTGTACATCAAATGGTCTTCACGAGAAAAGGGCATTTCAAGTACAGTAGTGCCTTTTTCAAATTCAGTGGACCAAATAGTTTGAATTTGCTGCTCGACAGTTTTGTCGTGGTGCTTCACGAAGTTTACTATACAGTTTTGAGTGCTCGAAAGCGATAGTGAGAGCCCTAACAAAGACCAACCTAATGGGGCTTTGATAGCTACTGGCTCACCTCGGCGGCCTTTGCGGAAAGTTGTGGGACAAAATAATTCAGGAACATCAGCTCCTATCAGTAGAGTTACTGAAGCGCCATCAACCTTTGGGAAGGCCAAATCACATAAATGTGGCATTTTCTTTATTTCGCATTTAGCAGGTATCAAGTTTGGGCGCACAGGAATATCGTCAACAGAAAATACCTTGGGCAAGTCGACAACATAAGAATCATCAAGAGAGAAAACCTTCAAATTTAATGTGTGACCTAAGTGAGTGGCTGCTGCATTACCTAGGGTGTGCAAGGTTATACTCTGTAGGTCGTCATCAACCCCAAAGGCGTTCACCAATTTTTTGTCACAAAAGGAGTGAGTCGAACCCTGATCTAAAAATGCATATGTGATAACAGTTTTGTTCCCATGCATTACCTTCACGGGAACTACGCAAAGGTAAACTCCATCTGAAGCCTGACTGCAGGTGACTGCTTGGACACCACCAGTGCTACTATCACTCTCTCCATCCTTTAATTGGATTGTGCTACCCAAAGGTTCGTTGTTACCAGATGCTTGTGAAATGCCACGTGGCGAGTCGTAATTGTGCAGTAAAGTGTGATGAAAGGTGCCTTTACAACCCTTTACTTTACACATATTGGTGCGTTTGCAGTCATTAGTTTTATGTTTTTTACTAAAGCATTTATAGCACATTCGGTTAGTCCTCACAAACTTGGAACGTTCTTTAAAGGTGAGTTCCTTAAACTTTGGATAATCATGAATAACATGAGATGTGTCATCACAGTACCAACAGCGTCCCACCACAAAGCCTTTTGTGCTTTCTTCGGTATTAGTGCCGACAGAGAAATTGTACAAAGCCTTTGTAGATCTTGTAGGTTTGCTTGAACTGGTCGAGTCCGAATTTACGGAGAAAATTCGGCGACCGAAAAGTGAATTTAATTCTTGGCATTCATGATTCACAAACTTCACGAGGTGGCTAAACTTAGCTACATGACCACTGTGCTCTTCGACCATGACTGATTCTCGAACCCAGCGTCGCCTCATGTCAAAGGGCAACTTATTCACTAGTTTTGTCATCGAATCAAGAGAGTTAAGGCTTCCCATTTCACACACATTAGCTAAGGTACCGTGCATCCTTTCAAGATTTTAGAGCTGCAGGGTTATTAGCCTTGACCTGTGGGGCTTGCAAAAGAGTTTGCTCGCAAATATCAGCAATAATGCATGGTCGCCCGTACTCTTGATATAGCCTTTCCTTTGCCAAGGTGTATGCCATGGAGCCCCTTTCACTGAAATGTTCAATCTTGTCTCTGACATTACTTTCGCAATGCTGCAGCAACAAACAAAACAGCATTCTTTGGTCATTTAATCGTGGTTCTACATGTGTTTCAAAGTTGGATATAAACGCTCTGTACGCCAGAGGATTTCCGTTGAAACGCTTAAATTCTGGACGGGGCAAAAATAATTCATCATAAGTTGGGTAATTGAGTGGTGCCAAACCCGGAGGGTAAATATTAGGCCTGGGATAATGCTGAGTGCCTAGGTAAGGTAAATCTATGCATGGTACGGCCCGAGGCGCAGATTGCGCGAAAACTGAATCAGACCGATAAGGGCCTTTAAATTCAGAAGAAAAGGATTCTTTTAAGTTAGAGTAAACAGGTTCATTTTTTGACTTATTTGAAGAATAAATATTGGAACAGAGAGGCTCTGCTACGTTAGGTGCATTAACAATGTCATTGAATTTTACACTGTTAGTTACAGGCTTCACAGCAAAAGTACTGGACGCAACAGAGGACTTTACGTTATTCACATTTACACTATTACAATTAGTTGACACACAAATATTAGATACGTGCTCACCAGCAGTCACTGTCTTTAGAATCGTCCGGCTTTGTTCAGCTTCGTGAGGCGATGTCTTTAGGAATGTGGGATCAAATTCCCGAGGAGGCAGACGTTGACTCGGTAGCAGAGGTTGATTCGAAAGTAGATGTTGACTTGGTAGCTGATGTTGAATCGAAGGCAGATGTTGACTTGATGGCAGATTTGAAACTGCCGATTCTTTCCATACACTTAGTTTTACCGAGGCTACTTCCAGTTCTCTTTCCGCTTCGCGGCGAGCGATTTGCGATTTTTGCATAGCAAGGCGAGCTTCTTCCTCCGTTCTTTCAACAGCTTGCTTTGCCTTTAATTGTGCTGCTCGGTACTCAGCTTCAGCAGCAAGCAATTTTATGCTTCGACGAGATGATTTCGACGTAGTTGAAGTAGCAATAGTCGATCTTTTGCCGATGCTGCTGCACGATTTGTCATCGTAGTTCGATGTAACGGGCTGTTTTTGCATAAACTCATTTAGGTAAGTGTCAAACTCAATTTTGTTTCTAGACGCTCTCTCCAAAAGGTTGGAAGTTTCATGCGTAGGAGCTCGCTCAATAATTTCAGTTAAATTCTTATACGCTGAATCAATCTTCGCAGATAAGTCTCGCAATTTTGACTTGTCCGGATTTCTAAGCGACATTAGCTTTTCTGCCGCTAAATAATTTGAGTTTAATTGTTGCTGCAGTCGGAGCACTGCATTCTCAACGTCTCCACGAGGGGAAGATGGGTTTGACATCATTTTGATGAAAGAGCTAAGTTTGAAGATATAAACCAATTTGTAAACTTTTGTAAACTTTTATGTTAATTCCTATCGGTGCGCCTACTCACCGCTGGCTTAACATAAGCTTTGTAAACTCGATAGCCTGGCTTCAATATAGAGATATTGTCCTTGCCAGTTAAATTTTATTTATTCGTTCGATTCGATTCTACAGCACACGATTCGTTTTGTTTCGAGATTAGTTTCGAGATTTGTTTTCGTTTACAAAGTTTTCTTCTACAGGCGTTCACAAGCATCTTTCACACACGTCAAAATTTAGAATGAAGTTTTAACCAGAAAGCAACACCAGTATCATCTCCAAGTTTTTGATTGTCTGACGGCTAAACGAAGGCAGCCGTAGGCTGTTCAAAGCGAGTAAATTCATTTGACAGCGTGCCGATACATTTAACAAATAACGAATAGCGATCACAGAACTTAGGTTCGACACTACTGTATACACGAATTAAAACCAACAAAATATATTGACACAACGTAACACTGGTTACAGCATTCCATAAAGATCGTTGAGAGCGAACTGGAAAGAGTTCCAGTATTAGTAAAGGTTGATGTAATGAAACTAGTTTCATGCCAAGCAAAGGAACGACCGATGCATTGCTTGTTATGAGAACAAGGCTGGAGGACTTGATTTGTGGTACAGAATTTGAAAATTGCAGAAAGTAGAGTATTCATTCTCGAAGCTTTTCGTCTGACACTTTTCAAGAGAATTCGTCAGAAATAGAGTGAAAAGGTGAAGTGAGTCACTTATGTAGAGACACAGTTGACGAAAAAGAAAAAAAAGGGAAAAAAAAGCTCTATCATGATTGGCAAAAGAAGCGACCAATAGAAGGAGCGGAAACTAATGTGTGATTTTTAGACCATAAACGAATTCCTTTTGTTTGCATAAATTTGGTTTGGATGTTTTAATGTACGTGGCTTCAAGGGTGGAAAGGTGAAAAGAAGTACGGCCACGGGCAAGAATAGAGAATTTGTTGTCATTATATTCGTATGCGCATGTAGGGTTTTGTAAAAGATGTTGTCCTATGGCAGAAAAGGAAGTTTCAGTTTTAAAGCTTCTGATTGGCTTGTAGGAGCGGGCCAATGTGCTTCGGTCCTGAGAAATATGCTTCTGGAGAATGGTTTTCGGCACGTGCTGCTTAATCCTCTGTTGTAGCCTTTGAGACGTACGACCCACGTACCGACTATCGCAGTGGCACAGAAATTGATAAACAATGTTGCTTTGATGAACAGCGGGTAGTACATCCTTTTTGGCTACAGGCAGAAGTTGTCTGGTGGTGTAGACAATACATGGTTCAACTGCAAAGTAACAGCGTTTGACGGCTGTTTTAATTTGCATTTCGTACCTCAGCGAAACATTGCCCAGCCATGGCAAGCGAAGATAAACTGGGCATTTCTTCGGACCGAATTGCGTTGGTCTGCGAAATTGATTCATTTTCTTGGTCATAACAGTGTTGATTATAGCTTCAGGGTAACCGTTGTTGATAAGGATTGATCGAATGTTGGAAAGTTCATTTTCAAGAGTAGATTTCGAACAGATGACTAGAGCTCTGTGGACTAGAGTTGAAATCAAATTAGTCTTCCACTTCGTGGGGCAAAAAGAGTTCCAGCGAATGTATTGGCCAGTGAAAGTCGGCTTCCTGTAGATAGATGTAACAAATTCGTGATCATTCTTTTCTACCAGGACGTCAAGAAAAGGCAAAGTCCGATTGCATTCCTTTTCAAAAGTGAAACGAAGCGATGGATGGAGAGAATTTAGATGGGAGAAAACTCATTGCATTCGTCTTCGTCGTTAAAAACTGCAAAAGTATCATCGACGTATCGATAATACATAAGAGGTTTGTTGACTTTTTTGAAAAGCAAAGCTTCGTAATATCCGACAAAAATGTTGCCAAGAGATGGGCCAAGAGGTGAACCCATAGCAACGCCATCAATCTGTCGGTGCATTATATTGTTGAAACTGAATTCAACGGAGGAAGTAGCCGTTTGCATCAGCTCAACAAAAACTGCACGAGGAAAAGGAGGCGGAGTAAGCTCGCCATCATACATGCTCTGTATGATGCAAACGGCTACTTCCTCCGTTGAATTTCTGCCATAGGACAACATCTTTTACAAAACCCTACATGCGCATACGAATATAATGACAACAAATTCTCTATTCTTGCCCGTGGCCGTACTTCTTTTCACCTTTCCACCCTTGAAGCCACGTACATTAAAACATCCAAACCAAATTTATGCAAACAAAAGGAATTCGTTTATGGTCTAAAAATCACACATTAGTTTCCGCTCCTTCTATTGGTCGCTTCTTTTGCCAATCATGATAGAGCTTTTTTTTCCCTTTTTTTTCTTTTTCGTCAACTGTGTCTCTACATAAGTGACTCACTTCACCTTTTCACTCTATTTCTGACGAATTCTCTTGAAAAGTGTCAGACGAAAAGCTTCGAGAATGAATACTCTACTTTCTGCAAGGCTGGAGGAATATAGCGATGCGACAAAGTTGTACGTTTAGGTGTTTTGTGGATATTGAGAAGGCATTTGATAGACTCTCCAACAAGGGTGATGGAAACGACAATGGGGAGAAAATGTTTGCCAAGAATAATTATAAGAGGGGTGATGAGTCTCTTTCAAGGAGCAGTAACGACAGTTAGAATGGCATCAGAGTTATCTGAAAAATTTTGGACGCAAGTGGATGTACATCGTGGATCTGTGTTGTCGCCACCGATTTTCGCAATGCGGTAAATATAATAACGGAGTATACAAAAGAAATCCTGATAAATAAAATTTTGTATGCAGATGACTTGGTTTTAAGAAGTGAAAGTATAAGAAAATTTAAGAAAGAAGCTATCGAAATGAATAGCGGCTTTTGAGAGCAAAGGGCTGATTGTTTATCTAAGGAAGCGCAAAGTAATGGTGCGTGGTTGGAAAGGTGAAATACTCAAGAATAAGTAGATTCATATCAAAAATGCCGCCAGAGAATAATGGCAACGCTGGCTCAGTTAAATCCAATGAAACTTCCATATTCGCTTTCGTTTCAGGTAAATTCTTGGCATAATATAACGCTGCATTATGCCAAGAATTTAAGTAAAATGAAAGTGAATATGGAAATTTTTTAAGGGCCTAGTATTTTAATGACTCAAGCAAAACTGAGGTTGCAAACAAGCAGTTAATTAAACTGTAACTTATGAAGTAGTGTTGCGCATTGTGCTACACTAGGGATATCACCGGAGTTATACCTAAAAACCAAACTAGTCGATAAAAGATTTTATGTATTGTTGGGCTATGTTTGATTTATCTGCAATGTTTTGAGACGTTAGGGTTTATTAGAGTAAGAATTGGGAGTAACTGAGCAAGGTTAGTTTAAGCAATAAGGATGATTCTTTAGTAAACCTAATCTTTTTTAAAGGCAATAGATATTTTGCAGTCGACGGCTTTTTATCCTTGGTATCTATTTTGCCATTAGTAGTTTGCGATTGGCCAAATTCTATGACGTTTACAACGCAAATTGGATTCATGTAGCTAACTCAGTCTCAACAAAAGACAAAGTGTATACTCGAAAAGTGATCCTTAAAGCACTATATTATTTCACATTTTAAAATAGTTATACCTTGAATTTATATGCTTGCTATCATCAATTTCTCTCGATTTTAATGGGTGCAAGCAAAAAAGTTTGAAAACCACTACCCAAAACCTTACAGTAATGCTTAATCACCAAAAAATGCAATGCAGCAAAATATTTTTTTGTAAAATTATAAAGCAATCCATATCAAAATGAAGCATTTACTCATACATGCATTGAAATCAAATTTAGATAAACAATATACCAATAATTAAAACACACTACAAACAAATTCAATTGTTACGTATTAATAGTCGTTGAAATGGTAAGTCGTGTAACATTATCTCTAAAATAATTAAACAGTAGTGGTGCTCAAACTAAGTTTATTAAAATTATCATGAGATACAGTAGCAACGTTTGAGTTGAAATTCATCTTGCTGCTATTTTTGTTGAACATCTGATGGAGCGGTCATAATAACTGCGAAAGTTGATGAACATTTTAATAAAGGAAGTTTTAGCACTGCTACTGTTTAATTCTTATCGCATTTACAAATAAATTAGTGGTCAAGTAGTCTGCAAAATGGTGAGCTAACTACAACGCCGAACAGCAAACTAGTATAGGGTTGCCATATTTGCAAAAGCAAAATTCCGGACAGTGCATGGCTACTTTTCATGAGACCAAATATATGCGCTACCACATTCTGTCACATTGAAATTTGACCAATAAAATTGGCAATGTAACACACAAGAAGTTTCTACCAGTGACATTACATACCAGTGAAATTGCTTACCCAGGAAATATAACCACGGACCGTCACTGAACAACGCTCAGCTTTAGAGTGAAAAATAATAATGAAAATTAGGTTGTGCCGAAAAAGGAAAGAACAGCAATTATATGCTCAAAACAAATCGTCAATTGTTTTTGACTTTGTTACTCAAAATAATATCGTCAATTGTTTTTGACTTTGTTATATTTCAATAAAATGTGTTAAACTAGAGGTTAAGATCAATCAGGATTGTGACCCTACTGCACACAACTATTGTAACTTCCCATTGCATTATCAAAAAAGGTCTTTTGGCCTACCGCTATGTTAATACTGAGATGTAGGCCTATCATTCTTCTCTCACATATAGCATGTCAGTGTTTGGTTTTAAAATAACAGGGAATATCAGATTTACGCGTAGCTTCCTGCTGCTTTTTTTCCTTTCTTTTTGCTTTAACACTAGCTCATAGCATTACGACATCTTAGAGTGGGCAGTTAGTGTAACTTGGCCTGCCTAGCCGACTAGTGGTAGGAGACGGTACGACTCCGTGTGCTTAGGTACCCAAAAATCTATCGACAGAGTTGCCAAATTCCGTGTTTTCAAAGACAATGGGTTGTGGTCAGTAAACCTATGACAGATGCCGACATCCCTTTTCCGATCTATTAAATCTCTTTATGCACATCCGTCAATGACAATCGAGATTAGAACTTTTGGACCTTACGTCACAATATCTCGCATACCACTACAAATGCAGGGTGGGCCGTAAGTCGCGCACCAAGAAATTACGTGGAGTGTGATGTGAAACAATGTAAAATAAATGGGGTAGAATATCTTTTCCTTTCTTTAAGTGTATAAAAAATGTTTTTTCATAGAGTAATTACCTTTGTTTGAATGTATCAGTCATTACATCTGTCAAATTTAATTATAATCAAAGTTTTTTTAAGTATGATTTGCATTTAAAATTTTTTTCCTTTAATTTTCAGATATGCCTTTAACAATATACGAGCGTGTTGAGTTAGTATTTATGATCATTTTGAGCATTTGTGATTGTTTCAGCGTGTATAACGGGTCATCAGTTCCTTAGATAAGCTTGTTTTAAATAAAATAACGTTTATATAATCAAAATTGTCTTAAATGTTTTGGTGCGCGACTTACGGCCCACCCTGTATAAGAGTGTTTTTATGCTGGTAAACATTATCTATTTGTGGTACCTAAATGAAGTAGCACAAAAAACCGTTTTTCAATTTTCCATGTATTCCCTGCTGCTTGCCGAGCATTTAAAAAACTACTCATATATACGCGACTAGGGTAATTATAAGTGATTGATATAACTTGATCTGCCTAACTCATGCCACTAGCCGGCTAGTCGGGCACACAGAATTGCGCTTTATTTGGAGTTCCAACCTTCTAAGTTTCTCTTCTTTAGCTTAGTTGGCATCAACAACATATTTAATCTTACTGTTTGCTGAATCCTACGAATAGTGGAAATTATCTCAAACAGGGGCGTAGCCAGGGGGGCCACTGTGCCACGGCCCCCATTGATCCCAGATAAAATTATGCACAAAACAAACAATGGCCGGAAAATTTGCTAGTAGCGTTGGGCTTCATGCCTGAGGTTAACACATGAGCTTCAAACTTTCTGTAGTTTTCTTGATATAAACTAGAAATCATACAAGCAAGTTCTTTTGCGCAAGAATCATGCAGCAATAACCTATTAGTGTCTGACGTGGTGCGCAAGAATACTGTACATAATTACAGTCATGGACAAAAGTTTAAGACCACTTTGCAAAAGTGATGATTTTCAACATTTAGCATGTGATTGCATCAGCCACATTTTAATGTTACATTATAAGTTTGTTTTCTCCGTTGTGTTTCATTTCGCGCCAATTCTTACTTCCGTCCACATTTCCTGGTTGATTTTTTGCTATTTACTGATTTTTTTTGTGCCTAAAATGGGCAAGAAAAAGTCTCTAAGCGAGGTTCAGAGGGCTCAGATAGTTGCCTTACACGGCCAAAATCTATCTGAAAGGCAAATATCTGCTCAAATGGGGTGCAGCAAGACAGCAGTGCATCAAGCGATTGCGAAGTATCTACAGGATGACTCCTATACTGATAAGAAAAGGACTGGAAGACCGCGTGTCACCACTGTACGAGAAGACAACGTGATGAGGAGGATAGTTGTGAGGTCACCCACGAGTTCAAAGAAGAAAATTGGGGCCGAATTGTTGCGCAGAGGACATCGAATTAGTCATATGACCGTTTCCAGGCGTTTATCCAAAGAATTTAATATGAAATCATACAAACCGGTCAAAAACTAAGGCTTACTGCGGCTATGAAAGCCAGGCGTCTACAGTTTGCTAATCAACATTGAACCGCCGAACAATGGGGAAAAGTGCTTTTTTCCGACGAATTAACCTCCCAACAGTTTGTGGTTCGAAAGGGGCACGTTCGTAGACCAAGTGGAAAACGTTTTGATGAGAGATACACCATACCAACAGTGAAACACCCTCCTAGTCAGATGGCTTGGGGGCTATGTCCAGAAATGGTGTCGCTGCTCTCAGTTTCCTGCCTCCAGGAACCACTGTGAATGGGCCAAAATACGTGCAAATGCTCTCAGAGAAGCCAAAACTTCACCTGCAAGTTCACAATTGTCAAATATCTATCCAGGATGGCGCCCCTTGCCACCGTTCCAAAGTTGCAAAAAATTTTCTGGATAGCAACAACATCGAACTTCTCGAGTGGCCAGGAAACAGTCCGGATTTAAATCTCATCGAGAATTTGTGCACCAACATGAAAAATAAAGTGTCGGAAAAGCAACCATTAAGTGACGCAGAGTTGGTAAAAGCGATAAAGGAAGTCTGGGTAAAAGAAATATCCAAGGAGTACTGCCAAAGTTTGATCGAAAGTATACTAAGAAGAATCAAAGCTGTGATCAAAAACTGAGGAGGCCACACAAAATATTGAGAATCGGCACATTTTTTAGTATATGATTGTTTAGACTGTATCGTACTGTCTTCCATGTGCTTATGAGTGATTAGATGCGAAATAAAACAATTTGCCAAGTGTAAATAAAGTGTTATACTACCTTGTGCTTAGAAACTCGTAATAATTTCAAATGGTCTTAAACTTTTGTTCATGACTGTAATAGTTATATTGCACAAAAACAAGTAGCTTGCCACGAGTGAAAGCAAATTTTGTGCTTTCTGGAAAAGTTTCAGAAATATTGCCGAGAATAGAGCATGTCTCTAATTTTCAGCAAGTTATTTACCAAATCATCTTGACGAGCCTGGATTTATAGTTGACGATTTAAATTTTCTAATTTTTGGTCAAAATGCTTTGGACTATAGACCGTGGAGGAAACAAAACCATCAATTTGCTAAGTAAAATTCGGCATTCTCTCTGAAATGTTTTTAGAAGACTACAAAGACCGCAACAAAAATGATGAATGAGTGGAGAAAGTAGCAGAGACGCTACAATCAGAGATAGCACAAGTTACAGTAACATTCCCTGGCTTGCAACGCTCGCGAAATTCAAGCATTCGTAAGCATTATGAAAGACATATCGGTATTTTTTTCTGATTCTCAAGAACATCTTTCGCTGCTGCATGCTCAAGTTAATGACAAATGTCCTGATTCTTCGCGTTCGCCTTTGAAGCGTAATTGTTCCACAAAGTGAATTAAAAACTATGATGTTGTCTTTGTTTTCAAGGAGTTTTATCTGGCGGTTGTTGGTTCTCTTCATCAACTGTCAGAATCAAGAAATGGAGAAGTTCTTGGAAGGCCTTATTTGAAAGCGATGACAACAACTAGGTGTTTGGTTAGCCTAGAAATTATAAATGTTTCACTGAAACTTACCAAAACAGTTGCAAAGAAGCTACAGGGTATCAAGAAATTATATTGACTGCATTAGATGCTACGAGTATTACCAGTTGCAAAGATGTTATCCTGGCTTTTAGGGACAACGAAGAAATATTTGTTGGACTTTTTAGAAATACCGAAGGTGTCTGCAGGAAATCCATACCCATGCCTCGAATTGTGAATCGGCAAGCCAATAGAGCAAATCAACTAGCTATTTCAACATTACAGTTTTTCAGGCGTTCTGTCTTTTTGCCTTTTATTGACACAGTGCTTGACTAACTGAGCGAAATATTTCGCTCTGATCTTGTTGATTGCATAAAACTCTAATTTTTGATACCATTTATCTGTGTAAAGCATGACATTTGCTTTGATCAGAAATGCTGTGAACTTCTATCTTCACTTTGTGGATGACAGCATTGACGCTGTGGAGATTGGATTTATGCGATGGCGTTCATATTGGCTACGCCACGAAGGTGATTCTTTACCGTACAACACTTCAGGCGTGTTGCTATCTGCTAAAGAAATACATACATGCCCATCTTTGGAAGTTCTTCTTCAAATATTGACAACTGGTCTGGTTACTACAGCAACAAATGAGCGTTCGTTTAGTGCTCTAAGATATTTGAAAATCTATTTGCGGTTCACAACGAAAGAAGCTCATTAGAAAAGATTGGTATTGTTGTTTGTTCACCGTGACCTAGGGTTACCATACGTCCTCTTTTAAGAGGATTTGTCCTCTTTTTTTAAAAAAAATGAATGGTCCTCCGAGGGCACTAAAAAGTAGCCTAATGTCCTCTTTTTTACCATTTAGATTAATATAATTATTATAAAGTAAAATTTGGAAAGCTAAATAAAGCTAAACAATGATGCCAAAGAGAAAAAGTGTTTTCTGATGAACTACGGCAGAAGCATCCTTGTTTCAAAAAAGGACGTAGCGATTTTCAATTTTATAATCACGTTAAAGCTGATCCTTCCTTATAGAAAAAAGTTGGGGCAACCACAAAATATTCATGGGCTGAATCTGACAAATAAATTTGTCTTGTTTTATTGTCTATTTTTTTGCCGTAACGTTTGCTGAATGTAGCCTAGGGGATGGTCTTATCCTACTTGTATTTTACTTGCTGACGAAACTTGTCCTCTTTTTGGACAACGAAAATATGGTAGGCCTACCGTGACCTCAACATTAATTTTAAACATGTGATTGATGAATTTTCACGTAAAAATCGTAGGCTAAATTTCAATTAAGTTAAATTTTGACATACAGCACCAGTAAATTTTTTTAGTTCGCCGATCACCATTACCAATCCGTTTGTATTGTACTTTGGGTGCAATTGTGTAAGGGCAAAATTTTTTTGTATGTGCAATTGCATTGAACTTCTTTACGTTCTGTTTAAAAACCGCACACACCTCTCATTTCCTGAGAAGAAAAACCTCGATATCCCTATTGTGACTAGATCCTGAGGGTTTTACCACTGCACCTGGGCTGTGTTGTTCAAAAAACTTTGCCCTCCTTAAAAAAATCCTGGCTGCGTCACTGATCTCAAAGTGTCTTTTTTAGGAAAAACCAACGTGGAGATCATGAGGTTTGAAGTCAGAGGTATTCAATCAATTTAGCGATCAAATGAATCGCAAACCGCTTCTCTCAGCTTTTATAAACCAGTTTCAGTACAGGAGCTTTGTTTTCTTTTTGAATTAAAAATTTTATTTTAGATTATTCGTTTCCCACATTAAATTACCTCTAATACCGAACGCACGTAAACTTCTACAGACATTTTAACCACGCTTTGCATCATTTATGATCTACTCGCAGTATCAACGTTTAGAACGAATTATAAATTATGCAGCAAATAAATTACCAACCAACAACATCAACAGTAGAAAAAAGTTTTAAATTGGTCCCCTTCTTGTCCACAACATCAAACTTACAAATGAGCAGGAATATTTGAAAAGCTAAGCAAATCTTAAATACGGAAGCATAATAAAATTTCTTTACGTAGACCAACAAAAACTCATTGTCCTAGTTTATATTTATTTTGGTTGACTAGATTGACCACAGTCGCTTTGAAAATGATGTTGAACTTGTAAGTAAAAAAACAAAAATTATTTCATTTATGGATCGATTGCCTGCTCCTAGACAGCGGAAATGAGGAGACTGAAGACCCCTAAGAAATTGTGGTTCTCGTCGCTTGACTTGCAGTTCTCACCGAAAATTGGATGAGTTCTAAAAAAAAGTCTGGGTTTTGATGACATTCTGTTGTTCCTTTTGAAATTAAATACATCCAGCGTTTTTGCTGCACTCTTGAAATATAGGCTTAAATCTATCACCAATTTATTGATTTACTGTAGGTTGCTGAAGTATGTGATAAGTTTTTTATATAATAATTGAAATTCGTCCTCGGAATGGGAAACGGCGCGACAAAAGGTTGGTTGTTGTTTTGTGTTTATTGTTTGCGGATACATGCAGAGGCTAAGGAAAGAAGTGGTAGGTACTATCCTCTGCTCTCTTTTAAAAATAATTTCTTTTCATTACTTGCCACATTGCAAGCAGGCCAGCATAACAACGCCATCACTGGAAGCAAAAAATATTGCATCTTTACTTTCTATCAAAACATTTTTTCGGCTAGACCCATCTGGATAGCCATTGTTATTTTTATCCATCAGTAGGATGGCGTACAGTGCAACCCGCGAATACTCGATAAAAAATTTTACATCTATACAGTTTGTATTTTTTGCAGCTGTCAAACATTCATGAAGTTGCTTGACGTAAACAATTATTTTTAACTTTCTGTTATCTTTTGCCTGAACTTTGTCATGGTCTTGCGAACAGAGCATCCTGCTTCGCAGTGGGTAGACTTATGTTTAACTCTCTTGTCGAGTCAAAACAATACCTTAAAAACATTATTCACTGCTTCCATATTTGGCGCTCTGTGACTGAAGGAGAGTGGAGGGTTAAAAATAAAACGAAAATACAGTCGTGACCACAAATTGCTTTAAAGCAAAAAATCCGTTACAGTAAACAGAGGCAAAACTCCATAATGCTTAATTTTTCACAACGAGTTCAGAGGATGATAAAAAAGTGTTTTGAGGCTAGTGATTGTTTAATATAAAAAAAAACTTGCTGATTTCTCATTCGGAACCTTTGTCTGCTTTACGGCTTATACTTTAAATTTAAGCTGCGGCTCGCGCCAATAACATTGATTTCAATGGATCACTGCTGACTCAATAGCTGAGAGTCCCTTCGCACTCTCCCAAACCCATCGTTCATGACTCGTGTTTAATGAGAATTAAATCATTGTTATTTGTCTGCCAAGACAAGTCATTTTTCTTGATACTGCTCGGAATGCGGTAAAAAATATTTTATGAAAATGCTTTTACTGAAATAATTTTTTTGATATAGGTCCAAGTGGATCCATCAACGGAAAACTCTCCAGTAAGTGATAAGCTTGTGGTTGGTTCAGAAATAACGACAACCCACCGACTTTTTGAAATCTGTAACCAAACAAATTATTTCGTTAGATTTTAAATTTTCCTGCGAAATAAGTTTAGATCGGATTGAACATTTGATAATATTTCGCAGAACTAACTTCAGGAGGTTTATTGAAAAATCCATGGAGACAATTATCCTGGGATGAACAGTAAGTTTATTACTTTAATTATAGGTATAATTACTTTAAGGCCTTGTCAACTTCTTATGTTGTCTGTCTAAAATGCCCCTCATAATAGAATTTATTCTGGGGAAATTTCTCTCCTAATTCTTGTTTTTGACTTTTTTTTGATTTTAAAAATCCATTTTTATTTAGATCTGATGGTCAAGAAACAAAATAAAACACATAGCCTACACCTTTGAAAAACATCAATCCTTTGCTGTATTTCTCTTTTGGATTGAAGCCCATAATTTTTGTTTCTCTTTGGAGTCCTATAACAGACCTACTAACTAACAGGCAGATAAATATTTTACTTGAAAACCGTCGAGCGACATAAATTTCCATCTTACTTCAACAAATACAAATAACTCTTGCTGGCTGTTGGCAGCCTGGTTGAGTAAGTTGAAGCGACGTTTATGGATCCTTTCTGACAGGTGCGCTTCTGTGGTTTTTTAAAATCACAAAAGCCGCTCCTTTCGGGTCCGTCGAGGTGTTCCGCAAGGATCCGTTCTTGGCCCTGTACTTTTCTCTCTCTTTATCAATGATCTTCCGGCTTCTCTGCCTTCTTCCGTCAGCTGCTCTCTTTACGCTGACGATCTGGCCATTTGGTCCTCCTCCCCCTCGGTCCCCACTGCGGTGGAGGCCACAGAAAGAGCTCTGTTTCGATTGGAGCGCTGGTCTGAGTACTGGTGTCTTCCTCTCAATTCGAGAAAATGTGAGGCCTCCTTCTTTTTAGTGGATCCCCACCAAGCTAACCTCCAGCCCAACCTCCTCCTACTCGGCTCCCGCCTCCGCTTTAATCTCACTCCAACTTTTCTTAAGATCACCTTCGACCGCACTCTTTCCTTTTCTAAACATGTATCTTCGCTGAAGGCCAAGTTTTTCCCACTCTTAAGGCCTTACGCTGTATCTCTGCTTCCTCATGGGGCCCCTCTAAGGAGTCCCTCTCTCTTCTGCACAAATCTTTTCTTCGGCCCCTTCTCACTTACGCTTCACCCGGATGGTTTCCTTTCCTAAGCGCTACCAATTTCACCATATTGGAACGCCTCCACCGAGCGGCCAGTCGTGCCATCACCGGCTGCCTCTCGTCCTCCCCTATCCCTCTACTACTTACCGAGGCTTCTTTACCTCCCCTATGAGTCACTCTGACTCATTTCACTGTTTTATCTTATGAATGGGCTCTTCGTCTCCCAATCTCCTTTCTTATTTCAGGTTTGGCCAGACTTGGAGTGAAACCAAGACTCTGCAGATCGTCCTGGAGAGCTTTTGCGTCCACTCACCCGCTCATGCTTTCTTCTACCTCTTCTAGGGAGTCTCTTCTTGCATGCCCTTCCTTTCCTCCTTGAAATCTCTCTTCGTTCACCGTGGAGTCCACCCTTTCCATTCCATGCTCTCGCTCTGATCACTCTCTTTCTCGCCAAGGTGCGGCTCTCGCCCACTTTGACTCTCTCCCCCATCATGATCTGGTACTCTGGACTGACGGCTCTGTTCCTTTTGCTTTTGGCAAGGGTGGCTCCGGCGTTCTTGCCAACTGCTCTTTTTGTGGCACTGAGGCCACTCTTTCCTTTTCGGCAGGCCCAGTATGTTTAAGTTTTTTCGCTGAAACCTGCGCCATTCTGCACGCTCTTTGCTGGTCTCGGCAGCACCAACAAGTCTGCCATTTCTCATCTCTTCTCCTTCTATCTGACTCTCGTTCTGTCCTCGCCACCCTGTTCTCTCCTCCATCTTTCCTCTTATCTCAAACTATGAGGCAGATCTTTCAGGGGCTGTCTTCTCTCTCCTCCTGTTCTTTCAGGCTACAATGGATCCCTGGACACTCGTTTCTCCCGGGGAACGATATGGCTGATGAGCTGGCCAGACGGGGAGCGCTACTTGCGCCCTCCGCAATCCCTTGTAGTCTCTCTCCTCTTATCTTTCGTATCCACTCTTGTCTTTTCTCGGACTGGAGGCGTTCTGTCTCATCGAAGTATTTTGACACACAGGTTTCCTCGATTTCCACTGACGAACTTGTGCTCTCTCGTCATGCTCGCTGTGTCCTCTCTCGTCTACGCTGCAACGGACACAGCCTTCTTTTAGGTTCTTATCTCTCTAGGATTGGCAGAATCGAGAATCCTTCCTGCAGCGCCTGTGAACACTTGTCCCAGGACACTTCTCATCTCATTCTGCACTGTCCAGCTACGGACTCTTTGCGCCGCTCACTCTTTGGCGATACTCTGTCTCTCTACGACCTCTGGTCCAGACCCTGGGTAGTTGCCCGGCTTCTGGGGCTCCATTGTCTTCCGCCATGCCCCCATCCCTCGGAAGAGGTCGGGTAACCAACAACATTTATGGAAGCAATGCTCACGTGCTCTAATTTCACGGTGGCAATTCTGTGTTGTGCTCCAATAGGCTAGAGCTAAGGCAATTTTTTGTGCTAAATTATAGTTCTTGTGGTTGAAGCACTCTGTGCCAGTGGTCACTGAAACAGGACAAACCGAAAAATTCCCTTAGATAACCAAAAAATACTCTCTTGTGACCACAGGATAAAAACTCTGAACTCATATCTCAAGTTGGTGTTCAGCCCTATTTGACTTTAGGTAGATTTACTATATCTTTTTCCATCACCCTCACCATTTGAAGAAGGTACAAGTCTTAACCTATGGCGGCAAGAATCTATTTCGTAGGATCAGTTTTGAAATTTAAAAACTTTGCCAAAAATGTAAAATTTTATTTTTTTTGTTGCACTAAACAACTCCCTCTACTAAATGGTTAAAAGCTTCCTAATCACTTCAGTAAATTTTCTCTTTCAGTTCATCAGAGCCCTCCAAAAGATAATATTGCTAATTTTTGCTAAATACAAATTTGAGCTGCGGTTTTATGTAATCAAACATTTCTTTAATTCTTCTAGAAATCGCTTCCAGTTGGTTGAAATAATTAAAGAATATAAACCACTCTCACAAGTTGATGTGTCATGTGCTCGCATCTTACTTCTGGGACATATCAACGTTGGAAAATCTTCTTTCTTCAACACGGTCAACTCGATTTTCAGAAACCACGTTACAGCTCAGGCTCCAGTAGGCAGCCCACGTGATCAGAGATCAATTACAACCAAGGTTTTAATATTGATGAATACTGCTATATTGAAACAATTGGTGAAACATTACATTGATTTAAAGGCGGCATAAATGAGATAAACACCTCGTGATTGAGAGAAATTCTAAAGCATTTGAAATCGCTGGTAGCCTATTTAAGAAGTTGTTAGTGCAGTAGTAGGTAGAGTTATTTTCTACGTACGTTTGACCTCATGATTTACAGTGACCTTGCTCCTTGATATGATATTAGTATTCGTGATATTATTTTAGATGAGAGCGTATCAAGTTCGTAATGGGCGTGAAGGCAAGGTGCTCAACTTCAAGATCGTTGATACGATGGGGTTAGAAGGAGAGAACCTGAAAGGGTTTAACCCGTCCGAACTACCTTACATTTTGGATGGACATGTGCCTGACTGCCATCAGGTATAGAACTATAGTTGCTTGCATATTTTATGCTCATGTGAGAACACATTTTATGACAGTGGGTCAGCAAAATTGCATTGACTTGATGGTGCACTCTTGCAAACACAATTATTTAAATAAGCGAGCTAAGCTGTCGCTATTAAACGATTGCCTTCCGAGCTCACCACATATCTTCGACCTACACATACTTTTTCTAAAAACAAACGTTTGCAGTGATGTAATGTCAGTGGCTTATGTCAAGAATGCATTTATAATCGAATATGATAGTTATACCTTAAATATTTTTATTAAAAGAGAAAGCTTCGAAGAAATGTGATCATCATATTGGGATAAAAATTGGTTTTTAAACATTTATTACTTTTTGAATTATTCATTGCACATGCAGATAGTTTTACAAGTAAGTCCTTAAATGGTCATCGAAGTCATTGGTTTAAGTTGCAGCAAAAAGCGATCCACTTTTATGGATGAATATTGCATGAAATCTATGTCATTATAGTCAGCGGTAGCAGTAAGAGTAATTAACTTCATGTTTTCCTTAATTGACTCAAAAGAAAGCCTTTGGTCACAAAAAACGGACACTCTAGCATTAGCAGATTATTAGTTGGACTACCCTTAAAAGGATACTTTTTGCTAGTCCAATAATTTAGTGGTATATAAATCAAAAATTATCTTCAAATAAAGGTGGAGAAAACAAAATATTCGTTCTTTTGCACAAAGGTGAACGTTTTTGCAGGGAGCAAACTTTTCAACTTTTTAAAAATAAGGTTTGAATCCCCATCTTCACTCCTATATTGTCCTGCAGCAAATAGTCCACAACTACATATACTACTCACCAAGTATTTTTCTAGATAAATTTTCACAGCTTTAAATACATTCCTGCGTTGAATTGCTCGACTTTCTTAATTCGTTAATTTTAGCAACGAATTGTTGCACATCTTATTGTAACACAATCTATCGGCAAGATTAAAAAACAGATTAGATCGTATACTTATTGTATACCCATCTTTTGCTTGCACTTAAATGATTAATTATTTTTTAATCAAAAGCCCATGATACTGCTTAGAGAAATAAGGATGTTATCAGGCTGAGCTTAAAATGTAAATTATGTCATATTTTTTGCAACAGTTTGATCCTTCGGGCAATATATCTCCAGAAATGAATGGTTTTGAAAAGTTGCCTAAACTTCAAGACAAAATTCACTGCTGTGTGTTGGTGTTGGATGCTACGAAAGTGAATTCGATACCTCCAGATTTGCATGCTAAAATGGCCGAAATGAGAATTAAAATTACCAACAGAGGTTGGTAATTTGTAAGCTAAATTTTTACTATGACGGTGACCACCTACTAGCTATGCTAATACGAATATAATTTATGAAAGCTGTAAAGAATGCAGCAATGAAGCCATATAAATCGGGAAATGATCCCAGGAAACGTAGCTTGGCGCTACGTCTCGCAGTCATGAGGTTGTAGCTTCAACACTGGTATTTTTTCTGCGTTTTTTGAAATTGGGTAAGGCGTGTTGCAGCAACTTTACTGTTTGATTGCAATGCTCCAGAAAGTAATGTCCTATGCTTGAAGAGTTGATAACTTTGGATCGGTTCACAACACATTCAGTAGTTTAGGAAAAACCTCTAAAAGTCTTCCAATGAGAGGAGAAAAAAAATATATAGAAAAGATAAAATAGATATAGAAGAACACTATAAAATTGATATTTGTCATGGTTTGTTGATATCATCATTGTTGCACCAAAGCTTTCCTTCTAATTGCATTGGATCATACATAACCAAATGCTATCTACTGCATTTTGTCGTAGCTAAATTTTTGAAAAGATGTTTTTTTTGTATTGTATTGTATTGTCCAGGTTTATCCTCCATTTACGAGAAAGCAAATTGCATCGCTATATTTTGGACGGGACGTCCGCACTCGCTTGGGAGTAGCCATTTTCGAGGTGTCTTGGCCACCTGTCTTCCACATAAAGATGGGGCATCCCGTTAAGTGCCTTGCCCAAGAACACAACAAGCGAACTTGCCGGATTGTTCTTTACAACCTTCCCTAAGTGCCGAGCTCCAAGTTGTGGATACCATTTTTAATGTCTTTTGATATGATTCGACAAGGGGTATGAACCCCAGGTCCACCGACTGCGAAGCAGATGCTCTGACCACTACACCATCGCGTCGATCAATATCGGTATTTTTAAAAATTATAGAAATCAGTCAATGCCATGCGTGTTATGTAGTTGTACAGCAGAAAAGGGAGGGGTTTGTACAAACAGTAAAAAATCCTCAAAATATCTCTTCTCTTCAAAATCGTTAAAGAGAGAACTATCTCAAAAATATTTGATAGCCCCCTGCATGTTTTTGAGTTCGAAACCGAACACAACCGAAGCTGGTGGCTGAAAAATGGTGTTTGATTGAACTTAATGTTGAAATTAGGCCCCATTTTCAGTTGTGTAATTTTTACGCTCATTATTGCAGGGATACCAATGATAGTTTTATTAACCAAAATCGATCAAGCGTGCAATTACGTGGCCAGTGACGTGTCATTGGTGTACAAAAGTACAGCGATTCGTGATCTCATGGCATTGGTAAGAATTGCTGGTTGTGACTCTTATAATCATGTGAATTAAAGTACATAGTAAAGTAAAATTGGGACAAATCATACATCAACGAAAACGTTTTCTTTTCAAAGACAAATTACATTGTATACAGCAACGAAAACGTTTTTCCTTTCTAACGACAAATCATAGTGCAACGAAAACGTTTTTCCTCTCTAAAGACAAATCATAGAGCAACAAAAAACGCTTTTCCTTTCCAAAGACAAATCATGCAGCAATGAAAACGCTTTTCCTTTCCAAAAATAAATCATACAGCTACGAAAACATGGTGAAGTGCGGTCTGTAAAAAAATGCTTAGTACAAAATATATTCGAAAACTTTATCGTGGTAATTCGGAAGCGGCAAGGTTCGGTTCACAGTAACATGTACTGGCTACTTGTAGCCAGGCCTTGGTTTTGCTTTGCCGTTCACCAAATCTTGCCGCTCCCTAATTACCACGAAAGTTTTCGAACATACTTTGCACGAAGCACTATTTTACAAGTAGCGCTATTTTACGGACTGCACTTCACGGTGTTTTCGCTGCTGTATGATTTGTCTTTGGAAAAGAAAAATGTTTTCGTTACTGTGTAATTTGTCCTTGAAAACAAAAATGTTATCTTTGCAGTGTGATATGTCCTAAACTCTGTAAAATTATACTTTGCCGCTTACTTTACAGTTGGCATCCCACACATGCAGCTCTACAACAATTGATAGCAGTCGAAGTAAAATTTAAATGAAGCAATCGATTTAACAAAGTTGTAAACAAGTTATGATTATGCAGTTGCAATTAGTATTTACCACTACCAAATGGCCAAATTGTTTTTACTGTTAGGTTTCACTGTCAATATCTACCGCTTGTTCTGCCGTCACCTAACAGGGTTACTCGTCAGTTATCTCACTGTCAAACATATCGGTTCAACAGGCTACGTGGGTTTCACTCAACCACCAGATGTGAGAGCAGTAAGCCGAAACATCGGCGAACTGTAAATTTGGAAGTTCTACATAAGTGCCGGTGCTGCGATAGTAGTCTGATCAGTGTCTACCTTGTGCCGGTGCTGTGATAGTAGCCTGATCAGTGTCTAGCTTGTGCTGGTGCTGCGATAGTAGCGCGATCAGCGCCCAGCTTGTGCCGGTGCTGAGATAGTAGTCTGATCAGTTTCTAGTTTGTGCCGGTGCTGTGGTAGTAGCCTGATTAGCGTTCAGCTTGTGCCGGTGCTGTGATTGTAGCTTGATCAGTGTCTAGCTTTTGGCCTGATTCACGAGAAAATCAAGCGGCCTCGCAGTGATCGAAGATCGTTATTCCCGCACAATCGGTAGTGTTTCAAAGTGCATCAGCAGCTACCGGTTCCGAACATGGGGTCACTAACGATTTAAGTGAAATAAATGAATTCTAGGCTAGCGATAGACTAATGCAAAATTTTTGCGGAAGCTTAATGTAAGCCTATCGTCTTCATAAATGTGCTTAAAACGACATTATATATGAGAAATATCAAAAGATCTTATACAGGGTGTCTCAAAAGTAAGTATATACTTTAAAAATATAATAAAAACTTGATGGATTATAAATTTAAGTTTGTCAAAAGTTTACGAAAATATTCTGTAAGCTATTATAGTATCCCATCGTTTAGTCGCGGGGGTTTCGTTCCTTTCCCTCCCGCGAAATTCGAAAATCCGCGAATCATTGATACAGCTTCAAAACGCCTACGCATAATATTGAAGAGGGGGGTGCAAAAGTAGGTATACAGTAGTGTCACATGAGTAAAATTAGTGACATAATATGTATTTGAGCATGTTGAAGGATACAATAATACCGCAACTACGTGAGCAACACCAAGATGACGACTTTTGTTTTCAGCAAGATGGTGCACCACTCCATTTTGCACTCGATGTGCGTACACTACTTGACTCAGAATTTTCCAACAGGTAAATTGGGCGCTGTGGGGCCATCAAATGGCCGCCACGCTTACCAGATTTAACTCCTATGGGCTTCTTTTTTGAGGGAACTGTTAAGGATAAGGTTTTCGCACGCAGACTACGCACTGTTGAAAACATGAGTCAGTTCGTTTTGAAGGCTAGTCAGGAAATTGATGCCAATAAAGACCTTTGTTTTAGAGTGTGTATGAGTGTCAGTTCTCGATTGGAGAAGTGTGTGAATGCTGACGGCAAACAATTTGAGTACCTAAGAGATTAGGGTCTCTAATTACACGTGCTTTTTATTGAATCTGTTTCTTAATTCGTATTAAAGGGAATTTATTTGTTTGTATAAAAAATGCAGTGTGCAATGTATTTGTTTTCTCTTTTAATCACTGTATACCTACTTTTGCACCCCCCTGTATACGCTTAAATATGCTTTCCAAACACATTCTAAAGACAGTCTTACTCATTACAGTAATAATGTGGTAATGTGTAGTAATGATAATTAACATACATGTAATACACCAAAAACTTGTATTTACTTTAAAGACGTTTTTCTGGTAAAAAATGGCCTAAGAAATTCACGAAATTGCAGAAATTATGAAAAAAAGTCTGAGCAAAATCCGCGAGTATGCGGGGCCGCGAACGGTGAACCGCAAATGGGCAAGGGTATACTGTACAAAAATTTAATATCCCAATAGCTCGTTGAACTTACTTACTCACTAGGTATTAAACCTCAACATGTGAACCACCAGTTTCAAAATGAAAAACAGTCTCGTCGCTGAACTAAGGGTCGTTTTCGTAGTGGTTGAGCAGCGTTTTACACATTTCTACCCTGCGGTCATTATCATTTTCGAGTTTATGTACAGTTTGCAACTTGTAGGGAAAAGTCTTTATATATTTTCGTAACATTCGTTGAATGCATGATCGGCTGATGTCCAGCTCTACCGCTGCACGACGTATGGATTTCGGTTGGCTCAATGCATCTGCCCCTTGTAACTCTTAAATGTTTTCCTCTGAGCGTCCGCGTTTTGGTCTTCCTGATTGTTGTGTTTCAGCTACAAATTCAGTTGCCATAAATTTACGATAAATCGTATAAATGTGGGAGGTGAATTAATTCTAAATTTCCTGTTGAAAGAGGCGTTGAGTTTGCCTCACCAATCCATATCTTCTTGCCACAGCAATTTTCCATCTTATTTCTTTTATCTTCTCGTCATTGTATGGGTTGGTAGAAAATACAAATCATATCTAAAATTTAGTAGGTATCCACGCTATGTTCTCTGAAAAAATGAGTGCCCTATAATTAGCACCTAAAAAGAAAATCAAATTTGAAAGCGTCCACTTACTTTTGGGACACCCTGTACTTATTAAATGTTTAGGGCCTTAAGTAAAAGAATCAAGAATTTGTGAATTGTCGCAGCACTACAGTAAACTGTCTTCCAACACACTAGAAAAGAAGATTGTTGAATGGCCAAGTAGACGTGTTCGGATTGAAGACATTTCCCTTCGGACATTTCCCCTTACACACTTTCCGTAAATAGATGTCAATTTGCAGCTACGTAACGATAATAAATAAACTTAAGCAATGAAACAAGGAATGACACTAGAACACTCAAATTCTGTAAACTAACCCAAACTCTAAAATTATCTACTAACCCCAACGGGGTAAAGTGTCGGTGGAAATATCCCGGGAAAAATGTGTGGGAGGGGAAAATTTTCCGGAAGGATGTGTCCAAACAAATGCCGTCGGAGAAGTATTCCGAGGCGAAGAGTCCAAGATGGAAATGTCCGGGAAAAATGTCATAGGTGGGAAAATATCTCGTGAGGAAGTTTACGCGTGAAAGTGTTCCGATTCCGACCTACCCAATAACTTAAGAAAAGATTTTGGTCAAATCACCTTAGATTCAATCCATTTATCGTGGATTTAATCCATAGCTTGGAAACTGCGTGACGTTGGAGAGATGTTGGAACAATCAAACAGTGGGACCTATGAAACGAAACCCTATTTCGCTCGTTAAAAAAATTGATTAATTTTTAATTTGATGGCTTTAGATTATTCATTAAATTCATATCATAAAGCTTTACATTAAAAGCTACATTGCAATTTTAGATAAATTAAATTTGTTGTTTTGCTAAATGTTGATAAATTTTAACTCCAGCTTATGGGAAAATTATGAAAAAATAAAAAAGGTTATAATAAGCAGCTGCAGTTGCTATTTCAGCTACTTCTACTGTGCTCAGTCAACTAAATTTCAGATAGTAATTCACCATAAATTTTCATGAATCAAATCAAATATTTTTGGCTTGTTTTTCAGAAAAAGTGCCGACCTTTAAAAAAGTAAAATCTGAAAAACAATTTTAATAGTACTGATGTAATAAGCAATGCAGAAAAGAGGTGGTCAATCAAAATGCAATATTAAGAGAAGCTGCAAGTATGACGTGATTGACCTCACTCTTTTCGGTACCAAAGTATAGGAAGGTTGCATATGACGTCACACATTTCGCGCCAAAAAAAGTGGCTGACCAAAAGCTGTAATTTATGTTGGAAAGTTATAGGGCGAACACTAACTTTTGGGGTTATTTTGAAAACTAATGAGAAATTAATTAAAATTTGGAATGAATTATTGCTAGTTGGATACTCGGAAACAAATAAATTTAACCAGAAGCAATTTGGTTGAGATTAGGTCTTTCAGTTGGCTAGTGTAAGCTTAGTACTGTGAGTCAATTTTAAAAAATTGCCCCTGAGAGAAGTGCCATCTAAATACCATTTACTCCTCCCTTAAAAATAACTCTATAGCAATTAAAAACCAGTCGGTACATTAGCAAAAACAATCATTGTTTGATCATTACTACCGGTACGGTAATCTTGCCGGCAAGCTTACTTGTTGTATCCATGGGCAAGGCATTTAACGGCATGCGTACTACTTTATGAGGCAAACAGGTTGTGGGGCCAAGCAGTCTACCAGTCGTGGTGGCCCGGTGTGACGGAAGACATACAAACAGAGCATGAGCTCATACGCATAAATAAACAAACCGGTACCGTAAGTTTTTTAATTACCCTTGGTCCAGCAGCCTAGGCAATAGCCCAAAAAATTGTTTAAGGAATAGTTAAGGTCACACAATTACATCTGACATATCAATATGACTGGTTTGCAATCTTTTTTGACAAAAAATTTCAAAAACTTACTGATTTTATCCAACAGTAACTAATCCAGCATATGACAAAAGGTACAGAAGTCTGCCCCGTCATTTAGGCTACAATATAACTTAAGTTTTCAACTTTTCAGTAAGCTTATACAACTAAATATACTGTATAAGTTACACATTACAATTAACTTAAACTCAGTATTCCCAAGCACGCTGATTAATCGAATATGAAACCCTCACAGAAGCTGGCTACAAACAAGCCTGTATGTTTAGCCCATGAAATTGGCCCAACTATTTTCAATAACCAGCAAACCTTAGCACAGCTTATCTTACTTAGAGTTTAGATTCATTCCTTAACATCAGTAAAACTACATATTTAGCGTTCATTTAACAACTGCCACGTTTATCAATTTGCTTTGCAAAAAACGATATCTCTCCTATTCAATTCAATGCAAAATCACTCAAAATGGTCAGCCAGTTTTTTCGAAAGCGCATTTTGATGACGTTTGATCACGTGCGTGCAACCTTCCTATTGATATGTGAAGTGTTGGAAGAGAGCAACCTTTTAACTGGACAAACCATGCTCTGTGATAACATTGGACTTATTTTTCTATGTACTGATGATATTTAGCAGTCATTTGTGCTTGTTTCATAAGTCCCACTATTTTTGGACTAATAAGTAGAAAGTAGAAAATGGTTTCAATATTAACAATCAATTGTTAGGCGCTGAAAATCAAAATTTGTTTTGTAGGTCACTGATTTCCCCAAACACAAATTTATACACTGATTGAGTATATTTAAATTTATACACTATTGTGATCTGATTTACGTTATGTAATAAAATCTATCAATTTAATCTCAACTATCAATGTAAATTGGGTTTTCTGTTTTTAGGCAAGCACAAAAATTGGTGTTCCGGTGAGCCACGTGTTGCCTGTCAAGAACTACACACGAGAGCTTGAACTGGATACATATGTAGACGTCTTAATACTGAGTGCACTTCAGCAAATGCTTCGTTTTACTGATAACTATTTCGATGAATGTCTGGTTCATACAGACGCTGGGTAATTTGATGCCATATCGACTTTTAGGAAAAATTGCTGATTTTTACAAAAGTTGAACTGCGTTTAAAGACCGCCTTCTGCTTCCACCAATCCACCTGACATTGCACATTTCTTGTTTGATTGTTGCTAATATTTGGAAAAATGGCCCCTGAAGGTTGTTGTTTAGTCTTCTTTTTTTTTGTCTCTGGTAAGCCATAAACTGGTAAAGGCTACCAGGACAACCAAACTTCCATCAACTCTACGTAGGATAGTTACCAATTTGAAAGAAAACTAAGTACTGACACCACACTGGAGTGGCCAAACTTGCTGCACAAAAGAACCAAAAACGATAGAGGCCATCATTGAAAGGGCCGCTACGCAAACAAGTCTATGTTTACCCGGCACCTTGTACATCCAAATGTAGGATGGCGATCCTTTTTTGGAGATTACATTTCACAAAGCTGAAATTGCCAGATTTTCCATCCCAATAGAAAGTGAAGTCCTTTTCTTTTTGAAGATCATCATTTTTGAAGACCAAATTACGCATGTGCGGTCTTTTACGGGCCACAAACTTTAACGTGCCGCACCGCAGTTTACATACCTCTACACTCCACCACTGTTCACAAAAACAACATGAATCAAAAGAGCCGCGGTCGAGGACCTGGAGAGCCGCCGTTTGACCCCTCCTGCTCTTTGAAATACTTTGTATTGCAGTATTACAATATTTTCAACTACCGGATGTAACTTTTCAAGTCTAAATTATTTTAGAATAATAGGCTACCTCAGAGCTTTCCAAACTTTTTTACCTGTTGGCACAGTAAAAAAGCTAAACAAATTTTGCGGCACACCAGTCACATGAATCTACAGGGTGACACAAAAAAAACGGTCATCACCTAAAGTTGAATAACGTTTGAAATAATTAATCAATTCTTTCCATTTTTCAGATTTACCAATAAGTATTAATGTTATAAGAGTCTACCAAATTTGACCCTCGAGATGCCATGGACTACTGAGCAAAAGATATTTATAGTTGAGGCATATTTTCGGCAGAAGTCTATCCACGCAGCTCAATTGCAATTCAAAGAACGGTTTAGATGTCGTGAATTTCCTGTTCATTCAATGATCTACAGATGGGTCAACAAGTTCAGAACCCATGGGACTGTGCATAACCTCAATCGTAAAGACACTAGCAGACAATCATACTCTGGACGACCGAAATCATCAAGGACACCGCACAACGTTGCTGCAGTCAGAGACTCTGTTGTCCGCAGCCCAAGCAAGTCTGTGCGTCGGCGAAGTCAGGAGCTTGGAAGTCAGGCACTTGGTCGACGGAGAGAGGTCGTCAGGGTCCTTCAGTGGTTCCAGCAGGATGGTGCCACCCCCCACACCTCAAAAGAATCATTGGCATGGCTACAGCAGCGTTTTCCTGACCGACTGATCAGCCGCAGGTGTGACCCGCAGTGGTCGCCGTATTCACCGGACTTGAACCCCCCAGATTTTTATCTGTGGGGATACCTTAAGGACCGGGTCTATGCCAACAACCCCCAAAGTATCCCTGACCTGAAGGCAGCAATCACAGCAGCAATAAGAGCGATCCCAAGGGAGGAATGCGGGAGGGTCATCGAGAATTTTGCCCGCCGGATCCAAGTGTGCCTGCAGCGCCGGGGAGCTCATTTCGAGCACATTTTTTGAGCGCCAGTGAAACAAAGAGGTTTTGTAGTACAGACTTGAAATTTTCGAGTTGTCTGCTACACAGGACGTGACCTAATGTAGCTGAAATTTTGTGTCAATATAAATAAAACTTTGGAAGTTATTCGAATTTTGGTGATGACCGTTTTTTTTGTGTCACCCTGTATTTGTATTGATCGCGATCAGCAATACAGATGACAGCGAGAATGATGATGACCTTTTTTTTGAAAGAACCACTTTTCTGGGCGACATAACACGATCTCCGACGTTATCCACCATTACTTCATGGCAATATGTACTCGGTTTTGGCTGAAAATTTGTAGAAATATTATGCCGCGGCACACAGTTTGGGAAACACGGGGCGACATTATACTTTTTTCAGTTATATTCAACCAGAAAAAGTGAGCACTGATTTGTGGACCCGCAACACTACCTTGCGTTCAGCTCCTGGATCTAATCATGTGAAGCAAGCGTGGTCCAATAATACAACCACGACTCCCACTGCAGTGGCTGGAAGAATCCCAGGAGCGAGTGTTCAGGGTGCTTCTTCGGGAAAATCTATATTTGGGGGTAAAGAAGGTGTACCGTCGTCGAAAACCGTACCTTTTGAAATGGAAAAGAAGCTGGAAAATCCAACCAAAGAAAAAGAGGATCATAACAAATTAATTCAAGATGAGCAAGTGATACCTAATGAGATAAACGAGCTTCATCAAATGAATTCTTTCAAGATGTCAGTAAATGGCGGTAGTAAAGGCATGGTGGTGCAGGAGGCAGCATAAAAATTAGAATCTCTCTCTATCAAGCTGCGGTGTTGTAAATGACAATTTGTATAAATATAAACTTAAATTTGTTGCGGTTGAGGAATTTAAACTGGTTCACTTTCGTTGTTTTGTTTTATGACGTGTTTGAAACAAAAACATGAAGTTACTGCCTACCCTAGCGATTCTTAACCTGTGGTAAATTTAACCACGGAGATGAAAAATTGACCCCTTATGATGATATAGTTTATCCATGGAGTATCAGTTTTTAATTTAGTTCAATGATTTTTGCATTGAACAATGCTCTTTTTTTGCTGTTCAATACTTTCTGACATATTTTGTAAATTTGTACCTCGGTTTTATTGAATGATCTTTTTTTAGAGATTATTGATGTAGTCGAGGAATGTGTTACCTTTTTTGCAGACTGGCCAATTTTGAAGTAACTGTAGATGAAAATTCTCGCGCCAGTTGAAATAGCAGTGCCATTGAGAGAACAGTCTGGGGCCGGAACCAACATTAACTCCGGGCCCCTTTAACAAGGATCTGGTAAACTGGAGTTGCCTGGTTTTATTCAATTACAAATAGATAATTGCGCAGAAATTACTTTTCTTTCTGCGCTTTTTTATTTTTTTAGCTCCACTCAGACACGAATACGACCTTGCTGTCTGGCTACTTTATTATACAAATAATCAAATTTCGATATGTGGGGTAATAAATCAAGCACAGTTCTAATACTATGTCAATTAAATAATACAAGGCTAAAAGTAAGTTAAAAAACAAAATGTGAATAATGTACAGCGCACTATTATCAGTCCTCAGTAATCGGTAATTAAATCTTTCTGTTTATAGAAAATAACAAAACATAACAGGATTGATGAAAAATGATTTTGTAAAATCTGACCATAAACAAATTGATTGATCCATATGGAATATCTGGATTTAAGATTTAGGGGATTGGATTTTAAAAATAGGTTGTTAGGAAGTTTTTTACTTTAAAAGTTACAGGAAACAGATTTCAGGTTTCTGGCCACGGGGCCAGGAAGTATTCTGTGGCCCAAATTTTTTAAAAAGGAGTATTCAAGCAAACTTTTGTGGCCAAAATGAAGAAAACATTAGTCATCATGTCACAAAAAACATTTCATAGGATATGTATTTGTCAACAGAAAAAATAGAAATCATAGGGTTTTCAAAAATCCGCGCCCCTAAAAATATCCGAGCCGGTACCAAAGATACCCCTGGACCCCCTTGTCAACGCTCCTGCAAAATAGTTTCTAAAGCAAACATTAACATAACGCTGAGTAATATGTCTGCGGCTGATTAGCAGAAACCTTCTTTGTTCACATTTTTATGTACTGGCAGATCATATTTTCTATCGAAATTGAAAGTGATGATATTTTTTTGTACAGTAATTTCAAAGCTTGAATTTTCGTATTTTGCATGCGTAGTTCTAATTGTGATCTCTTTTTTTGGTGTTCAATGTTCACATCAACCTTGGGTCATTAAACCCATCCAGGGGCCACAAAATTTGACTTCGCTGGCTGCATTTATTCCGTTTTTATTCAAATCATAGTTGCCAACTCAAAAGGTTGAAAAAATTTAAAACAAGACTTAAAAAACTTCAATATGGCAATTTTTGCCGAAAACATCTCTAGACTCTTGAATGCTTTGACGCATTGTGAATTTCAATTCCACTACAAAGAAAATGATGAGATATTCCCATAAACTTCCAAAATTTTTCATGAATTAAGGTTGATCTTTTAAAAAGAAAGTTCTTCACCCTAAAATCATCAATGCTACGTGTTGAAGTGCACCTTCAAAAACAGAGGTGTTTTGCAAAATTCAACCGCAAAAAAACTCCCAAGATTAGCCAAAGAATACCAAGGTCGATTTCAAAAGTACCAAGATTTTTCCCAACACATTTTTCGAAAAACGAATTCCTCAAAATATCTCAAGTCGCCTTGAAAATTCCAAAGGTCTTTGAATGAATTCCCACAATCGGAAACTATTGCCAAGATACGGCAAAAATTTTTTTCCTCTCACTCAAAAATTGCCTTTCTCTTAAGTGCCCTGTAAGTACCGCACCAGTATTTGCTACACCACTGGTTGGAGCCTGCAATAATTGCCATTAATTGGTTTGTCTAAAGGTGTTATGTTTTGTGTGCAGATTTACTCTGGTTTGTTTCCTGTTTGCTTGTAAGTGACATGATGTTGACTTGCTAAGATTTCAAAAATATTTTTACGCATTAAAGTTTTTGGTAAGCTATCAAGATAATAGAAAAAAAATAATGATGAAAAGTGATGATCCCAAAACATAATAAGATGTTTTTTTAACAAATTTTTACTTAGCCCTTGCGCGTGTCACATATCTTGCTTTCCTTGTTTCTTCTCCGTCACTTCGAAATTCTCTGCGCTCGCCCTTAAGGTGTTTGAACACTCCAATCGGTGCGGTGATGTAATAGTTGGGCATTGGCTTTGCAATCGGCAGGCTGGGGTTTAATTCCCTAGTCGAATTATACCAAATTCGTTAGAAATGGCATTTACAGATAGCCTATCGCGCTTGGACTCATTACTGGAAATAATGTGGAGGATGATATATACAAATTGAAATCTACTTCCGATTGAAAAACGCTTCGGTGCTGAAAACTGCCCTTTACAAAAAGCTACAACACTCCAAGATATTTCAATCAATTCATTAAAAAAAAAACGCCAGGTGCTAGAAAAACTGGCTACTGCTAAACTCGTTGAAAACCAGTAGGCTGATATGAACATTGTTTGTAAACTGAAAATACAAAAAAAAGCCATAGTTGTAAGTTATTTATTCAAATACCTTTTTTACCGTAGTCTAACATTTTTGCAAGCATTTATGTCACTTTGGGCTTGCTATAAAATTTTGGCATGGAATCTTCGACAATAGTTTCTGTTTTACCGTACATTCATTTTCGCATGCTTGTAGGCTACTGTATTGTTTTTGCATGTAGGCCTATATATCTACATTGAAAACGTATGTTTAATACAAATATTGTGATGTTATTACAATTCTGTTGATGTGTACAACCTTGAAACAGGTAGAGTAGATCACGTATTTTAGGATAACATTTGCGATAAAGAAGGGCAAAACAAAGGACTCGATATTTGGATCGGTAAATTGTATTTCGGTCTTATTCGTACCTATGACCATAAACAATGAACAGGGACAGAGCATCAACACAAGAGTGGGATGGGCTCACATCAAGATACCGATTGTCCAGTGTATTGAAGAGTTCTGGATTATTATTATAAAACCATAGCACCTATTATTTTTATACAATAGCATTTTTAGGCGTCACTTACAATTGCCAACAGATCTAAGGAGTCTGTTGGTTCTTTGTGAACAGTAAAGTTTGCTACAGTAAAGTTTGCTATGGTTTACGGTACAACCTGTCGTTGAATCAGCGTGTGTAATAACATGAAAAATAAAATGGAAGTGATCTCAGTTAATTTCCTTGCAGTTTAGTAGGCTTTCGGCTACCAAACATTTTTAATGAAGATTTGAAACAATTAATTTCGGATGTTGTTCAAAAAACATCAAACAATAGATTAGCCTTGGGGCAAGCAATTATTAGATGTGAGGTTTTTATTTGTTTTTTCAATAGTCCACTTCTTTATCTTTCGAATGATTTAGTAAAAATATGCTTTGTTTTTCATGTTTTTTTTCTCTAGTTTTGTATAAATTCTACTTCACAAAGCAGCTCGACCCGCAAGCCATTTGGTTCTTGGCTTCATCAGCAACAATTCACTAATTGACGCTCAAAAAGCAACAAAGGGAAAAAATAAAAAGATGGATAGTCCATAAGAGGCTGAGCTCAATATATCAAAGGTAATTAAGGATAGAGGTGCATGAAGGAGCTGCCTACAAGTTGTTTTGATAGAAACTATGAGGAATTAGTGTCGAAGAATTCTCACGTAACAGGGCAGCCTACACCTTCAATGTGAAGAAGAAGAGTAAATGCAGTAGGTGTGAGACAGCAGATTGATGAAGCAGTACGATCAGTCTGTCTGGTTCGTTTACTATACAGTTGCACAGGAAAAATGAGCGAACTGGAAACGACTACAATCTGAGAATAGTGGAAAAGGAGAAGATGGAGAATTTCCGCCAGTTATGCCAGTGTGTGAGAGAAGAAACGACGTTGGAAAAGCAAATCGAACAAGGGGAGAAAAGCAAAATAGCGGACTTATTGATGCTATCGAGATCAGCAGAGATTGTAGATTAGCGTAAGCTTTAGCGGAAAACTGAACAAAACTAGGTTTGTCAAAACGAAAACGTGGAAATCAGTGCCACACTGTGAGCAGATGAAAAAGACGCCTCAGCCTGCTTTGATGACAAGAGAGAGATATAGCCATCAGTTCAAATCACAAGGTGCTGTTTGGAGAAGGTGTGATGAGCAAGAGCAGCGCATTATTTTTGCCATGTATTTTATTCTTCGATTACACAAAAATAAAGCTACCAAAAAATAAATAAGCTTGACAAAAGCAGATTAGAGCTTGAGCATGAAGCTGAAAAACAACCTTCTCGGAAGTGGGGCATTCGAGCAGAATTTCTTTGAAAGTAAGAAAAAAAGAAAAAGAGCATGGGCGGGCTGTAGCGATTTTTATGTTTGCAGTGTTTTTGACCTAAGTTGTCGTGTATTACCTTATCTTTTCAGCGCTTTTGGTTAATTTCTTTGTTTGCGCAGTTTAGTTAATTAGGACACATTTCAAGTTTTTGATTTTGCTTTAAGCATGTTTTGGAATTCTTTAAATCATTTGACTTTGCTATTACGGAATGCAATGCAATTCAGTTAAGTCAATTAAATTAAATTAAATTCAAGTCAGTTCAGCTGATTCAGTCGGTTTTGGTTTAAAGTTTGTTTCTGTTCACATCAGTTCATTAATAAATGGATCCATTGATTTGCTAATATTTTGGTCAACTAGAAAGAGCCGCACAGATTTATAGTATTAAGTACGAAAGCCAGTAATCCAATCTAGCTTTCGCTACAGAGCGTGTAGAAGCAAGCCTTTCCGAAGACTAATGGAAAGCCTTTGTTTAACTATGTGTCTAATTAAGAGAATTGAAAAGAGGACGGTACGAAGAGGACAGAACTAATTGAGTCACATTGGACTTGCAGGAGAGACAAAGAAGTGTCCAGTAGTAAAGAAACAAGAGAACAAAATTAGCAGTTGATAGCTAAACTAACAGCTCAGCGAAGGCGCTTTGATTTGGTGATGCCGGCAGCGAAGAGAAAAGAAAACCTTCCGAATTTAAACAGGCCAAAGAAAAGCTTGATAAAGATTTTTTTTAAGAGCCAATAGAGGTAGAGGTAGAGCATAAGATCTTGACAGGACATGGTGTTAACGTGATTTATGAGCCCTGTCATTGGTTTAGTTGTTTTTGTGCCTTTAGTAAAGTGACTGTTAATGTTCTTGATGTCATAGTTGTTCGGAAGCTTTCGCCTTCTAAGCTGTTGTGTTTGCCGCCTCATTTAATAGATTGTCATTTGTAATAAGTGAGGAATAGGGATGTTTTGTAGTATGTGATGACTAATGAATTGTTTTTTATATTTCCCAAATTGTTTTCTATTACGTTCAACCCTTAATGGAAAACCGTAAGTTTGGTACAGTGAATCATTTATAAATTAACACGGCAAGTTGTTTTCTCTTTACTTAACGCCTGTTATTCTCGTTTCTTGTTAATGGTTATGTGACAATTTCGTTGATTGATCTCATATTTATTTGTGGATATAAATAGGCCTATTGACTGTTTATGAGCTCACTCTACTTTGGCAGTGTTTAGTATGGGGTGGTAGCGAATAGAAACCTAATATTTCATCACCAATTAATGCTAGTGGCAAGTTGTTTATGTATTTTGAAAGCGCTTGTCTGTGTCTTAAATCAACTGGGAAACAATAAACTGCTTGTATTGTCAGCTAATGCCAGCCTTAATTTGATAATATACTCTTATTTCGCATTCGCTTATATCTTTATTTGCATGAATTGTATTTAGGAGATCTCTCAGTAGTCTTTAATATCTTGTAACAACTAGAGCCAGATACGCCTAGCGTATCGCAATTGATGCGTGTGGTGCAGCTAATTTGTGAGCAAAATTTTCTGTTCTCCTTTAATACAGTCTTCATGTTCTGCAAGTTGGTGTGTGCTCGTGCGTCGAGGATCTCTGGTGAGCAAGACAATTAGAGACAGGATCTCTCAAATAGAAGCAGCAGTGAAACGGCCAGTATAGCGGTTCCTCACTGCAACACATGGAATTAAATTAGTTTTGGTGAGTGGCTGTAGATAAAAACCTGCAATCGTTTAAGATCAAGGCGAATAGCAAATTGAGCCGATTATAATATTTAGCGTGGTTCCAGAGAATTTAAGAGGTACATTACATTAGCCAGCGTTACAGTGGACTAACTTGGGCTTTTTTGTGACCTCTGCAGTTAACGAAGGAAAAAAAACAGGACAGAATTGTCAGCACAAAAAAGCAGCTAAAAGAAGAGGGAGGAAAAGCAAAATTATTGGACAAAAGTTGAACTAAAAATAATTTCTTGCAGAACGTACCAACTCAAAAAAAGCTGTTTTTGTAACTGCAAACAGCACGCATGCGCTCTGAAGACAAGAGCCCATCGAACAAGGCAAGGAGTAATCCCAGTGGTAACAAATTGCTGGGATGCTAAACCGAGAGAAATCATAACGTACGGAAATAAATAATTGCATCAACGTGATGGTGTGGTCCCCGATCTTGCTTGTTGCATGTAAACAGCTATGGTCTCTCCAGGCACATGCCTACTGATATGATAGGCATTGCAATGTCATAATTACGAGCATGTTTTCTACTGAAGATTAATAGTAACTTATCGCTTGTCTAGCGACTGCAATTATACTGCAAGTTTGCAGTCGTCCGCGTAATATATCATTGCATGTGTATTTATTTCTACGCAGGTTAATACACGATTAAAAAAAGGTAAACAAGATACCATTGAAGCAAAACCGGTAGGAAAAAGCAATATCTGAAATGAAGTCTAGGCAATGATGAAGACATGGAGTGGGCCGAAAAAAATTTTTTTTTAAATCAAAAAAGTGGTAGGCTACTTTTTAAATTCTGCATAATTTCATCAAAGCAAGTCCTGAATTGATTTTGAGTGGTTGCTCTGAGCAACGACCGTGCAACGGCGCATTATAGGTTAGGATGCAGTCATATTCAATAAAGTTGTAATAACTGTCGACACAATCCTGCCATAATGCTCAAATTGGATTCAAAATGCTCAGAAGCAGCGAGTTTATATATCTTTGACAAAGTTTTGACGAACTACTAACAGAATTCACGATACTAGAACAAAACTGATTTTACATAATTTTTGCTCAAACTTACCCAATTATGGCTAGTACCAGCGCTACATTTTCAACTGAAATTTCAGAATGATTGATTATAATGCGTAGTTGTTTGTAAATATAAAATCAACACCTATCGTAACATAAATGCAGAAAATACACCTTCACACAGAAAGCCTAGCTTACATTACAGCATCATTACCCCACGTTATCATATTGCTACATCTTCGTGATAATGTTTTATATTTTCTTGCTATCATGCATATTTCTGCTCAAGTAAATACCATAAAATGAGCTGAAATAATTTGATTGTGTTACGCCAATATTTTGAACCATTGGTTTTTTATGCAGCAAATTTATACTTAGAAGAACACAATAACAGAGTACGATTCCACAGTTAAACTGCAACATAATCCTTGCAAAAGCGTGAAATAACCCTTAATTTTTCGAACCATGCCATCTCTTAGGTCATGTTCTACTACACAAGCTGCTGCCTCGCTCACAAAGCTGGCATCACGTTCCACTCTCTGGTTACGGCAAGGATGCTTTAGAACTAGCAGTTGAGCTTGAATTTATTTCAAGCGTGGCATCATCCAAAAGTCCAGCAGCTGGGGGTTGTTTAAAATCAATACTGTAAAAATTGACTAGCTGATAGTAGGTTTTGGCTTTCATATTAAATTTTGGCGACTCAAATTTTTAAATTGCACCAGATTTACTTGCGCCAGGTAGTAACAACCTGTTTCGGGTTGTTGGCGAATAAGAAATACTTCGGATAAGAGGGACGTAAATTTATATCAGAGACGCTGTATTCTATTTAAAGCTTGGAAAAGTGTTTCCTCTTCAGCTACAAATTCTTTTCTGAATCTATTTCTTTGTTTTCCTAATTAGTTTTTTTAAATAACTAAGGCTCGTCAGAGTTTGATGCAAGCCCATCATCGAAGAGATTTATTCGCAGTAACAGTGCCAGTGCGGCCAGATTTTTCACACATTCTACCAGGTTAGACCAGAAGTCCGAGAAGTTTGATCAATGCTGAAGATAGAAACGCAGAATTTTATCACAGAAGAGATTGTTGACGTATGTTCAGATGTTATGGACTTTGTTCAACCAGAACGATGAGCCGGCACAAGCCACATCAACAGATGAAACACAAGCTGGCATGTCTTCTTTTTAAGGATGTAGTGTGTCGACTAAAATCAGCAACTATAAAAGTTCAGTCACAACTACCTCCATGCATTTTTGCTGTCGTTTATTCTTTTGTTCTTAATAATAAGAATGATTTTTATAAGTCATCTGCATTAGAAGCTGTTTTTCTAATTTTTTTCGTCTGTTCAGATTACGACAAAAAACGTCAAAAAGCATAGTAATATCAGACATTCAACCTAATCTCTTTTTTTGGAGCAGTAAGTTTTTGTTTTGCGTTGACAACCACCAATTTATCTCACTAAATTTCTTAATCAGTTGTTCCAATTGCTTAATTGATGTTAAGGAATGCAGACAGTAAACACTGCACTACATACTGTACTTTCCAGTTCAAAAGCATCATTTCTTGAAGCTTATTTGCAAAACAATTATCTTCACGCAGCGAACGTTCGATCCCACACATTTTAGTTGGTAAGATTCCAACCGAAAATTCTTTTGCATTTTTCGAACACATAACCACTATGCGAAATTTTTGTCTTTGCAGCACATTGGCACCTTCCCAGCATTTTTACCTCATCAATTGTTATGCTTCAACCAATACTGACTGTAAAATGTAAAACTAAATCACTGAATGACTCCAAATATTATTGTTCACCATTCAACTGCTCATGGCTATAAACTGGAACTGTTGTACATCAAGAGTAATGAGTATGATATGAAATCACAACAGCTGTTCAGTCTCCATCACATCTGTACCATTAAAAAAGATTTTTGATGATTCAGTTTTCCTTTAAGTGTTTGATGAGCAAACTGAACGAACATTGTAAACAACAAAGTTTACAGTACTTCATTTCCTAGCCTTATATTACGATAGGTGTTGTTTTCTTCATGTATAAAAAACTGCACATTGTAATCAAATCATTTTGAAATTACAGTAGAAAATGTAGCGCTGGTACTAGCCATCTTGGGGTAAGTTTGAGCAAAAATTATGTAAAATCAGTTTTGTGCTAGTATCGTGAATTCTGTTAGTAGTTCGTCAAAACTTTGTCAAAGATATATAAACTCGCTGCTTCTGAGCATTTTGAATCCAATTTGAGCATTATGGCAGGATTGTGTCGACAGTTATTACAACTTTATTGAATTTGACAGTATCTTGACCTATAATGCGCCGTTGCACGGTCGTTGCTCAGAGCAACCACTCAAAATCAATTCAGGACTTTTTTGAAATTATGCAGAATTTAAAAAGTAGCCTACCACTTTTTTGATTGAAAGAAAAAATTATTTTTCGGCTTACCAAAATGAACACTTGAATACTACTAATACTCCATAGCACTTGGTGCCAATAGTCAAAAGAAAAATTCCCGCACTTTGAACATTTGATTGGACCACATGTTAACAATAAAGCTAGGTAGAAGAGAAATTCAGTTGTTACCTCCACATCTCTTGAATTCATCGCCATTTGAGAGGTGCATCCGTAACAAGTCAAAAAGAAGAATACTAATAGAGATCTCAACAACTAATAACACATGAACTGGCCGGGTATTCCTAAGTAGTTAAAACGACTCATGACTGTTTCACTCGTACTGGCCACAGGAAACCCTGACTTGAGATGAAACGTTTTTCAAATAAAATCAAAACTTGCTGTTCCAAATAAGAATTAGTTTCAGCAATCATACTTTAAAAGACAGTGAACACACACTCGGTTTCTTTCACATCTAGAATTATCACATCATACAAAGTCATGGGATCACTGTACAATCATATGCATGACTGCATACACAAAATTGAAGCTGAGGTAAGACGATCCACTATTTCAACTTTTCGTAAACTTCTATCTTCCATTTCACTCCATTATCTTCTTGAATTCCTTGAGGTAGAAATGGAAAACTGAAAAAATTATCAAACTAAGACACATTAGTGCACAAAGCAATCACTCATCACTGGCTAAGGCAACCGTTGTGGACAGAGATCACACGCACGATCATCAAACAGCTGTTGTCCGTGCTCCACAGGATTAGACTAGTGAAGCACGTTATTACTTAAAAAGCTGGTCGACGCGCATGTCAAAAGCGATTATTGTGCAAACACTAATGGCAGAGAATATTTGTGAGTCGTTTGAAAGAGTTACCACTCGCTCTCAACTCGGTCGGCATGTCACTACTTGGTTGTTCAAAACTCCCATGCTGTGACGCCTGGACGTTATATTTTGCATCGTGGCCTTATCTAAAGGAGGACAGTTGACCATAGTAGAGCTGCAAACCAGGGATGGCCACGTTTGTAAGACGTGAACATCTCTTCCATATTCAGACACGTCAGTCCACACAAATTTTTTGTAAAATCTTCGCCATATGGGAAGAGAGCATGATTGAATTAAAAGAATTTTCAATTCGGGTTTATACGTGAGGAGTAATTATAATAAAAAGTTCACACCATTATTAATCATAAAACTTTACAAAACTATTGCAAAAGTTGCAAATACAATCCCAAAACCCAAAATTTAAATAAAATTTGACGAGACCTTCCTTGGACGCGTTTCATCCTTTTGGACTCTTCAGCAGGGCTTGTCTCGTCAGCCAAAAAACCCAAAAAGCAGACTGCCAAAGCTAGGCACTTTATTTTCAATTCCTGATACAGTTCTACTGATATGGATGGTTTTATTTGATATTGGCTATGGTTCCCACCTAGTACAGAGTATTCCACGATTGTTTGGGAACTTGAAATATTTTTAAAAACTTTAAGCTGATGCTCTAGCTCTGGTCTGTTTTAGACTGTATTATAAATATGCTGTAAGTAAAGTAAAAATTTATCCAATACGCTGGACAAAAAGTTATTGCTACAAGCAAAATCCTTGACTCTAGAAAGGGAGAGGTTGGTTTACCAACCACCACAAATACTTCTGGAAACGTGGACTGAGCCAGCGCCTCTGTTTAAAGGACAAAATACAGGGTGTTCAATAATCATCCTTACAACAGTTATATTTATGAATATGTTTACTTACAATTTACAAAGTTTGATGTGCTATATGTTTAAATATATGCCAAATATCTACTTTTACCCTTTTCCCGATAATGACTAAAAATTTCAAAACAAGAATAGCAATTGTAGAGTTGTATAAGTCAGGAAAGTCGCAAACGGACATTCCTATATTATTAAACGTGAACAGAATGTTGGTTTGGCGAACACTTAAGCAATTCAAAGCAATGTACCAGAGTTTATTTCCTAGGAAAAATGGCCTCCTCTATCTCCAGAACTTAATCCTCTTAACTTCAGCATTTGGTCCATATTGGAGAACAAGGTCTCAGCTTACCATCACAAAAATGTGGAAGCTTTCAAGGCAACACTCTTGAAGAAATGGGAAAAACTCCACAAGCAATCATTAGTGATTCTTGCAAAGCGTTGTGCAAGCGTTTGCAGTAGGCTATCGATGCCGTCGAAAGGCATATTGAAAAAATTATAGGTATTCGGAAAAAATAATAGTTAAACATGTTTATTTTGGTTTGATTTGTATACTTTGAATTATTTAATACATGTGGGCAAAAACAATTGTAACCATAAATTTTAAACACCCTGTAGTTTCAAAACCTGGGAAAACAATGGAACCCACATTAAAAATGTGAATTATAGAAAGTTTGCACAGCATAGGTTCCTTTTAATGCATTATTTCAAAATCAGAGGATTTTACGGCATAAAATACATTAAAATTTTGGTTTCAAGTTAATTACCTCTTGTTTTTTTGAAGATTTCAAAACCTCAAACAATTTTGGAACACTCTGTTATAAGCAAATACGAAGATGTCACAATTCATTGTCAAAAACGAGCACTTTTCCCATATTTGCCGAATGTTTTAGATCCTAGGTTCTTAAACTTTTCGAGATGCACCCCCTTTGGCAAGATCAACAAAAACTAGTGCCTTTTTGATAAGATTAACAAAACCTCGCACGCCCCCTTAATTTGTGGCAACCTTTTATTTTTTTAAACAGACGAGCAGATTTCTCGTCATTATCGCTTATTTGCTCTCTCAACCAAAATGAAGACCTTTCTTTTTTGGAGATCGACTTTGCTAGAGCGCCGTTTTCTCAAATATTTTTTATTAATGAAAGCATAATTACAGACCCATGGCCTTGTGCCCCCTCAGCCAAACTCCCCAACCCTTCAAGGAGAGCACAACCCCAGTGTAAGAATCTCTGTCTTAGAGGCCACCAACCAAACAGCAGGCTTACTTCTCAGTCGGCACAACTTGAAAGTCATCCCCAAGTTGAGGAAAAAACGCATCACACTTGTAATCACAGTCAATCCGAGACATATAAATCCATCCACAGTGCGGAGAATCGTGAATCATCTAAAAATTTAATCAAGTCGTTTCTATAACCTTGTTATATCTAACATATGCCTTACCTAGAATGAATTTTTCTCGTTCTATTTTATACATTCATTTATGTCAGTATGTGCCAGGATCGCGATCAAGATTTAAATTTGGATGCGGAGGGGCAACAAAAAATGTGCAAGTCTTTGGTGTACTCTGTAGAAAATTAAATTTATTCAAGCGCTGAATTTTTTCCAGTTTTCAAATCACTGAAGCAAGAGTATTTCAAGGGTAATTTCTCCCATGCTCCTGTTTAAAGTATCCGGAATTTATACGTTTACAATGGTAATTGAAGCACAAAACAAAAGTAGCCACTAGCAAGTTCTTACGTCAGCAACATTGATCCCTCAATAAAGCGAAGAGACAAACAAAATCCTATTGCGTTTTGTTTGTTCTAGGCATCTTGAAAATTACTGGAAAGAAATGAAAAATGCATTCAAAAAATATCTACGAAAATCAGTACTCTAGCTCAACCATGGCCTACTTAAAAGAGAAGAGGTATGGGAATGGGATAGTATGGGAAACTTATTTTATTTGTAGGATCAAAATTGTCCTAATACGCTACTGGATAATTTTGATGACTGTCAATTAATCAAATACATTGTTTAAAAGAAAAAATTTATCAAAAACAGCACTAATTAAGCTCAGTATAAGAACAGCGCACAGTATAAGTACTTAAGCGCATTAAAATCATCACGTAAAAACTACATTGTGCATTGTGCCGCCTTCTTCGTTAGAATTAGACAATACTGTGGTCACAAAGTTTTATTCCAATCATTTGTGTCGTCGCTTTCTTTGCCTTTCTTTCAATTGTTGTACAACTTCTCTTCGCACTTGGCTGTTGACAAGTTTTTGGGCGTTATTGAAATAAAGGTTACAAATTGTGCGCTTGATAAACTTGTTTTCAAGGTGATTGTCACACAGATATGATTGTGGCAAAACATTAAATTTTATTACATTTTCTACAGCAACTCTTTCATGTAGGTCACTCTGGCAAATAATGTATTCGCATAGGCATGCTGGCAACGAAGAGTAGGGCAACACCAGGGCAAGTTGCAAAAGTTTTTTTGTATCGGATTTGCAGCAGTTCATCCATGATGTTGTGGCTCTGTTTTCTGAAAACTTCTGATGTAGGGTGGAAAGTTTTCCAGATAAGACTTTTTTGTCACTCGACAATCCTTTCTTTTAACAAACCATGGAGGGAGGGGTATAAGGGAGCCATAAAAGAAAAGCTTAACATGGAGATCATCATCAATTACGATGGCTTTAGTAAGTGTGGGAATGTCGAATGCCTTGAAATTTTTCAGTTTGTAAAACACTGCTCTACTTCTACCAAATTGCAACTTGTAGCCACTGGGACAAAGGCTTTCACCAATGCTGGAAAAATCTGAAATTTTGTCATGGTCATTAAAATCATCAAGCTGATTAGGTAATGCAGTCACAGAATTTTGAAGGCTTTCTTTGGGTTTTGGGTATAGGCATAACTGACGGGGGTATGGATTCATTGCCAGAGTATATAGAAGGAACTGGTTGTAATTCCTATCGTACGATTGATCATTTGCCAACCTTCAAAAACTTTTCTACAAAATGTTTAGAACAAACACCAGAACGTCGCGTCGGAGCCCATTCTCTTCTATTCACAAACCTAATTCATTCTGTTTAATTCTGGGTTTATCAAAGGAAAACGAAATACTGGTAATTTTTCAGGAATAAGATGAATTTTATGCTGATGCTTTTTGTATCCCATTTTGCAATAGGCAACAATACATGTATTTATCATAATTATGTCAGAACAATTATTGAAAGTATCTAAAACAAGGTAAACTTTTTTGCCTAGATTCCTTTAAACTTGAAGAACAATTGTACTCACGAAAGTGGAAATCAAAATTGGCCTTGCGTTTTAGTAGTGCTATATTATGTGCAGCTAGCTGGCTAGAGCTCAAATCAACAAGCTACTGTAAGCATTCTTTAAAATAAATATGATAAACTTAGATTAACAGCTATGTGATCAGAATTTAAGATTTCATCCATGGCTTCATCTACCATGACGTTTATCTCACGGTACTGTTATCAACTTCGTAAATGTCCTCCCAACACTCTTACATTAGAAGTAACTTGCAGCAAAATTAACAACTAATAACAATAGCTAGAACTGCAGATACTAGATAATTTCTGCTACTTAACTGGACTTTTTGCACTGTGCTGTGCATCCTAGCACTGTTAAACAACTCGAGAAATCAACGCTAAAAAGCACTCTTTCGAAAGATTGCGAAGGATTAGCTCTGCTGGAAACTAAGAGTTGAAGAAAAGCAAACAACTGCCACGCAAAAGTTACCCGTCTAATTTTCGCGCTGTAAGGTAGAATGTCTGGCCGTCTTCTCTTTCAAGTAGACCATGGCTTAAGATTCCTTTGAATGCGGCCATCTTGTAATTTTCTTTATTGTCAAGCGACTCTTAAAAATTTGAATATTGATAGGTAGCCGTCAGCACAACTCCAAAAAAGTAACTAATGCTCTACAGAATAATCGCAAACGATGCTAATTGTGATGAGCTGCTGGCTTATCAGAATTAGAGAAATTTTGATTTCACTCACCATGTACTTCTACTACATAAGTCCTTGGTACAGGCACTAGACGGTGATTTTCCTTGATTGGTTGCACTGCTTGTGGTTGAAGTGCATTCAGTTGCAAGGCGCAACCAAAGCTGGTATAAAGACCATGTTTTCTATAACTAATTGAAGATATTCCTGGGGCGAAATTGAAAATAAAAACGCAAACAATATTTATTCTATTTCAAAGTTAAACCAACTGACTTTGTAAACACCAGTACCACCACCGTTGAAAATCTCATGGATTTTATCTTTCCATTGTTCAGATTTTAACAAACCTTCAAGCTCTTGCAAGGAAGATACAACAGCATCCTGATTATCAAAATAGGAATTAGTTTTTTTAAATCAAAACAATTGCCCCTGATCTTGTCGCGTAAAAATCTTCACCGAACTTGTGACAAACCAATATCGCATTCTTCTTTAGAAAGTTACATTTCATTTATCTCTTTGTTAACCCTCAGCTTACCGAAAAAAATGCTTGCATCTTTTACCGCTGGGGTCCATTGGACCCCAATTACGTAATCTTTGAAAAGTCACTAGATTACTTACAAATTTATTTTTCCCTAGTTCAAATGCCTTAAAATACACCAATCTGTGTTTTCCAATTGTTGGTTGCTGTAATTGCTACGATTTCAATGAACGAAAATCAACTCAACACGAAACGTAGGCCTAAAGAACACGGCAATAATTCACTTCAGTTCATTTTACTGCTTACAGTTGAAAGCAATGCCTGCAAACAATGTTGGAATGCTCTCCACAGACATTCTTCTGACATTTACAGCAGATAGTTTTGGTTTTTCGGTCTTTACATCTGTCACACATCCAGCATCTTCCTTTTTTAGGTGGCAGAGCACTAGCATCTCCACTCTCTGGCGGTACATGTCGTTTTCTGCTACTTTGTTGGGGATTGTTTGCAGAACTTGTTCCAGTGTGAATTTCTGATACCAGCTCGGCTAACTCCGAAGAAAGCTGTAGTAAAAAAGCCCTTCTTTGTTTTACTGTGACTCGACTGTTCTTTCCGTTCAGTTCCTGCCACACAATGAAAGCATTGAGAGCTGATACGTCAACCATGTTGTAAAAAAGTGTTAGAGGCCACCGTCTACTCATTCTCTTGGTGCTGTATGTTTTCACCATCTTGTCAACAATGTCGACTCCGCTTTTAGTTTCGTTGTAACACAAAATAACATCCGGCTTCTTTTTTTCTGAATTTTTATCAACATCGGGTTGATTGTGCATGGTGGAAAGCATATTCACAACAGCATTCTTTTTCGGACAATACGAAGCAATCATCGCATTTTTTTGAAATCCAAATAGTGTGCTCATCACCTCTCTTCCTCTTGTTTTTGTAAACTCTGGTGGCAGTTCTGGCTTATTTTTTCTCATTGTGCCAACAAGCGTTAGTTTTTTGCTCAGAAGCTGTCTTGCGAGTGAGAGACTAGTAAAAAAGTTATCACACGTAATATTTCGACCAGTCTTTTCAATTTCTTTTACCATATCTAGAACAACTCTAGTTCCCTGGTTGACTTCTCTTCCAATTCTTTCGTCTTTTCCCGTGTAAACTTGCATCTTCCAGGTATAATATGATGCAGCATCACATATTGTCCAGATCTTCATCCCGTACTTGCCCGGCTTTGATGGAATGTATTGTCTAAAAGGACAACGTCCTCTAAAAGGTACCAGTTGCTCATCAACAGTCATACAAGTTCCAGGGGTGTAAGAATCCTGCAAGTAAGACACCCACGATTCAAATACCTCTCTTATGGGCTGGAGCTTGTCCAAAGACCTGTGTGCTCTACGCCTCTGCGCATTGTCAAAGCGCAAGACTTGAAGTATTGTTAGATACCGATTTCGGCTCATGATCTGGTTGAAAATAGGTCTACCATGATCTTTATTCCACAGTTGCAGAATGCTTTCATTTTTGGACTTGTAAACGCCGATGAGGATCATGATTCCAATAAATTTTTTGAACTCTGTATCTTCTATTTCTTTCCATCTGTCTTCATATACCAACTGTCCTTCTTGATTTGTCCACTTTCGAATCGTATCCAGCAAATTTTGCCGTAGATATAACATAAAAGAATCGATCACAGAAGAGCAACATGATCTAGCATATCTAGTAGGTCCTGGTCTCGTTGTAACGATGTTGTGATTGGCAGTTCTTCCTGCAGGGGAGGTGGGAGGATGAACATTCCAATTTTCCAGTTTGTTTTTGGAAAGCAAGTTGGTTGGGGTTGATATTGTTGGTGTCACCTGGGCAACGCCCGCACCAACATCATCTACAGATAACTCTGAATCCGACATAGAAGCGTCACTAACATGATCTATCTCTCCTTCATCGTCGGATGACTCGTAGTCACTTACGTCCATGTCATTATCTTCTTCCAGCAGCTCAAGGATCTCTTCATTAGACAAAGTTTGATTAGCCATTTTGTTTACCTCAAAGATTAATTTTACTCTTGAAATCTAAGCACGTCTACAGACAAAAAGACCAATATCATTGCGGTTGAATCACCACCCCAACTAAACTATATTTGATAGAATGTGGTCTCTTGTTTTTGATCACAGTGATCTATAGGTGGCCTATACTATAGCAGGATTTACATCCAGTAGAAGACAGTTGAGTAAACAATAGCCTAGACTGTCAGTTGCTTCCTTTTTCTTTTTCTCTATGTTGATTATTATTTTTCATTGCTTTTTGCAAGAATCTTGAATGCTTTTGGTTTCAAGTCTACAGCTGGCGTAAACTGTGTTGCAGTTGTTGACTTTCTGCAATCAAAAATTCCTATGCCTACAAGCTTATGCTCAAAAGTGTGACTTGTATCTTGGCCCTATACCTCAATTCTAGCAAAACTTAGCTCTTGACAAAACAATAGCAAGTTCAACATGTGGTCAAACTGTGCGCAGCATCTTTCAAACACTACTACATGGCATAGAAACCACTACCTCAAAAGCTAAGATAATTACCTCCAAGTACAAATTGTCTAAAATGGTATGAAGACGTTAACCAGGTCTGACAAACAAATTTGTTCAGTTGCAACCTTTGACTGATAATCTAGTTACAACCTTTGTTTACTTTATGATGTCACACAGTTCAAGAAGAATCCCCTGTGTGATGTCACATTACTACTGCAAGTAAAAAATAACTGTGTGCATTGAGTTTCAATCAAAATCAGATTGGGGTCCAATAGACCCCAGTGGTAAAAGGTGCTGCTTTTTTTCTGAGAGCATCTTAGGGTCGAGCTAGGGCAATGGGCTTATACTATCATAAACACCTCATATATACACTAAAAGTCAAGGAGTACCATACCCGGCCGATAGCAGATGTAGAAGATCCATCAAATTAAAAATGGTTTTGGGGTCCATTGGACCCCATGGCAATCCAAGGGTTAAAAGTCTAACATGTTCAAACTAGCTCGTACTTAACCCAACAGATCATCACATTTTGCGTTAGGCGCCAGTTTTGCAATTGAATTTCTGCAAGTTCAATGTTTGCATCTATATGCTTCCATTACGCAGACATGACGTTGAAAATATAAACAAGTTTTAGTATAATGGGCATATGCAACAACTTCACAGATCGTTTGTGCTTCAAAAATTAGCCCCTCTCTCATCTTGTATTTTCTAGTTTGCAATAATTAGTCAGCCTACCCTGCAACTCAGGTTCCACTTTTTAACTCTGGTTATTTAAACCAACAAAAACGAAACGGCAAATTTACGAAGTCATCCCAAAGCATTGCAACTAGCAATAAAAATATGGCACTTTTTGTCACAGCACCATATAAACGTATATACTGTACTTGAGTATCACTTTAAATTCAAAATAACTAATTTGCTTAAATGTACTTAAAATTACAATCATGCAATTGCGATAACATAATAGTTAGTTTTAAACATTAAATTTAATTACAAAAAACAGAGTAGTTACAGCTGCAGTTCCAACAATTGACTATTCGAATTGATTTGTCACTAAACTTCTCCTGAACTGGCAGCTGCATGCGTATCACCAGGAAATTGCTACAATAGTGGAACCTATTACAGTTTACGAACAAATATAATAACATGTCCCTGCTTGACTATTGTTTGCCTGGTTAATCCATTTAAAATGGTGCTTTTACCTGAAGAATGAGGTAAAGTAATTGTCGCTATGAGGTCGTATAACTGGTCTTATCACGAGTTATAAGTTCAACCTACGCAAGGATTCAACAATTATTTGCACCTGAAAACTCTTCGTCCTAATTTTAACTGACAAATTACAGTGCATGTGGCATAATGATGCATTGTGTGAGCACTGAGCATGGAACAAAGCTGTTCTATAAACAATTACAACTGGATTTATATGAACAAAGGACAGTAATACACTCAAAAATATTGCATTTTTAATCCAGTATATCATCAATTATCAACCACATACGAGGCTTATTTCAAGAAAATATTATTAGAAGTTACATACTGGCCCTTCAGCATTACGACTCATAGTCTTGCTTATCACAATGACATAGTGTTTCCTCACAGTTAAGTGTTGAACTTGATTTTATTCCCATGTTTTTCGACCCATTATTACAACATTCTTTTTGCCTTTAGGAGGATTTCCGTTAGTAAGTTTTAGAAAATATTTGTACTCATTCCTACATAAAAAAATCATTGATTACCATTTCATTTCAGCTCCAGCTTTCCATTTCTAAAAAATAGCAATGATGTGTAACTTTTTAAAGTTCAGCAACATAACCAGACATTTGAATTGGTAATATGAATTAGTATGACGAGAACTTATTCAACTAATCAAACATAAAAATTTTAAACAAAGGTTTTGAGGCATCTCCAGCAATTTTTTGAACATTTTGGGATTGCATCCTCCATGAATATGGTTCTGCGTATGGTACTGAGTCGGAAGTTACACCAAACTTCTACTCAAACAGCAACTTTATAGTATACTATTACACAGTTAAATTGGCAACAGCAGCAGTGTCAGTAAGGTCTAGTGATTTAATTCAGTGTTTAAGGTAACAGGAATGAAATAGAAATAAGCTCAACCTCACGACCATGTTGTTGTGCCCTTGGCACTTTTCAATAGTTTTCCTGCTAGATGGATTTCAACGAGCAGCAAATTTCGAAAGTTTATGAAAATTAATATCAGAAAATTCCAGCAGAATGATAAAACAGGAAATTTTCCGGCAGGTCTGCATAATTTCCTCAAGGCGGGTATGCAAAGTATACGTTTGATGCGTTTTTTCTGTGATGCATTTTTGAATGGAAAATTTCATCAGCTGGGATATTAGCAAGTTGTTGTTCTAACATCTGTTTTTTTCAAACAGTATGCACCAAAAGCATTCGGCACGTTTTTATCTACGAAAACACATGCACTTTTGATACATACTTAGCGAACAAAACTGTCAAGCAATAACGCACCATCAAGCAGATCAAATTTTTTAAACAAAAATGCATGAGGAAAAATCGAACAAAAACCACACAAAACTGCATATTGTGTACTTTCATCATTACGCTTAGTGCCTTTGCTGCTGCCCTAAAAATCTGGGAGGATAAAACCCTAGTAAATATAAAAATAAATTTTTACAATTTAATATTATTTTTCCACCAAAACAGGGCTTAAAAAGTGATGAACTGATTTAGCTCATGAAAACGGCAATGAATGCAAAGTATAGAAAACTGCAAAGTGATTCAACTATCCACAAATCGACAATCATCTATGCTACATGTTCATGCCGTTGACAAAAGCTATAAACTTGAAAGTGAATTATAATTCTGCTTGGCCATGGCAGCACAATAGGCAGTTCACACCAGAGTTTGATAAATTGCACAACTTCAGTTTAATTGTAATTACAATCACTTCACAGGGAAATGTAAAGTAAAGACTATGTGTGAGCTTTTATAACAATAGTACAAAATAAATTTGCTGTTTTTTGTATTTAATTATATGTTTCTAGCATCAATTTGTTTACTTGTGTCATGGAGTTTCAGCACCACCAATATTTGTTGTTATGTGCATCGCAGAATTCTAAAGCATTAAGCAACACTAAAATATTAAAGCATCTTTCATACATTTAACTCTTCAGTACTTTAGAAAAAAGACCCAAAGCTTGAAATTCCTTTCAAATACCATAGATATTGTTAGAAAGGGCATCAGGAATTTTAAAGTGCTACTGCACCACATTTTTTTATTGTATAAATGAAAAGAACTTGCTTTAACTAAAAAAAATAAAAAGTTTTACAAACTTGGTTTACTGTTTTGAAGATATAAATTTTTTAACTATAATTACTTTTTCATCTCTTAAGATTTCCGCAGCCAAGCTGTTGCCAAAGTGTGATGACAGAGCTGTCAGTCTGTTTTCAAAGTAAATTTCAATGAACTAGAGTGAGTAGGCTTATAAATTTATCTGTCAGGTTAATACAAAGGCATATATCTTATTGAACTTTAATGAGCTAGAGGGAGTAGGCTTATAATTTTATTTATCAGGTTAATACAAAGGCATATAGTTTACTTTCCCAGTTAAAAGAAACAGTTTTTAAAATGTAAAAATATTTTTTGCTTTGGTTGTATGCTCTACGACAAAGATCGTGTCACAAGATCAAGCTAGCGTAAGCATACACATAAGAGAAAAATGCCATAACCAAGAATTGGTTCAGTGCCTAAGTCTGAGGCAGAAGAACAATCATGAGGTAATGTAAACATACAAAAAATGCAGGGAGTAATTGTATGCTGATTAGAGGTACAAAACTACATAGAGTAAACACAAATTTGTAACCACAACCTAATAGCTGCTTATTACGAATCTGTGTATTTCAATGCTGATTGACCCTAGGGGCAGAGCAATCAGACAGTGCAGAAATTGGTCATACAAAACTTTGGTCATGTAAAAGAAATCATAGTGGCTATTTTACCATCAACAGCATAACAGACCCACAGGCTAATTAGCTGTACGCGTTAGTGTGTCCTTACATAAACACATTTGCTGTTGCTTGGTCAGCGTCACCAAGGTGCATTACCATAGCATAGTGGTTGGTACGTTTCTTTTTAAATTGCGCTGTTAGATGTTTGCTTCCTTGCACGTTTTTTTGAAATTTGGATTAGATTCTCTTGAGGAAAAAATAACAGTAAATTTTTTTGCTTTTTCTCAAACTACATGACAACAATGGAGACTGGGGGTATAGAAAATATAAGCAGGGTGTTCATCAAGGATTAACTTTTTGTCATGTTGTGTTTTGAATGCATGATAGCAATTGATTAAACACAAATGACTGACAAAACATTACGGGAGCATACACTGAGGATTAAATTTTTGTCAAGCAACCTTTCCAATTTGTCATAGAAATTGACCGACAACAAACAACTAGAAGTCACATTTTTTAAAACCTTGACAACTTGTCTGCCTATTTAATTACATTCTGAGTTAAATCAAATCAACATTTTCCTCTCAAAAAATTAACATGCCTTTGACCTAGATTGAATCAATAAAAAATACCAGTGCGCCCATCAATTTATAACAAAAACAGTACCAGCTTCTATTACAAGTCATCATAGTTGCCAACTAGAAACGTGCAAAAATCCCAAGACTGGGTAAAAAATATCCCAAACATGGCTATTTTTGCAAAAAAAATCCAAAGTCTCTGAAAGGTTTTTTAAACTTTGTGTCTTTGGGTTTTGCCACAGCTAAATTTTTTTGACATCAACAAAGTTCTCCTTGATTTCTACAAAAAAAAATCATCACTTTACGAGGCACAAAAATTTTTAGAATTCGACACTCCAATCTACAAAAATACCAACAATTTTGCATTGCAATCTCCTATAAAAAAAAAAAGTTCTTCACTTTTTCACCAAAAAATCTCTTTTCCCGAGATCAATTTCAAAAGCCCACGATTTAGCCAAAGGAATTTTCCCAAAAATAATATCCAAGAAAATCCCAGGTGGCCTTTAAAATTCCCAAGATTGGCAAATATGCCAGTCATGTATTTTACAAGTAGCCAGCTCTGACATCATTCACAAAGTGGCACTGACGATTTATTCATATAATTTTTGCATAGCAACTGCTTAAACGCTGGCACTCACAGGCACTACAGAAATGATTATTAGAGTTGATCTACCAACCATATTAACCTTGTATATGGTGGAAACAATTTGTAAAGTCATGGAAAATCATTTTACCAAAAGATATTAATAACGAAAATTTTGACTTCAGTAGCATTTTAAAGGGCTGTCAAATGGATAAAATCAAGTGGAATAATGGTAGGCACACACTAGACCAGAGATTCCCAACCTTTTTTTATTCTGTAGCTGCATACCACCTATCTTTGACGATTAGTTTTGTCCATAAAAGAACTGTACACAAAGGTTAACAGACATATTAACATACATGCATAATACAAGTAAAGGTATAAAATAACCAGATTCCAACAGCAAAGAAAAATGTAGTCAGGTAGAACAGCAGATAAAAATATAGCTAGCTAATACAGCAGAATTTTATTTCAAAATTCACAAAGCTTCTATTAGTCTATCACTGAAAGAACTTCCACATGCCAATAAACAAAAATATGATGCTCCAGCGATCATCTTTATACTGACGAAAAAACTTTCAAGAGGGTTCCTAAGTTATAAGCCAATCACATTTCTTTCTGCAAAATCTGTATGAATCAGTTCTTCCCCGTCTGTGACGTCATAATCAGCTTTAACCAGTTGTGAGCTCGTTCCTGGATATATTATGTAACACGCTAGTTAGAATATTTGATTGTGTTGCAGCTTGCTGCTGCTGCAAATATGCTACAGAAAGAAAAAAAAGCACCAAGCAAGCTAGCTAGCCCTCGTGACATTATGCAACATTATACAATATGTACAAATTTACATTTGTTACAGTTGAGAAGCAAAAGAAAATGAACTGAAACCAAATTCACATTACTACATTTCTCTGTATGAGAGTTTCTGTGAAAACAAATACAGTCAAACCTCGGTTTTCAAACACAATTCGTTCTGGAAGGCTGTTCAAAAATCGATTTGTTTGAAAGCCAAATCATATTTTCCCATTACAAATAATAAAAAAGAGATTAATTTGTTCTATACTCCAAAAGAATAACTTATTTACCTGGTTACACTATACCAGGGGTGGCCAATTGTTTTGGCCTGCGGGCCACATTGTGGTCATGGAAGCTAGCTGAGGGCTGCACTTATTAAGAAAGGCATTGTGAGGGCTGCACTGAGGATTGAAGAGTCAGTCGAGGGCTGCATTGACCAACTATAAGTGGCCAAGGGTCAGTGCTCAGGATCTTGCAATAGCCTGCGTCAGCTTCATCTTATACCAGACCCCCTTACACCGCACGCGTGGACATGGTGGTCTCCAAAAAAAAAAGGGGGGTCATCACCCTCTAATTGGACGAAAAATGCGTCTTTACAAACTATCAAAGGCTCTTTTCAATGTGGCATGTAATACCTTTTTCTTGCCTCTGTAATACGGCAATTGTTTCTCCACTTATCATCGTAAATCAGCTTTACTAAAGTTTCAAAAGTGTTTGCGAGCTGCACAAAATGCTCTCGGGAGCACTTGGTTCAGGTAAATCTTTCTCTTGAGTTGTTTGAGAACTGAATTTTTGTTCGAGGATTGAGTGACTTTCATCTCAAATTTTCCGTTCAAAAATCGAATTGTTCGAACTGCGAGACATTTGAAAACTGAGGTTTGACTGTACTTTTTTTGCGTTTTTGAAAAACATTTCGCATACCACTTGGAAAGCTTACACGTACCACAGTTTGGGAATCCCTTCACTAGACCAACATGTACAAGCCTGCTAAACCAATGAGAGTGAAGAAATGTCACCACAACAACATAATATTATGGTTGCATGACAAGCAACTGCTAATTTGTGGAACGATCTGAAGGTGCATTTCTGTTTAATTGCATACAGCCGAAGATTTGTTTGTTTAGTTATGCTGCAAGCATTTAGATGCACTTAAGAAAGACTGAGAACATAATCTTTATTAACAACACATTCTGCATTTATTTATGCTCAAAAAAGCATGTCACAAAGCAAGTTTTTACAGCACAAGTTTAGATGAAATTATCTTTTAGCAGTATTGTGTATTTTTTAGATCAGAGCTGTATTTTTTAGATAGTATTTTTACATAGAAATATATGTAAAAATATTTTCCCGTAATTTCTATGTAAAAATACATGGAGTTATACCACATTGTGCATGTCATTTTTAAGTACTAACATTATTGTACAATGATACCTCTCAAAAGTGATTCAAAACTATTAACATTTTTCTTTACTTACTTTTTTAAATAATTTAGTTTTTAAAACTTTTTGTCTTTAAACATGTAATTTTTTGGTTCTTAAACCTGTAAACGCACAATTGTCTATTTACAGGTTTAAAGACAAAAAGTTTTAAAAATTACATTATTTTGCAATGCCAAAATAATGCCTCTTGTGGCAGCAATATCTGCAGTGATATTATAAGAATCATTTAATGGATTTCAATTCTTAAAAACTAATCTTCATAGCGAACCCACCACTCTCAAATATCAAAAAATAAAGAAATTCTAAAAGGGTGGCTGTAAAACGTTACCAGTAATTTTGTCACACCTAATGCAAAGAAATCTTTTTGAACTCCTGAAAATGTTGAGATTTATAATCTAATTACAATCACATTTTACGGCATGCCATTAATACCAAAAAATAGGTCAAACTTGGCTATGTCCATGATAGCAAAGCAAAGAGGCCTGTTGCCCAAGGGGGTGTTAGAGGTGCATAGCCCCTACCAAAATTGCTTTACTTTGCATTGCAAAAATCATTTTGTCAAAGATTGCCAAGGTTTTGAATGCTATTTCAATAACATCCAAAGTGGCAGTTCATTACATTCAGCTCAGTTACAACTAATCCAACACTGGTTTTCACAGATGAAGTTGAAAACGAAAGTTGCTGGAAGTTGTCACTTGTACTGCTTGTATAGTTTACCATCTTGTTGCTCATACTCACACAATATTTACTTACAGAAGATTCCAAGCCATCTGCCCTTTATAACCGATTCCATTGCTATTGCAACAAGCCACAACTGAATGAATATTCATTGCTTTATTTTTTTAACTTCTTCCAGCCCTCCAGATCAGCAAGGCTCTAAAACTTTGCATCAAAGACAATTTAAAAACTAATTTAGAAGCATGATACTGAGATAAAACACAAGTTTTCTTTATCATTACCTCATGATTAATACCTAAACAATGAATTTGCATATTGGAATTTGAATCACTTATACCCTAGACATGACAAACCCATAGGTGACTGCAGCCAAGCACCTAAATCTGGTCCTGCTGAATAATACATTTCTGCAATGTGCATGATGCTTATAATTTCCATGATGGTGTCTAGAGGTGTCAATGCAAAACAACCCTAACTCTTACCAAAACCTTGTACAAAGAGGACAACATGGGACTCTGCTGCCATGTACTGATTATTCCATCTGCAGGTCATCTGGTTCAGCAACTTTTTGTTGGGATTGCAACTGTAACCATACTAACCTTCCTCTTCCACTCATTATTGGGGCCTGGTGAATTATTGTCATCCAGCAATGGATACTACTAAAATGCAAAAATTTAGCAGACTAATCCTAAACCTAAACAACTCTAACTCTAACCCCAATTCCAACACTACTACCCATCCTAATGGTAAACTCTAAATATGCAGATTTCCTGCATTACAGTTATAAATGCCACTCTCATCTGACTCCTGGGTTACCTGACAAAAATTTTAAAACACACTTAAATTATCAGCAAATTAGCACCCAAAAATGCTTTTTGCTAGCCCAAAAATGTACCCAACAATAATATTAGATTCCAGAACGCTATCAGTGAAAATAAAAGAATAAAATAAAGAAAAGTTATAAATGAAACAAAACCCTGTCGGCCAACACGACTAAACAATCCAGCATCAATACAAACTAAAGCGATGAAAACATCATTCCCCGCGTTAGTTCTTCTCAAATCATATATTTTTGGAAAGCTCATTAAATTTCCTATCTTCCTCATGATGTGCAGTGAGGATTATCGAATGCTTTTGTACAACAGAATAACAGTGAAATAGATCAAATGTTAGGCCCCCTTTCCTAAACTTAAAATATCAAAAAACTTAAGGAGTTCATGTAGTCACAAATAAAAAGTTTTTCTGCACGTTTGTTCCTCACAAGTCATATATTTTTAGAAAGCTCATAAAGTTTCTTATCTTTCTCATAATGTGCGGTGAGGATCATTGGTTGTTTTCGTACAACAAAATAACAGTGAAATAGATTAAATGTTAGGCCCCCTTTCCGAAACTTGAAATATCAAATACCTCAAGACAACTTCAGGTAGTCACAAATAAAAAGGTTTTCTGCGCGTTTGTTCCTGTCAAATTATATTTTCTTGAAAGCTCATTAAATTACCTATGCTTTTCACAATGTACGGTGAGGATCATTGGTTGTTTTTGTACAACAGAATGACAGTGAAATAGAGCAAATGTTAGGCCCCCCCTATTAGAATTTAAAATATCAAATAACTAAAGACGACTTTATGTAATCACAAATAAAAGATTTTTCCACGCGTTTGTTCCTCTCAAGTCATACAATTTTGAAAAGCTTATTAAATTTCCAATCTTCTTCATAATGTGCGGTGAAGATCATTGGTTGTTTTTGTACCACAGAATGACAATGAAATAGAGCAAATGCTAGAACCCCTCTTTTAAAACTTAAAATACCATACAACTCTAGACCACTTTATGTAATCACAAATAAAATGTCTTTTTTCCGGTTTCTTCCTCTCAAGTCATATATTTTTGGAAAGCTCATTAAGTTTCCTATCTTCTTCATAATGTGCGATGAGAACCATTGATTGTTTTCGTACAACAGAATGACAGTGAAAAAGAGCAAATATTAGGCCTGCACCGAAACTTAAAATATTAAATAATTCTAGACGACTTCATGTAGTCACAAATAAAAGGTTTTTCTGCACGTTTGTTTCTTTCAAATCATATATTTTTATAAAGCTCATTAACTCTTACGATCCCGCGCCGGTAATATTACCGGCAACACAAAAAAAGTTTCCCTCAAATTTTTTTCAAAATGAGTTACAAAATCAGTTTACTAAAAAATCGATTTGTGACTTTATTTCTTATCCGATTTTCATACAATTTTCAAAAGATCATGCTTAATTCCTCACGCATCGGAAGATATACAATTTGTGTTCTAATTCTTGGATTTTCACACCCAAAAACGGTTAAAAAGACCAAGAACCCAGTTGCAGACGACAAAAATTGCAAAATTTTCAGCAGACACGTGCAAGAGCCAACTACCTTGAATTCAAATCAAGATACCTCGTTTACCACAAAACCAAACCCTTTATCCATGACACAGTCTGAAAACTACTCTTTTGGGGCATCATTTGACAAAATTTTTAGCAATAATAATAAAATTTACCTATTAAAATTTTCAGGTTTTTAGGGGTCTCAAAACCCCCCCAAACAAATTTGTAGGGTAAGTAAAAAAAGTAGATTTAGTGCGTAAAAAATATGATATGTTGCTAAATACCGGTCTCATTTGAAAGCTTAGGAAATTTGCTTTTCAGCAATATATAACATTAAATAGTTTAGGCTAGACGATATTTGATATTTACTGATCAAAATGGATATTGTACATCATGTCAGTTCAAAACCCACAAAAATTTTTTGACTTACCTTCACTAAATTATTATTTTTAGAAAAACTACACCCTTTAAAAAGATAAAACAAATTGCAAATACTTCACCACTAAAGTTGTCATTTCGCATCAAGTTTCCAAGGAAACAAAAACTGAAATACAAGTTTAACAGCTAGCAGAAGTTTTGCTTCTCTAAATCAAAGTTTGCTGTATCCCCCTTGTTTCTCAACACATGGGAAGGGTGTAAACAAGTTGCTGTTTCATTGTTAGTGACAGCATATTCTATTTAAACTTGATATTTTCTGAATCTTGAAGAAATTCCCTGTCCAAAAATACATAATCTTACATGGTTTAGGTCAACCTGTAGCAGATAATAACTGGTCTTATTTTAGATACTACATTTGACTAACACAATTTGGTACCGGTCAGTACCGGTTAACAAAAAGATCATGGGCCTCAGAAAGTAGCAAACTGCAGAAAACCTAGGCTTTATGGTAAGTTTTGACTGATGTAACTTGAAAGCTTATGTCCTTAGCATCATCTAGCGACCATTTCTAAAGAAATTGGTAGAAAAATAAAATCTGTAGTGATCTTTGAGGTAAGGGTACTTTAACTTCGAAGACAACTCAGCACCTGTTTGGGGGGGGCTAATTTGCATATTCAAAAAAAAAATTTTTTGTTTTTATTATATTTGAAATCCTCAAGGAATAGAGATTTCAACGATATATCACACTTAATGTAGAAGTAAACAGATGAGTAATGATTTACAAACAAACTTGGGTATTTTATGATGATTAATTATGATTGATTGTGACAAATTATGACAGTTTTTCGCTCTGCCACCTCGCGGACATTTTCCTCACAATGCTTCTCACAATGCACGCGGGATCAAAAGAGTTAAAATTCCAGCTTTCTCATGATGTACAGGGAGGATCATTGATTGTTTTCATACAACAGAATGACAGTGAAATACAGTCAAACCTCGGTTTTCAAACACAATTCGTTCTGGAAGGCTGTTCGAAAACCGATTTGTTTGAAAGCCAAATCATATTATCCCATTACAAATAATAAAAAAGAGATTAATTTGTTCTATACACCAAAAGAATAACTTATTTACCTGGTTACACTATACCAGGGGTGGCCAATTGTTTAGGCCTGCGGGTTGCATCGCGGTCATGGAAGCTAGCTGAGAGCTGCACTTATTAAGAAAGGGCCGCATTGACCAACTATAAGTGGCCAAGGGTCAGTGCTCAGGATCTTGCAATAGCCTGCGTCAGCTTCATCTTATACCAGACCCCCTTACATTGACCTTATACCATGCGTGGACATGGTGGTCTCCAAAAAAAAGGGGTCATCACCCTCTAATTGGACGAAAAATGCGTCTTTACAAACTATCAAAGGCTCTTTTCAATGTGGCATGTAATACCTTTTTCTTGCCTCTGTAATACGGCAATTGTTTCTCCACTTATTATTGTAAATCAGCTTTACTAAAGTTTCAAAAGTGTTTGCGAGCTGCACAAAATGCTCTTGGGGGCCGCACTTTGCCCACTCCTGCACTATACCCTGTACATTATAGTATAAAACCATTTTTTCAAAGAGTAAATAAAACGAAAAATATAAAGAGTAATTTTTTTGTAAATTTAAATGATACACTACTGTATGTACAGGTGTACATCTTTTTTGATACAAAGTGATGGGAAGAAAGGAATGAGCTATTTCTTGGATTGGAAATCCCCTTCCATAAAAACTTCTCACAACTCTATGGGTGTTTTCTCTATTCTCTATCTCTTTGGTTCAGGTAAATTTTTCTCTTGAGTTGTTTGAGGACCGAATTTTTGTTCGAGGACCGAGTGATTTTCATCTCGAATTTTCTCTTCGAAAACCTAATTGTTCGAACAGCGAGACGTTCGAAAACTGACGTTTGACTGTAGATCAAATGTTAGGCCCCCTTTTTAAAACTTAAAATATCAAATAACTTTAGACGACTTCATGTAGTGACAAATAAAAGGTTTTTCTGCGCGTTTGTTCCTTTCAAGTTATTCATTTTTGGAAAGCTCATTAAATTTCCTATCCTCCACATAATGTGTGGTCAGAATCATCGATTGTTTTGGTACAACAGAATGACAGTAAAATAGAACAAATATTAGGTTCTTCGGCACACGGTATAGTTGGGAAAAAACTAATAACTTTAATCTAAAAATAACAGCCAAGCAATTGAATTGAAATTGAATTGAAACAGCAATTGAAACCTAGTTTAAATTTAGACTCCAAATCCTTTCCTCTCCGTTTATTTAACACGTGACCATTGCTTCTTGTGTGTTTATTTTTGTGTCAGTATGGCGTAGTTGCTAGCCAACCTGTTTGAGGTACATCATTTGCGTTGAAAATGGCACCAGTTGAGGGCCGAAACGTTTGCAGTATGTTTTTAACAAGTTGCTTGGCTGTTATTTTTGGATTAAAGTTATTTGGTTCTTCTTTCAAAACTTGAAATATCAAATAACTTAAGAATACTTCATGTAGTCACAAATAAAAGGTTTTTCTGCACGTTTGTTCCTCTCAAATCATATATTTTTGGAAAGCTCATTAAATTTCCTATCTTCCTCATAATGTGCAGTCAGGATCATTGATTTTTTTTGTACAACAGAATGACAGTGAAATAAAACAAATATTAAAGCCCTTCCGAAACTTGAAATATCATATAACTTAAAACAATTTTAAATGTCTCAGTGAAAAATATTAACAATTAAATACAGTTTCAGAATGTAACATGATTATTTTACAAATGAGTGTGCACAGCGAAATAAACATTTTTTGAAGTCACCTCTAAATTGACATGAACTAACTTTACATGTAAATATGTTTGGTAGCTGATACCACACTTTTGAATAGCCTACTAATACAATCACTTAATATTAATTACGTTTAATTCTAAGTCGAATAACTTGAATTTAATCTGTTTTATAGAGATGTTTATAATATCTATGCTTCATCAGTTATCCTCCCGCTGAGTTGAAATTTGGTTGTTCCCCTGATGAATACGCTACATGTCTCCGTAATGAGAATTACACATAAAATTGAGTTAAACTATTTTTGAAGTGAATTACAATTTGTTTTTTTGAAATAAAAATACATATACAGCAAATAACATTCAAAATGTCCTGAAGTTTGGATTTTACCGAGATCTGTTGCCGCAGACACAAGCTGGTATAGGTAGCTCTATCAAGACGTATCACGAGTAAATTCAGAATTGTACAGTATTTTTTGTTGTATCGTACTGTATTGTTAAATAATTGCATTGCATTTTTTTTTGTATTGTTTCATATTGTCCATGTTTATCCTCCATTCAAGAGAAAGCAAATTGCATCGATATATTTTGGACAGGACATCCGCATTCGCTAGGGAGTTGCTATCTCCGAGGTGTCTGGGCAACCTGTCTTCCACATAAAAATGGGGCATCCCATTGAGTGCCTTACCCAAACCCACAACAAGCAAATTTACCGGCTTGTTCTTTACAAACTTTCCTAAATGCCGAGCGCCAAGCAGGGAAGCTGCATTTACCATTTTTTAAAGCCTTTTGGTGGGACTCCCCTAGGGGAATGAACCCCATGTCCACCAACTGCAAAGCAGACACTCTAACCACTAATCTTTTTGATCTTGTTCTTTTTCAAATGTTGCATGCTTAGTTCGTCGATTGCACTTTTTGCAAACTCTGCCCTCTTTCTTGTCAAAATGCGCGTTTATATAATTTTAAATATCACTATATCTTACAACAGTTTGTAAGATAGAAACGGAAATATTAGTTTGTTCTGTAGCCAGTTCATGTGCTATGTCATTGCAAGAAGTACATCGGATATCAAGGTGCAGTTCGCTGATGCAAGATAAGCCATTCACACTTAACAAATCTGTCGAAGATGACAGAGCAAAAAACTATTCCCGATCTTGTCCTTTCCCAAATTCAAATTTGCAAAAATTACAAACACTGACGAGTGCATTTTCAAGTACTTTGTCTTCACCACTCGTGTTTTAGTAAACTGTTTATGATATTGGCCAAAATCATCATGTCTGCATTTAAGTTTGGGTGGTCAATTTCTTGGCTGCTTATTTTCAAAACTGCTGTGACTGCTTGTAAAACAGAATTGAACCAGCAGGCAGGGGCGTATTCTCCATGCATGCAAGGAATGCATTGCATGCCTAGAAATTTTATAAAAAAATAATTATCTATAAAAAAATAAAAAAAATAATCTTGAAAAAAATTCTCAAAGTATAAAAATTTTAATGATATTATGTTGATTATTTTTTTTTTGGTATAACAGCATAAATACGTTTTATCGATTGCAACTCGGATCATTCAGTACAGCTTCAGCTAGAGTTTATCACTAAAATACAAAATAAAATTGGAAACACACATGCAAAATCTAAGTTGCATTTTTTGACTCTTGCTAGAAGGAATACGAGACCTACCGGTAGTTTTAAGAAATATTATGGATGCATATTCCATTGCAAACATTGTTTTATCCGAATATTTCTTTTCTTTTTCGAAATTTTTCTTAAATTAAAATCTAAATCTCCGATTATTCAGCAGTTTGATATCGTATCTATGCATGCAGTTTTGATATTGCATGCACGCCCATGTTTATAGAGCGTGACGCTGTTGAAGAACTGATCTAGTATTGCTTGCTACAAACTGCATACGTTTACTCAGTACTCACATTCAGATGCATTTCGAAATCATATTGAGAAAGCACTTTAACACTTTAGTTTAAGCTAGTAGTTAAATGAATTAGCTAGGGTAGCAGGTTAAAGCAAGTAGCCTACTTTTAGCATAAGCTTAGGCCTACTTACTTACGGTAGGCCCACTAGTAGGCTACACAGTTACTGGTGCATTGTAGCCTCTTAATACAGTACTTGTTGTGTTGTTTGTAGATGATGGTTGTTGCGAGTTAAGAGAAGTAGTTTTTGTCTACTGGCTCAGTGACCAGTCACAGGCATAGTTTGTGTACCACTATAATTGCATTATAAAATTCTATGAAAAAGCCTACCAGTAGTGCAAAATAACTTCTAGCCTATTTATGACATCAGGCATTTTTATGGATTTGATACAAATATTCTATTAGCTATTGGCCTTTTTAAAGGTCTATGGTGAAACAAGAAAACTCCCCAGTGTGTATTTTTCTGTTTTTCCCTACATTCCTTAGCCTACTACTGCTACCTGGCGACTTGACACTGAGGAGCCTTTTTCATTAACCAGAGTTTTTTGTCAAATTATTTTTAAAAACAAAGTTTGTATATATACATACCAATAGGTGACTACCTTTGATAGCTTAGTCTGATGTGTTGAACAGGATAAAGTGTAGTCTATCAATCTTTATTAATGGTTGAGTCAATCTTTTGAAGTTTTGTCTATGTGAGTCTACAAGCAGGGGCGCCGACTACGGGCATGCGGTCATGCCACGCATGCCCGCACATTTGACTACACTCAACACATGGAGGTCAGATACAAGCTAGAGTCAGTTGAAAAACAACATAAGCAGGCAAGAGTGTATATCAATGGTCCCCAAACTTTGATCAAACGATCTCCGGAAGTTATGGGATGTAGCCCGAAATGCTGATCTCCAAAAAAAAGGTCATCGCCTCTCTCACCGCAACCCGTCATGCCTGCCGCAACTTCTGGAGATTGTCGGCCATTACTTTACAAACATTTTCACGTAAATTTCGCAGACCAACTTCGGAGACCAGGCGCTCGCACTGTGGCACGAAATCCTTACACGGGCCGTATGTTTGACACCCCTGTCATAGACAATCAAACGGTAATGTTTTAATTTTGACGTCATAAAGTTTGCGCATGCCCGGTAAAATCACAAACTCGGCGCCTATGTCTACAAGCATAAGTTTTGCTATTATTAGTTTTTGATATACCTTTTCAAACCTTCCAGTTTAATCAATCTATTAATAAATTATTAAACTTTAATTTGATTTTAGATTTTATAGACCTTTAAGAATTTTGTAATGAGTCAAATGCCAGATTTAATTGAAAAATTAAAGAAAAAATCATTTACTTCATTGTCTTATCAGGAAAAAAAGGAGATAGTAGATTCCGGCAAGCCAACTCCACAGTTGAATATAAGCAAGCAAAATAAAAGTTGTGTGAGAAAATTTAATTCTGAAATATATAATAATGTATATTGGATTTGTGGAAGTGCAGCATCAAACAAGTTGTACTGTTGGCCCTGTTTGCTTTTTTCAAAAGATGACTCCGTGTGGAGCTCACCTTATCGTGGATACAATGACTTAAATAATCTACATACTGCCATTAGTCGTCATGAGAAAACAGTGTCTCATTTGTCAGCATTTATAGCAGCTAAAACATTTGGCCAAACCAGGATTGATACATTACTTAATCAACAAAGATGTGCTGCAATTAATCAGCATAACGAAGAAGTTAAAAAAAATAGAGAAATCCTGAAAAGGTTTATTCAGATAACTTGCTTTCTGGGTATTCAAGAAATTCCTTTTCGTGGACATGATGAGAGTGAAACTTCTGATAACAGAGGAAATTATGTAGAGTTGGCACATTTATTGGCTAATTTTGATGAGAAGTTACAAACTCACTTGGATACTGCTACCGTATTTAAAGGGATAGCACCTTCGATTCAAAATGACCTCATTGAATCAGTGGGTTTTGTTGTTCTTGCTGAAATCAAAAAGGAACTTGAAAATTGTGCCTTTTTATCTGTTATGCTAGATGAGACATCAGACGTAAGCTGTTTTTCTCAGCTATCTACTGTTCTTCGATATGTAAATGCTGATGGAATCATATGTGAAAGATTTATCAAGTTCTCTGATGTCAGCAAAGATCGCAGTGCTGCTGCCATTGCTAGATTAGTTGTGGCTCAATTAACAGAATTTGGCTGTCTAAAAAAGTTGATTGCTCAAACATATGATGGTGCTGCAGTTATGTCTGGTGAGCTTAACGGTGTTCAAGCCAAAGTGAAAGATTCTGCACCAGATGCAATTTTTATTCATTGTTTAGCTCATAAACTTAATCTTGTATTAATTCAAGCAGCTTTACACATTCCAAAATGCAATATATTTTTTTCAACCCTTAGAGGACTATCGTCATTCTTTACATTATCGTCAAAAAGAACTGCAGTGCTGGATGATATGGTAAAGAAACGATTCCCCAAACTTGCCCCAACCAGGTGGAATTACTCTTCACGGCTAGTGGGAACAGTCAAAGAAAATCATGATGATCTGATCCAGCTGTTTGAACATGTCATCGAATCTCCCCAAAATTTTGACCATAAGTCAGTTAATGAAGCCCAAGGGTTTTTGCAGTCTCTTTCAAGCTTTGACTTTAACATTTTACTGATCATATATGCTCTAATATTTCCTTTCACTGAATATCTGTTCAATATTTTTCAGTCAAAATCAATGGATATTTTATTCTGCTCATGTGAAGTTGAAAGCACCATCACTAAGCTTGAAGAACTTCAAACCAATAAGTTTGATGAAATATGGAATGTCGTTGTGAGCAAGTGTGGTCTTCCTACTCGAAGAAAAGTGCGGTGTAATTTACAACCAGAATTGCAGTACAAAACACTCTTTTTTGAAATCATTGATACCATAGTAATGCAAATGAAGCAAAGATTTAAGTCAGTGAAAGATATTGAATTTGTTGAACTCCTTGATTGCAAACGATTTCATCAATATGAAAACATAACTAAGTTTCCAGAAAGGTCCTTTCAGTCTCTACAAAGGAGTTGTAGTTCTCATTTTGATTTTGCGTGCTTAAGAGCAGAGCTTGCAGTCTTATATTCCCATAGCCACTTTCGCAAGAACAATGTGCATGAGCTTCATAAGTACATGCATGAAGGACAGCTGTATGAAGGTTTCCGTGAAGTTAACAAATTGATATTATTATTCCTGACTATATCATATTCCACTGCATCTGTAGAGCGATCTTTCTCCGCATTAAAAAGAATTAAAACATATTTAAGAAATGCACAGGGTCAGAATAGACTTTCTAATCTGTCACTGATGTCAATTGAAAAGTCTTTGTTGAAAAGGTTAATGAGTACCTCAGTTTTTTATGATGATGTCATAACTCACTTTTGTGGAAAACGCCGTAGGGCAGAATTACTTTTTAAGTAAAGGAATAGCTATGTTAATTATAGTTATTGAAATTTTTTTTTCAGTTACATCCTCTGCTTATGTTTTTCGCAAATTATATTTTGTTTGCTGTTAACTGTCCGTTAATATTAAAATTGAGCTAAATTTTGAGACTAATGACGTCATCATTGCATGCCTAACCTGAAAAGTCACGGTACGCCACTGCCAGCAGGTGTTACGAATATTTGTCAAACCAATTGCTGTTTTATGAAAATTTTCTTCAGCATCTGCACTCATCAACTAACTACACAGCATAGAATGAACAAACAAGTTAAAAGCTACCCGATGACGGAATTTGAAAGAACATAAAATTTTCTATGAGGGGCATTTCCTCATGCTATTTTGTAGAAAATCGCACAGTTTTTCATCTGCTATGTACAAACAGTTACCACAACTGCTAAAGTCTGTTTGCATTATCCAATCCATTGTTGAAACGGATATTTTTTACGTTCTTGTCATCGAAACCTACAAAAAAATGTTCTTAAGCACCATCAATTGCTGATATAATTGAATGAGGTTGGCTTTCAATGGAACTAGAAATTGTTATGTGACAACTTTCTTTGCAAAACCAAATTAAAATAAAGTGATTTGCATACAAGACAAGTAAAAAAATATTTGAGCGCGATTGTAGTGGTTTCGAACCCGGTTTTTATGCTTACAGTGTTTTTGATCTAAGTTGTCTTGTATCACCTTATCTTTTCAGCGCTTTTGGTGATTTCTTTCTTTGCCCAGCTTAGTTAATTAGGGCACATTTTAAGTTTCTGATTTTGCTTTAAGCATGTTTTGGAATGGTTTAAATCGTTTGAGTTTGCTTTTGCGTTATTCAATTCAGTTCAATGCAATTCAGTTGGTTCCGTTTTGTTTAGTTACAATCAGTTCGGTATTTTCTTTTCAATTCGTTAATAAATGGATCCATTCTTTTGTTAAGCAATTTGATTAAGGAGAAGCTGCAGCAAAGATCGACAGTTTTACGTAAGATCGCCAGTTGACCAAACTGGTGATCGGTACACAATTGCTTAGTTTGTGTTACCAAAATTCTTCGTGCAAACCAGGGATGTGGAAGCGGTTATTTTTCAACCGCTTCCGCTTCCACTAACAAAAAACAAAAAAACAACCGCTGACAATTTTTTTTAACTTTTGTAGGTCTCTAGCCCTTTGACGGATACTGGGTCATATATATCCCACAATTATTTATTGTTATGTCATTATGATATGATAACTACTTTTATGAATTTCATTATTTTCCCATTGTTACCAAAAATTATAGAATTGTTTCAAATAATATCAATTAGAATCTTATGATTCTTATAGGGCTAGCCTGCCTTCTCCTACACTTCATCATTTTGAGAAGACAAAAACCTTCATTTATTGCTATTACTTTACCTACTTCGTTTGAGCTTATTGTTCCGAACTACTCTGTGTTTCTTTTTCTTAGATATTTGAACTCGCTTTGAATGTAGAACAGTGCTTTTCAATCTTTTTGTCATCGCGGAACCCTTGATGTACTTTCGCGTTTGTCATGGAACTCCCACTAACAAAAATTTAGAAATCACAAATTGCTTGTAAGAAAATCAAATATTTCGTTATTACAATTAAAAAATAATTAAACACTTCAACAAATAGACAGTTATAACAACTTCCTTTAATACTTGCAACTACTTTTACAACAATTAACTTAATGCTTCTCAGATCTCAACCGTATGACCACATATTTCAGCTCTCGAAAATAACCTGTTGTCATAACAACAAATTACACCGTATAGCGCTGATTTTCCCTCTCTATCCTCAACTAACTCTGACTTTGAGTTAACTTTAACTATGATCATCATTACGGACATTCTGTCCGTCCCCAAAACATGTATTGACTCCGATCTTTTTAGATAGTGAAGTGCGAAATTTCTGTCGTATATATAGTATATACATGCAAAGCAAGCAAAATTGAACTGCACCAATCAACAGTCGCCTCAACTTGGTGGTGTGGTGCCCAACCCTATTTGGGTTGGGTTAAAATAGCTGTTGGTCTTCTCGAGAGCCCCAGTTACCCCGGGCACTCCCCTCACACAAACCATTTTTTCGCCATGCAGCCCCCTGAACGACCGCAGAAGGGTAGCACGCAGCCTCTTTAAAATTGGCCTGTCTTCTCTCTTCTCCTGCCTTTCTCTTGCCTGTCTTCTCATTCTTCTCCTTCTCCTGATGAGCGGCAACGTTCATCCTAACCCTTCTCTCGTTTTTCCCTGTTCAGTGTGCACTGGAAATGTGATCTGGCGGGGTAGGTCAGTGCAATGCTGCACATGCTCTAATCGGGTTCATTTAAAGTGCTCACTACTCTCCTTTTCTAGATTCAGAACTTTTGGCAGCTCTCACTCTTGAAGCTGCCCTCCCTGCTGCGTCCCAGCTTTTTTTGAAGATTCCACACTTGCCAGCCCTGTGACTTCCTCCTCGGACTCCTCCATCTGGTATACCTCCAATCCTCAATCTGGCCTATCTGGCCCCATTCTGCTAATGCAGCACTTGCACCCCATCCTCGCCTTCAAACCTCTTATCCTTTCCTGCCCACTTTGTATCTTCTCCCTCTGCACCCTCACCACTGCCTCATGCTCCTGGCTGTTTCTCTCTACCTCCTGCTTCCTATTCTCCTCCCTAACTCCCTCAGGGTTTCTCAATGGAATGCTGGGTGTCTTCAAGCCAGGAGCACTGAACTGCTACACTTTATTTTGTCTCATCCCATTGACCTTATTTGTATCCAGGAATCTAACCTTAATTTATCGTCCTCTTTCCAGATCCCTGGATTCTATGCTCTGCGATTCGATGGCACCCACTCCCAATCTGGTATTTTTTTACTGATGTCACAGACGCTAGCATCGGTGTCATCATTTTCGTGAGGCAGGGCTTATCCTTCTCTGAGCTTTCTACCTCCTCTCTTTCTTTGCTTGACCCCTACTCTAATTGTGTAGAAGTCAACATCTCTCAAAACGACTCCTCCTCGCTCTCATTTCTTAATGTTTATGCTTCCCCTATTCGCTCTTCTGCGAGGATAGCAAAACCAATTTCTTTTCTCCCTCCATTCTTCCCTCCTATGTGGAAGCGGAAGCGGTGGAATTTTCGCGCTTCCGCTTCCACAGAAAAAGGACCACTTCGATCGCTTCCGCTTCCACTTCCACATCCCTGGTGCAAACCACCTAAATTTTTTATTTTACCATAACTGAATATTAAACAATTGTAATCAAAATCTAACGAGCCAAATTTCTCCTCTTGCTTGATTTCATTCGCTTCTTTAACAGTTGAATGTATGTCAGCATCTACAACATTTTTGCTAACCCAATCTCTTCATGATGATCCAAATTGAGAAATACGGTAATTGTCGCAAACACGTTCCCTGATGGCAACGCAATTGAATGTGTGAAAGTCTTATCAAATAAGTTGGTGATCATGACTTATGATTGCTGCTTGCTGAGAGAGAGAGAGAGAGAGAGAGAATTATTTGATTTTGCTTTGCGCACCGACACAATAATCAGATTAATAATACACAAAAAAAATCACTTGTAGCAAAAGCCAGGGAGCATCGAGGAACCTTTCGGTTATCGAGTCGAGATGCTCCCTGATCTCAGCAGATAGAGATATAAGCGAAATCTATTAAGTGACACCGTTATAATTTGAGTACATTATGTAAAAAAGAATTGAGTTCAAGTTTTTATCAAATGATAAAAAATAAAAATATAAAAAGGAAACGGAACAAACAATAACAATAATTGTTTTTTACACAATCAAAAGCTTTTGCAAGAGTTAATATTCATTTAATAATTTTAGTTTATACGCTTTTTTAAAAGAAACTCAGTGCATGCTCTTTAATTCTGTTTCGAGGTTACCCCACAGCTTTGAACCTCTGCGAGAAAATAGTTTTTGGCTAAATAATTTATTTATGCGTGGGCGGTAGTAAGCAGTCGAATTAATTAATCTCGTTTCATGTTGATGAATAGTATTTAACTTACGAAAAAAATGATAAAAGTTTTTAGGCAATTGATTATGATGGAGTTGATACATAAATTTAGCTAACTCAAGTTGATATATGTCTTCTACTTTTAACACTTGAAGTTCTTTATGCATTTGTGAAGTTGGCGTATATAAGTTACGAAACAATATTATTCTCAAAATTTTATTAAGCCTTACTCGAATTATTTCTTGTGAAATTTTATTTGCTGTTGCCCACGCAGTAATTCCAAATTGAATTCTGTTGTATACAAGACTATAATATAGCATGCAAAGGGTTTCTCTTGAAACAAAATTGCGCAATCTGTAAAAGAGTCCTGTGCATCTGGCAAGCTGCGTTGACAAATAATTTATTTGCGACGCCCATTTGAGATTATCGTCAATGAATAACCCAAGGTATTTGAGTCAAATTGGCTGTTGGATCAACAGAAAGCAAACGCCAAAGAACGGAGCAGAAAGGTGATTTTGTGAAAACTATTTTGCTCGACTGCAGAAATATTTAAACATTGTGCCACAAGCGGAACTTCCATTTGTATACCTGGCATCTTTTTTTTCAACATTTGAGCAAGTAGCAACGTTTTTAAAATTCTGGGTTTTTATCTATGTTTACATACTTAATGCATTTTATAGTTTCAATTGACAAGTAATACCCACTGAAACGGCTTTTTTAGATTTTTTAAACTTCGACTCAACTGTCGGAGTTGGTTTTTTGTTATTCATATGACAAATACCGCTATGCTTCCCCGTCAAACGATTGCAAACACAAAAATTGGTTCGCACGAGTTTGCTGATTAAAGATATACAAATATCTATCGGCAAACGATTACAGCATAAACTCAACAAATCAAAGATAACACACTCCTTACAAGAAAAAATATCCCTGAATCAGTGAGATTGAAAAAATAAATGAAATTATGTTTCATCTTCTTGAGCTCGGTTACCATAGGCAAGTGTAAAATTTAAAAACCAACCATGAAACCTAAAATGTGTGCAGAAAAAACTTTTTATTTGTGACTACATGAACTCCTTAAGTTTTTTGATATTTTAAGTTTAGGAAAGGGGGCCTAACATTTGATCTATTTCACTGTTATTCTGTTGTACAAAAGCATTCGATAATCCTCACTGCACATCATGAGGAAGATAGGAAATTTAATGAGCTTTCCAAAAATATATGATTTGAGAAGAACTAACGCGGGGAATGATGTTTTCATCGCTTTAGTTTGTATTGATGCTGGATTGTTTAGTCGTGTTGGCCGACAGGGTTTTGTTTCGTTTATAACTTTTCTTTATTTTATTCTTTTATTTTCTCTTATTAGCCATCATTTTTTTCGTGATTTTTTAAAACGAGAGAATTATTCTGCCAGAAAGACAGTGGTCAATTGATGATAAGAGATCAGTTTTGTCTACAGCACTGGTTTTGAACCAGGGCTCCGCCAGATCAATCCAGGGGTTCCGCCAAAAGTTACATCAATTAACCACTGTCATTCTGCCAGAAAAAAAGATTCGCTTTTACTCTCAGGCAAATTCGCGATAAAAATTGAGCAACAATAAACAGAAGAAAAGAGATCCTCCGTGTGCATGCATCTAACCAATTTCTGAGACTTTGCAAAAGTAGTTTTTGAAACACTGCAAGTGGGAATTGCTAACGTATCGGTATTGCAAAGCTTCATGGTTGGACCGCCAAAAACCGCTAATCAGAATAACTACGAATTCGTGTGATAACAAAAAACCATACGAGTTTATGTGGTTATTCTGATGAGCGTTTCATGGAAGTTCCACCACGAATTGCAAAGTTCCTTTGTAATAAATTAGTAAATTTATACTGCTGTCGAATGTCAAAGCTATATTGAAATCTTTTAATGGGAAAGATGTTTAATTTGACTTAGACTGACCACAAGTTCTTCGTGGTTGGTCCCGATTCTGTTTAGCGAGCAATAGCCCCGGCCATTATCACGCGAATTTGTTGTTAATCTGATGAGCGGTTTATGGCGGTCCCACCATGAAGCTTTGCAATACCGGTACGTTAGCAATTTTCGCTTGCGGTGTTCCAAAAACTACTTTGCAAAGCCTTAGTAATAGGTTAGATGCGTACAAACGAGGGAGCTTTTTTCATCTGTTTGTTGTTGCTCAATCTTTATCGCGAATTTGCCTGAGAGTAAAAGCGGATCTTTTTTTCTGCCAGAATGACACTGGAGTTCTTTATCGGGGTTCCGCTTCAGCAAAAAGGTTGAAAACCACAGGTCTGTTAGGAAGAAGTTAAAGTACAGAGGTAACGGGTTAAAGTTTTGCCTATACCATGAAGCCGGTAATTTTCAGTAGCAGATATTAATATTTGAGAGCGGTTTTCTTGGGTAACCTCCAATCAGTATTAGATCCAGTAGTTTCCACAAAGTGTTTTTATTGTAATAATTGGTCAGAAAACAGTTTCAAACTAAATAAAATTCCTGGTAAAAAAATCGATATATTGATAAAAGTGGTATCAATGTATGGTAGGCCTATCATTATTTTTAAGCTGAATGACAGCAAATTTCAAAGCTGTTATTTTGCAAAAACAGCTAAACAAGTTTCTTCGATTTATATTTTTGTAGATCTGTAGGTAGTCAACAGGTCAAGGTGTTATTATTCCATCCAATTCACTTGTTTTTGTTTACATATTTTTGTTGTTATTCATTTGTTAAGAAAGTTTGGAATTTTAGTTTTAACTGCCATTTTTTGGGTAGTTTAATGTGACATATCTGCAACCAGTGACTGCAATGGACAAGTGGTTATAAATGAGCATACAGGCATAGTAGACATAGCACAAGGATAGTGGGGAGGTGTGAGACCAAAAACCAGTCACCCTAACATAACAAAACGTTATTTCTTTTCTTTCAAAAAAATTAATTTTTAATTTTATGAGTTTGGATTTAAGCATTGAGTAAATACAATGAAATTTCATATTACAAGCTGCAGTGTATTTTTTGATTCACATTGTAACCAAATCTTGTTACGATCACTATGCCTACTACAGTAGGCGCTGCTTATTATGACCATGGATAATATGACCAGCCGCTTATTATGACCAATTTGGTACAGTCCGGAATTTCTCCATGTAAAATTGGCAGTGGCTATTTCGCCATCGACAGCAATTTGCCCTTGGAATCTATTTTGCTGTAATCATTCACGTGTGTTTATATAGCAATATTTGCTACAATTACACCAGTGACACTGTGGTGTAGTCGATATAGTGTGCTGGTCTTGAGATACCATGGTTGTGGGTTCGATTTTCAGCTGGCAGGGCATTAAAAGAAAGGCAGTGTACACTGAAGGGGCAGGCCCGGTATGTAAATGTACAGGGCAGTGTACATTGGAAGAGAGTGTACATGGTGGGGGATAGAGACCTGGGGGTGCAAAATTTTTTTAATTGGTTTTTAAAATTGACCAATCAGAAACGACCAAAAGTCACATGTTTAGTACGTCATTAAGATTGACCAATCACAAATAACTCACGGCAAAATAGTCTCTGAGGGTAAATTGCCGTCAACGGCACAATAGCCACCGCCTTTAAAATTCTCCGTTTAATATGACCAAATTTCAGATAATATGACCTACATTTTTTCCATCTCTCTTATTACAGTACAGTATTTTTTCCCGCCACACACTTGTAACTTCGCCTTTTCAACATATTGTTACATACTGTACTTAGTTTTACCATCACTTGTACTGTCACAGTACTGTACTTTGTTTTACTGCCAACATAGCACTGTTACTTCAGTTAAATGATGAATTTGACAGTGTTTGGACTTCTTGTGGCTTACAGCGTTGATTCAGGAGCTGTTATGGAGGGTTCGGCTTTAATGACCATTCGGATATTATGACCAAAATGATCTGGTCCCAAGGTGGTCATATTAAGCGGTGTCTACTGTATATGTAATACCGACAATGGACTTTGCACATACTAGTATTGCTGTATTGCTGGGTGATGGAGAGGACTTAGGGTTATTCTGTTATTTTGCCAATCTTTCACTTGCCAGCAACTCAAACTTGTATTGCTGCAAAAGTAGGTGTCACAGTCAGATGATGTTACATATAATTTCAAGTTTTTTATAAAATTTGTCAGCAAAACTAAGACAATACTAAAAATATCAATTGTTGGGAAATAGAAGTAAAATGTCTTGTACCATTTTTAGGCATACTCTCATTTCATTGTTAAATAAGTGACCAGTATTTGGAGGATGCCATTATTGTATTTGTTTGAGCATTTAAAAAGTTATTTATGGTATTGTATGGTAAAGGCATTTTCCAATGGTATTAATAAAGCAATTAATGACTTTTATCAGTTGTTAACTTACATCTTAAAAAAATTGTATACTGCTCTGTGTAAAAGCATTAATTTGTAATAGCATTCTAAGTGTTGGCAGTACAGAAATCATCATATTTTAAACCCATTGGCAAACGTACAATTAGCACATGATTTGAACTTGATGATTTATGTAGAATTAAAGCAAAATTTATGCGATTTAGATTAAAAGTATAGGGTGAAGTGGGGTAATTATGACCATTTTTGAAGTTTTAATATAAATACACTGCTAATCTACAATATTTTAAGATGAAACTGTTCCTGCGGTGCACTCTTGCTATATGTCTGTGTTACCTCTTTGATAGGCACATATGAGTCTTGCATCACTGAATGATGTAATGTTTTGTGTGATGTCATATCAGTGGCCGTAATTTCCTGCTGTTAAGAAATTATGGCCACTGATTCAAATTTTTTTTGAATCTCTAAAATGAACTTAGGTCATTTATATAACTAAGCTCCATCACAAGTAAAAATATTTTTCCGTTATTATAAGCATTTTACTAACAGTAAACCACAAAAACAACACTATGTGTAAAAAAATAACTAGCAGTTGTAGCACCATTGACGAGGACGTTTAATATTTTCTCTGGTACACATCTGAAATTGAATCAATGAGAACAAAAGTCGCAAGCAATGCAATCAACAACTTCATCATCATTTTTTTGAGGCAGATCAACGTCGATCTCTGTTGATAAATTTTTTTTGGGCCAACTCTCAAATTTTCATTGCAAATTTTTTTTTCTTCTTTGATTGTCCCTTTCATTGAACTCAAATTGTAACCGTTTAATAGCTTTTTCTTATGTTAAAATTTCTCCATATTTTTTTGAACTCTTGACCCTTTTCAGTCTTTCAGTTAAATGGCTTTTCTAGTTGTAGATGATACCTGCAAGTGAAGTGTATAGTTTTTTGGTAATTACTTTTGATCTTACCCCCTTTAACGAATAATGCAATGGTTTAGGAGCTTACAGTCTTTAACTTAGGATTCTATTGATCTAGCAATCCTTAAAAGTAATTTGAGGATTGAGGCTGTTATCCACTTTGTAATATATGTTTAGGAACAAGAATTACGAGAATGTTGTTGATAGATGGAGTTATTCTTCCATGTTGTTTTGCTTCATTTTTTTTTCTCAAAGCTAAAAACTTAAAAAAATTGCATCCTAGAGTAAACAAAAGTTTTACCATTTATATTAATTTTTTTTGTAAAATTTAGGTTTGTTAGAGAGATGGAAACTTGATGTTTCATAAAGCAAAATAGTCTCTCAAAAAAGCAAGTGGCTGTAATTTCCGGTGGCCATAATTACCCTGCTTTACCCTATACATCTAATTCAATTGAAAGCCTGGAAATGTAGCAGTGGCCTGCTATGCAAGCTACCAAATTTGTGGCTGTGTTTCACCATTTTTGTTTTTAAGTGTAGACTATTTTGTGTTTTTAATTACAAACTTTTCTGTCTCTTATGTGCATTAATCATGATTCATTTATATATGTGCATATGTTTTAATAGTTTTTAATTTGGTGCAGTATGTGTACTGTAATGCACATTAAATGTGCCCAGCCACAATATGTCTTTAATTGTTGTTATTTGTTTATACACATGCATGATATACTCAATATTTTGGTATGTGATGCTGCATAATGAATTTTAATTGTTGGTAATTTGGTTGCATCAAGTGACAGCTGTCCATGGTGACAAGTGTTCAAACATCATGTGGTGGCTTTGTAATTGTATCTTTGGAAAAGTGATTAATGGCAATTTATTTTGCTTGGTTGCACTTGTGATAGAAATATGCTGTGCCAGCCATGCTGGTAGTTATGACTTCGGTCTAAACACAACATTGTTTTAACATAACTGATGGAAGGGTTTCCTATGACTAAAAGTAAAAATATTTGATATGACTCAACTCGCATTTACTTTTTGCCAAAAAATTACTTGAATTGCACAAAAAAAAGTAATATTTAGATTGTTGATGTTGGCAAGAAATGTATAAACTATGTGAAAGGGATTTAGGAAATTTGATTTTGAGTTGCTTAAATCAACAAAATACTTTTATCAAAACGCTTTGCAGGGTAATAGGTTTATGTCTAATGCATTTGATTGTTGTTGTGTGATGTGACCTCATTGAAAAGTGAACTTTAGAAGTAATTCCTTCACCCAGTAATACATTATTGTCAGCAAATTGTGTTTGGTTTTTGAGTAGCCCTTTAAGGTTATATATTCATAAGGCAGTGGCTATTTTGCCATCACAATGGCATTTTACCCTCAGAAGCTATTTTGCAGACAGATTTGTGATTGGTCAATTTTAATGGCATAATAAACATGTGACTTTTGGCTGTTTCTAATTGGTCAATTTCAATGATCAATTAAAAACGTTGTACCCCCAGTGTGCACTCCCCCCCGATTGTGCACTCTCCCATACGTTCGAATACCAGTTCCTCCCTCCAGTGTACATTGCCTTTGTCTAAGTAACATACCAGTGAAGATTCCAACCCGTAGTCACTGCATTTCGAGGTAGCTGCACTAGCTGCTGTATCCCAGCATCACTGCCAGAATTATAGCAAATATGACTATTTAGACACACATGAATGGTAGTGCCAAAATAGTCTCCAAGGGTAGAATGCCATCAATGGCAAAATAGCCACTTTTTTAATTATTGAACTAAACACAGAAGTGAATATTAAATTTAAAATGTCTAACCACAGCAAGATTAGAAGCAAAAATCCTGTAGTGTTGCAGTGTATTTTCATTAAACACATAAAAATTGTTTCTCATCAGCAATTTGGGTTGTAAGTACACTTTAGAGCTAAAATTACTGCTTTGCAACAACTAGAAAAAATTGAAAAACTCTCCTCCAGCTTTGAGCTGGAGGCACATGGTGTCTAGGCTCATTGCAAAGATTACCTTGTTGGCGTGCAAGCACTCAGCCAGTGTTAGAAATTAAATACACTTAAATCAAGATTTGAAAAAAAAGTAGTTTTACTAATGTGGCTTTGTGCTTTGAGGTTTAAGTAAAATATAGCTAAAAGCTTACTATATAGCTAATAGCTTTTTGAAGTTTTAACCAGTAAATTGACTAAATTTGTTTCTTCCAAGCTGTCAAGGGAAGCAACTGTAATCTGTCAGAATGACTGCTTCTCCTGCCTCAGCTGAAGATCAACCTGTAGTAAAAGGTGTGTTTGATCAAAAGTTGTTCAAGCAAGCTAATAATACTTACAACAGTACTGCTGCCAGCATTATAATCAGTACATGTCTGTGATGTCTTGCAATATCTGCTTTATACAAGATTTTGGTTTGGATTAGTTGACATCACAAGACATTGCCATGGACATCGTGCATATAATGAACATTGTGGACATTGCAGACATGTTCTATTTAGACTTTTATTAATCTGGTGGTGTTGTGGACTGGAAACAGCCTAAAAACTCTTAACAGCTTGACCATATCTGGTATAGTTCTTGAGATATGTGATAGTTATGAAAAAGGTTAAAGTTCTATTTGAACAACTTAACTGGTGAATATTGCATATTTGCAAAAATTTAAATGCTCATGATCAAATACATTAACTATTATTTTGGATTCATTTATCTTCAGTACTAGAATTTAGTTTTTGTGTTTTAAAAGCATAATTTATAAAAAAGTGACGTTTGTGGGCACTTAGTATTTTCTTGCCAATTTTGATGGTTTGACTGGTCTTGACAATGAACAAACATTCAATACAAAAATGGTTTAATAAAGCTGTTTTTTCCTCTAACTTTTTTGAAATGCAAAGTTTTTTACTTTACATTTATAAGATACAAAGCAGTTTTAAAGAACTATTATAGCTTGCAGTAACTGGGTAGTCTACAAGAAGCAATCATCTTTATGACTCTGCATGATGTCATCCTGTTCGTTGCATCTTGAACAGTAGTGAATGAAAATGTAGCTATTTGTTAGGAAATGAAATTTGTTTGTTAACATTCTTTCAAGCTACAACATTTAGCAGTACTAGCATTGTATGGGAAATGATATAACAATTTTTTCTTTTGTCCATCAAATTTCCTGTTCAGCAAAACCATTTTCATTGTGGTTATGCTTCTGTGATAGCAAATTTAACATGAATTATGTGTTGCAATACATCAAGTCAATGTAAAACGATTCTGATATAATACCAGTGATTCAAACTGATAACACAATTTTTATTGAACATTGAGCCAACAAAGCCAACCATGTTTTCGTTGCCCCCTTGTTCTTCCATTTTATGCATTGTTTCTCTGACTGTGTTCATCTATTTCTAATCATTTTTCGATGCAAGAAAGGAGCTTGTAATCTCATTGTTTGTACTCCATATTTGACAAATGTAAGCCAGAAAAAGTTAGTTGTTTTTGTTCACAAGCACTATTATTACTTTGCATTGCATGATAAGCACAGTTTCAACATGCGTTTTGTGCACAAAGGCGTGTTACATTTACAACACAACCATGAAAAAAATTTTTTTAAGTTCACTTTATTTAGCTGAATACCTTCCCCTCTGACTTCATTCACTGGCATGGCACAGCATTTCTTGGATTGGCAAAACTGAGGAGCCACCGGCAAATGGATGGCAACTCTTTCAGGAAATCCATTATCAACTTTTGCAGACAGTCCATGAAATTAGGAGCATTGACTAGACAGAGGGCCATACAAGGCTTGATCAATGCCATACCTAACTACCATCCCTTGGTGAAACTTTTGTGTGCTTTTGCTTTTTGTGGTGTCAATTCTTTGTTCATACAGCTAACCATCATGACATGTAAATGGCCAACATCCACATAAAAGAAAATGCTGAAATCAAAATATCAACGTTTACAACTAAATTGCACTTTCCCATGACTAAATATCGTTTACATAGCTTTGCAAATTTAATCATTCTAAGTGCAGCTATTTTCATTGATTGCTGTTGATTACGAGCACATTATGACCTGACACTGTCCATTTTGATGACTTGGGCTTCACACTGTGGTTTCTCATCTTCCAATCTATGACATTTGTTCCTTTTGCAAATTCATAAAGTTTGATTATTCCCTACTTCATTTTCCTATCGCCTTTGGTTACTTTCAGGATTGACTGCATTCAGCATTGTTGACAAAATCCAGCACATTTCACTTGTTGATTTGGGCTTCACAATATAAGAAGTTACAGTTAGGTTTGGCTTTGTTTCCTCACAGCATACTTTCATGCAGAGTAGCTGCCAGCCAGAAAGGAACTTTGCCCATACCTTTTTTTGTGGTAAGCCAAGTTCTAACCAAAGTAATATTTTCCTCTCAGCCACTCTGTCATTGCTAACAATATGTAAACTCTGTCAAATGAGATGTTTCTCTTTTCTAGAGTGGAAACTTTGTGCAAGTTGCAAACCAGAGTTTTGACAAATTTATCTGTGTTGGCTAAGCAATAAAGACATGGATTCATCAGCTTTGCAGCATATGTTATAGCAGCAGTATAAGTATAAGAATGCAATGACTGGTTACATATTGAAAGTTTAATTCATATTTTCCAAGCTTATTCTTATTATGCTGTCAAAATGCCACCTCTGTGTTTGTTACACACAGTGTCTCGCCCAAGGATAAAAAAAATCTTCTGGCACAATCACTCTCACTATTTTGTGTGAAAATTAAAAAATGTCTTGCATGACAGCAAACTAATCTTCAACTTTCTTCCCTTGTTGCTTTATCATGAAATCTAGGGCGGGTTGAAAGAGTCTTGAACTGATCCACTTACATAATTGCATTAAACACAGCCTTTCTATTGAGACAGAAAAATGAGTGTTGCACTCAATGGAAAGTAAGTTTGAGGAAACCCCCTATGTATCAAAGCCCAAGAAAAGCCTTAAATTTAGTGGCATTTGTTTTTTCAAGAAGGAAGCCTTCCAGCATACTCTCTATTCCTTCAAAATTTTTCCCAGTCTTTCTTGAATGCACTCATTTGTACAAACAACAATCATGGCCTACTTAAAAGAGAAGACGGCCAGACATTCTACCTTAAAGCGCAAAAATTAGATGGGTAACAGCTGTGTATCAGTTTGTTTATCTTTTGCGTTTACGAGATTTTATGCTAACGTTGCAGAGGGATAGTATGGTAAACATTTTTATTTGTAGGATCAAAATTGTTTTAATTCGCCACTGTCTGACATTTGATGACTGTCAATTAGTGAAATAGGTTGTTTGAAAGTAAAAATTTATCAAAAAGCAGCTCTTACTTCAGCTCAGAACAGCACAACAGGATAAGATATTTAGCGCATGAAAATCATTAAGTAAAAACTATATTGTGCATTGTGCTGCTTTCAAGGTGATTGTCACACGAAGATGATTGTGACAAATCATTAAATTTCATTACATTTTCTGCAGTAACTCTTTCATGTTGATCACTCTGACATATAATATATTTGCATAGGTCCAGCGTAGCAAAAGATTTGCTGACATAATGCATTAAATCAGTGGCAGGCTGCGTCAAAGCACCTCGAGACAACGTTGAAAGGTATTCAAAGCATTCAGAGGCAGACTGGTTTTCAGTGTTGTAAGTTAAACATGACCTACAGTCTAAACAGGAGGTCCTCTTGATCATCTTTTTGGAATATAATCCGATACAAGGCAGCAACTTCGATTGAGTTTTGATCCAAACAACAGCCTTCAATCTCAGAAGATATGTTTTCTAGATTTTGATTTAAATGTAGTCGGGCGAGATCTTTGCTGCTGTCAGGACGAATATTTTCTAGCCAAAAGGAAATTGACTCCTTGAGAAGAGATTTCAGTGCTAATATTTGCTCATTATTTGTGGCTTCTCGCAGTCCAAATAAAAATCATCCGCCACTCATTTGATGGTATTTTGAAAACTGCCATTCCAAAAGATCAGTTTGAAATTGTGCCGTGAGAACAAAGCATAGCCTTCTTGAAGCAAATCTTCAATCAGTGTAGCGATGCATCTCAAAGTCGTTACCAATGCAGAAGTGGTCTGCTTGCAGAGGGTAAACTTTTCCATGTTGGCAGGTTGCTGAGTTTTCAATTCAGAAAACCAATCAGCCAATTTTTGGAGAAATGTTAGTTTGCAATCACTTGCTTTTGCAACATCTCCACAATGAAAGTTCACATTAGTTTGCAGCGACCTAGTAGTAGCAAGTTGATATTTTAAAGCATGTGGTGCAAAAAATTTCTACGTACTACTAAATTCCAAAATAGTTTTTCCACCCCTGGTTTTATAAGAGTTGACGTGGAGTTGGAATCAATTAGAGTTAGTTAACAGACATAGCAACATGCTAAACTCGCTAATCACATGATCGCAATCATAATTTTGTAATCCAAAACAATTTAGTAAAAGAAAATGCTGCAAATGCAGATAATACAAAAACATGGCATTGTAACTCATTAAACACATGTACTATTACATTAAATGACTGTCGGATTTCATGCTACTTTCATAATTAGTAATATTGGCATTGGTTGATTTAAATGTTTCGTTGTTCCTCTAATGCTTAATAGATTTCTCAAATTTACTTAGTAAATTATGTTTTGTGTGACTTATTGAAATGATTGCTATCTTTTAGGTTTTAACTTAACTGGTGTTCAACAACCCGTTATGTCTTCACAACATCCTGTTAGCCCACCTCAGCGCGTTAGAATGAAGAAGTGGCAGGTATAGTATTAGTATATCAATTCACTTTAATAAAGGGCTAGCTACAATATTATCATTTTTCTAGAGTTTTTGAAGGTCTGTACTTGCAATTACCCTCGCATTGTGATCTACACTTTATGACCAACTAACTAGTTCAATCAAGTTTTGGAGTTAAATTATTTGAGTTGATAATAATGATTTGCAGCTCGATGTAAAATTCATAGAGCGTCTTCTCCCAACAACTCTTTAAAGTAGAGAAACTGATTTAGAAGGTGCATATACTGCGTAGTTTAGCCTTTAAGGTTTCTGTTCTGATGTTTCCATATTGATTCAAAGTGCGCAATACTCATTAGCTATGCCCAAGGTATTTTCCACCAGTACTTTGTTCTTGTTACTCTACTTCAAAAGACTAAGTAGTGTAATTATAAACATGCATTTTCTAAAACAAGCTTCGTGATATCGAAACTCAGGAAATTATTGCTAAGTGTGAACCAAGTTAAGTCCTTTTATATTTCATAGCTTTGGGTTGTTTTTTTGTCCATTTAACAAGAGAAACCAATCTACCTTCTTTTCAGGTATTTCTCGGCCAAAATTTTCTTTAATTAGTATGGCAAAGAAGTAAAGTTCTAACCCTCACCATGTTGGATTGTTGATTTTTGACTGATGATTCCTTTTGTAGGTGTTTCCTGGTCGCAACAAGTTCTTATGCGATGGTAGGATCATAATGGCACGTCAAACTGGAGTATTGTTCTTCACAGTTGGCTTGATTTTCATTACTGTTACATTGTTTTTTGTATTCGAGTAAGTAGTCTGGTGTTAAAAACGATTGTTTTTCCGATTTTTCGTAACATACTCATTATAGTAATATATGGTACTAGCGTGTGAAACGTGTATACCAAATCGCTACCTCTACATAATACAATGAAAAACCATTGATGGCAAACTGAAAGTTGATAATATTTAGTTAAAGTGCAGCAAAGATGTCTTGTTCTTTTGTTGTCTTTAAATCTCCTGTGTGGGTTAACGGAGCTGAAATTCTCGGTTGCTAATCAAAATCCAAGGCATGAATAGGCGGCTTGTAGCAATCGTCATTGCTTTATGAACATCCAATGCTATGAAGAAATGACTTAAACTGCCATTGCTGTTTTAGCTGCCGGCTGACGCTGGTTACAAAAATTCATTTTGGATTTTTTATTCCTGTCACTGCGTCCTTGCTTCTCCTTTTCATGATGGTTTGTTTACTGCGTACAGCATGGAGCGATCCTGGCATAATTCCGAGAGCTTCCCCAGAAGAAGCTGCTTTTGTGGAAAAGTACGCACAAAGTAAGGGAAATGGTTTTAAATTTTTTTTTCTGTGGAACAGCAGCTATAATAGCAGGATATAAACTCAAACATTCTATCCATAATATCTAACTAGACAAGCAATCAATGGATGTTGATTAAGTCATATCTAGCGAGCTACTGCATATCCTCTCCAAACCACCACCGAGTGCAAGACAGAATACAATTGATAGGGATAAAGCAGTCAAGTAGTCGCCTTTTACATCACGTTGAGTGAGCACGGCAGATTGATTACATCGATAAAGTTAAAAAGTCGCTGGCACTAATGAACGCTGGCTCAATATAGTAAATATTTTTTCGTGACTAATCCATTTGTGGGTGAGTTATTTTTTATTAATTGTAAACGGGAACGTTAGTGCTGAAGTTAAAGCGTCTGCTTCGCACTTGGGAGGTCGGAGATCAGTTCCATTGTTGAGTCATAACAAAGACTCTACAAATCGTATCCACAGCCTTCACTGCTTGGCGCTTTGCACAAAAAGAATAGTGTGGAGAAAAAACTGGCTAGTTTGCTTGTTGGGTGTTGGGCAAGGCACTTGACCGAATTCCTTTACCTTTGCGTGCCAGACAGATGGTACCGCCTAGCATTCTACCCGTTGTGGTGGCCCAGTTTGAGTGAAAAACCGAACAAAACATCATGTCTTTTCTGTGAAGGAATAAGTTGCAAATCGTGTGAGAAAAGTTTTGCTTACTCTAGTGAGCTTGACACTACATTGTGATCGGTGATAAAAATTTCACAGCTGTCAAGTGATATTCGTCAATAACACAACTTAAATACATTATTGAAGCTGTTTGCTTACTCTGATCAAAGTTTAAATAAATTGCATCAACAGCATCCTTTTGCCTTCAACAAAAATAAGCGGTTTTTTCAACGGTTATTGGTTTGCTACCCACTTCAATAATGTCGCTTTCTCTTTTGACCTTTTCGTGCTTTCGTTTTGACGATCATAGAACAATCTACGTGTATTAGTATGAGAACTACTGTTAAAACACGCTTTTAATTGCAGAGGAACTTGCTCAGCAAGAAAGTACAACGTCATCATATCGCCCACCACCTCGCACAATAGAGGTGTTAATTAAAGGGACAACAGTGAAGCTGAAATATTGTTTTACTTGCAAGATATTTCGACCCCCGCGAGCATCCCACTGCAGTACGTGTGACAACTGCGTTGGTAAGTTTTATATTTATCTCGTTTCAGTTCAGTGACTTAGTCAAATACCGGCACTGCATAAAATACACCAAGCGTTACTAATAAAAACGCTATAAATGAAGTTAGCACTGATGTAAGTTGCTCAACGAGGATCTACAGTAGTAAAAAAAACGAAATGTCATTTATGTTTGCTGCCTCCTCATTAGGCTGCAGGGTATTGGCATTTGTTTGTTTTTTTGTAATAGGTGGTTAGATGTGAAACAAGCGCTTCAGGCAGCAATTGATTAAATAACCCTCGTTCATTTGTTCTTGTGCTAGAACGAAGAAAGTCTACTAAACACTAGGTTCACAACTTACCACACGCGTCATCAACAGGGTTGTGTCAACCGAAAGATTTAGGGGTGGGACAGTCTTTCTTCTGCTAGATCTGATTCTAAATACCCTACAGTTTTTAAAGATCATTAAGAAATTCACAGTCATATGAAATTTTAAAGGCTATTGGTCATAATGGGGGAGGTGGTTGATAACATTTTTCTGTTTTGTATATCTTTGGACAAAAATCTGGGGCCCATAACTTCTGCCATGAGGTTTTTGGATGAATATTTTGGGGAGGAAAGTAGCTACCCCATCCAGTCCGCTGGCTGCGCTTTAGGTCGTTATTAATAGTTACTACGAGTAAGGTCTGATGCAAAAGTATTTTTTTGCTTTTATGCGTACCGTAGTGTCAAGTGTTTTAATGTTTTACTGTTTTTTCACGTCCGTTCATGGGTTTCTGATAAACTTTTAAAACCAAATGTTAGTTTCTTGATGCTGCTTTGATCAGTAAATTGTTGTGCCGAGTAAGTTAAATTGTACTTATTGCTTGTTTCACAGAGAATTTCGATCATCATTGCCCCTGGGTGGGAAATTGCGTTGGTAAAAGAAACTATCGATATTTCTATCTCTTCATTGTATCACTCACATTGTTATGTCTCTTCATATTCAGCTTTGCCATTGTTAATCTTGTCTTGCGTAAGTAACACTGTGGCTTTTGTACGAATTACTTTATGTGGTTTGTGCTATTATCATTATCGCTAACTAAATGGGATGCTCTGATCCACCTTTGCAATTGGTTTTACGTAATTTACTGCATTATATCAAATCGATTTTGACTGCATAATCAATTTTCATCAGCATAATGTACGAGTGTAATAGGAATAATGCTGTGTTTTATTTTGTTGAAATAGCCGTGAGCAATTAGAACGTTTCAGATTACATCAAAGTGAGCTCCGAATCAGCTGTTACTGATTATACTAGGACTAGAGCAAGCAAAATTGTGAAAGCTAGAAATAAACTCATATCCAAACTAGAATTACATTTAATCAACTCAATTCTATGTAGAACATGAGTGGCTTAGAGGGACAATAGAATATGCATTGATGCAAAATCATGTTGTTTCTCTGATGTAAATGCTGTTAGGATTTGGCACCAACAACTTTGGGATAAGAACCCTAGCTTAATTAGAACTCTGCGGTACCAAAAGTTTGAGTTCATATCTCATAGTTGTTGGTGCCAATCATGGTTTCGAGACGATTTGTTTTTCAGGGGTGGATCTTGGCTTTGCACCTCTTTTTACGCTTTTATTCTGCATGATATGAGAGTCGTAATGACTTGCTACTGCTTGGTGCTTGCTGGCATACCTGGCTGATCAAACAAATGAAATCTTAGGTCTTCTTTTGCGTTCCATTCTTGCATGAGCATGAAAACGGCAAAAATTTCTTCGCCTAGATTAATACATTTGGCACTATAGCGGTCGCCCGTGTAAATAAGCCCTTATTCGACGGAGCTGATATCGCTTGTGATACTTTTGAGTTCTGGAAGTTTTAATGCGCTGTTCTCGCCCAACGGTGGTGTGTTTGTTCTCATTTCACTTGCTGAAAGCTACCGTTGAACGAACTAGAGATTTGGAAAAATCGCAAATCGTGTAGATTTGTATTAACACTAAAGCGCACAAACTTGTAAAATTAAGATTTGAAAAAGGATTACCAACAATTTGCTACATCAAATCGTTATCTGAAGGTATATGCAATAGTTCACTTCTGTGTCGAATAATTCGGTCGAGCTTGGTGTTTTGTGCGCCAACGCATGTTTCGTTATAATGAACTAGCCGGCGTCGCCCGGTAGGATCTTCCATCAGTAGTGTCGGGCTTTAGTATTTCGGTTCAATCGGCTGCGTCGGTTTCACCCATCGGGCTCTTGGATGAGCAGTAGCGAAAAGTTAATGAATTTTATGCACTTTCACAATTCTTTACACGAAAATGTGATCATTATATTCTCTTAATCATGATTGGGAATGCTCACAAAGAATCTTGCCACAAATTATTGTTAATACTTGTGAGGGAGAAGGGATTGTACATAATCAAAAGTGATTGTAGCGGCGAAATGGTGGTGAATTGCAATAATAGAAATAAATTGTTTAGTGGTGAGCCTATTTTGCGCTGTGTTGTTGCCCCTTTCCTATTTATATTAGTGGTATTGAGTTCCTAATTTGGCTGCGCTTTTGGTCTTGTTTTCGGCATAGCGACAAAAGAGGCCATTGTTCTCTCTATATTCAGTTTTATAAATTGTTATGTTTAACTTTTTGCGTTGATTTTTTCTTAAACTTGGGATTTTATTACAATGATGTAGAGTATAGAGATAAATGACATAAATACCATAACAGGCAGCATATCAGTATAAGAAAAAATCCTTGCTTTATAGTATATATGACGGCGTCACCCGCAGAGACCCCGTCAGTAACGTCGGGATTGAGAGTGTCCGTTCAGCCGGCCAAGCCGGCTTTACCTATTACGTTCTTATATGAAGAGTTACCAAACGTTTATGTGTTTTCTGCACATAAGATGTTTATGACTTTTTGTGCCCCTTTTCCTGATAGAATATCTCATTTCAAGATCCTGGCTATGCCTTAGATCTATGTGCTATGTTCATTGCTGACTCAAACCCAAAGGAGCCTTGCGTTTTCCGTAGTTTGGAAGTAGGGATTACATTTCTGATATTAAGCTATTCTACAGCAAAAAGGGCAAAAATGTCTTTCGTGTGATGCGATTTGACACAGTGACGCTATTTTCTTTTGATTTTCCCTTACGCTTTCTCAAATTCTCGCTGGCTACGCATTATGTAGCATGTTCTTTTCTCCCTGCTTGACGTGCCCTGGGAAGTGAAAAGAGTTCTTGCTTTTCCTCAAATGTTTAGTTTGATCCATGTAGTTTTAGAACGCCATTATAAAGCAAAACACCAATAATATCATCCATGTGGTGCAATTTAGCACAGTGACGTTAATTTTGATTTCACCTCAAACTTTCTTTAGTCCCTGCTGGGTACCTATTATGATTCATATTTGTTTTTCCTTGCTTAGGTATGCTTATAGAAATTAAATGAGTTCTTGCTTTTCCCAAATTTTTAGGTTTGATTCCGGTAGCTCTATAAAGCTATTATCAAGCAAACTAGAAAACATGTTTCTCCCAAGTATGTTGCGATTTTACTCCGGCAGGCGTACTATCATCTGTGCCAATTCCAAACGTATCAATTAATGTAGCTGCGCGTGCTTAACCGTACAAACATTTGTAAGAGCCACGACAAAATGTTTTACAAAATATAAGCCATAGCTCCTGTACATGTAATAGTGATCATTAGGGCAAGTTTTTGTTGCAATAAAAAATTGAAAAAATTGCATTTATTTTTAACGAAAGTTGCAAAAAGTTGCATTTATGCACACAAGCATCTTAAAAGACAATGATTTACTCAAGCGATTTATTCACATACAATGCTAAATATTTCCAGACATTTTCCGGCGAGAAATGACGATTTGTTTAAGTTGTATTATCACACAGCTAGTTGTTATGCAATTAAAAAGAATAGGACAGAACTGAAATAGTTTACAGCAAGTTTTTTTGAACCACACTTTCACATTTTGCGCAAAAATTGATAAAAGTTGCAGTAAAAAGTTGCGTGTAAAACAGAAAAAAGTTGCAAAATAAAATTCCTGCAAACAGCTTAAATCATCAAAATACATCAATTTTGAGTATTTAGGAAGTCGTCGGAAGCTGTAAAAAAAAGTTGCAAAAGTTGCAAAAACTTGCCCTAGTGATCATGTTGGTTTATTAATGAAGACTGGAAGTATTCAAAAAGAAAGAACGATGACACAAACTATCATTCGTGATTTTTAAAAGTGTGAGGGGGGAGATGAAACATAGTCAATATTGATGGCGTCGCCCAAATGGTGGTCGTTTTGATTCATAAAGAAATGAGCTGTTTGGTGGTAGGCACGTTCGACGATTTGGTGGGCACGCTTTCGTATTAATATTTGTGACATTAAGATTTTTGCCTACGCTGTTTGCTTTAATTCGACCTTAGCATGAAAAGGGATCATGCCTTTTCTTTAAGTCATACAACCTATTGCAATGGGCGCCTATTAAGCTCTTTTCAAATAAAAACATTCCCTCTTATTCCAGTGTTACTGATTGATGCTATTATTGTTTAATTTTGATCTTTTCTTCAATTTGGGACATATTACATTTAACTTTTGCCCCTAATCCGGACCTCCCTACTTTTAAATAAAGATTAGTGTTTTGTACCAATAGGCCTATTGCAATTACAAATATCAGTAATGGGCTTTACCATTTCTGTTTGCTATCAAAATGATAGTAGATAATTTTGCTGCCTGCTGCTGTTTTCACTAAATAGTAGCAAGCGTTGCGATGTCATTTAACATTATGAACTCACAATGCGTTTTGAGCCATTATTATTAGGATTGCTGCTTACCACTTTTTCGTCACTGCAGGCGAATTAATATGAACTAACGTCTCTGACTGCGTGCATGTTCCTTGGCTCTGGCATAAACGCTGCCATGCAAAGAGCAAACTAACTCGAAATGAAGCACTCACAGTTAAGTTATAGCAGTAGCGGGAGCTCCCATCCATAATGTCGAGGTTAAGAACATCAAATTAGCTGGCTGCTGCGCCAGCCTCGCCCGATTGCAAAGGAAATTGCTTCAACATTTAGATCATATGTAGCTCGACACCTATATTTTGTTGCAAACCATTAGAAAGGACCATTTTTACCCCATCTTTTTTTGGGGTGATCACCAAGTGTTTTGCTTGGAGTAGGCTACATATTAAAATTTGTAGACTTCATTTTTCGATGAGTCTTTTGAATAATTTGATTGATAATGCCAAAGATCCATGCCATCGAGAAAGAATAGACAAAATGTACCAAAAGTCTTAGTTTTTCTAAAAATTGTACTTTTGTGAACTGCAGGCACTAAAATTTAGGTGTTTTTAACTGGTAGACTACATTTCATAAGCATTTGGAGACTCCAGTTTTTGATGGATCTTATTGAAAACGTCGACAGATAATGCAAAAGAACCACGCTTGTGAGGAAAAGTAGTCAAAATGTACCAAATAACAAACTTTGTTTAACAATTCCACGTTTGTTATGTCAAGTAGGATAATTGTACAACCAAAAATGAAACGTCATGTATGGCAACCAAGTTTTGATCAGCCATTATAAACTAATCCTTAGCATTTAGTAATTGGAGTCACGTATTGCTGGAAAGGAAATTTCCTAAGGTTTCAAAGGATAGTAGTTATTATCACCGCACTAGAACGTTTTTGCATTAAAATTACTTTTTATTTCGGAGCTCACCAGTTTTGGGAGTGGTAGAAAGTTACACCACGGGTGTTAAAGTTTAGTTTTTTCAGTATAAAAACTGATTTAACTGTACATATTATACACTATCGGAATCACTCTGAAATAACATTTAGTTTGTTAAAAAAAGTTTGAAAATCAGAATAATGAGGTCACAAATCAGTTTTTAAATAAACTGATTTTGCAAAAAGGGTGAAATTTTTGAAAACATCTTGATATTATGATCTTCCGTAGCGAAGATTTGTGTTAATCATACGAGACATATTATGACGTCATAGAATCGGTTTTAAGCGTGCAAGGAAAAAAAAGAAGAAAAATGCTTAGATGGCTTGAAGTGCTTAAACAGAGAATTCCTCGTAGCGTTGTCAAATAAGCAATAGTAAAATTGTTTTTATCAAAAGCGCCTTATTAATATTTTCTGAAAAAACGTTTAATCGCGTTGCTCCTATCAGTACTTTTTGAGAAAGAACAAAAAACAGATTGTGCAATGAATCGTTGATTGTAAAGTCATTTTAGTCCCCAAACAAATGAAAGTTTTTGTAATGTGGTAAGTCGGAAGCTGGTTTTCGTTTGAGCGAAAAGCAGTTGTCCTCTGTTAAGTAATGAAATTAAAAAAATATTTTTGGTTATGACGTCATCCTGACGTCACCAACACTCCTATGACACTCACCATGAGGTGGTGATTAATCGTGGCAAGTTTGATGCTTGTAGCTCTAACAGTTTCAGAGGAGTTTAAACACATAGACACGCATCAGAATTGCACTTTATATATTAGACTAACAAAACATCAACATGGCTCTGATCACGCTCGCACATCATACTGATGGAAACTAGTCCAAAAGTTATTTTGAGTAATGGCGATATCTCTTGTGTAATCTCCGTTTGATGTTTTTGTTTTGTGACAGTTTCCGGAGAATCTGGATTTTTGGACGCTCTGAAGATCAGTCCTGGAAGATATCCTTTTTTTTTGTAAACTAAAATATTTTTGCGTAACTTAAGACTGGTTTTGAAAGGTGCTGTTCAGTGGTTGCCTGGAGTATTATATTTTATGAAAAGAGCGCCAGCTACGGTTCGTGTTGATTGGCCGAAAAAAGTCTAAAGTATTTCTCTCTGCACTTGCAAAATGACTTACTTTGTAACTACTCTACGTACCTACGTTGTTGTGTTTTGTGGAGCGATTACCTACTACTGGCGGTAGGCCTATCTTACCCTCGTTTTTTTGTTATGCCTAATGCACCTCAGGGTAATTGCATTGTTTTATTACAATTATTCCAGAAGTTTGACGATGTCACTTATCTTTATTTTTATGCTGTGCAACTTATTAAATACTATCTTGGGCTACATACAATTGCCTCAGTAGCATCAAGGAGCGTTCCAAAATGAATTTAAGTTCACGACCAATCAACGAAAGTGCTTTCGCTTTAGAATATCTTGTTTCTCAGATTTCAAGACACCCACTACGTGGAATTTTGTAGAATACAGAAAAAAGACTGATAAATTTAGATTATTATCTTTTAATCATTGGTAATCTATCATGATTTGGAAAATCAACATTAGATTGATTGTTTTTCTTGACTTCACTGTACTGCTATCGAAATCGTAATATGCTTCTTCAGTGTGTGGTCAATCGTCGGTTTATCAGGATTTCATTCCTACTTAATATGCAGAAGTTTAACAACGAACGAAGACGTAAGAATATTTCCGTTTGACAGCTAACTACTAGTATTCATTTTGTCAAAATCTGAATTTGACTTTATAAAATTCAAAATTTTTTTCGATTCAACAATCTTGAAACTTGAAACGCCTTTCAGCAATCATGTCTTCCTAAGTAGATCGCCTGAAAACTGTTAGCTAGCACAATCTATTCTACGTAAATTGATCAGGCCTTATTAGTGATTTTGCATCTCTATTAGGGCTTACCGACGTGACTTTTGGTCTATGTGTGTGTTTTCAATTAAGAGCCCCTAGCTATAGGTATTGTTATTTTGTGCTGCTGTGTATCACGTCATTATTTTGCACACAATTTCGTTGTGATTTAGGCTTAGCATTTTTATTATTGTGAGATCCAACAAGGTCGAAACCGGTCGCGGGTTATTGACAGGTTGTAATGAATTGCTGTACTGCACAGTATGATATTGGTGATTGTTTTTGAGCAACTTTTCCATTTACCTACCGGTAACAAAACGTTTTATCTGACTTTGAGGTAATGAAACGTAAAGGCGGTTATGCTTTCGCTCAAGCAAACTTTTCCAAAATTTTTGTGTAAAAAGAATACATAAAATATTTTCGATTTTGTTGATTTTGTCTTGCCTTAATAATTACAGTTACGGAAAAATCTTAAAAATGGTGCAGAACACCTACATTCACTGCGAGATTGTCATGATTTCTGGAACACTACTTCTCATTTTACCGCTTTATTGTCCCAAAGCTAAAAATGAAATTGTTTTTGGATTTCAGCAAACGTGTTATTTCATAATCTTCACAATAGAATTGATTTTCAGTCAAAGTTAGGTGCTAGGCCTGCTAAATACTGCACTGTAGTGATTGTCATCGACTATTTCTCTAGTTACTCATGGCTGTAGAATCTGCTGAAATCTCTAAAGAGGTTAGATTGCAACAAAACCATTATGATGAAATTTTTGCTGTTATTTGGTTGATACTGTTGTTGTTACCCGACCCCTTCCGAGGGATGGGGGCATGGCGGAAGACCATGTAGCCCCAGAAGCCAGGCAACTCCCTAGGGGCCGGACCAGAGGTCATAGAGAGACAGAGAGTCACCAAAGAGTGAGTGGCGCAAAGAGTCTGTAGCTGGGCAGTGCAGAATGATAGCAGAGGTGTCCTGGGACGAGTGTTTGCAGGCACTGTACAAAGGATTCTCGATTCTGCCAATCCTAATGAAATAAGAGCTTAACAGAAGGCTGTGTCTGTTGCAGTGAAGTCGAGAGAGAACACAGTGAGCATGACGATGAAGCACAAGTTTTTAGGTGGAAATCGAGGGAACCTGTGTGTCAAAGAATTTTGATGAGACAGTATGCCTTCAGTCTGAAAAAAGAAAAGAGGAGAGAGACTACAAGGGATTGCAGAGGGCACGAGTAGCACTTCCCGTCTGGCTAGCTCATCAGCTGCATTGTTCCACAGGAGATACGAGTGTCCGGGGACCCATTGTAGCCAGACAGAACAGAAGAGAGAAGACAGCTTCTACCATAGAGAATGAGGTAAAAGGAAAGATGGAGGAGAGGACAGAGCAAGAGTCAGATAGGAGGAGAAGAGATGAGAAGTGGCAGACTTGTTGGTTGGTGTTGGCTAGACCAGCAAAGAGCTTGCAAAATGGTGCAGGCTTCAGAGGAAAAACTTGAGCATACTGGGCCTGCTAAAAAGAAAAAAGTGGCCTCACTGCCACTGAGAGAGCAGTTGGCAAGTACGCCAGAGCTGCCTTTGCCAAAAGAAAAGGAACAGAACCGTGTGTCCAAAATACCGGATTGTAAGGTGGGTGAGAGCTGCACCTAGGCAAGTGAGAGAAGGATCAGAGCGAGAGCATGAAGAGGAAAGAATGGACTCCATAGTGAAAGAAGGCTGGTTCCAAGGAGGAGTGGTAGGGTAAGCAAGGAGAGCCAAACCATGGAAGTGTGCCTATCAGAAAGAAAGATTGAGTCCAACGAGCAAAGCAAGGAGGAAGGCCAGTGGAAATGAGTTTGTGGAAAAGGGCAAGGTGCCAGACAGAGTCAAAAGCTTTCGAGAAATCAATCGTAGAGAGTATCGTTGGAGAGCCCAGCCTGGGTGTGCTAACCCATCCAAAATGGACTGAGAAAGGAACAGAAGTTGATCTAGAGTAGACCGTCCAGGGTGGAAACCGGCCTTGCTGGGAGAGAGAATGGAATTAGATTCTAGAAAGAAGAGTAAACGAGATAGTATGATGCATTCAAAAAGCTTTGATATGCAGGAGGTGAGAGAGATAAGCCAGAAGGAAGCAGGAGAGTCGAGAGACTTTCCCATCTTATGGATGGGAATAATGGAAATGTCTTGCAGATGGAAGAAAAGGAATGCAAAGACCAGAAAAGATTGAAAATGTAAAGAAGAAAATCCATGTCAGAACAAGGAAGGTGGTTTAGCATGGGATTGGCAACTTTGTTTGGGCCAGTGGCAGTGGACAAAGAGAGGTTAGAGGCAATTGCAAGAAATTCAGCAGGGTGGAAGGGGGAGCAAAAGGACGAGTGAGACTCTTCAGGGCACGTGGCTTGGTGGAGCTGGGAAAGGTAGCCGCTGGCTCTGCTACACAGGTCCTTTGGCTGGGAGACAGAAAAGTGGGATCTCAGGTAATTAGCAAAGACCAAAGCTGACTCCCTGGGAGAGGAACGGTTGGGGAAGTTAGGAGAGGAGGAAGAAGAGCCAGCAACAGAACGAAGGAGAGAGTATACAGATTTAGGGTTTTATTTGGGTGAGAGAGAAGAGCAAGTCGTCTGCCATGCCTCAGCCGTGGCCTTGGCAATGACAGATGAAGCATGTGGAGAAGTGGAGATGTAAGCCTGGTAATCTTCATCACTTTTGTGAGTGGCAGCAAAAGCCTTGCGTCTTTCACTAACCGCGATTTCCACTTCAGCGAACTACCAGGCTTTAGGATGGCGTTTGATGCGGCCAAAAGGAATGGAAGATTTGGCCACATTCAGTGTTCCCTCTAAGATTTTAGTAAGTGCGTAACCGCCGGCACAAGTGCGAAATTGCTAGGAAACGTACGAAAACCGCCGGACAAGTTTGCAGGGAAAGGAAAGTCAAAACTGTGACAATGCGCTTCGGTGACGTAATAATTAGCGTGACTATGTCAGCCCCAAAATGTTCACAAACAGGTAGCCTATCGGTTGTTATAAGACGGCGGCGAAATACCTGGCTATTTTTTTTCAGTAAGTTAATTGCGGTTAAATTTGGTCTCAAACTTTACAGCCTTTGCAACAATGATTTGTAAACACTTAGGAACGACAGGTTAAAAATGTGCGTAAATAAAATTAATCCTTTGCCGACGCCCGACATGAGCAAAAGAAATAGAACTTTTATGAAGTAATGTGATGTTAGGTAGATTATTACTACTATGACAAAATAAAAATTACTTGCGAACTTTAACTGTTGCTTGATTACGGTAAATAATAAGACAACTTACATTGCTCTATCCATCGTAAACAATTAAACAACAGGTTTTGCAATTGCAAGCAAATTTTCAATCTCAGTTCGGAAAGTATTTGAAGGGAATTTAAAACTAAATTGGTTAGAAGTTGTATTCTTTTATATTTTTAGTGTTTATAAATGGCTAGTAAAAGAAGGTTGTTTATTTGTAACGTACAAATACTGAACCAATCCCTCAAAAATGGTGTTTTTGTGCTTAACTGAAAGCGAGAACTATGTGCTTTTTTTATTTTAACAAGCACGATTGAAGTTAGCTTTGAAACGTAAAGAAAACATAAAGATTTTAAGCAAGCTCAGTTTCAAACTTCCCTCGAAAAATGATGTCTTGTGTTAAAACTGAAGTTTGAGAGCTGCTTGCTGTTACTGCTCTTTAGCTACGATTGAAATCGGCTGGGAAACAGTAAACAAAAAAATTGATTTTACTTCAGGTTAATTGCTGGAGAGATAATTTGTTATAGAAAAAAGTGAGGCAATGGCGTGCGCGAAATTTAAGTCGCCGTCATTCGCTGTTGCGTCACAGCCGCGCCATGTTTGCGCGAGACGTTGTACTGCTTTAAAAAAGCATCTGTCCTCACTTGGATTTCTTTTCACTGTCTCCCATGCATTTAACAGTTGGTTAAGATTTTGCGAACAAAATTTCAAAAATTTTAACACAGTGAAAAAGTTACCAAAAACCGCCGGACTTTTTTTACGCACTGTAGAATTTTAACTGCGAATCCGCCGGACATAATTTCGCAAATTCGCACTTTTTTTGCGATTAAAGGGAACACTGGCCACATTTAGTGTCAGAGAAGTAAAGAGAGCAGCAGCAGAGGAAAAAGACGGGTATGCCTCTGCAGAAGGACAGTAAAAGTCAAAATGAAAGTCAAAGTCATCCCAGCAAGCTTTCTGAAAATTGAAGGAAGAGGGGCATTTGTTGGGGCAAAAGACTGGAGAAAGAGGGACAGTTAGTAGAATCAGTAAGTGATCAGAACCAAGGTCCTGAAGCAACTCCCATGAGCAAGATAGGGCGAGAGAAAAGGGAGCAGGGGAGGAGCAACTGCCAGAGAAGCGATGGAGAAGAGTAGGTATGTCAGGGTCATTGAGGAGGAGGAGGTCAAAAGAGATGACCCAATCAAATACTTTCTTCCCATGGGGATTGGAAGTACCTTTTGATTCCCAGAGGGGGTGATGGCAATAAAGTCCCCCAAAATGAAAAGATTTTTAGAGGAGGGAAAGATGGAGGCAGAAAAAGAGTCAGTTTTGCTATTTGTCAGCTTGACCCCTACATAATCAGAGTAGGGGTCAAGCAAAGAAAGAGAAGGTAGAAAGTTCAGAGAAGGATAAGCCCTGCCTGACGAAAATGATGGCACTGCTGCTAGCGTGCGTGGCATCAGGAGAGAGAATGCGAGATCGGGAGTGGATGCAATCAGATCGCAGAGCATAGAATCCACGGATACCGAAAGAGGAAGATGAATTAAGGTTAGGTTCATGGATACAAATAACGTCAACGGGATGAGACAAAAGAAAGTGTAGAAGTTCAGTGCCCCTGGCTCAGAGACCTCCAGCATTCCATTGAAGAACCCTGAGGGAGTCAGGTGGTGAAGAAGAAGCAGGAGGTGGAGAAGAACAGCCAGGAGCATGAGGCAGAGGTGGGGGTGGCGAGAGGGAAGATACAAAGTGAGTGGAGGGTGATAAGAGGTTTGAAGGCGATGGTGGATGGAAGTGCTGCATTAGCAGAGGGGGGCCAGATTGCACAGTGGAGGTATACAAGTCGGAGGGGTCCGAGGAGGAAGTCACAGTGTTATCTCCAGAAGAAGCAGGGACACAGCAGGGGGCGGGGAAGCTCCAGGAGTGAAAGATGCAAAGAGTTCTGAATTGAGTAGTGAGCACTTTAAATGGACCCATTTCCTGCGGATGCAGCATTGCACTGACCTACCCCGCCAGGCCACATTTCTAGCGCACACTGAACAGGGAAAGATGGGGCCAGGGTTGGGATGAACGTCTGCTCATCAGGAGAAGGAGAAGAATGAGGAGACAAAGACGGGCAGGAGAATGGAGAAGACTGGCGACCGATTATAAAGAAGCTGCATGCTGCTCTCCTGCGGCCGTTCAGGGGGCAGCACGGCAAAAAAATGGTTTGTGCAAGGGGAGTGACCGTGGTAACTGGGGCCCCAGAAGGGCCAACAGCCATTTCGACCCGACCCAAACGGTGTGGGGAATTGCACCACCACGTTTAGGCGGCTGTTGATTGGTGCAGAGGGCTTATACTTGTAGACACGAACTAAATGAACTTCCAGTTTTTCATTAAGTTAGTTATTAAACTAGATGTAAAATGAACGTTGCATTCCCAACATGTGTAAAAGGCGAACTTTTTTATCCAACAATAGTTGACCGCCTTGTAGATAGTTCGGTGCCAGTCTCCTTTTTTTTATTCTCTTGTGGTTCGAAATTGGTCGTCTCTTGCCCGATGAAGCGTGTTCATTAAGGTTCTAATTTACGATTGTGACAAGAGTTAACGCTTTTAGCGTTGACGTTAAAATATGATTTTGTGGCCTAATGTGATTTTTTTCAATTCTTAGTAAGAAAAATAAAGCCGTAATGCAGGTAAAAATTTTGTTAAAACGTTGCGCCTTTACACTAAAAGCATCATCAATTAAATAAATACTTGTGTATAAGTCGAATTTTTGGAAAGCAATTTTAAGGTAATATTTTTTGAGTCGACTTATACTGTACATAGGTAATGTTAATAGAGATATTGCTGAAGAGTAGTATGCAATGTGAATGTGAAAATAAAACTCCATTATTATACATCTTATATACAGTATATTTACCGGCCTTGACAAACGCTAATATTATGATTAGTGATGGGCCGATGCCAAATTTTATAACGATTCCGGTACGAGTCCCGATTCCGATACAGGCAATGAATTCATGATAATTTTCAGACCTTGAAGCTGGTTTAAGAAACAGATACTTTTTGTACAAAGTACTTTTATTAATTATGCATTCAGAAGGAACATTAATGGTTTTGTTACAGCAAAAAAGAAATTAGGTTTTTTATATAATGAAATGAAAAGAGTGAATGTTTAGAAAAAAAAATTGAAGTAAATTCCTTGAAGGTATTTATTCATATTCAAGTCTCAATATTCTTAGATTGTAATTTAAGTTGCAAATATACGAATTGCAAAGAATCGTTTCCAGAATCGGAAATTCGATTAAAATTCTCCGATACCGATACCAGAAAAAGTTCCGATATTTTCGATTCCCGATTTCGAGTCTCATCACTAATTATGATGCTTCACCTTAAAAAATGCTGACATCTTGTCGCTACTTCACAAAATTATCCAATATCAGTGTAAGTTATTTTAGGGTATGTAGAATTATTTTAAAATTCATATATTGCATTAAGGCCTACTGCATTAAAGAGAAACTATTTAGTAACAAGTTTAGGCAATAGCTTGTGCAATTCATGCTTTTACGGTATGTTGCAGTAGGCATACAACGTAGGCCCTCCTGACAACACCACACTGGTCTAAAAATGGTGACTGTGCATGGAATCTACAGTCGACTTTTACACAGGTGATACCTAAAGTGACGTAATTTTTGGTCTTGAAATGCACATCGACTTATACATAAAATGACTTATACACAAGTAGATACGGTAGTTGCTCAAAGCTAGGCTTAGATAGATATTGTATTGAAAGCTACATGCTGCACAGCATAAAAGTTGGTAAGGTGATGTGAGTTATGACATCACAAAGCATTGATACGAAACAACTTTCATTGACACATTTTGCGATGGTGAGACCTCAGTTCTGAAGCATACTGAAGATATATTCCTTCTATAACTATTACGTATCAAACAAATAAATTGGTTGCGATGCTCCTACCTAGGTTCATCTGTGGTTGAAATTTTGATAAGGTGAGATTTCTTTGATTCGTAGTTTTCCACTGCTGTTGTGACCAAGTATTTTAAGAAAATCCAAATTAATCTTGTGGTTTGGATTAAGCACAAGATGCTTTGCGACATCTCATTCTTGGGTTTTTCGTTGGGCACATGGTATTGAATCCGTGTGTAGAGATTACGGCGAGTTGGAGCAGTTTTGATTTTCAATGCAGTATCTACTTAGCCTTGCCTTTAGTTACTATTTATTTAACTAATAATGCCAAACGTTTTAATAAAATGTTTACCAGCATTGTGGCTTTATTCTTAATAAGACTTTCATAAATCCCATTTTTATGCGTTCTATTTTCTCAGTTTTTACAAATTACGGTCAAGGCAAAATATTGAAGTTTATCGAAATCCTTAACACTTTCGTCAGTTTATTTATCAGTGTACTGCAATCTATAATCAAAATTTTAATGTTTTTGTGTTCCCTTATCGTCGCGTTTTAAGCTTTTATATTTTTTGGTAAAGTCGTGTGCTACTAGTCATTACATAGGTACTTCTTTTTGTATCTCCTAGGAAAATGGTAAGCTTTGGTGGAAGTGTTCATTAAGAGTAGAAATGTAGATTTTGTGTTTGTAATTCCTGTTAAACAACAAATATTTGATGTATTTTTAAGGTAATTTGGTTAGCTTATAAATAGCCTTATATTGGTTACAAATAGGTTGTAGTCTATCGAACGAACCCGTATTGACTGATAAGAATACTGACAGATTCCCTTTGTTTGTGTTATTCTCTTTGCATCCACCTTCAGTGTCACGTTAGCAATGATGTTACTAACCTAAAATTTTACTAGTGATAGTACAGCCAAAGTTCAAATAGAGATGATAAATAACTGATGATGTATCGCATGGATACGAACGAGCGAATTGTATTCGTCACCACTTTCAACTAAAACAATGAGAAACTGCAAAATCAAATTTTTTTACTGTCATCGATAAGACTCAAAATTAACGCTTGCCAAAATTGTTAAAAACAGGAATTTTTGACGTTAATGTTGCCGTACCGTGAACCAGATTTCCTGTGATCACACCTTGAACCTTTTGTTCATGGACGTGTGTAAGACGTTCAAGAGAAGGAATAGAAAGGCAATTATTAATTTTCGGGTTAGCTGTAGTCAAGTTCGAGCCTGTGTCAAATACTAAGTGCACTGGTACTGAGATTCCATAATGCGAACTTGGTGCTATTATCTTTCGAAAGATGTTGACAAACCTGTTTAAATCTTCATATATTTAGTTAGTGCTGATTTTAGCCCGTTGTCTTTTAAGACAATTGATAATTTGTTCTGGCTATCTAGAAGCACAATGAGGCAACAGATAGTCTCCTACCACTATTTTGCCAGAAGGGGCTAGTTGTATTTAGAAGTTGATCTTATGGTCGGCAACCAATTCAGCTATGTTGTTTTACGATATGCTGGCGGCTAGGTCCTAGCCACTTGAAAAATGTAATCGCTTTAATTCGAACAAACGAATTTTTAGATCAAAGGGAGCTATTCAAAAAAACATGATGATACTGAAAATCCATTCGATCACGGAAATTGCTTTCTTAATTTTTGTTGCACCCTTTGTGCTCCACTTCCCCCATCAGCAATTGATAGAAGAGGGTATGCGACTCAACAGCAAATCAGTGAGTACGAAGCCGCCCAAGCTCGTGCAGCCCGTTACACTGGAGCATCGAAATATGGAGGATCAAATCAGGTAGAAAAACGCAGCGCATGAAATCAGAGACACTACTAGCTGAGATGCATGAGGTGGATGCATGCACAACAGAAAAAGTCGATTTTATATTTTTTTTCCGCGGTTTCGCAGGCTGCGACGTGCTGATTTAGAGTATGCCTACCACTGCACTTTCATTTTTTAACTAGAATTTTTACTGGAGCAACACAGCTTTTTTAATTGTGGATGTCCTTTTGAATAGATATCAATGGTGCTTTTATGGAGTTACAAACTCCAGACGTTTTTTTCCTAAGTTCGTAGCGATTGCCACTTAGCCATCATGCTTAGTGGCTTGTATGTAATTCTGTGGTTAGGGCGGAAGATGGAGGATTTAAGGGTAGAACGTCGACGAATGCAACTTTCTTCACGATGAAAGCCTAAACTTAGTTGCTGCAATACTTGTCTTCTTTATTTTTTCTTCCATCTGGTCCAAAAACCTTCACTTGTCGAGACCGATCCTAAGTTGGCCTTTGTGCTAGTGATCTGATTACTTGTACTGGCTTGGCGCAGAACTTTTTATCATAAACTGTGACCAAGTGCTTAGAAGTATTGCCGTAAAAGTACTTATCAACGACTTAGCACGTCATGGTCTCGCTTGTTGATTGCCTATGAATTTTTCTTTCAGCCAGCTGGAGTCAAGCCTTACCCCGTCATGGACATGGAAAGCTACGACACGTCACATGCAAAATATCCTAGGCAACAAACTGCTCCTGATGGCACAGTCTATTCATCTAGCAAACCTTCCACTGCTAACAATGGTGAGAAATGATGCAGATTTCCGATAATAATACAAATCGCCTGGTTACTGGTACGACTGCTTTTACTATTATAGGCAATAAGGCTACGTTGCGCTGCAAAACGAAAGCAGCGAAGCTGAGCGTTTTAGTTGGTTTTATTGGGATTTTATCAGTCGTATGTTAGGTAATAATAAAACAAACTAAAATACATAATCGGGTTTGTTTATTGATTGTGCAAACTGGTTTACATGGCGCACTAATACCGGTAGCGCTTGAAATACAGTTTCTGCTCAAATTAACCAAAAAGAATCATTTTTTAATTCAATGCAGGACACAGCTCGCAATCTTGTAGTTAAAATCACGTGATTTTTGCGTCCTTTTACAGTTCTGCCATATTTATTGGTTACTCGAAATACTCTTAAGTTGATTACATTTTTTAGGTAATTTAGTTGTGTGTGACGTCAAAGAACCGTCGGTTGTCATCAGTACGCAGGCATCCGGCGGCGAAACTGGAGAAGGAAAAAGACGCAATGTCGTCGAATTTCATCAATCACAGCGTTACAGTATACCTGCAGGAGACGGTAAAGATGTCGGTGATGCACCAACCCATACAGCCAACTTCACACAAGGGGATATTGGTTCTGATGATCCTGGAAGCGCTTCAATATATTCAACTGATTCAAGCGCGTTATTATTAGATAAACAATCAAGTCGCAATGGGCTTGGTCAATTGGTTGCCCTGAAAAGCGAAAAAACATCAAAACGAGCAAAAGTCAGTGCAGTTTAGCACCTACTACCGCGTGCGAATATTTTTCAATATTACAGAAAACGTCTTTGCTCAGCTGCGACCAAATTTGATGTAGTACGCTGTTCAATCTTTCACAGAAGTCCGTCAATGTTAACGCTGACAGCAGAAAAGTTTTTAAATAATTCTATTAAACACCTGAAACAGCTTTAGTTGAAAAATATCTTGATTTAAAAACATCTTCTAGTAGTATATCCGGTTGTAAAATCTGCCTCAAGAGCAAATTTGATTCCTAATGTTTTTAGTTAAGCTTATACCTTTTTCAGAAAGTATCTGCTTTGTAACATTTCAGAGCATTGTTGAAATAAATTGCTTTGTAAAAAAATGATGTGGGAAAGGTACTATTGATTTCGTTGCATCAGTTTTCTTAATAATTTTAGTGTTGTAAATGTGTAATTTACTTAATGTTACTCTAAAAAGATTTAGTTTTAAATCATGTTGCTGTTGAATCTCTCGCTGCGCAAGACGGCCTCTTCAAACGCGGATCCACGTTTCATTAGACTAGCCAATTAAAAAAGTCCGTGAGCTAAACTCATGTCGAAATTGTTCCGTCCAGCACGACATTACATTCTAGATATTTGCGATCGCACCTGGTCCAGCTTTCATAAGAATCTTCATAGCCCGCTATAGTCTATTTATGGAAATTTAAGAAGACTAGAACGTTTTATTCATTCATTCTCTGCGTTGTTGTTGGAAGACTAAAATAGTTTAAAAACAGAAGATAAATCGCATTTTCCTGTTCCATTGTCGGCGATAATGCTTTTATTCGACAGCGCAAGACCCATTTATCATCATTTGCATTTAAAGGTCTGGCCATCATCCCGAGTCATCAGGGCGACCAGTTGTTTGCAGCCGCGCCACCACTTACCTCTACCCTGTGCATCTTCAACTTTCAAAAATTGTCTTTTTATGTCATCCATTATCTCCCCAAGTATTTTTGATCTTCCTGTTTTCACATTTTCCTCAACCATCTTTTCACCACACTGCAGCAAATTCAGCTGCGCAAGCGATCCCGAAAAATTATATACTGTGTCCAGTTATACTATAGATTAAAATCTGCTGGATTGATTTAATTTGTTTTTGCACTGGAAGCCATCAATTAATTATTGTGCTGAGGGATTGTTCGTGCAGTTTTTATTACCCCCCCTTCCGAACAACATCGTCTGTAAGTTCATATTTATATGCAATATTAATTTAATTTGTACTCGTAAATGCATTTGTTAGTCAACCAGGGCTGCGACCTCGAAAATTAAAAAAAATACTTCAACTCTGCGGACCTCGCCAATTCAGTGACATAAATGAAAAAACGATCGCCACTAATTAGGAGCAAAATCCATGTAAAGACTTTAAAAAATGAACTAGATTTGGGAATAAACTTGACTAAGGATTGTCTTACTCGTTCTTTATATATTTGACACCGGGGTCCTTAACTTGGATTTGTGAACTCGAACTTGATGAAAATCGATATACTGTAGTTCGCAGCCCTGGTGTAAACCCCTGCTTAAAAGGAACTAAGTGCGTCAATAAATAGTAATAAAAACCCTAATCAGAAAAGTGCCGAAGCAAATGATGTATTCTTCAAAAGTGATGCAAAGGATCCGAGGGGTACTGTAATGCATCCTTGCCGATGCTACCATTATTTATATGTATTTTTGTAAGTCTAGTTATTGCTACGAGATTTGCAAGATGTAACATGAAGTTTTTGTATTGCTTCATGAGCATGTACACAATAGTGGAATCTTTTTGCTTACCAGGGAGAAGTGCGCTAACTAACATAAACCCACCTCATTTATAATATGATTACCATATACCCGCAGCCTCCTAATTTCCGGTAATTGGTAGGCTGTGGGTTTGAGTCCTCTCGGAAATCGTTTTTAGCCTTTCACATCATTCCATGGAAAGTATTAGTGACCCCATTAAGTGTAAATATTTTTATGACGTTACTGTTTAAAGCTTGTTGGCATTGCATTGTAACTAGCTACGCTGTAGTCTGCATTGGTTTCGTCGGGATCGTAACCAAGTGTACAGTTGTTTTGTTTGTTAATGTGGCTAGCAGATGAGCTTGAAAGTTGCTATTAAGTTTCTGTATCTCGTCCTTGCTGCATGAAATACAAAAACAGTGGATTCTAAAATAATTGAATTCTAGAGTGTATTCCCCAAGCTACAAGACATATGTGAGTGGGTTCGAAAAAAAACAGTATCATACTGTCGCAGCAACAATAGTCTATCACAAACAATGCTGAAAGAAATTAAACGATGACCTGGAAAAAGTCTTAAAATACCGCTCCTGGATATGATAGTGTGAAAATTGGCTACTTAAACTAATAGGAATGTTTCATGCAGTCGATGCTAGACTTTGAAGTTATCCTATTAGTAGCAATTTCTTTTGCCTCTAGCTTGTATGTGCTTCTATGTTGCTTTCTTTTTATAGCCTTTCGATTGAAAGTTTTGCGACACCACAGTGCCTAGTTGTTTTGCGATGTTGTAATGATGTAATAAATTTTTAATCTTTTTATTTTGGTGAGAGATATTTAAAAAATGCAAACACAATAGCGATTTTTTTGTTTATTGGCAAAAAGCGAATTCCTGAGTGCCTATTTTTAAACGGTTTGCTACTTTCTCTACATTTAGCCATTAAGTAGTGCAGTTTGCAATTGATTCCTCATAGAATATGTAGAGTTAACCGTTGCTTTTTTTCATCAAAAACTGACTATCCCGGTAAAAGGCATTTACTGTAGCAAATCACTGAGTTCGTGGAAATTCCGAATGGAGAAGTACAAATCTATTACGAAAAGAGATTTCACAATAAAACGTGGTGTCCTACGGCTTTGCACCCAATCTTATTTCGGTTGTGCCGACTGCTCCAACATGTACGGGTGACTGCTGATTTACAGGCTCTAAGGTCATCCCAACCTTAAACAAATACAGATCGTGCTTTAACAGTATGCCACTTCTTAATAATCCTCATTCGACGTGCCTTGACTTAAATTCTTTGGCGCATTGCAGATACAGTCATAACTTTTTGGATGATTAGAGATCTAAATGGAGCGGAACTGCGCAACTCCCCTACACTTTCAGACATGACAGGCGCAACACTATGGGGATTGTAAAAGGCACTTTTGTTTCGAATCAAAGGTGAAGATTATTCGTAAGAAACTGTTTTGCCATTTTTTTAAGAAAGTTGAGCTGAAAACATTCCGAGGTGTTTTTAGTCCATTCCTGCTTTTACGTCCAACTCAGCATGGGAGGCTTGGTGTGCTTTAAATCGCCTTCGAACTGCATTTACTTTTAACTACAGTGCATACCTTCATCCTGAGACTGGGTGCACCTAATTACTCTTATGTGCCACCTCAAGCACAATACGAGACACGGAATGCATCACAGTTGCACAAATATGAATTGCTAGCTCCACGTGATTACCATCGATAGAGAGCGTCTTCTAAGCAAAACAGCAAAGCAATGTTAGTATGGCAAGATGGGCAGGGTCGTAACTAAGGTACAGGTAGTTGAAACGCATTGTCATCACTAGGTCTCATGTCGAGTGCAAAACACTTAAGGTGGCCCGTTGTCTGAAAAAATCTGGACAAGTACCAACGTTACGTGAACTGACGAATTCTTCGTCGTTTGAGCTTTTTCATACTGAGCATTATGCAGGAAGATTTATACAAACTGCGTGTGCGCTCAGGCTCGGTTTACGCATCTTAAGTTAGACTGGGCCACCACGACGGGTAGACTGCTTGGCCCCACCACCTGTGTGCCACATAAAGACAAAGGCGTCCTGTTTAGTGCCTTGCCCAAGGACACAACGAGCAAGCTTGCCGGCTTGTTCTCCACGATTCTCCGGCTTGTTCTCCCGATTGTGCTGAGCGCCAAGCAGAGTAGCTGTGAATACCATTTTTTAGAGACTGAACCGACGACGATGGCGTAGTGGTTAGAGCGTCCGCATCGCAGTCGGTAGACCAGGGGTTCATTCCCCTTGTCGAGTCATAGCCTACCAAAAGATTTTAAAAAATGGCATCCGCAGCTTCCCTGATTGGCGTTCGGCATTTAGGGGAGGTTGTGGAGAACAAGCCGGCAAGTTCGCTTGTTTTGTCCTTGGGCAAGGCACTTAACGGGACGCCCCACCTTTATGTGGACGACAGGTGGCCCATAAACCTCGAAAAAGGCAACTCCCAAGCGAGTGCGGACTTACCGTCCAAAGTATAGCGATACAACTCGCTTTCTCGCGAATGGAGGATAAATATGGCAAATAAAACGAAACAAAAACAAACTTTTGGTATAACTCGATTTGGAAATGAACCCCAGGTCTTCCGAATGTCAAGCGGACGCTCTAACCACTACACCATCGCGCCGGTGACTGACAAATAACATCATAGAAAGGAGAAAATTCTGCATTACAAGCGAGCAAATAGGGACAGTTTACAATTCCTTTATAACTGACACAGATCTAAACGCCTAATTGGCATTGGTGTTTTTATGTGGCTGTAATGCTAGGAGTCATATTAGTGAGTCCGCAGCTCTAATCGAAACCAATTTAACAAAATCAAAGGGGTTCGATATCATTTGTGGTTTATTTATTATGACCAAGATCAAATTGCACCTGGAAAACAAGCTATGGATGCTGCTTTCTCCTATGACCACTATCGGCTCGAACTCGGAAAACAAATTACACCAGCCACTTTCTCCAATTCGGAGAAACTACCCCAAAATCATTATAAATAACGGCCTCGAGTCCTACTGCTGCAGATCAAAGAAAGCATTGGTTACAAAGCCATGCTGCAGTGTACATCAGCTTTGACAAAGCATTAAGTACGGTACGTTTATTTTTCTTCTTTCGTTCGAGGTGTTGTTGTTTGATCATCTGCAGGGGATCAAATATCTGGGCATACATTGAGCAGCCAATCGATGGTGGTTATCATCCAATATTAAAGTCCATCTTTTGTGGCTTGATTGTAAATAGGGCATTGATTCAGTAAATGTTCAGGAGTTTGTTGTTCTGCACCACAATCACAAACTGCAGTTGTTGTCAGTCACCATCTATACTTCAGAGATCATAATTGTCCGATGCTTGTGCGAAGACGATTCAGCCGAACCTAGGCTGACCGGCTGAGTTCTTGGCCTGTTGGTAATGGTTCTACATCGGTAACGAAAGAGTGAAGACGTGAGATGTTTTTTGTCCAGTTCTGTTTCAAGATGTTGTGGATCCATGTTGGAGCATTGGTGTTTCGAGCCAGCAAGCCTTGCGTTTTCATCAAAAATGGTTTTCTTGATTTAAGGTGCCTTTTTGTCATTGGTCTATTGAAATAATTATAAAGTGTATGGCCTAGTTCTAAAGACTGACGAGCCAGTGAGAGTGTGGCAGCTTTACGGCTAAGCTCAGCATGGGGAATGCCAGAGAGAACTGGAAAATACTCAGTGGGCGTTGGTTTCAGACATCCTGTCACCATGCGCAAGGCATCATTAATAGGTCTGTCAAGCAGGTGTGTATGTGCACTACGACTTCATACTGGTGCGCAGTATTCGGCGGTGGAGTAGACAAGGGCCAGGGTGGTGATGTGTAAAGTTGTTGCACGTGCTCCCCAGCCAGTACCCGCCAATCGACGGATCAGGGCAACGCGTGATGAAAGTTTCTTGCGCAGGGTCTCCAAGTGGTGTCGATAGGTGAGGGTCCTGTCCAAGGTGATCCCGAGATAGGTAGGTGTAGGGTTGTAGGGCAGGTCATTTCCATCAACTATGATGTTAAGTTTATGCTTGGCTCCCCTATCGTTCAAATGGAAAGCTGTCGACACGGTTTCAGTTTTGTTGAGTTTTAATCTCCAATTTGTAGGTATGATGATAGTGTTGCCATCTCCAGGTTAAGAGTGTTTTCCAATGAGGACCATTCAGCGCCGAATGCACTATGGCCAAATCATCGGCATAGCCATACAGCTTAGAAGTTGTTGGTGGGAGGTCATTAATGTAAATGTTGAAAAGGTGTGGAGCCAGAACAGAACCCTGAGGAATGCCATTTTTGAGTCGTCTCAGCCTGCTTTTCCGTTCACGACCGTTGGTAAGGGTAAAACTGCGATTATAGACAAGGTCCATCATCATCATCTTAACCATGTGCTTATCGGGCAGGAATCGAAGGAGCTTGCAGGCAAGGCCCCGATGCCATACGATGTCGTAGGCTGCTGTGAAGTCGATAAACACAGCACTGGCTTTCTTTTTATCTTCAGAGCAATCCTCAAAACCTTGACTAATGCGAGTGGCCTGTTTAAGAGCTGTTCGACCTCGTCGAAAACCCGCTTGTTCGGGTGGTAAGAGAGGGTCAATTATCGGTTTGACACAAGAATGAATGAGCCTTTCAAGGATTTTATATGGAACACATAGGAGTGAGATAGAACGATAACTCCAAACGTTATCCAGGGACTTGTTGGGTTTCGGTATGGCAACCACATCAGCTCGTCTCCAGATCTTTGGTATCTTGAGGTGATGCAGGCAGGAAGATAGAAATTCACATAACCAAGATTTCAGTGCTTTGCATCCATAGAGAATAAATTTCGATCATATACGATCTGATCCCGGTGCTCTTCCTGGCCTAAGGAGGTTCAATGGTAAGGTAAGCTCATTATCAAAGAATTCCGTGGAGATGTTGTGATCTGGTGGTGCTGATATATTCCATAATTTAGACACTTCTCTAAACACGTGACGAGCCATGTCTTTATTCCCCACAGGATAAGTCCCATCATCACGAGTTGTGATGCAATGGTATTGGCAATAATGGGGCGTTCTCCAAGAGGTGGTTTGGACCTGCCAGTTTAGTTTATTTATTGTTCTCCACATCTTACGGCTCAAATTCGTAAAGTATATGTTTTGGACAGTCTCTTCCCACTGTGTACGCCTGTTATTATCAAGCCTTGTGATCAGGGAGCTAGCAATAAGATCTGATGCATTGCCAATAGAGGCTAGGTTAGTTTGGAATAGAGTTTCGCAATCTTTCTCCCAGCATGGTATACAGTATATAGCTTTCTCTTGCCACGAGGGACACACTGTTTTGCAGCATTGATGGTCATACTGCAGAAAGCTTGGTATGCTGTGTTCGCATTACGTGCATCTGGTAATGGAAGCTTCTTGGCAAGATTGTTGGTAATAGTGCCATAGCGTTTCCAATTAGCCTTGTGAAAGTTCCAGCGCTTCACCAGTTAGCTTGTTGGTGTTATGCGGTGAGAGGCTGTTATAAGGGAGGGTCGATGTTGTGACCGTGGAAACTTCCCAAGTACTCATCTATTGGGAAGTTGGCAAGATGTTTCGGTGCTCGCAAATCTAGATCTGATTAGTCTCAGATTTCCAGGGTTCGAATGAAACGTGAAGTTACTCTTAGGGTCTTGAAGAAGGGTCAGGTTGTTGTTTGCAGCCCATGCTGCTAAACACTCTCCACCAGGGCTGATGTTATTGCATCCCCAGTCAGTATGTTGACAATTGAAACCACCAGTACAGATGCAGGGAGTATCGAAAACTGGCAGTGATGTCAAGGTCATTTGTAAAGGATCGGTTTGTAGGTATCAATGATGTTATAGCTCTCTACATTAATGCATTGCCACTCTATACCTAAATCTTCTCCAGAAGAATCTGGTAGCTTCCATGATAGATTGTTTCTGACGAAAGCGGCAAGGCCATGCCTCCTGCTTATTGTGTATTCTGCCAGCTCGTAGTTATTAATAACAAGCTTTCCCACAGTTTAAAAGTAGGTTTCCGGTAAAAAGATGATAGTTACGCTATGCTGAATGCCCAGTCGCTCAACAAGGTCGAGTTTACTGGCTGTGAGCCTTTCGAAGCTTAGCTGGAGTATTCGTGAGGGCAACCCTTGCCGAATTCTCTTCTTTTTGGTCATTTTCCCAGCTGGGGTGGCCTCAGGCCCTAAAAAGGGTCGTTTATGCTTTTGCAAGTCGAGAGCAGGATCATTTCCTCTGACTTGATGAGCTTCGTTTCGCTTCTTCATTAATCAGCTTGATCTGCTGCTTCGATGAATCAGCTACTCAAAGGAGGGACCACGTAAAGGTGCTCATCTTACCCCCGGTACGTTCATTGAATTCTGATTTGTACGAACGTATAGATATAGTAATATCATTCTTAGTATTTCTAGAAGTAAGATAACCCGAATTTAACATTATAATCACTTCCTAGCGCTCCTCTCTATTTGTCTTATAGCCCATGAAACGTGTGTTGTATTTGAAATCTGCGATAAATAAACGAAATGCTTGCTTATTTTGGGGCCATTGGTTACCGGGAGACGAAAAGAGTGAAGTGAAAATTCATATCCAGACTTGCTCAAATAGGACCACTTCGGTTCGTCAGAGCGCTTGGAGGGATCGAAGATTACAATCACCAACACTGACTCCTTTCGGACCTCTAGTGACACAGACATTTCCATGCAAAACCAAACTTTTAATGGCCTCAGGATTAGATCTCTCGCATAGGCCTAGGGTTTGGGGTCCTCAATAATAATAACTTTCCTACTAACACACAACACCTAACCAAAAAATCCTCAACCAACTCATGACGTCATAGCACCTCATGAAACGTTGACAAATGAGCCATCTTATACCACCGACGCTGCTTTTAACAATAGCTGCCAAAGAAAGCGTTGCTAGCTTGCTCAAATATTGGGACTGCAGTTGAATTAAAAAAAATGTAAGTGTCTTGACACAAGATGTTGGCAGTTTATTATCGGTAGCGCGGCTCGGTGTGACAAAGCGTCAGCTTGACTACGGGCTCAACCCCCGCAAGCACTTTACCTTGCTGTGACCATGAAAAAAGCACTTTGAAAATTTCCCCGTTTGGATGCAGTTCTGGTGGTAGAAATATTTCATGCCAGCAGTATCAGTAACTTCAACGCAGGTTGCAGCGATGTTCTTATGCCGGAGGCGGCCAAACAGCAGTTTGCGAACAGCATGCACCTTTTTGAATATAATTTTTTTTGAACTAATGTTTTCTTAAGTGATGTTTGGCAATTGTTCTGCATATTGAGTTTAACCTCTATCTTGTCTAAGTGGCGGCTTGTTTCATAGGACAAGCTTACGCTATCCAGCGGCGTGTTTAAGGGGCAATGTTCCCAACAAACAATGTACAGTCATACCTCACCTTTACGAACTAATTCGTTCTTCAATGTAGCTCGTAAAACGAGAGTTCGTAAACTGAGGTTCTTTTATACACAGAAAGTAATGCATAAATTGGGGTTACGTTCTTATGAAAAAAAAATCATTATACACTTAAAAAAGGAACAGTAAAATGCATGTATTACTTAATCCAAGCTTTTAATAAATGAAAAGAACACTTTTTTATTCTAAAGGAATGAAAACGAACACTTACAGTTCTGTATAAATGAGCTTCATTTTTTCAAAGGTAATGACAAATTTTTATCAGCTGTGTTGTGTACAGTTTTTTTAATGAAGTTTTCAAGTGTCAGTTGTTTTGTACACTTTTTTTTCTTTTCACGATAAATTTCTTGGTAACAAGAGTAAGCCTTCCTCAAATCTAAGGCCACTTTCAAACTTCTTTCACAATTAGGGTTATTTTCTTCAAATATTTTGATAGTATTTGGTTCTTTGTTGAAGCTGTTACTTCTAAAAATCTATTTCGTAATTCCGAGGTTTCGTAAAGCGGGAGTTGGTAAAATGAGGTATGACTGTACATGAAACAAAAACACTTTCGAAAGATCGATCTCCAAAAACAAAACAAAAAAATGTTAAGTGTCTCGAGGTCAAAATGGGTATAACAATCGTTTGCGAAAATTTTAATCACCAAAAATGTTATCAAGGTGGGAAAAGACAAATCAATTTAAACAGAAGCCACGCTGTATTACAGTGGTTGTTGCTTACCCGACCCCTTCCGAGGAATGGGGGCATGGCGGAAGACCATGGAGCCCCAAAAGCCGAGCAACTACCCAGGGTCTGGACCAGAGTTTGTAGAGAGTCGCCAAAGAGTGAGCGGCACAAAGAGTCCGTAGCTGGACAGTGCAGAACGAGATGAGAGGTGTCCTGGGACGAGTGTCCTCAGGCGCTGCAGGAAGGATTCTCGATTCTGCCAATCCTAGAGAGATAAGAACCTAAAAGAAGGGTGTGTCCGTTGCAGCATAGACGAGAGAGGACACAGCGAGCATGACGAGGAAGCACAAGTTCCTCGATGGAAATCGAGGGAACCTGTGTGTCAAAGAATTTAGATGAGACAGTACGCCTCCAGTCCGAGATAAGACGAGAGCGGATACGAGAGATAAGAGAAAAGAGACTACAAAGAATAGCGGAGGGCGCAAGTAGCGCTCCCCGTCTGGCTAGCGCATCAGCCGTGTCGTTCCCCGGTAGAAATGAGTGTCCGGGGACCGATTGTAGCCTGATAGAACCGGAGGAGAGAGAAGACAGTTCCTGCCAGATTAGTGGTTTGTTTATAATGACAAATTTTATTGCGGCTCTTTCAAATTTGGCTTTTATTGTGTGAGGCTATTGCGTAAAGCAAACTGGCAACCTTGTTCTGTACAAAACCGAAGTTTTTCCCTTGACCAGAAAATTGACATATGATAAATGAATAAACAAAACAATTCGTCGGTGTCCAAATAAATTGGCCCAAAAGTAGCCCTGTTATAATACCGTTCGTTGTTGCAAACCTAATAGTGCTAGCAGATAAATCACTGTTTCTAACGAATGACTGTGGTATATGTTGCAATTTGCATTTTTTTTGTGCAGCGAAACACGTGGCAAAAAGTACGTGCCAAATGAAAAAGGGGCAGATTTGCACACAATTTACAACTTTTGCAAAGATGTCTTGCGTGTCGTTTTATGAATATATTTGCCGGCGTTGACCGGTAGAACTACCATCAATAACGTCGAGGTTTTACAATATCGGTTCAGCCGGCTTCACCCGATGGATAGTTATAAAAACAGTAACAAAAAGTTTGTTTTTCACGTGGCCAAATCTCGTTCCGAAATATTCATTCATTTTTGAAACTATCGTTTTTGAAACGCAATTTATAGAAAAACATTAGCGTAAGATTGCGCATAGTTACTACATGTCTCCAAGTTTCTAGAACCCTTGGCAACGTCTTATTTACACTGTTTTCACCATAAGCGGTCTCCACCAAACAAACTTTCATTTGCTGAATTAAGCTAGTGCTTTAATTGAAAGTATATCAAAATTGCGGAAGGGCGCTCAAGTAATTCATATGTACTTTCGGGATTGAGCTCTTAAATGTAAGGCTCACCCCTTACGACTTTATCATAGCTGTTAGGGTATTGGTATGAGCTAACACCGCTGGCTGCGGGCACGCAGCGTGATCCTCGCATAAACGCAGCCAGGCAAAATTCAAACTAACTTGAAATCAAACACTCGCGGTTGAGTTGTGAAAACAGCTATGCTCTCTTCAGTATTGTAGAGTGTAAGAATATCAGTTCAGCTGGTTGCACCACACTGATACTAGTGAAAACAAAAAGTTGACATAGTCAGTTGCCGTTCCAAAATCAAAAGTAATGTTTTTTTAAAGGAAATCGATTAAGCCTTGAAAAATTAATAAGGAGGTTACGATAGCTGCCATTTTCAAAAAGTTTCTAGATACATCTTGATTGGCTTGTGTTCTGCGCAGGGACTGAATTGCTCACAATTGAAACAGCCATTGATTCCAAAAAGTTTTGTTCAATTTTACGAAGCGCATCAAAGGAAATTTTCAAACCTATGGGTAGGAGAGGCGCCAAAGTAATTTGATCTAAGTATTTTCAGAAATATTCTACTAAATATTAGGACCAGTTTTAACGACTTTTTCATAGCTGAATGCCTATTTCTGCGACCTAAAGCCTCTGGCTGCGCGGATGTTGCTTGGCCTCGGCATATACGCAGCTGGAAAGAACAAAGTAACCCGAAGTGATGCACCTACAGTTAAGTTATTACAATAATAGCCATTAGTAATGATGAGGTTAAGAATATCAAATCAGACGGCTGCATCGGCCTCACTCCATCGCAAAGGAAATGGCTTCACCATTTAGATGATGCGTATAGCTCGAAACTAATATTTTGTTGCAAAAGATAATACAGGACCATCTTTACCTCGATGTTTTTATAGGGGGATCACCAGTTAGTTTGTTTGGAGTGGGCGGCTATATTTTAAAATGTTTAGAGACTTCATTTTTAGATTAATCTTTTAGAAAATCTAGATAGCTAATGCCAAAAAAACACGCTTTTGAGAAAGAATAGTGAAAATGTACCAAACAATTAACTTTTCCCAGAAATTAAAACTTTGTGAAGGGCAGACACCAAAATTTTGAGTGCTTTTAACCGGCAGGCTATACAACAAAATTTTTTAAATCCTCTTTTTTTGGTGAATCTTTTTGCAAATTCATATAGATAATGCCAAAGGGCCATGCTTGCTCGAAAAAAGTAGTCAAAATGTACCAAAGAACTAACTTTTTCTAAAAATTGCAAGATTCTTAGGCTTAGTAGGAAAATTGCTCCAACAATGAAGAATGACAATTGTTAGTACCTAATTAACATTTATGCATAAAACTAAACTTTTTACTCAGCTTACCAATTTTTCGAGAAAATATAGTTACACCACAACTCTTAGTTCAGCTTTTTTAGTATAAAAGCTAATGGTAAATGTACATGTCATTTATTAATGGAATCGCCATGAAATACCCTTTAATTTTTTTAAAAAATTTCAAACTCGGTTGAGAAATAAGGTCACAAATCGGTTTTTAACTAAACAGATTTTATAAAAGTGTTACGATTTTTGAAAAATCATCAAAAGATGATCTCTGGTAGCAAAAGACTGTGTTAATCGTGCCAGGCAGCAGTATGACATCATAGAGCAAGGCTAAAGCGGGCAGAAAAAAAGCATGCTCAGAAGGATTAAAATGCTTAAAAAAGAATCTGTTGGTGCATTGCCAATTCATCATTAATTGTTGTAGGGTTTTTTTATCGAAGGCACCTTGCTAAGATCTCCCGAAAAAACTTTTAATCGCGTTTCTACCATCAACATTTTTTGAGTAAATTAAGAAAACAAATATTACCATTAATTGTTAACTATGACGTCAAGTGACATCGCAAAGAAGTAAAATTTATTGAATTTGGTAAGTGGGTTATTGTTATTGGCTTTCGTTTATTCCTCAGACAACAATTCAATTTTTAAAGATTATCCTTGATTATGACGTCATCGTGACATTAAAAACTCCTTATGACACTCACCCCAAGAAGGTGATTAATCGTGCTGAGTTTGATGTTAGTACGCAAAGTAGTTTTGGAAGAGTTAAGACAGATAGAATTGCGCTTTATATATTAATTATGGAGACAATGTTATTACATCACAATCATACAGTTTTAAATAGTAAATTGAAACTGCACAACAAAACGTAGTACAAGAACACTTGAAGATCTCCTATAATCATACGTCATAACAAAGAGATAAAAGGAAATGTTCCAAATGCAATAACAATGGTACAAAAAATGAAAAACTAGTGAATTCAAAATGATTTTAAAGTCCTCTAAAACTCGGGAAATGTTGTCCTCATATCTCTACCGATACCGTGACATCAAACGATTAGCAACATACGAAAAATAAGCTCCAATGTTTTCTGAAGTGATATTGAAAAAGTAGAAAGTTATACCACATATCTTATATGAAAAATATTAATATACAGGGTGTTCCAAAAGTCTTGGGCACATTTTGACGATGAATATGTCAAAAACTATTAAGGAAATAACAATGCATCTGATATATTCTGAAAGCTTGCAGTCTCAAGTTTTTTATAGAATGTTCAAAGATGTTCAATGTGAACACTGTTAGTCATATGCCACACATCATCAAGCCGACAGTCAAATTCCTGCTAAAATGCGTTCCAGCATTGTGTTGTCTATGGTTGCAAGTTGCAACAACTTCTGTTATTTGGCCTTGAGATCAGCTACATGTTTTGGAAGGGGGAGGCACATAGACCAGTGCTTTCACGAAACCCACAAAAAGAAGTCGCAAGGTGTGACATATGGAGACCTAGGATATCAGGGCAAGAGAATGCGATCATCAAGTGTCGCTGAATCAGTTTTTGAAAGTTCAAGGACACAAAACGCTTTTTCTGGTTGAGTGAAAGCCATTGGTGGATCTAGGTTATTTTAGTTATTTAAGCTACATGAAAATATATGAAAAAATTATCAGCATGACAAAAAAACTCAATGAATTTAGTATTACAATAACAGTTTCATTCAACTACCATTCATAGATCAGCAGAAATGAGGACTTGAAATGTGCCCAAGACCTTTTGAACACCCTGTATTATGTCACGTACATGAACAAATCTTATGGTTAAACAATTCAGCAGTAGTTTTTATTACTAATCATAGTTTGGGTGCCCATCTCTTACTTGTACCATCAAGATATCTATATTAGCCAGATAGCGCTGCAACACAGTACAAGTTATCTGCATATTTGTCAACTGCAGGCCTTGGTTAGCACTGTTATATGTTACCAACTTATAGCAAAACTATATCACCAAATACATTATGTCATATTCACACTGATAAAATTTTTTCCCTGAGCAGCGTTTATTGTTGAGAAAATACTATTTTCAGGTTTAAAATAATCAGTTGGAGCCCGACATACAAATTCAATGCAATCAATCTTTCGAACAAGTTCATCATTTGGACCCAAATAAAAAAGTAATGGATCAAATGCTTCATTACAATTTAATTTTCGAATTGGTAGCAACCAGGTGAAAGACAAAAACTTTTCACAATATTCATTTGTCATGAATGCGTTGCATTGAGCATAATATGTTTGATGATCTTCTGTATCAACAACTGATACAATATCACCACTCTGAAAGTACTGACCTTTATGAATAATAGAGTCTGAGGTCACCATTGTACTGCCCACAGCTTCAACTTTAGCAACACTCTTTGTCTTAAAAACACTTCTGCGACTTTTTCCTTTGGGAATCACCTTACTTCGAACAGATTTATATCTTGCAGAAGATCGATAAGGTTTAGAATTAACTTTTGATTTCAGCCCATTTCCATTCAAATCTTCACTTTTCAAGGGTTCTTGATTAACAAAACAAGTTTGACAAATATAATCACTGGCTCCATCTCTCCGCCATATTGAACTTGTGTCAGCATCGCAATATTTACATCGTGGTTTAAAACCAGTAAAAGGCATAGCAATATGGCATAAAGATAAAAATTGTCTGCAAAAAAGGATTACTGCATAAATGGCTTACAAACCATCAATTTAATTTACTGACCTTATTAAACAAAAATATAAGACAAAATTTACAACAAAAAAGTTTTTAGCACTACAAATGCAGGTGAAAAGAACTGATGAAAATATATTCAACTCATTGAAAACAACAGGAATTGAAAGTTTGGGAGTCTGCATTGTGACCTGACGGTTATTGAGCCAGCAGTCACTCACACATGCCATTGCAGTCAAGCTACAACTTTAACCTTGAACCTTACAACTTTTATGCAGTTGCCAATTTTACTTGGCCATGCCACAAGCAAAGTAATGCTTTGAGCTCTCAACCTCCAGCCTCTTTATAAAAATCTCACTCAGTCAATAAGACCATGCTGTGTGTTGACTTGGTGGCATAATTAAATGATTAAATTTGCAAACACGATAGATGAAATAACGACCAACATTTAATAAATTATAGCAGTCAAGGACTAATCAAGTAAAAAATGGTTGAAATCTCAAGAGACTGACTTGCAAAAGCAATAGGCCTAAGCTTATAATAGGTCCAAATATGAATTGTTGTAGCATCAGTGGCATTTTTGATAACCCATGCTTCTGTGGGCCAACTTTTTTTCCAGAAATCACACATTTATCTGCAATAAGTGAGGTTTACAACATAATTCTATACTGAAACCTCTTGCACAGCATTTCAACTAAAACCTTTAAATTTCGTTTTTACCTAAAGCAGTGTTGCCACTCTTGATTTTACAAAATTGAAGTTGCAAATTCCAAGATTACCAGAGAATTTTCAAGGCTCTTAAACACAGTCTAGATTCTTTTTATAGAGAAAGATTGCTTCTCGGCATTAATTTTGACCTGGTTTCTGATATTTGACGTGCCAAAATCAACATAAAGACTTTTTTGTTTTGAGATTAATCGCTCTCTTGATATGATGTTGACCCACGAGCACAATTTTTTTTCCAGATCAACCGCTTTTCGACATACAATGAAACGTAACAGTCCACCAACGGGTCCTCACAAACCACAAACCAAATCATTTAACTTTAAAAGCAATTTTCCCAAACCCCAAGGTTGGCAGTAATTTACCAAGAATAGACAACGCTGATAACACAATTTCCCAAGATTAGTCACTTTCTATAGAATTTTCCCAAGATTTGAAGGTAGGCAGCAATTTCCCAAACTTGGGAAATTTCCCAAAGAGTGGCAACGCTGATCTAAAGCTCTTTCAAAATGATCAAAATTCAAAACACTGAAAAAGTCTGATCTGGTAAACCTAGCAGTGACCAGTTTAGCCCAGGCGATTTCATAAAGTTTACTTAGAGTCCAACACAGTGCTGCCAATAAGATTTCAGTAAAAGCCTCAGATAAAGGTCCCCCAAAACCCCAGATTTTCAAAAAAGGCCCAAGAAACAAAAATTAGTTGAAAATAATTGAAATAGGTAGACGGTGAATCCCTTAATTAGTTTAAATGCTCTTTAGAAAAAAATGAACAAATTTCCAACTCATAAAATGAACAGAGCACAATTTACATAACAGTTGGAATACTCCAAAGTGCACTGCATTCACAATCATGGCACCGATCGTTTGATTATGTTATTTGAAAGGTTTCATAGGTCATTTTAAACAAACAAGCACATTAAAACAAAAAACAATAAATCGGATGATAAATGCAGCGATTGTAATGCTAGTGGGCCAATTAACGAATTACAATTATGCAAATGTTAAAGAAAAGACAGTGACTATTTTGCCCGTCACCGTTCATGTGTGGTTAAATATCCATAATTTCTAATATTGCGGAAGTGACGCTGTGGCACGTGGGTAGTGTAGCTTCCTCGAAATTCAGTGGCTATGGGTTTGAATATTTGCTGGCAGGGCACTTAGACAAAGGCAGTGTACACTGGAGGGAGGGGCCTAATATGAGAATGCACATGGTAATGTACACTGGGAGAGTACAGCATGGGAGTGTATACTGCGGGTACAAAATTATAATTCATCACTAAAATTGACCAATCAGAAACGACTAAAAGTCACATGTTTAATGCGTCATTAAAACTGACCAATCACAAATGTCTGATGACAAATTGTGCAATACATGCAGTATTCTAGCTGACACCTTTTATTGTTAGATGTAACAGATGATAGCGTTTTCAAAATTTGTCTTCTCTTTTGAAAATTACTTCATTTGCGATCTCCATAGACAGAATGATTCATATGTATCTTCATGTTTTCAAAGATTCACCCATTTCACAACTATAACAGATATAGCAAAACGAAGCATATCAGTGGATTAATAAACTTACCAAGTTTTGTACGTACTTTACAGGTGCTTAGTATGTGCACCCTTGGTGGCACAGCAAACATCAATTCTGAAATCAAGTTCGTGCCACACTTGTTGCAACATAGCAGAATCAATAGCAGCAACTGCACGCTCGATCCTTTCGTTCACTTGTGTTGAATCACGTAGCACAGGTGTATGTTGACACGATCTTTAATGTAACCTCTTAGAAAAAATCACATGGGACTAGGTCAGGTGAGTGTGGAGGCCAAAAAAGAAGGCAATTGTCATCTCCAGAAGCACATTTAATCCAATGGCCAGGAAGCTCAGTATTAAGATAATTATGGACATTTCCAAGAGAATAAGCAGAAGCCTCATCTTGTTGTAAAATAAATCTGCTTTATCTTCCTGTAGATATGACATTGGCCACTGTTGTGCCATGTTGAGATACACTATTCCCAAAATAGTTTTTTCAGCAAAAAAAATGGCCCATAAATTTTTGACACAGAAACAACACAAAACACATACACTTTAGAGGAATCACAGACATGTTCTATGAATTTATGTGCATTTTGTGTGCCCCATACGTGTACATTGTGATGGTTTACCTTTCCACATAAATCAAAGGTGGCCTAGTCAGAAAAAATAATTTTCTCAGGAAATCCATCTTACTGTAGCTTGCCTTGAAAATTTACACAAAATTTGGTACCAAGATTGTGACCCTGGGGACTCAAAACCTGCAACAGCTGGCATCGATATGGTTTCATCTGAAGACGTTTGCATAGAATACACCACACAGTTGGCTGTTATATTTACAACTCCTGATTGGCACAATGCCTGATTTGCACAACGTGTCTTCCAGAAAATACTAAAACATCACGTGACACAGAAAAACACCGTTAATAATTTACGTAATCGGCAATAAAAAAAGAAAAAAGAAATCTTCTAGAAGAACCAAGATTCACTAGAACAGTCTGGAACTTAGTTGCGCGGTCAACCAATGTGACGTAAGAAGAGGCGTGTGAGTCACAATTCTAAATGCGAAAGAAGGTCTTTTTCGAAAACAGCCGAGATATGAAAGCAAGTTTGGCTTACAAATTCAGATTTACAATTAAATAATCACGGCAAAACAACACAACAAATTACACAAACTATATATAAAAACTATTCCTGCAACGCAAATTTACTTATTCGTGACAACAACTTTGGCAGCTTCGTGATCACCGTTATTGCAGTTTTGTAGACTTTTGATGACAATTTTCGGGTAAAGCGCATGAAACACTAAATCCACGTACTTTTGATTCAATTTTAAAAATCTGTAATCTCAAGAGTTGTGTAAATAAACACAAATATGTTACAACTCTTGGAATACTCAAATTGAAATGAATCAACAAATGCTCACAAAATAAAATATTTCTTTTGACTAAAGCAAGTTTTTTAATAAAGTCAATTTTTTGGTAGCAGGCTTGAACGGCTTGGTTTTTGAAAAAGTTCTGCAAACAAAGAGCAAGTTTCATATTCTTAATTTGATAGGGCAATAAAATGTCAATTTTTCATAATTAACACTGTGAGTCAAAATGTTTATTTCGTGTTGGTGAGAAAAACTGATAACTGTGACAAGCGTAATAAAACCTTCTTAACTTTTTTGTTTCAACTTACAATGTTTGCTTTTTTTTTGTACGGTAGTACAGATTGCTACTTCCGGTCACAATTGTGGTGAAATAATTATATTGTAAACAGATAGACTCCTTCCTTCAACAATCTATTATTAAAACTTGACGTTTACCCCTCCCCTTAGTAACGGGGGAGCTTCTTCAGAAAACGGCAGATGTTGCTGCCAGTGCAACATATAAACTGTTGAACATAAAAGTATTAAGATCACCTATATTATCAAACACTTTTTTTTGTTACGTAATTGCTTGCCTACCAACAAGGCAGGCAATTACGTAACAACAAAAACGCTGTTTTATCACTAAACCAGGAGTGGGCACAAGTAAAAAGTGTTGTAAAGTACATAAGACATCATTTATTGGCGATAAACAAACTACGAACAACAAAAAAATTTGCACCATCATGACGATTAATTACATTTTGTGAACGAGCTTTTTGATTTATTTAAAAACTTTTCGCAACGCGATGCCTGTACGCTTGTGACTCTGACTACAGTATTTTGATATTATCCATCCATTTATTGAGTTATAAAGGCAATCTACGCGCTTTATATGCATGTTCACACAAATGATGTGGTTATTTCACTGAGTAATAGTGTTTCAAATAATAAAAGCCTCCCTCCCATAATTTGACGAGACCATCCCTGGACGCATTTCGTCCTTTTGAACTCATCAGCAGGGCCTGTCCCATCATTACCAAAAGCCGAAACCCCATATTTGTAATAATATGAAAATGTATCATTCTATTACAAATTTCTTTGCACACATCACGCACGTGGTGCATGTTATCACTTTGGTACGGGAATCTCATCCGTATCGAAGATGCAGTGTACCACTCAGAGAGTTTATAGTAAGCAAGATCTATTTGAAACCCTTACTTCTAAGAACATCTCTGGAGGCGTTTTGTCCTTTTGGACTTATCAGCAGGTGTTCATAGAGGTAAGGGTTTCAAATAGATCTCGCTTACTATAAACTCTCCGAGTGGTACACTGCATTTGATAATATCCCAATCTATTCAATGATCGAAATCCATAACATTTTGACTCAGCGCCGACTTTTTGGTGTTAAAACTTTTAACCGCATCAACACGTTCCCGTTTACTGGTTTTAACACTACGTCCTGTTTCACGCACATACACAGCATTGCAATCCCAGCAAGAAATTTCATACACTGTAACAATTATAATCTCGGGAATAGTCACGCAGTTTTTTCGTTTTGGTAATTATTTCTGGTATTCCCCCGTATACAAACCGTTCGTTATTTATTTTATTCTTGAAGCGATTTTTATTGGTAGTTATTTCCAGTACTCCACCCGTAGACAAACCTTTTCTGATTTATTTTCTAAGCGTTTTTATTGGTTGTTTCTTTGGGTAGCAGTTTCCGGTATTTCCCCGTCTACAAACCTTACCTTGTTAATTTTAGTTTCTAGTTATTTTGATTGGCCAAACCATTTGGGAACTTTTTTTCGGTTACGTACGAATGGGGAATATATATACAAATGGGCCATTTTGAAAACACAGAGACGACAGAGAAACGAAACAGAGAAGGAAGAAGGGAGGTGAAGAGACAAGCGAGAAGTGTGAAGAATTAGAAGGCAAGGGCCAAGTACTACTATAAGGGAGGGGGACTATCGGATGCTACAAGAGTGGTGTCGGTGATTGTCAGCATGCAACAGCTTATGTATTAACCCCTTTCTTTCCACTACATGGTCCGGTAGTCTATTCTTATTCAATTGCGCTGTATAACACTAAATTGAACCGTTGATTTGATATACAAAAAATTATATTTCTAGCTAAAAAGGTTTTTGAGATACACATATGTTCCTTTGTGGGAACATTGGCGGGTTGCAGCAAAAAAAACTCAAAAATATGTTTGTAAATGTTTTTTTTTACTTTTTATCCAAAATTACAAGCAGGATGCATCGTGGTACACGTCCCAACACATGCTTTCAGTCGCAACTCATACTTCTATTTGAAGCTCGCTTTCTTCTTTTGGTTCTCTCGTTCAGAAAACCTAGTTGATCCTCCTCTACATCATCTAAATGTTCTTTTACTTTGAACACACCAGCTGGTTCAAAAACCGTTTCAAAGTCTTCAGAAACTTCTTCATTATCACTTGCTTGATCACATTCATCACCACCAGCAGGCGGGAGTAGAACTACACTTCTTGGTCTTTCTATTGTTTCTACTAGATTTCTCACTTCTGACATAGTAGGTAGCATGAGTTGCTCGTCTGTTTGAAGACTTATAAAAAGATTTTGGGTCCATATTTCTCACCGCCATGAGTAAAATCAAAATAGCCAAATATGATAGTGCGGTGATCCCTCGCTACTTCGCGGATCACCTATCGCGGATTCAGCATTTTTCGGGGTCAGCCGACTCGCATATATATATATATATATATATATATATATATATATACATATTTTTTTTCTTTAATATTAAGTGTTACTTTCTTATTTTCTGTAATGTTTCGTGTGATTTCACAATAATTGTTCTTATTACTTCAGAATAGTGAACAGTATTGTAATGGGAGGGTGGAGGGTTAAATGATGGTGCAAGATGGTTTTAAATTTCCAAAAAAACACATAAATATATGTGTAAAAATCTGTGATCCCACTTCGCCGATATTCACCTATCGCGGGGGGTCTCGGAACGAATCTGCCGCGATACACAAGGGATCACTGTACCTTTAACTGAACCTGTGAGCACAAAGCAATAGTAATTAAGTTTTATAGCCTGATGCTTTAAATAAAGTTGCAGGACAGCGATTGTATGCATTTCAATTTAAAGTACAGTCAACTTCGGATATAAGAGATTCAAATACAAGGGATTTTCGCTTATAAGGGACTACGCAAAAGGTCACAAATGATTTTCAATATAAACTAATAAGTCGGTTATAAGAGACTGATTAAGCTGGTCCCGGTGGATCTCTTATATCCGAAGTTGACTGTAGCAAACAATAAAATCAAGCACTATATTGAATAACTCCTTTATCATCTACAGATCTACATCATGTACTATATCTACTCCATTCTCAACTACAGATAAAGTTCAAAATAGCTTGAAAAGTTCAAAGAAACGCTTTTCAATCGTAAAAACATTTAACGATACACTTTTGAATACAGTCATACCTCACCTTTACGAACTAATTCGGTCATACCTCACCTTTACGAACTTTACGACAGTGAGACAAGACCGCAGAAAATATTGCACAACGATTGTAATTAATATAATACTTCAGTTGCTTGATAAATTACAAAATTTGTTGGTTCTTTGTTGAAGCTGTTACTTCTAAAAATCTATTTCGTAATTCCGAGGTTTCGTAAAGCGGGAGTTCGTAAAGTGAGGTATGACTGTACTTTGATTTCAAACGTTTATTATTTTACTTGCGCTTTTTAAGTTTTTTTGATCTGCAGTCAAATATTCTGGTACCTGTAGTTACGAACAAATTGTCCATCTACACCACGATAATATATCTAGCCTAATTCCATCACAGTCTAAGCTTAGGATAAAAACTAAGCTACAACTACTGTTACAAGTAGCTAATATAGCTACAATTCAACATATCCTGTCAGAGGGTATACATATAAATATCACAAACTGCTCCAATTGAGCCTAATATACTGAAGTTATATTTTCATTCTCAATAAAACTTAGCGAAAACCGCCAATGTTCCCAAATGGCAACACTGAAAAAAACTGCTTCATATCTTGCAACTAACAAGCAAATTGCAAACAGCAACTAGTATATCATGTCAAGGAATGTGTGCTTTTTAATAAAACACTATCGCTACCTCCCAAAAATGTTACCCGAGCGTGATATTGCCATGAAAACTGATCACGTGATTAAAGCTTATTTATCGGCATTTTTCACTTTTAAAATTTCTCTAACAGTGCAATAAACCACACCAAAAGCTATAGAAAGTTAATGAAAAATCTTTCCTTTTATCACTTTTGCTTTTTAATGCTACAAAAATTAGTTATTTAAGAAAGAAACACGTGATCGATAATATGTTCCCGTATGGTAACATTGGTAAGAAACGGGTTAATAGAGTTGTGTTGTCAAAGAGTGGGCTGGCAATCTAGCTTCTCAAGCGTAAGTCCTTATGCCGACGAATAGGGCATAGAAGGTAGTCGTTGAACTCTACCGAGCGGATTTTCAAGTCACAGAATCGTCATCTACCGGTCAGTAAGGTACAGGGCGTGTGGCTTAACCGTATTCGGCGACATTCTCCAAACCACGTTTTGTTCGAAATTATAACATTTTGAGGTTTACAAAACAATGAAGATAACATGTGATGTGGTATTAAAGTCACTCAGATGCCAACTTGAGTCAAAATTCGGCTAAAAGGTTCGGAGACATCTTGGGCGTAAAAAATCTAAGTAAACCGTTTAAATTTTTCTGTTCTGATGGTGTGATTTTCCAAGTACTTCTTGAAGCTACATTCGTTTCTAGGAAATTCGTTGTTCTTTTAAGTTTTTGTTACGTGATGGAATATTTCAATCATTTTTTTATTATTTGAAGTGATTTTATTGGCTGTGCAGAATAATGTTCGAGCCACGCTAACTTTGTGATTAACAGGGTAACGAGAAGAATACTGAAGATATCTGTCCGTTTGAGTCAGTTTCCTATACACGCTTGTTGCAAAAGATCGATCTTTCAAATCAGGCCAATCGTCCTGATTTTTAAAAATTCTTTGATGAACTTTATTGACTTAGATACTGTATTTCAGTACAGTGGGCGCCGCTTAATATAGGCTAACCACGGATAATGTGATCAATCGGTTAATATTATCAGAATTCCAGATCCACATCTGAACGTACAAAATACATTACAAATATGCTGCTTATTGTAATCAGTACATCGATTATTGTTATCAAAAAGTTTCCAAACTAGGGTACGTTTTTGTCCACTTCTAGCATAAATACCCAGTGACATGTTTGCTATTTAAAGAATCCTGATCTTTTTTCTGGCAAAGCAGACAATTAATTGCTTAATTACACCACAAATTTGGCGGGAAGTTTTGGCGTTTTTTTTGTCTCTGAGTACGAGGTCTTTATAAATGCCTTGCCACCGAAAAAAAGAAAAGACATGAAACAGACAAAGCTGGACGTTTTCCTTAGTAAATAGAGTAATGCACTGCATCTGTGGTAAGCTATTATTTCAGTTATTTGAGATAAATTTTTGTCTTACTCTTGGTACACATGCAGGTTTTCTTCATGTTGCAGTAAAATGGCAATTTTTATTTCTTCTGTTAATATTGTCAATCGGTTATTGTTATCACTAAAAGATGGTCCCAAAGTGATCACCTTAAGCGGTGTCCACTGTAGTTATAAAAAGACTCGACCTCAGTTTTTTCCATGATAGCATACGCTAGGGTTACCTTATCTGATGAGGCAAAATACCAGACACAATTGTTCGCTCTTTTAAGTATTGGCAGCAGGGTTGGCACACTTGTAACTTTTGGTGAAAATGTTGTCTTTTGCTGGAAGTTTGAAGTTTGTTATTTTGGTTACAACGCTACCAAAAGTTGTTACTAGGTCACTTGTTTGTTAGCAAATATTTTGGGTCCAATTTATGTAAATAATGCTCTGAGATAACGGTCGGAGATGTTGGACCTCATGTTGTGTTACCCCAAATAAAGGTGTTCTCCAAAAAAAAAAAAAACAGGTCATCACCTGCCACGCTGCCATTTGTGCTAATCGCGGCAATTTGATTCAATCCAAATGGCCCGCTTAAGGACCAATGTGAATGTTTACTTAAGCTTATAGAAACGATGCAAATTGCCAAATACATCATCAGAGAAGTGGTACAAGCAATCCAAGAGCTTGACATACAGTAGAATAAAACACTTATAGCATTAGCCGTTGCTTTCAAATGCAAAACAATGATATTTCTAAGATAATAAACATGGAAAGACCATACATTTCACCGGCGTGTTACAGTTTAATATAACATTCTCACCTTAGGCCTACAGCTGCATCTGATGCAAGAAGTCATTACCTGCCACGCTGCCATTTGTGCTAATCGCGGCAATTTGATTCAATCCAAGTTGCCCGCTTAAGGACCAATGTGAATGTTTACTTAAGCTTATAGAAACGATGCAAAGTGCTAAATACACCATCAGAGAAGTGGCACAAGCAATCCGAGAACTACAAACAATCCAAGTCTTATTCTACATGCAGTAGATTAAGACACTTATAGCATTAGCCTTTACTTTCAAATGCAAAACAATGATATTTTTAAAACAACAAACATGGAAAGACCATACATTTCACCGGCGTTTTACAGTTTACTTTAACATTTTAATTTAACATTCTCACCTTACAGCTGCATCTGATGCAAGAAGTTTCTCCATGCTGCGAAAACTGTCGGCCAAGGACAGAAATTTAAGGTCGAAAATGTAGAACGGTACATGATTTTCCATTTCAATTCTTGCACCTGACGATTGCAGAGGTGGCAGGTGCTACAAGGCGTGAGTATTGCAAGTTTTGTTGAGGATTTGTGTGTGTTCGTTGGTTAAATATTCGTTTTGAAATAAAAACTCAAGAAATGATAATTTATTGAGCCTAAATTTTGTTAGGTTTACAAATTCAAGTTTTTTGAATTTTTAAGTGAATTGTTTTTAGTTTTTAAGTCAATAAAAACTTGCTTTACTTGTGACAAAACGGAGGAATACGCAGGCTTCTCAGAAGCGAGGCATAAGAATTGGCAAATTTTTTATAAATTCAATCAACTGAAACTTGCGTCTTGTGTCAGCAGCTTATCCTAAAACAGAGACTTTTAAATTACCAGCGCTGCAGTGGAACCAGAACTCCAGTCGGCGCAGAAGAAGGGGACCGGAGTCGTGACTTCATTTGGGATCACAAACTTGAATAAACAGGAATCGCAAAAAATCTTAGATGTATGCTGGTATGAGAAAGAGAATCATACAGTAAATTTAGCATGAAAATTATTAAAGAATTTGTTGTTTTGTTAAATAATACGTTAGAAGATAAGAGACGTCGGAAGGCAACGGTTACACTCTCTTTACTTTCATCCTCCAGTTATAGCAAATCCATTATGACTTCAGTCATCCGGTAATGCGAAAACCAATCAACTGACGGTTGAAGGATCAAATCACATGCTGAAATAAACACTTTTGGCAAAAATTATCCAATTACTTTTGCTCTGGTTTAGTTTGTAACCATTTTAATAATTTTCATTCATCCCGTGAGTCTCTCTATTTAGCTTTTTCATGATGAACATAATCGGGCTAACAAGCGTTGAGATACTGTGGCAAATAATTCAATCAAAGCTATATTTCAGAAGCCGCAAACCCCACTTAGAAAAAAACGACATTTTGCAAAGTGACAGCTGAATCATAAGTTTTCGAAGATTCATGTCATGATTGCTAGCAAACGTTTTATAATTCGAATGTCATTTTTGGGCTTTACAAAAAGTTCTACTTATAAAAACATTTACCACACAACTCTTTCCAACCATGTTGTCATAATGATAAAGCTTGATTTGAAAGCGATAGAAAAATACAATTAGCATAGCAATGCCCGCAGTGCAAATTGTTTACATTTTCAACGCAAGTAATCTAATCCGCTTCCTTTACCCACAGCAACTTCTCTGTAACTTTTGCTTCTATCTCCATTTTAAATATTTACCACACTGGGGTACTACCTCGAAAATTTTTCATGCTTGCTTTCAGAAACTTGATTGTGCAAATAAGCAAAAGCGGCTTGGGACTGCTCCGGAGATTCAAAGCATGTATAACCGTAGGGCCTTTTCTGTATTGTGTTAAAGCTGGTTTTCATCAAGCGTAAATTACTGGCGTAGTGTAAAAATTTTTTGTTTATGAATTCAATTTTATGCATCAAGCGTTTTTGCCCAAAAAGTTATTTTGTTGATAGATGAGCAAAGAATTTTTAAGCGGCGCCGGCAATTTATGCCTAATGGAAGCCAGTCTTTGTAGTCAGTAGCCTACTATCACTCGGCCTTGAACGCTTGAAAAAAGCTCCGATTTGTCGAAATGCTAAATAGCGCCATAACGGAATGTGCTAGATTTGCACTGAAAACAGCAGCACGTATTGTTAATATCCTTTGTCGTTTTCAAAGCAAACCAAAATAGTAAAGCTTACTTCTGATATGTTGAACTGTTAAAGCAAAACGATACATTACTAACATATATATCTCTTTTAAAAAATGCAACAGCAAGTATGAAAATATTGTGATAATGAAGCCTCACTAATTTCAACCATAAACATATTGCTCATGTGCAGCAAAGTGAAGCGAAATATGGAATTTTGATTTGAAATCTTACTCGATTCACAACAAGTTATACCCCTCTTTTGTACAAAATCTGGTTGTGGGTTATTTTCGTGAACTACATTGGATTAGACAACCCGCCGATATTCTTTACCCTGACGTTACTGATAGGGGGGCATATAGCTCCTTTACATTTTTCCTGGCAACGCCGGTACGGGAATCTTGAAACACAGGCTCAGCCGGTGAATTCAGGTCATATGTGGGCCTACAATCACAAAAAATCATAACTACTACCATTTATTCTTCATTTCATGATGGCTTAATCCTTTAAATTTACCTACAATTTCGTGGCCCTCGCTCCATTTTCAAGTTTTTCCTTGCTGCTCCCAATGAACCTAGCGGATAAAAATTACAAAATAATTGTTTTTTTAACCCTTGAACGCCCAAGTGTTTTGCCACCCACTATGACCTATGTGGGTTGTTAGCGACCCGGCGTATTGAAATATCTTTGCTCAAGCTTTCAGTTTGCTCATCTTTCTAAAACATGGTCATGAAACTAATCAACATGTTTCAAGTTCACTATTATTTGCAGCTAAGTATAATGCTTCAAAAAAAACCGACAAAATTTGCAAAAATCGCAAGTGTAATATTTTCCATTTTGTACAAAAAGTGACCTAACAAAAGTTAAGATGAACACTGCATACTACCAAAAAACAAACAATTATTAAAATAACGTGTAACATCAAAATTTAACACAAAAGGAATGAAAAACAATAAAATGATTGCAGTTTGTTTTCCTCAGTCTAACACAATAGGCATGATAATGCCAAGGCACAAAAATCATGCTGCACAATAGGAACATAAAAATGTGACCTGTTTGTGATCAATGCAAGATGGCTTACTACATTCTCTGAATGCGTCAGATGTTTTGCGATCCAGAGAAGATGGACAGATGTAGCACTGTCTCTTTTACGCTTTCCACCCTAATATGCAGCTGATTGAAAAGTGCCAATGTCAATTTTGCACTCACATTTTCGTAATGATAGTTTAGTATCTCTTGGAAGTTGCTTGACTCGCACTTGTCGCTGTAGCCGTGGATGAAGCAAACTCATGCCTAAGCTTTCTCAAAATATTTGGCGTCGATAATTGACTTTTTTCCCTGTGGAAGTTTTGCTCGGAAAATCACCATGCTATTGATACCTGCAATATTTAGGCAGTTGAAGAAGTATGCAAGTGGTCAGCGCTTGGTCCTTTTCTGCACATTGTAATTATGACAAAGTTGGTCAACTCGGTCAGCAGCTGCTTTATTAGCATTGTAGTCTAGTGTTATTATAGGCAAACTTGAATCTTTATCAATTTTGTTGTCATTGTGCATAGTTGAAAAGCAAAACCACAGCTTTGTTTTTTCTGGGTACATTCGATACTAACGTTTGCCTGTCACTAAAGTCGATCCAATCCTTTCTGCCTTCCGTGTTGCAAATTTAATGAGAAGTTTTTGTTAGTTTTTCTCATCGTTCCCAGCAAAATGATTTGTTTCTGGAGTAAGTCCGCAGCAAGCTGGGAACTGGTAAATCAATTATCAGTTGTTACATTGACTCCTGAAAAATGCGGTAATGTCGAGAGGAATTTTACAACATCAGATGACAACCCAACGTTTCTCTCATTTCCTTGACATCTAATATACAGCATGCCATTGAATGTGTAGCCAGCGATACAGTCACACAACAAAGAGCTTCAACTCGCACTTGTCTAGCTTGTTGAGCAAATACTGGAACGAAACTACTAACGATCTAGAAATGACCTTAGTTGTTCATACACGGTTACATAAGCGCAGAGAGCATAATGTTTTCTGTAATTCTCAAAAAACTGTTCCCACATTTGCCGAAATGCAGCAGAATTATCATCCGTGTTACGATCTTCACAACTATCAAAACGTAGCTTTGCTTAGAGTTGCTCAAATCGATTACGGTCGAAAGAAGCGAAGAATATAGCTCTTCCTGATGGGCCAGGTGACCACAACGAATGAAGGGATTCGTGCTGACCACGATACACACCAATGAGGTACAGAACATCGACAATGTCTTTCATTTCATTCAAGTCAAATGGCATCCATTCATCTGGATTTTTGCTTCTTTTTCTGAGGTCCCTTCTTGTACGCTCGTCAGTGTGTTTGACAACCTGCTCAAGCATATATTTATCAATAAAGTAAGCAAAAGAATCAACTTTATTTTGGATGGTTTTTGCAGCACCAATTGGTCTTCGTTGGTGTGTCTAAGACTACGTGCACGTGTTCTTGATAATGGGGGACACGTGGTAAACATACACGGCCATTTTTTTTCCTTCAAACGAGCTTCTGGCCGTAAGATCATTACTGTCATGCTCAGAGGAGTCTTCGCTATCACTTTCTTTCCCACTACCGACAGTCAATTTATCGTATGCACTTGTGGTCTGGTTTATGACAATAGAAGAAGCGCCATCACATCTCTCAGGTGATGATTGCCATCCACAGAATCTTCGCTCTCAATGATTTCTTCATTGTTAGAGTTGTCTTCTAAATCAGATCAACTCGTACCACTTTCCCAGCGGCTGTTGCTGCATCCAGTAGCCTTCTTGCAATTGTTGTTCAGATCCTTTTGGGATCTTATACCGATTTGCAATCAACTCTTCGATGTTGCTTTCTTTCTTCTGAAACTTCTAATCTTTTGTCATAAACGTTTTTATTTTGCATTACAAAGTATGAAAAATGCGATAATTAACTATTTCTTATATTGTTTGATTTAATTTGATGTCGGTGGCACTTTACAATTAACTACTAACTACATACGTTGCAATTCAAAAAAAAGTTACACTATTACCTAACATGAGTCTCTAGAGACCCTATAGGTTTTTTCCTTTGAATCCTTAATAACTATTTTATCAGTAAAATATTTTTGAAATTAGAAATGTGAAACGGAAGAAGAATAAATGCTTTGGGAATACTTGAAGTCTCACAGAACTTAGCCAACCATTTCAAGAGATATGAGGAAAAAACAGAAGGCTCGGGTCGCTAGCGACCCACTTAGGCGTTTAAGGGTTAAGTGAGTGCATTTCTAATTTTAAGAAGAGGAAGAACGGATTAGGGGCGTTTAGTTAATGATATCAAAAGTGGGTGGAGAGACTAAAAGAAAACAATATACCATTGTGTGAAATCACGCATTCATTTAATACACCTATCGGGACTAAATGCAAGAGATTTCGGGGAAGGCGTGATCTATGCCAGAGGTGGCACATAGTGGCAGCCAAGAAATTGAAGTCACAAATATTTTTAGGAGAAGGGAGGCACCAAGTTGAGAAATAGGCCTTCCACTCGGTGGCCTACTCAAAGGGGCTTCTATGCGCGCCCCCTCCCAGGAGCAGGAAAATGTATATTTCAGCGATTATTTGCCAAAAATCAACCTTGATCCCCCTTAGGAAATTGCGGAACGTTATCGTCGGCTGCCATGATTGTAACTACAACATGCATTTGTCCCAATTTAACGTTGCGAATCGTCGATCTTCAAAAGAAAAGGTCAATACCGTCTACTTTGGCACAAATTAGACCACCGTCGCTATCGATTTCTCCCCTCAAAAAATTTCTTGGTACGCTCCTGCTTTCACTAAATCTCTTATTTTTGTAATTTTAAAAAGACTACTACGACTATTCACATTTGGCTTTTGAACTTGTACTCACTGGAAGAAACGGATAAAAGTGTTTGAAATGATAGGGTCAGTGATGATATTCGACCGGTTTGCAAGAACCTGTTCTTGAAATTTTTTTAATCCCGAGAACCGGTTGTTGGCTTAAGTAGGGTTCTCAGAAAAGGCCTGTATTCATTCAAAAGCACGATGATCGGGGCTAGGAGCATAATCGAGGCGATGCCTATTTGCAAAAACATTTTATTACTGGTCTCAGAAATGCTATTTGCGTAAAGACAGCGCAGCCCAATCACACAAGATTTCAAAATAACGCAAGTAACTGGTGACCCAACCGAGCAATATTATAATTCACATACTTTTAGTTTTTAGGTAAATTTAAGAAGTCTTATTTGACAAAAAAACAATGCCAAAGAAGAGTTGCATAGGTACAGTAGTTATTTGAAAAAAAAATAACGATTAGTTCTGGATGGGTGAGATATTAAGACTACTAGATATTACGTGTACATGCAAATATTTGTCTGATTTCAATTTAATGGTTAGGGATGCCGGAAATTACGGAGGGAAAGCTTTTAAAAGAGCACTTTCTACTTTAAAAAGTGTACTTTCACTTCGTACAATATAATGGCACTGAGCAATGAATGTGAGGCAATGGAAAAAGCAACCAACAACTAGTTTATCTCAAAATTCTGCAAAAGTTTATGCAGTTAATAAATAATCCATCACAGATTTGCCGAAAATTGACAAAATTTTGAAAAAATTAAGTTAAAGCCAAATAGCTAAGAAAGGCACTTCCGTTCACCTGGCTTACCTCCCAGTTCCTTCATTCCTAGTGATGAAAAATTTTTAGATAAAGTTGCGAGTATATTGAGGAAATTTTTCTGGTATGCTGAAAAGTTGAGTCCTGTGATAAGTAATTTACCAAGCTGTGATTTCGGTCCTTATTCAATGTATCGGGTGTATGCTTGACGACATTTCAATTGAGACAAATTCATTTTCCTACAGATCGATGAGCAAATGCACCGGGTAATGCGTGACTATCAAAATATTAGTGTTATGAAGTCATAAGGGACTTTAAATCACTGATTAGTGTTTTAGAATACCATGATTTATGTTGATATGTGTAGTTGAGAGTTATGCATGTTGATATTGCTGTAATTTTTGAAGTAGACGTCCCGCCAAAAAATCGGAGTCGCATTGCTACTGTTTAAATAAAACTCTGTTACTGGTGTATTTAGTCTGCATTTGGAAACAAATTTTGGACGAAGATACGAATCATTAAGTGAGTTTAATCTTATTATGAGGAGTGAATTGGTGACCAGCATCGAAAAATTTTTTGAAGAACACTTGTTGAAATAGATGTTTTGCCTTTTATAGACTTTTATTGAGATCGACGTTTGAAAATGAGAATATTGCTTATTTTGGTCTACAAACACACATGAAAACTTTTTATATCTGTCATAGTGTTTAGTGGGAACCATTGCCCTCTTAGTGGAACCATTGCCCTCTAAATACGCGACAGCTGTGGGCTCCCCAAACAGCTACTGGAGGCATTGTGCAAATCAGTCAGAAATCTGCGTCTGTCAAAAATCAATGAATCTATGTCAAAAATAATGAAGGAAGTGATAAAAATAAGGTAAGTCATAGACTAGCGGTTCTCAATTGGGGGTGCGAGAAGGGACTTCTTGGGGTTCGAACTTCTTTTCTCTGACTATTGATATCAGCGATGATAATACAAAAAACATTACATCAAATGGTGCCAGGGGTGCAAAAATAATTTTTTCATCAAGACGGGATGCGGGCCTCAAAATGAATTGAGAACCGCTGTCATAAACAATCAGTCACTATATTTGAAATTTGTTATAGCTTTGCGAAGTTTAATCTTCAATAAAAGAAAAAGAACGGTAGTGCTGCGCTGGATGGAAAATTTGTCGGATACCGGGATGCCAGATATCCGGCAAAACTTGATTGGCAGATACCGGATATCCAGGAGCGCCGGCAACCAGATAACTCATATTATACAAATTTCAAAAATAATCATATAAAATTGAAGTAGCAGACGCGATGCTAGAGTGCAAATCTATTAAGTAGAAATATTTGATCCTGGGATTTTGTATAAAACGCAAACATTGGCTGTATTTAGTGGTTTATAACTCAAAGTGCGTAAGCCAAAAAGCTAAATGCAAACCAAAAAATAATCTTACCGGTTACTATCTGGTATAAGGCCGAATATTTGAAAAAGCGCCAGATACCGGGTAGCTACCGGATATCTAGCACAGCCCTCAAGAATGACATTAAGTGTCTCTTCTACTTTAGTTAATTACCTTGATCAAGACTACTCTCATATCCTCGTACTTTTGTCACCAACTTTGTGTTATCAAATTAGCGTAAGTCATACTAACTTTCAGTAATTGGTGTTAAATAAAAAACTTTCAATCGATTTTATACCTTGTCAGAGAGAAAATGTGATCCAGGGTTCCGGTACGTGAAATATGGTTTCGTCGCAGTGGAAATGTAGCTATCGCATTAAGTAAAATTTTGCCCTTGGTTGTTGTTCTGTTATGTAAATAAAATGATTTTTGATCAAATGAATTTTCTGGTAAGAGGTGGTACACGGTGACAGAGCGACATGTTAAGCGATGTTTAAGGAATTATTGATTCAAAAAAATGTTTTTTCTAAATAACAGCATAAACGAAACGTCAGTAGGGTGGTTCTCAAACTTTTCTCAATGAGTCCTATTGAAACAAATAGTTGGTACATTTGCGACGCACCAGGCAACACGCAGAGGTTTTTGCCTGCTAAACAACTGCAGATATACCTGCAAAATTTTTTTAGGCCTATTGTTCAATCGTAAGTTTATGCTTATCCTTACAAGGTTGCAACATCAGTTTTTGGTTTTTATTCATGTTACTAACTGCTTCAGCCTTTATTCGTTTCGTGCCAATTTGAATTATAATCGGACCAAGTAACTATTACGCGACAAACTGATTGTTATCACTATACAGAAACTACTGTTATGTAATCATGCAATTAAATAATCCGTTTTAGGGTAAAACAAATAAGTTATCTACCTTTAGAAATATTTTGCGTGATAAAAGCAAGAATTATGTTGACACGAAACCAAATTATCGCACAGTTTGAGAACCACTGGGTAAATACAGGCGTGTGCAAACTGCAGTGAGCAAAAGGGATGGCTTGTCGTCCACAAACACAGATTGATCTCCCAAAATGAAAACGTGCTCATTTTAAAAACTCAGCCCTTTTGAGGATAACACAAATCTCGGAAAAGGTCCGCACCTGGCCGGCAGTATCATCAGATTTTGTGATATTGACCAGCCAGTAAACCCGTTTACTTACATACATACTGTACATTCGTAAACAAGTTGATTAGATGAAGCAATTAAGATAAGATAAGTAGCTTATTCAATGACTGACTGATTGACTATCTAAACCAGAGGTTTCCAACTTTTTCGATGCTGTGGAGACTTTTAAAGACTGGGCTAATTCTGTTGGCCTCCCAGCTCAATAATCAGCTATAGGTGTTTTTACCTCACAAGGACGTTGAGAAGCTGGCATGGAGCCAGTAACACAGTTTTGAGACTGTTGTTCTAACTTTTTATAGCCTTTTATATTTGGAGGAAAACTTTTAAAAATCGCTATTTTTATTTGTTCTCAAGTTGAAGATCTTTTGTTTTTGGAAATCAACTTTAATAAAATTTTTGTATTTTTGTGAAATCTTTTGTGAAGCTCTAAATGGACTTCTATGGATCTCTGGGGGTCCATGGATTTCTGGTTGGGATCCACTGAACTAGACTAGATTATTTTTTTAGTGTTTGTTCCGTCACCTTGCCAGCATAAGGAGTCTATTTCTACTGGAGCAATCCTACGTTTTGTAGGTGCAAACTCGATTGTGACCAATAACGTACAAAACGTTTTTCCTCAGCAAACTATACAGTGTAAACTATTGGCTCAGCTGCTGTTGACAAAGCTTAGGATGACGCGTTGCCTGCTTCATGGCCGTTTAATTTTTAGATGCGATTTTGATCCAGGCAAAGATGTGAATTTGGAGAGGCATAGCTACGCAGTCATTTTGTTCTTGTGCTTTTCTGTTCATTACGCATTTCTTTTCAAAGATCAATCTGTGATGGAGAGCCTTTTTACGATCGAGAGCTTTTCTGGAGATCACCGCTCGATGTGAGCTCAACTTTTTGGCATTTGTATCTCTCAATAATTCTTGTGGATTCACGCCACTAACTTCAATATCTTTAAATTACTGCCGAAACAAAGATATCTTATTAAACACCACTGATAATTTTATTTACTTCAGATAATAAATTACGTGAAAAGAGGCGCGCTCCTTACATTATTGAGCTTCATGTTTTTATAAGATCCGTTCGATTTTTATAAATTCGAAAATTAGAGGGATAGGGAAGCAACCCCTTTCACAAAGCTTAACAAATTTTTACGAATTATAGAAATAGTCCTGAACAAAAGTGATCTCACGCTTGCCTTTATTGCTTCCCTTTTTTTTTCCTGCAGGTGTTTCTGGATGAAATCACTTTGAATCTGAGCAAAAAACCCCTCTTAACAAAGCTACCGTTGAAGCAAACATACTCTTGCCTTTGTGTGGTAAGTTTTCGTTACCTATTTATGACGTAAGGTTAATTTGCCTGAGGCAATATGGCAACGATCAAAAACTTGTTTGATCACTTTCAAATTCGCTTTTGAAGAGCGGAAAAGTTGAGCATCTGTGATTTTCCACAAGATGTTTAGAAGCGTTTTCTGGTTGTTTTGTTTGAATCAGTTTCTCGTACTAAGCCAAGCACAATATGCAAGTAAGTAAAAGTAAACTTAACTTGAGTTGTTCTGAATGAATCGTAACAATGAAAAAACATCAAAAATGAACAAAATAATAAGCGGCTTCAAACGCACGTCTTTAAAGGCCGTTGTGACCTAACAACGCTAAAAAAGAAGAGTAAAAAAACAAATTTTATCTACGTGCAGTCATGGGTCGTTTCGAAATGTTACAACAGTTCAGTTCTTTTTTCATATATCTTTGTAATTGTTTTAACTAACAAGTCAAAAGTTTGACAAATTTAGTACTAATTTATTAAAGTGAAAGAGTTTGGTTCAAATAATTTTTGAGTAACGACTGATCATTTGATAAAAGATTTTCCTCTTCAATGGTAGGGTAACATCGCCATAAATGTTGGTTTTTGGTTCTCTTTACTTAATTAAAAAGTGTAGTTTTTTTGATAAAATATGAAAAGCTGCGAACTGCTGGAAAATACGTTCAACTTTTCAAACTGCTGTAGTGAAAAATAACCTATTCGACGTTTTTTTAATTATTTTGGAGATTAGATCTCGAAGGTATAGACTAGAAAAGCCAAAAGTTCACACTTTTACCTATTACAACAAGCATTTGTAGAAGTGAACATATAAAAAAAAATTTGGGATAAATTTTACTTTTGAAATTTGCCAAGGGGTAAATGAGAGAGCAAAGGTTGAGAACCCCTGGTATAGAAGAAGAGTTTGTGCTTTTCTGAAACTGAAATACTTAGGAAAAGATTCTAGATTTAACCAAAACCTGGGCTTTCACAAAGTAGACTGTTGCTAAATATTTTTGAAGCAAGTGCTGTCGCATTTCGCACAAACCCCCAATATTAATTTCGAATAATTGATGATCACATAATTAGATAAATTTTTCAAAGCAGTGACGTTTATTAGATTGATTACTAAATTGTAATTGAATGAAATTAAGTGCTATTATGAGTAGTTTTGATGAGTTAGGAGTAGGCGTATTCTATACTATAAAGCGCAATTCTGTGTGTGTGTGTGTGTTTTAAATCCTCCGAAACCACTGAACTTACTAGCATCAAACTTGGCACGATTGATCACTACCCCGGGGTAAGTGTCTGAAGAAGGTTTGTGACCTCATGATGACGTCACAATTAAAGATAATTTTTTAAATTTCCACTTTTTAACCGAGTAACGCCGTTTTTGGCTCAAACAAAAACCAGTACCCGACTTACCAACTTCAACAAATTTCACTTTTTTAACATCTCACATGACGCAGTTATTAACAATTAGTTATAAAATTTATTTTCTTAATTTACTCCAGAAGTTCTTGTCGTAGAAACGCGATTAGGCGGTTTTTTTGAAAGATGTTAACAAAGTGCTTTTGATAAAAAACATTTGCAACAATTTAAGCTCAATTGACAATGCAACAACAGATTCATTTTTTTACCATTCTAGTCTTCTTAGCATGCTTCTTCACGTTTTTCTGCTTGCTTCAAACTAGCTCTATGTAATTTGTCTGTTACGATCAACACAGTTTTTCGCTAACTGAGATCATAATATGATGATTTTTCCAAAAAATGTGGAAAAATCTTTTACAAAATCAATCATTTTTACAAAATCAGTTTAAAAACTGATTTGTGTCCTCATTTCCCAACCGAATTGCAAAATTTTTAAAGAAATGGAAGGTTATTTCAAATGGATTCCGATGATACGTGATTTGTACCTTTACTGTTTGTTTTTATGCGAAAAAAATTAAACATTAACACCAGTAGTGTAACTTTTTACCTCTTTCCAAAAGTGGTTAGCAGAGTAAAAAGACGTCAGTTTAATACCTAAAGGTTGAGGTAAGGTATTGAAAATTAGTGTCGTTTGAAAGCTGAGGAAATTTGCTTTTGAGAAATATGTAACTCGAATTAGTTAGGGCTAATGATTAGTTTATAATGGCTGATCAAAAACTGATTGCTATACATGATTTTTCATTTTTAGTTGAAAAATTTTCCTACTAGTCCTAAGTAACTAGCAATTTTATAAGAAGTTAGTTCTTTGGTACATTTTGACTATTTCCCATTGGAAGCATGCTTTTTCGCTATTGTTTACCTAAATATTCAAAAAGATTTATCTCAAAATGAAGTCTTTAATGACTTTAAAATGTAGTCTACGGGTCAAAAACACTCCAAATTTGGAGTGTGGGCTTCACATAATTGTGCAATTTTTAGAAAAACTAAGTCCTTTTGTCCTCTCTGTCGTGCATTCTGTCCTCTCTTTTTCAAAATCATGGTTCTTGGGCATTATCTATCGAAGTGTTCAAAAAGATTCATTTAAAAATGAAGTCCCTAAACATTAAAAAGTACCTTACACAAAGCAAACTATTGGTGATCCCCTACAAAAAGATGGGGGATAAAAATGTCCCTGTTTTATCTTTTGCAACAAAATATTATTTTCCAGCTACGTATCATCTAAATGTTGAGACCAGTTTCTTCGCAATTATGTAAAGCCGGCGCAGCCTGCTGATTTGAAATTCTTAACCTCCCATCACTAATGGGAGCTCTGCCATTGTAAAAACTTAATCGTAAGTGCTTCATTTCAGGTTAGTATGCTCTCTGCATGCCTTCGTTTATGCCATGACCAAGTAACATGCACCAGCCAGAGGCATTGTTATTGGTTCTCTAACTGTCGCACGCGTATCACTAGTGGTACGCCAACAGTTTTGCGGTTATCATAACATTTAAACTAATCTACAATCTACCGTCATTTGTGGTTCCAAACAATCGCTAAAATGCATGAGGTAACAATTACTTTGTTTGCGCATTTTGTTTTTGAACGAACTATTGCCTCGTGAACACACTATAAAGAAAACAAGCAGCTGATATTTGCTATACTCATAGATTCTATTTGAATAAGAAACTGATGATGACTATTTAAATAGTTGAAACACAGAGTGTATAGTGTATACTTTCCGTCGCTATAAGTAAAAGCTAAAGGATTGCCTGTATTTTATTATCTAAAAGATCGCTATACTCAAGCAATGATTTAGGCTAAAAGTTAGCAGGGTAATTTTTAAGAATGTAAGAAAGTATAATCCAGACTACATAAAGTATGATTTCATCGTTGTCTATCACAGAGGAGAATGTTCGCCACAGTGTGTAGCCTGCATGAAAACTCTCTCCAATGCCTCCATGAAGCCCAGATTGTCAATACGGCACCTTGAATCCAATCATGCAGAAAAGAAAAACCGAGATCATAGCTATTTTGAGCGACTTGGCGAAAAAGCAAAAAGGCAACGTCTGGACTAAACGGCCCAGTTTTACCAAAAGAAAAGTTGGGATTGTGAAAGCATCATATGAAGTGCTCTCGTAGTTGCTCATAACATAAATGCTCATGGGATTGTGGAGTCACTTGTTTTGCCGGCAGCAAAGATACTTATCAGGAACCTGATTGGAGAAGAAGTAGCGGCGAAATTGGAAAGCGTGTCTCTCTCTAAAAACTCTGTAAAGCGCCGTATCCAAGAAATGTCTGTTGACATTGCTAAACTAGTGATTGCTGGAGTAAAAGACTCTAAGTTTGTGTTTACCATTTAACTGGGTAAACTAACACATGTCGCCAAGTGTAGCCAATTGCTAGCTTATGTCCACTTCATACAAAATAATACAGTGAAAATGGAATTACTGTTCAGTTAGGAGCTAGTTGCAACAATAAAAGAAAAAGATGTTTTCAACGTTTTGGCCAATTTCTTTGAACAGAATGAGCTGGGTTGGAAAATCTTATTTGGATGCACGACAGATGGTGTTCCACGATGCTCGGGCGAAAATAAGGGTTCAAGCATATGTGAAAGATGTATCGCCAAAAGCCACTTACGTCCATTATTTTATACATAGATTTTTACATAGACTTGCTCTCTGCGCCAAAGTCCTCCCTTCATATTTAATGTCTTGCTTGAACAAAATAATTAAAATTGTGAATTTCATCAGAACGTCAGTTCTGAATACTCGTCTTTTTGCAAGGCTCTGTAAAGATGTCGATTGTGATCACAAGTGTCTACTTTTCCACACAGAGAAAAAGCGTAATTTGGTGGAAGCCGAATGAACCGAGGTTACTAATATGCTATAAAGCAAGAATTTTTTCTTGGGCTGATATGCTGCCTGTTAAGGTATCTATATCTATGCCATAAAGCAACGTGATAAAATCATAAGTTTTAGAAAAAATCAAAATAAAACTATAGACCTAACAATTTGTAAAACTGAATTTAGAGAAAATATTTTGTTTGAAAATAACTTGGCCTGATCGGATTCTACTAAAGCATGGTGAATGACTTTGGGAGACCCATACCTGCTTTCGTCGTTACGCCGGAGGTAAGGCAAATAGAGCAAACAAAGAACTTGTTATAACAAATATAAAGAGAAAAGGGGCGCACCAAGTCCCAAAATAGGCTTACCACTAAATAGTTTACTTCTGCAATTGTGAGAGCACCCAACATTTGGCCGCCTTCATCCTTTTGACTGACTTCAATCCCTCCCCACTAACACTTTTTTAAAGTATTAACGATAGTTTGTGGCAACATTCATTTTTTGTGAGCATTACCAGTCTTGATCGAGAGAATAAGTGATCATTGTTTCGTGTACAGGAATTGTGGAAATGAATAAAATTTGTTAACTTTTCGTTACTGTTTAAACAAATAAGCTGACCATATTTTATTGAGACAAAATCGGGGCACTGTATGGCAAACAAGCGGTATGTTTATCTTGTAACGGTGTATTCTTTTTGAAAAAACAAAACAAAAGAGTTTTATAACGTATTTTTTTCAATGTAGATCAAACTTTCAATTATCTTTCTGGTGCAGCAAATTAGATAAAGAAATGTCGTGCAGCAAATTTTGGTTTTTCTAGACTTAAATATAGAACTTGTCACAAATGCAAATCATAATTTTGTCTTACAATCAGCATTGTTTCCATAATCTCTACACGTGGTCTGGATTTTTCATTTGACTACGTAGTGTTACTAACAGAAAATGTTCTTTCAACAGAAGCTTTACTTCCACGAAAGCTAAAGATATATCCCACAATATAAAAGAGGTGTTCGAAATGAAAATATTTTAAAATTTCGTTTCGTTTCGACGAAAAACTGCTTTGTTTTGATTTTGTTTCGTTTCGTTTCGTATTAACTTCCTTAGCAAAGAATTTAGTTTTGAAATTTAAGCAATTTCGTTTTGATATGAGCTCGAAACAAATCGTGAAAGGTTGGACTCATCGCATGTAACGAGCATGCTTTACACGCGAGCCGCATTGAACAAATCGAGTGGCCATTTACCATGGTCACATGAATTTTGGAAAAAGGACGACAACGCAGAACAGTGACGATGAACAAATTTCGAAATAGTTTGAAACGAAATTTTGTTTCATTTTGAACTGTTTTTTCCGCAGTAAAATTTCGTTTCGTGTTGTTTCGAATTGCTTTTTCTATAGTAAAATTTCGTTTCCCTTCCTTTCAAACCGCCATTCGTAGAGTAAAATTTTCTTTTGTCTCAGTAAAATTGGTTTCGAACGCCCCTGCAATATAACAAAGAGATGTATCTATAGCAAGCCAGAGAGAAAACGGAACTCAATAGCAAAAATACCGTGCTTCTGTTTTTTCGTTATTACGACATTTTTTGTGAAAAAACGGGACGGCCGAAAAATACGTACAAACGGTGCTGTTCCGTTCAAAACGGTATGTTTGGTCAGCCTATTACTCAGCAAAGATAAAGCCATTACTACATTAAACATAATTAGACAAAAACTATAAGATCTTCTTTCCTGAGTTAAAGTCATTGTTTTTCATCATTTGCATAAAATATATCAAGTCTGTTAGCTAATAGCTACAGACGACGAAACAAAAGTTGCAGTTTCAAAAATAAAAGAAAACTACCCCATTTCTAAATGCTACGGTACTGCAAGTAAGTATAATCTTAATGAAAATATTCTTATGTAATTTTTAGCATAAAACAATTTTGCAAAAAGCATTTCTACGTCAATTTTGCAAAGAGCAACTTTTTGATAAAGGCATTCCATAGAACAACGTAGCTAATACTGAAAATAGTACGAGTTGTTTAGGCTTGCTGAGGAATTTTAAATTTCCTTTTTTGGTTAAATAAACGTGATAGGCTATATTGTCTTCCATAATCTAGCTTTTTTAAGGAATCCATCGAGAAGAAGAAATTACTGCGTATTTCCAAGTACTCTCAAAAAACAGCCACTAGCGTTTTTTTTGGTATGGATGGCGTAATGTCCAACCACTCTATGATCTTGACAACAAAGCTAAGAAATCAGTTTAATTTGTGTTTGAGAGTGATCTCTAAACAAAGCTTTTTCCCGCCTTATTTTTTACCAAATTCCAACTGACCTACAAAAAGGCTTTGCTGAAGAAATCGTCGTCATACTAGTAAAGATAGCCATGTTTTGCTCAATTTACTTTTGCCTTTACCATAGACGCACTCTGATCACTAGACCCCTTTGCAACTACACTAAAACTCCAAATGATTTTTTACTGTTAAATCCAGCTTCAAAACCTAAATATTTATTTTTGATGTAAGCATTGCAAACATTTCTTTTTGTCTTTCTACCATAATTTTACGCCGATACATTATAGGCCTTCTAAGCATTGTTTCAATTGAGGTTCTTATTCGCATGCTTAACGATCTTAAAATCTACCATCCTGAACATTTTAATTGTTTCTGAACATGCTTTTAATTTTGTTGTTTTCTCGAGAGTTTGTTGAAAGGTTTCTTTTGACCCCCAAAATTTTGACAAACAAATTTTGAGATTACTCAAACTGTTTGTAAGATTTAAGCAATAAATTGCCAGATTAACCCTCGAGACCATCAAGCTGTAACAGAGGATCTCGGTATACTATCATAAAGATTACGTAAATTAAGAGGTAATAGGAGAGTAATTGGTAATCTACTGATCATTAATCAAGTAATTAAAGTGGTATTCTCAGTTAGAACATCCAGTTGCCGAAAGCCAAGATTTATAGGGTTCACACCCCTGGGGTATCTGATGAGGATAGTGGGTTCGAATCCAACCCACTTTTTATTGATGGATTTATGTAGTGGTGACGTATTGGCTAATTTTCCTGAAGGCTAACGTGATAATCGACGGTTAGATTTCGGTTCACCACGGTTCCCCTTAATTAATTTACTCAAATTGTCAGACAGTTGACAACAGTAGTTCATAAAAAAAGCTGTTATAGGTAACTTTTTTTAGGTATTGGGACATGTGGACTTCTTACTCCTCCACCAAACTCTGTTATAACCGGATGCACTAAAGGCGGAAGAGAAGGGTCTAGATGCACAGTTCGATGTGATGTCGGATTCCGGCAAGAGGAGACAACTCTGTTTTGTAATTGCCTTGGATTTTTTTGCATGTGGCAAGGAAACAATCCAACTTGCGAAGGTAAAAATAAAACGTCTTGGTGCTCAGACTACTGCAATTATTTTGTAATCAGAACAAATTAATTCCGACGAAATATAGGTTCGTAGTGACAGCCAAAGGTGCTGCAAAGTTGGTGTTAGTGACAGATTAAGACGTAATTTAAGACATTAAGATTGATTTTTTGTTTCAAAATCAGCACAAGTGACAAAAAATGTCCGACAAATTTTAAGAAGTTCTGTATAGTGTATTGATGTGGTACATTGAAAAGTAATGTTATAATTAAACAGTAGTAAATTTATTAAAAGAAAGACAAAGATAAATATTGATGATATGGCTCATAATTACGGGAAGAGATTTCATGTATTCTGTGCTGTGTTCATGGGAAAAGCATGTTATCACAAGGTAGTGAGCTGAAAGTTGATATTTTTTCTGGTCGTCTTACTATTACGCTAAGCCTATCTGATTTCTAGTTGCTTTGCAAAGATTTTTGCAGATAAAAATAAATGAATTGAACAACAAAACTTGATAATGTGATCGGGTGGATTTAAACGTTGTTCTTTGCCGATAATAATCTCATGATCACACGTATTAAACCTCGCGTTGGTGCGTTAATGGTTGTTTTATAAAAGTTACTTTACGCCAATATCTTCTTCTTGGTTTGACCTGTTTGTGATGAAAATGAGTTGTAGAAGAAGTGTTGGCCATTCTAAAGCTGCTAATTGATTTACGCTTGTCTATATCATGAGTCAGAAAGCTTTTGTATTAATAGAGTCTTTTCAAATTATTTCCTCCAAATCCAAGCCTATCCTCACAACTAGGGCGTTAAATTAAAAATAATAGGGCTATTTGGTTTGCATCCCTCAGTAATCACCACTCTCAAAATAGAAACCTGTTTTTCTTGATCATTCACTTGTAGTCTATAACACAAAATCTTGAAAAACAATTTTTAGCAATGTGAAATTTTTGGGAATGATCAGAAAAACGCTATAAGGATTCTAGCAAAGATGTCATAAACGTATGTTTAACTAAAAAAAGAAAGTTTCAATTAAAATCATGACATTTTGATTCAGGTTTGATCAGTTTTTCAGGTAAGTAATATGTAACTTCATTTTCGACCCACTTTTTGTGGAGCGCTTGTGGAGCGTTTCTACGTCATTTCCTGAATTGCTGTGTCGTGGTCCTACGTCATGAATTACTTCCGATTACATTTGTATGATTTCCGTCTACATTTGTATGATTTCTGTTTGTATTTGTTGAACTTGGCAATTGAAAGAAAATGATTTTATTTTTTTGAGTTCTTTTTAGGAATGATTATATTTGTTTTTGGAAATGATTTTGTTTGTTTGAGTTCTTTTTAGGAATGATTATATTTGTTTTTGGAAATGATTTGTATTTGTTTTTGGAAATGATTTGATTTGATGTTGCACCCTCGCTTTAGAATACCCCCACCTCAGATGTTCTCCAATTAATATTAATTTCACTTTGGTTTTTAGCTCATTAAACAATCTCGATCTTTTGTCCTACTGTAAGCACAGCTGTTGTAAAGCGGAAACATTAACTTCTACGTCGTGACTGAAGATAGAAGTCTTTGGTATTATATCATGAACAAACTTCCTTGCGAGTGGAAGCATCAGTCGCACGTATGCGTTCACGACGTATCTTAAAAACCGTTATTATATAATCATTTAGCCTCGTTCTGATTGATTCTTTTTTGATTTATTGTTTTGATCTTATGATCCCCTAGAATGTTGTGTCTTTGCTCTTCTAGATGTAATTATTGGAGATATTTTCTTTTACTCGATAAGGTTATCGTGATATAAGTTCTGCAGTTGGTTAGAATTAATTTGTATCCATTCCAGTAGAACTATGTAGGCAATGGATTTAGTCTTATTACAATACAATCTTGGAGGAAGAAAACCTTAAAGGAGTAGAGATTTCATAATAGTTACCAGGGTGATGAAAGACAGATGTTTAAATGACAAAAGGAAAAGTTTGCTTGTTTATCACTACCTGAAAACATACAGAAGAATATGATTTAATAACTTTAGTACAACGAGTAGTTTAGAACTAGCGGCAGATACTATTTTGGAGGAGAATAGATTTCAGAACTAGCCGCAGATACAATGTTGAGGGAGTATAGATTTCATAGTAGCTACCAGTATGATGAAAGACAGATGTTGAATGGCAATGAGAAAAATCTGCTTGTTTATCATTAGTTGTTAGCTTACAGAAAAAAATAATATACAACCAACAGTTTTCCAGATCATCCGGACTTGCCGGAGAATAACCGCACGCAGTGAAGCGACGTTGTGAAATCATGAGTTTACTTCCAGAAGAGCTTGGTGAAAGAAAAAATATTAAATTTGATACAATTTCAATCAAAAATTTGTACCGCTAGCCGTTAGTTTTACACTTTTTTGAAGAAAATTTCAGTAGCTTAAGGAAATCTTTTGGTGAAATGTACATAAGATTGCTTCACGTATAACAGTAAGGTCGTAAAATTGTTAGTGCAATGGTAGAAACATTCTATGATGTTAAAAAGAAAAGATCAGAACAATGAAGTTTGCTGAAGTAGTAGTAGTAGATCGGTTTTTATCCAGTGTTGTCCCTTCGCAGAGATGGCTAAATCCACCCATCCCTTCTGCAATGGCTCGCACTTTGTCTCTCCACTTGTCTCGATTCAGGGCCTCCTCCTTCTTCAAACCAATCTCCTCCTCCTCCACCTGCTTCTTCCAGGTTTTCTTCGGTCATCCTCCCTTTCTCTTGCCACTCACTTCAAGATTCAGAGAAACACTCAAAACACTATCGTCATCCCTCCTCAGCACATGTCCCTACCATCTAACCCAGTGGTTCTTAACCGGTGGGCCACAGCATGTAACTGGGGTGGGCCACAGACGTCTGTGTACTTCGAAAATTGGTTTGCATGCAAATAAGGTTGAGAAATACCAGTCCTTATGAACAACCATACGTACAAGCACTGGTGAACTAGAGAGAAAATGACCTTTTTTTTTCGGAGATTAACTTCACCGTTGTGGTATCTTATGACTAGGGTTGCCAACCGTCCTTTATTTCAAAGGACAGTCCTTTATTTGAACTCCCTATCCTTGTCCTTTATTAAACTAAGAATTGACCTTTATTTTTGGAGCTGAAGAAAATTTACTGTAAGAGCGGAAAAGATTTGCAAAAGTACAGTCCTACCCATGGAAAACCAGGTGTTGACATTTTTTCTTTTTTTTGGAGGCCACCATGTCCACAAGCAGTATTTTTCCATGGTGGTCTCCAAAAAAAAAAAAAAAAAAGGTCAACACCCTGTTTTCCATGGGTTGGGCTGTACTTTTGCAAATTTTTTTCCATTTTCCAACTTTTTGCAATTGCAAATTGAGAATTGCCCTTTAAAATAGAGGACGGTTGGCAACTCTAATCACAGTGTCCTTTATTGGAGTTTGTCAAAGTTGGCAACCCTACTTATGCCTATCCCAGCGACCTAGTCATTGTCACAACAAAGATCCTATGAAAGTGGGCCATGTCATGAAAAAGGTTGAGAACCACTGATCTAACCCATTCGCTGTTGCTAACAAGTCTATAGTTTCCTTCAACCCCAACATATCCATCTGTTCTTCAGTCGTCTTTCTGTCAACAACTTTCTGACCGCACATGACTCTCATCATAACTCTATTCGTTCTCCTTAAAATTGGTTTTTCATTTTCTTTCGAACACCATACCTCGCTTAAATCACTACTGATACTCTACATTGTAAAGCCGAGAAGATTTAGCTTTAATTGTGCGCAAATCATAAAACATTCACCTCAAATGCATCAAATTTACATTCATTTTTCATTCAACTAGAAACCAAAATTGTATCCTATCATTACACTGTTTTAAGATTTTTTCCAAAATTTAGCAACTTTTAAACTTACTAACACAAAATTTTTACTACCTTTCAAAGTCTACTTAGCTCACCTACGTAGAAATAAGCTAAACAATTTTTACTTTTAACATTAATTGTAGGACATTAGAAAAAAACAAAACACAAAAACCATAATTTGTTTTATCAAACTTAGTGTTCGCCATCTACTGCATTATTGATGAGTGAAGAATTAACTGTATCCAATTCTTTAACTTTTCTTTGTTTGCTAAAAACCACAAACTTTAAAGCATCATACTTCAAAACAAATCTGACTGTGTGCTACGCCAATCTAAACCTCATTGCTTTAACAAAAATTTTCAATTAACCGTTAATTTGTAAGGACTTTATTTTGAGCAAGCATACTCCTGCATTACCACAAATCAAAAGTCAGCTGATTTTCAAAGACTTTTGTTTCGTACAATTAAACTCTTGCGCTAAGTTTTGATGTATAAGAAGTTAAAACCATTATTTGTAATTCACAACTTTCAACTAAAATAAAACATCTCTCAGTATATTATCTCCCATATAGCTAAATCAAGAATTTTATCTAAAACCTCGCAAAATAAATACATTAACTGATATCCATCATACACTTGTTGCACGCTTTCCGTTATACACTACACACGTTTGTAATTGCAGATTTTCAAATACGCCAAGTTGATTGATTACAAAATCTCTTACCATCCATTTTTACCAAACAACTCCAATGCAGCTGTATTAACCATAACTCATAAATTATAATATAAAAAATATAAAACCTGATCTTGTTGCTAAATGCTTTTCTACTAGCTTTCTCAAATCATTGAACGTACAAGCTAACAAACTCTAATAGTGGCATCCGACATAAACTTACAGTTGTCTTTATCAGTGACCCCATTAGTAATCGCAGCGAACAACACACAAAAGTTTTGAATGTGGTCTCGCGATAGTCTTAACTAACTTTCTTGCAAGCCACTTTTTATCCTCAAAACAAACAATTTTTCTCACAACCAACTGTTTCAATGCTTTCAAGAACTCAAAATAATCTAGTAATCACCGTAACCAACACACAAAAGTTTTCAATGTGGTTACACTTAATTACAAATGCGAACTTCACAATTTCAATCTTGACTTTCAAAATTCAAGAAATACGCTTTTAAAGCATAACTCTCTTACGGGTGCCAATAACTGGTCTAATTACATATTAAAAAATGCGTTTTTACAAAAGCTGTTTGAGACACACACATACACACTTGTCATTGATGGTGCCATATCAAATGAGAAGAACATTAAACTACCATTGTATTTGATATGTAACGAAAACGAATTAACGCCTATCAATTGTTTTTGAAGATATCACAACTAATGACAGTGTAGGAAAAATCAGTTGTTTCCTAAATTACAATTTGTTTTTCCACCATCAATCAACACTTTTTGGCATTATCAAAATCTCAGATATTCAAACACTACCTGAGAAAAAGGTTTCAGTCAACGAAAATCTGAGTTCTACGTGGAACGGGGTGAGAGGCTTCTAGCGGTAAACAGAACCTCAATTTAAGCTCTGATATAGCAGCAAACCAAAACAATAATGCTGCAGTTAATAATACACTCGTACAAAATAAATGCCTAGACCCGGGATTGAACCGGGGACCTTTAGATCTTCAGCTTAACGCTCTTCCAACTGAGCTATCGAGGCAGTAAAGGCCAGTACGGGGCTCGAATACGCGACATTCGCTTTATTAGCACGACACTATAACCGACTGAGCTATCGAGGCCACTTGTTAAATGTCAACGTGAAATTTCTCTATTGAGTAAATGGCTGAAGCAACTGCATAAAACCATCCTTGATGTTATGAAGAATTCTACATTTAACGTCTGTAGGTAATAATGACTTTCAAATTTTGCAACATTTTCTTGAAAAAGTATTGTAGGTTTACCCAGTTACAGTGCTTCGCAGCATCCCGAAGTCTCCAGTTTCAAAATCACAAGCAAAACATTTCGTTGCTTTCTTTTCCTTTCTTACTGCATTTTCACTTAGACTTCTTGAGAGGTCGCTAATAGTTATGGCTTTAGCCACTGTATCATATCTGATGTGTTAAAGTTAAAAGTTTAATCTAAAGTAAGATATTCATGAAAACCGTAAGCTTTAGGCCTGCAATAGTTTATAGGGGGCAATTAATAAAATCATATTTACTTTCCTTGGGCAACATGGAATTAGGTATTTGACAAGAAAACGCTTACGACAAAGACCTATGTATATTAATTTTCAATTTTTTAAATGTTTAAAGTTTTTCAAATCTTCTAATTTGATTGTGGCTTTAACATTTGGAGATTTTTCAAACTATCCTGCGTGCAGATGGCTTCAAAACACTTTTGAATTATTCATAGCAAAGCTTGCGAGCATGTCGAGATCACAATTGCAACATGTAAGAACAACACAACAAAACAAACAAAAAGTTTTGAGGTGAAAAAGAGACTGTAGAAATTTTCAATTATTGGTAACGCTAAATGAAGATTTGAATTTATTCAAAAATAATTTGACAAGTGCTTGGAAATACGTAGTTTTTGTCTAATTTGCTTCACTACGTTCAATTTTTTACGTCAATACACTTGAATTCACATCAAAATTTAAAAATTTTCTTTGGTTATATTTAGTTCGTTATATTCTTAGGTTGAAAATGTTCATGTAGTTGGAGACTGTAACATTTCTTATGACTTTTTAGATACAAACTTATTCACTTTTTAAAACTTTCATCTTCACCAAATATTGAACTCGCAACGTTGAGACAATTGAACAATCATAAAAAGATTTTTATCTGACGCCCTCGTGAAATATTTTAATTGAAGACCACTAAGCCTAATGCATTGTATGCGCTCAATGCACAGTATTTTTCAATTTTAAGTTATCAATCATTGCAGATTCACAACTACTATTTCTGAGCTAAAACAAAAATGGTGAATGAGTGGACTAATATTTTGCATTGTTTTTACACCAAGTAATAAATCACTTTTGTTAAATTTTCTTACTGTGCACTCACCTCACCATATATCTCTGTACATAGCTGTAAATTAAGCCTAATATTTGACACTTTATATCATCGAAACAAAATAATATCAACAATTTTTGTCAGATGTTAAGTCCCTTACAATATTTTACGCTTTTATAAAAGTAAGAGTCAAACTTATAACGATTTCAATCTTTTCCCAATTATCAAACGCACAATTGGCGTCGCAGTGATGGTAATTAGACCGTTTGAGTCGTAAGACTTGGGTTTGATTTCCTTGTCAAATAATGCCAAAGACTTTCAAAACAGTGATTACAGCTTAGTGCTCAGCATAAAAGGTTTGCTTAGAGAAAAAGCCCACTAGTTTGCTTGTTTTCTTGGAAAAAAGTGTTTTTACACTGCAGATAGGTAGTGGGTTCAAGCAGTTTTGCGGTGTACCAGTCTGCAAACAAAATGTGAACTCATAAGCATGAATGAAACTCACATTGCTACTACACGTAATTTCAAAGACCACCTGTCGAATAATTTTTTCAATCTACACCTAAAACATATTTCTCGCAAATCTTTTGCTACTCTTCATCTCCTATTTTGTTTGTTAATTTTCATTTGTTTGCAGTACAAATTGATATCTCTCTAGTCACATTTTGTTTCAATCAAATATCTCTCGCATATTGTGTTTCATAACATCCTGATTTAACTCACGTACATTAATTTTGTGTATGAGAAAGCTTAATAACTTCCTAGTTTGCAACTCGTGGTCATCAATTTTCTAAGAGTAATTGGTAACTTCTATATCTTAGCAGATATTGTTCTTACAGCCGAGAAAATAATTCTTCACTTTTTGCATTTTCATTAAGCTTTATGAGATCACACTACAAATTTGATTGAAATGTGGAATAAAGGTGGCATAAGTTACGTGCTGGTCACATCGAGAAAGGTTTGTAGACATGACGATGCACAGTATACAGATGGATTTAGCATTATTCTAAACAATTAACTCAATCTTATTTCTAAATTAATCTTGTGTATTTGTTAATAAAATCTTAAAACTCATACTGTTGTTACCGCAAGTGACTTTAATAAATGAAGAGTCATTTTAATTCGTAAAACATCTGAAATTTTGGACGTTTTTGACTTTCGCAAAGCTCTTTTCAAAAATTAAAATCTGTAAATGCGACAAAATAATCAGCCATAATTTCAAATGATACACATGAAGATATACAGTGTGTCAAAAAGTCGCTACCGTTCAAATTTTAAATTCTTATGTAGAAATAAATTTCAATACTATTTGCATTGCTATCTATTGAGACAGTGTTATGAATGTATGCATTGATTTTCTAAATTCATTAGCCTACCTAGATATCTAACATTTTAAATTTACAGTAACTTCTCATTTCCCATGTTCATAATTGATATATCATACTTCGTAGTTTATTCAGTAAAGATAGTTGATACAAGTGACTACACGGTTGAATATAGAGTTCACGCTGCTTCATTTTACATCGCTAGTGACCAAACTAGACATGCCATGAAGCTTGTTGGAGACAGACTGCGTGTGAAATATGATATTGAATCACCAGAACATTGCATAATCAAGGCTTGGAGCAACAAGTTACTCGAGACTGGTAGCCTGTTTGACAGACCGAGGAGTGTAAGACCAACTGAACAGGAGATGCAATCGATGATGTGGAACAATAAATTAATTCTAACCAACTGCAGAACTTATATCACGATAACCTTATCGAGTAAAAGAAAATATCTCCAATAATTACATCTAGAAGAGCAAAGACACAACATTCTAGGGGATCATAAGATCAAAACAATAAATCAAAAAAGAATCAATCAGAACGAGGCTAAATGATTATATAATAACGGTTTTTAAGATACGTCGTGAACGCATACGTGCGACTGATGCTTCCACTCGCAAGGAAGTTTGTTCATGATATAATACCAAAGACTTCTATCTTCAGTCACGACGTAGAAGTTAATGTTTCCGCTTTACAACAGCTGTGCTTACAGTAGGACAAAAGATCGAGATTGTTTAATGAGCTAAAAACCAAAGTGAAATTAATATTAATTGGAGAACATCTGAGGTGGGGGTATTCTAAAGCGAGGGTGCAACATCAAATCAAATCATTTCCAAAAACAAATACAAATCATTTCCAAAAACAAATATAATCATTCCTAAAAAGAACTCAAACAAACAAAATCATTTCCAAAAACAAATATAATCATTCCTAAAAAGAACTCAAAAAAATAAAATCATTTTCTTTCAATTGCCAAGTTCAACAAATACAAACAGAAATCATACAAATGTAGACGGAAATCATACAAATGTAATCGGAAGCAATACAGGAAGTAATTCATGACGTAGGACCACGACACAGCAATTCAGGAAAGGACGTAGAAAAGCTCCACAAAAAGTGGGTCGAAAATGAAGTTACATATTACTCAGGTACGTATATTCAAATATGTTTTTCATTTGCAAGAATTGGCTTTGACAGCAACTTAGGCCTAAAATCTATTTTGTACCAATAAATGTTGATGAAGTAAAAAACGTGCAAAAACTAGCTACCCACGTCACGCTTCTGAGGCGACTTAAGCACTTGGGATGGGGCGCTGGCGCAAAAACTGCTTACAGCTGCCCTATCCTTGGTTTACTCTACAGCTGATACTGTGCACCAATTTGGTGTCGCAATGCACATACTCGTCTCATCGACACTGTTTTGAATGACGCGTTGCTCATTGTGGTTGGATCTCTGCGTTTTACGCCAACAGATCATCTGCCAATTCTTTCAGGCATCCAGCCAGCTGAGCTTCGCCGCTTGGGAGCGACACTCTCCTTGGCCAAGCGTGGTACCCTGGATTCGGACCATATTTTACACGGTCAACTAGCTGGATTACCGGATTTGCCCCAGGAGAGACTGAAGTCTAGACGCCCATTTGTACCTGCTGCACGGAACTATTAAATGACGAATCTAAACTGGGCATCCGCGCTGCTCAGTGGACAAATTATTGATGGAGCGCGGAGTATTATAAACGCACATCCGTGCTCCATGTTTTCATTCCCAGGGCCAGTTCTAGGCCCCTTAAATGGACTTGTCCAGAACATCTTGGGTTAAGCTCAATCACCTGCGGACTGATTTTGGGCGTTTCTATTCGTCCATGTTCAAATAGGGTCTCGCTCCCTTGCCAAATTGCGAGTGTGGTACCACCAATCAAACCGCGGACCACGTTGTCTCAACGCGCCCCATACATCGGGCACCTCGAGAGGTGGCTGGTCTGACGGTTTTGGATGACGATACTCGATGCTGGCTAAATACCACCACAGCCAGCATCTGATCCCATCGGTTTTTTGGATGCTCCTCCATACGAAGGAAAAGAAGTAAAACAATTTCAAAATTGGAAGAAAAATAGAAAAAGAATTATGTTTTTTTGCAGTCGGCGCCAATAACACGGAAAGTGTTTGTAATTTTAAACCTAAAACTAAATTTGATGCCATCGTAATGGCCCCTGTGGTATTCTTCTTGCTCCGTCTTGGCTGAAGTCTTGTCATGACTATCAGAAAATATTTTTGCTCATTTTGAAGTATTTTTTGCTATTTTCCAGAATTAAAAACTGCTTTTATTAAGGTTTTTTTTTATCGCAAACGTAAAATATAAAAATTATTTATTTTTGACTGTACAGCAGTGTTATAGGCGTTGAGTGTTAATAGATACTGTATTATGTTTCGTTTGGAGGCTTTAGTTTGAAAGAAATATGTGTGTGCGTCAAGTGTTTTTTCCACAAGATTATGTAAGCTTTATATGAGTGAAAACTAACGTACAAGCATCAATATATAGTCCGTAAGTTGTTAAATTAGATAATTGCCATCTTGTCAAATTACATAATTGCCATCTTTATACACGTATATAGTCACCGTATCTTTGCAGTTGCAGGAGCCACAGTAGAACAATGAAAGAGTTGTGGGTTCATGATCTATCCCCACAGCAAACGCTTTTCTTCTCACTGAAGAGAACATGATACAGATCAGTTCCAACCAACGCCAATCTAACCAGCCTAATGTTCTTTTGACCGGTCTTTCCGTGGCAAACACGACTGATTTTTTTGTGTGTTTTTGTTTTTGTTGTTTTTTCAAGTCGTAAAAACAATATAAAAGCCATATCTTCTTAAACACTTGCAACGTGGCGAATTGATTCTTCGGAACATAAAGTCTAAAACATTTAAAAGTCTTAAAATAGAGCCGAGAGCTATTGTCTCGATCGCAATCATTTACTTCTGGGAGCATAGTGCTACAAATTTGCAATTCACATTACTTAGGTCGAAACTGCCCAATTCCAGAAAACAGCAACGGCCGTATTTCTATTATTGATAAATGGTCGAATGGTTTTGCTGGAATAATTGAATTCAACGATGTACCAGAGATTCTGCTGGAAGGTTGGTCGATTCTTATTTTATTCAACAAGAACTTGGGCCCGGTATGTTTTTTATGAATTTAATATTTTTGTCATTACGTGTAGAATCAAATTTTAGAAATACCTGTTCACCATGTACGAGCGTTTACTGATTTTCAAAAGTTTCATTTAAGAGTACTTCAGAGCAAATCCCAAAACCAAAAGCCATATAACTTAAGTATTTTAGTTTTTTTAGTTTTCGCCATTGGTTTGCTTTCCTCAAGAAGATGACCTGCTTGTCAGCTTCGATTTAAAAGTAGTTTAGAAACAAAAAGCTGTTTTAACTATTTGCACAAAATAGCGTCATATTATGCTCAACAGAATCATAAGCTGAAGCCGTAGTATTTACTAGTAACTACGAAAACATGGGTTTACTAATACACAAAAAATTTTAATTTTTTGACCATTTCAAGAACGCTCAAATGTCCAGTTGGTCGTCGGAGCTCACAGCTGTTTCTACAACTCATGATTCTTTCACACTAAGCAACATCAAGTGGGCCAGGAACGCGACTTTGCAGCGCACTACACATCTTCGATCGATGTTTGTGGTGTCGGATATAACCGGAAAAATTCCTGCAAAAGGTTGCAATTATATATCTAAAATTTATGTTTTTTTTATAGCTCTCGAGAAAAGATAATTCAGATTATAATATGTAAAGTAATTTGTAAAGTATAATTTTCCAATGAATATTTGCATTCAAGTTTGGAGTTCACATGTTGTTTGCCATAATAGAATAAATGTTTTATTCATTTGCAAATGAAGTTTTAGATCAAACACTCAATAATCACATGCCTCCTTATTGCCCTCAAACAGCTCGCATTTTTGCTCTCTGAATCCTTCAACAGCCATAAATTTAATTATTAGTTGCTTTCTAAGCTTTGTTTGAACAAAGTTTATTATGGTGTTGCGCTTTTTGTAACAACAAAACATTATAAATTTCTTGTGGGAATTGAACTCGTCAGCTTTTAATTGTGATATCAGCATCTTTCTGTTGACCCACCACATAGGAATGAAGCTTACAAATCTTTCTGTTGCAGGTTACGTCGGCATGTACCATCGCAGAGTAAAAGATGCGACTTGTTACCAGCCAAGTTCCTCTCTAGCAGCGATGCAAGAGCTTCCAATGTTTGCCACAGACCGAAGAGAACCTGGGATTACAGCAGCACCAACTACAACAAAACCTACAACAACAGTACCAACTACACCAGCTCTTACAAAACCAACAACTCCATCGGCTTCTGAATTCGAAAAAAAACCTTTAAGGATATCTCAAGGTTCCGTCGTTGAACCTTCACAATTTCCTTTCTTTGTAACGACCACAAAGCAACCAAAGATAACTCCTGTGCTCACTACCAATTTACAAACTACGCTGTTGCCAAATACACCGCCATTAACTACTAATCCGCCAGGTCCCACTGGACCTCAAAAGTTACTTGTTGATGGAATGAGGTGCATATGTAAGTGCGGGCATTTGGTTTAACTAAGTGTAAAATTAATCATCTTGTCTATGGTGATACTTTTATGGGGAAAAGACTATTTTTATACCGATAACTTGTTAAAATCTTTAACTAAGATCGAACACTCAATTTTGATCTCAATTAAAATATCATGAATTTAGGTGTCATCATTCCTCTATTGACATTTGCTCAGCGAATCCATGTATTTCGGTGACGCGTACTTAAACGCGCTGACCTCAGGTAAAACGCCCCTTTGCCAAAATCAATGGTGTCTGTTGCAGATCATGAGTTTGGGTGCATTCGCAGTTAGTTTTTTTTGATGCTGCTATATAACAGTTTTTACTGATCTTGCCATGCGATGATGATGTATCAGTCGGTCTTCATCCAAATTAACTGGATTATTCAAGAACAGATCTCGGCTCTGCGTGACGCTTTATCCCTCTTACATTCTATTTTTCTGTGACTCAAATTTTTAATGAAATAAAATGATCCGGTGGCAAAAAACTAAAAAGTTAAAAAACTAAAACTAGATCAAAGAGTCGAAGCAAGCTATATCAACCGATTTCGTAAAATCTGAGCTACATAAATGAAAAAAACAAAATTTTATTTAGGAGGTGATTCAGTTTCGTGTTGTAGCGGTTTGATTTTAACCTGCTCTTAGCCAATAGACTATATCCTTAATCGTCAAAAATCTATAGCAGTTTGGTTACGTTTATATTTCTGTCTACAAATTTCCTGTTGATTTAGTAGATTTATCATACAAGTAAAAAAATAATTCAAACAAGCTTTGAGAGATACAAGACCACAATTACTGTTGCTTCGATTTTTTATTCTTTTTTGTGAAAGCTTGCACACTGTTTGAAAATCCTGGCTTCTTTTTACCAACCAAGTTATTTCATGTGCAAACAATCTTTTCTCAACAAGTTATTCGACTGTTTGTGCGTCAAAAATTGCAAGACGATGATGATTTAATTTAGATCTTTAGTGTTTTTAAAACCGATTGTAAACTTTGAAATCAAACTTGAGTAGCCTATATATCAGCGGTGTCCCGACTTGGCTTACCTAAAAGCCGCCTACGACACAAACAAAATTTGTAAGAACCGCACCCTGAGTCACGTTTTTAATTCCTCCAAATTGAAAGTGAAAACCTTTTTTGGAGATCAATATTATCAAAGCCTGACTTGACGTATTTTGCATCCAAAATGAAGATAGGCCTAAATACCTTTTTGAAGGAATCACTATTTTCAAAGCTTGGATTTAAGTATTTTGTATCAAAATTTAAGTGTGTTAATTGACATTAACCCTTCAGCTACGTCACTGACAATGAAAACAACATGAATTAGGAAAGCCACATTTAAAGGCCCAACGAGCCCCGCTTCAGCCAGCCCTGCTACATGTAGTCGCGCCTGTTTGGCAGGTTTCGGGTTATTGGTTTTGATACAGCTCTTTGTACCTTCTTGGTTCATTTTTTCTCATTTGAACAACTTCTTCAGATCAGAGAGCATCGAACAGTTACCGGTCGCAGCAAGGCTGGACAGAGTCGGGAGCTTCATTCTTCAGTGGTAACGCTGTGGTTTATGTACCTTCCATTCTTAACAACTGGTTGGTGGTGGTAGTGTTTCAACGACCTATCGCTTCTTTGCAAGTCAGTTTTTTTCAGATTTGTATTGTGTATGGGGTACAGTTCTATAAATTCAGCGTTTTCATGATTTCATTAAAAATTCCGTATGTTTTTCCTTACTAATGGTAACTGGTGCAGTTTATAAGTGATGTAGCCTTTCCTATTCACGTTGTGCACATTTTGAGGTGTTATGTTTTAAGGTAGGCTTACCAATTTTATGATGTTCTATTTGTTATTGTTACCTGCAGATTTATTTCTTGCAAGAATCTGCCTAAAATATGCAATAATCTGCCTGAAGGTCCAATAAGATATCGGTATCCATCGAATGGTTTTAAGTAAGGCTGTAGTGGTAAATCATTGAGCCTGGGAACGCTGCAGGCATTAAATGTCGGAAAGGGGTTGACAATTTACTATCATTCGACCTACTGCAGTTAATTGGATTGAAATAGCGCAACAACATAGTATTCTCCATAACTTACAGAAGCAGAAACTAAGACTGATATATCTGTGTTTAGTTGATTATAAATCGGGGTTATTTTTTTGTCAGTCACGCACTGTTCTATACCTACTGAATGCGTTAGCCTATTGCCTCAGATATAAAAGCTAAATATGCCTTTGCTTAATCGAGATGTTGTGGCCTAATTACAAAAAATTTTTGCAAAAGCTTCTCCTCAAAATAATATAGCAACGCCTTTCCAGGTCAGAAAAACTGTGATTACGGTGTTCGCACGCGTTTCCACTCTCTACACCCCTGACTTTAACCCATCCCTCGATTACAATTAATAAGTAGCCGCTAGCGTGAATTGGCGGAGGAGAGGCATTGTGCTATGGTCTCTCAGCTGGCTTTGATAGCAAAGAAAAAAAACAGCTTGATTTGCGTTAATTGACCCAAATAAAAATCAGCCATATTTTCCAATATGTGCTTTGTTCTTTGTTGGATTCTTGGTAAGCTAGTGCAAGTATCCAATGTGTTACTACACTCCGACACGTTGCCAGCTAAAGTTCTCTGCTACGTAGGTTTGGAACACGGTGAATCGGGGAAGCGAGAACAAAGGATTGCTGTGGAAGTTGGGTCCCCAAACTTTTAACCAGCAGCTACACCCAGGAATCCTTGATGTTAATTTCATTGCAGAAATGGCTTCCCCATCAGTTACAAATCCTCGCGGTAAGCGTCAAATCAAGGCAAAAGTGTTTTATTGCGCGCTTAAACTTGAATTAATCAAATCAATCGTTTTTTGCACCTTACTGAATCATTTATGCTTTGCCATGCATTTTTCTAAGCAACATTGATCAATTAAATAAAAGAAGAGGCCATTCAATTGTGATTGGAGCAAATTACTGGAGAGCTTACTGCACTGCCTCCAAGTATCATTATTCAGAAATGCATCAGACCTTCAAGATCAGTTTTAAACTGAATAGGCCTATTCAAGTTAAATCAAGCTCTACAGCTTTAAAGCAGTGATCATTAATTGACAGGTTAATGTATTTGAGGAATAAAACCTCAGTCATAGTTTTGTTTTTATCATGTTGAGAGTTATTGCATCTACTGAGGCAGATTCAATTATTCATTCTCTCGCTGCAGCAGGTAAACATGTGACTTGGATTAATTGTGATCACTTTTATATAAGTAGGCATATTGTTAGACAGGCTGATTCAGTGATGCTTGAAATATATGCTCTACCACATTGCAGCCAATCGTAAAATTATCAAATGCATTTTTTCTATAAAATTGAACTTCCCGTAAAAACATAGCAGAATTTATTTGCTTAAACCTTTATTACAGCTTTTTCAAAAATTTGAACGTAAAAAGAGCTACATAATGTTAAAAAAACAACAAATGATTCATTTTTTGTACTCAGAGTTTTGAAAAAATTAATTCAGAATTTATCAGTTAAAGTGAATGGTGATAGTATATGTTGGTGTACTGTACGTTGTTTGTTCTTTAGCATATTTGTACGGCAATTTTCATCGGCTTAGATATTTTTTGGTTTCACACATTATACCTTGTGTGAACATCCGATTTTTTCCGCAAAGTTTACACCAAAAGATTTTTGTACGTTTTTGTCCGCAAGAACCCGTGCGAGCAGCAAGGTATTGTGTGTAACACCATTTTTATATCCAAGCGGATGTAAATTTCTGGAAAAAAATGTATGAGAACGAAAAATGTATCTACGTACACGGTAAACCATCGTGTCTGAGCGGATGAAAATTTTTGTGCAAAAAACGCACGAGAGAAAATAACGTACGAACACCAGATTAAAACCTGTAGGTCTACTGTGTACAGCCTCCTTTAATTATCAGCCACAGCAACAAGAAATATTGCGGTAGCATGTGGTTTTGAGATGCCATATTTTTGTTTAATTAACATTAATAAAATTTTTTTTAAATTCCGGTTCCATAATTGCGTTCTTCTGTTAGGTGAAGCGTACTTATGTTCAATGACATACACGGATGGAGATCCTATCCGATTTCCAGATGACAACGGCATTTTTCCTGATCCGGGACCAGATCGATGTAAGAAATACCTAGCGTAGTTTTGACATAAAACTTCTAAATGAGAAATGATTCATATATTTATTTTTTTTATCAATTTTGGTCAAAAGTATAAAAACGCAGGAGACACTAAGCTATTGCCATTAAGGGAGATGAATAATTTTTTTCTTAAAGCAAAAAAGGCACTTTAGCATCGTACAAACCCTGGATCAAAAAACTCCGGTTACTGTTGCACTACACGGAGGCTATACACCAATGAACAGTTGCCTCATCGTGATCATCTGGACTTGGATTGGATCGAAAGAGCTGTTGGTCTTCCCGAGGGCCTTAGAAACTTCGAATAATCATTGTTTGTGGTGCTGCTCTCGGAACGATTTCAGAAAGACAGCTTAGTCACTCTCTCTTTAAATTCTGGAGTGTTTTGTTTGCCTTTTTTTGATGTTACTGTTCCCATGTTTTCTTACTTTTTCTTTGTTACTTGTTTTTGCCATCTTGTCTTTCTTTTCTTTTCTTTTCATAATCGGCAACGTTCTTTAGTAATTTTCCTGATTTTTTCAACATCGGCAATGTCACTCAAAAAGGCAGGTCACTGCAATTAATGCTCTTCCTAAAAATGGCTCACTTGCTAAATATTTCCCTTTCCTCATTGAAGCTTAGTTCGTCGTTCTCTTCATTTACAGAGTTTACCTCTTTATTCTCTCACTGATATTTCTTGGGAGTAACTTTACAGCCACGTCAAGCGCTTCCACTTCTGTTTTGAGATCCACCTCCATCCAGACTTCCACTGTAAACTATTGCTCAGCCAATACTACTTCTTCCAAGCAAGCTCTTCCTTATCCTTGTCCAGTAAATTCTTACTTCTAACCTGCTCCGTCTCAAAGCTCTTTTGCGGAGTCTTGTTCTGTCTCCTTTACACCCGTCGCACTTTCTTTACTTTCTGTTGTTTCTCTTTATCTAATATGCACAAGATTCTATAAAGAAAGGCCGGAAATGTGGAAATAACCCTCTATATTTCTATCTGTCTTGCTGATCTGATATGTATCCTCGTGTCCAAGTTATATATAAGCTCCTCTTTTTTTTCAGGATTCCTGGATATACCCTTTGCGATCTAATTGCACTCCTTTCTGATCAGGCTTTTTCTTTTTCGGTGATTCGCACGCTGGTGGTGGAAAGATCATCGTTATCAAACAGGATCTTTGTTTTGCCGAACTCTTTGTTTCTCTCTGCCCTATTGATTGTTACAGTTATTATGTAGAAGTCATTTTTCTCTGAAGCTATTTCCCGCCTTCCTTTTTTATAGTCTACGCTCCACATATTCGGTCTACCTCGAACGACACTAGATCCGACTTTTTCCTTTTCTTATCTTTCTCCAAAAATCTTTTCATTTTGAAAGACTTTAGCAGCCACCTTCCTCTGTGGGGCTCAAGAGAAACTCCAGACTTTTGAGGAATTACGGTCTTCCATTGGATTGTTTTTTTGTCTGCTACTTCTCAAATGGCCCCGACTACCACACTCTTCTTCATTGCTCTTATGGTGACTGGTTCTCTTTAGACATTTTTTGTTGCCTTATCTCCGTGTCAAAATGCGCCTCTAACTTCGATGACAACCAGTTTTCTATTTTGGCTAAAGGAAGAAAGCTTTTTCATTTATCAACCTTGAAAGCAACTTTAATTAAAATGCTTAACCAGAGCTTTGTCGCGAGAAAGAATTCGTCTACGTACTAAAATTACATCACTGATTTGGACTCGACGAAACGTCTACCAATCAGAACGTTTCGACATTTTTACCAACTTCAATCGCTATAAATACCTCGCCATCAACACCAGGCTTCATTCCAGCAATAACTCCTAAAGAAAGCTAGACTAAAACGTTAGAGTTTTCACTTATTCTTTTTAAAAGAGTACAATGAAATGGTCGATAACAAAAGCTTTATAGAAATGTAATCAAAACAAAATTAGACTAATCTAAAAAATTTTGCTCATTAAACTTGTCTTATATTTATAGCCAGTTACTAAAAAAGAGAATGCGTAACTGCACTCACAAATTTTTGATTAGTTTTTCTCCAAAATAATTTTTCATATAAATGATGGAGCCTGAAAAAACAACTGCTGGAACCATTTCACCGAAGCAAAATAAAAAATTGCAAAGAACAACATTGAGCTTTTGATGCAAATCCAGATTTTAGTAAAAAAAGTAATAACTAATCGCTATTCACCGAATAGATAAAAAGTAGCTCAACTGGGCGCTTTTTTATTTGTAGCGCTCAATGCAAATTTTCTGCGCAACTGCATCCAAAAAGTAGCCTAATCTGACAACCTGAATTGTAGTGTTCTTGTCATGATTATTGTCATTGGTGCCGTTTTTGCGAGGACAAAAACTATAGTGGGCACATAGTTGCCGTGACATAGCGAGGGGGTGCGGTCCGTGCAGGGAGGCCACTTAGAGAGGGCTGCAATTTTTGATTGAAAGCGAAAAAAATTGTAGCTGTGTCTGAACACAGTATTCTAACGCCAACATCTATGATTTGCTTGATCGGGAATGGAGGGCATGTTTTGCTCCCGCACAGGGCGGCCAAAACCCACGTTACCCCACTGTACAGTTGCCAACCTTGGGAAATTATCGCAAAATCTTGAGAATTTTCAAACAAACTATAATTTTTGGAAGCTTTGATTTTTCAAGAAGTGATAGGGAAAAATTTTAAGATCAAACTTGGTAATTTTCTGGTTTTGGACCAAGACCTGTTTCTGGTGATTCACCTGAAATCAATCAATTTTTGATCGGCTTCTGGCGAACTTCGGAGAATTGGTTGTTTAAGTCGGAACACCATTGTTTGGGAAAAGAAAGAGCATTTGATGCAAGTTTTTGGGTGAAGATCTCCTAATTTTGAGATCACTTTAATATATTTTATAAGAGACATTTTGGAATCTTAAAAATTTTTGCACAAAAATTGACTTTTTGGTGTTATTTTGTAACTTTGTTGAGATTTATGTTAATTTCAATTTGGCAACTTTGATAGTGGGGTTAAAAGCAGATGTAGAAATACGGCAGCACACTAAATTTGTCTTTGCTTAGATTTTAAGATAGGTTATTAATCATTAGAAAGCGCCACGCATGATGTAGGAGAAAGAATGCCGTTTTCATTGATGTACGTTTATTATGACAATTAATTTCTATCATAAAATATTTAGGCCTAGCACTTGTTCCGAAAGTCAAGACCTCACTAGCTTTAAATTTTGCCGCACGTCATTACGGGCTATTGTGTTTTTTCGTTACAAAAATGTGCATTCTGCTCGGAAGCCAATTTATAGTTTTGCGTCATAATTACTCTAGAACAGGGGTTTCCGAACTTTTCCCACGGAGGGCCACGTCGCTGAATTTTTAAAGCTTCGGGGGCCAAAATTTAGTAAGTGTTGCTATTAAGTACCTGTTGGTAACGTCGGGGCTCGTGTTATGTTAATAGAAAAAGTGGTGATCTTCAAAAAAAAAGATGATAACCTTTCTCGCTGTCACCAATAACGCTAGTGCGATCAATATGAATAAATTCAAGTGGCTCATCGTAGTTTGGAGACCCCTCCTCTAACATATTTGATTCAAAGCACTGCATCTACATATTTTTTAAATATAACTTCCTTTTGAGTGTGATGATTTGCAATATGCATTTTCAAATCAAAGTTATGCTTACTCGTTCCAAAAGTGGATTGCGACAGCAAAATTGAGAGTTGCAGATGAGCATAATAACAGAGGAGTAGCCGGATTTCTTACGTGTTCAGGAGAATAGACCGAAAGAAGATAAAATGTTTGTTTTTAAATTGTTTTTTTTCCAAGAATAAAAGCGCATTTGGGCGGCTTTTTAGTATGCTTTCATACCGTATTGTTAAATTTCGTTGCACTATTGAGTTAATCCGTGATTTGTGAAGTAAGTTTAAAAGACAATAAAAGAAAACTACATTTCCCAGATGCATTATTAGTAGTTAACGAATTTTTTTGCAGTCACCATCGCTGTATTGAAAGCTACCACTACAGCTCCTACTACTACAGCTGCACGAGTTGGAACTGGGACGCCGAGTAGATCAGGCCGTTGTAGTGGAAGCTCGCCTGTGGGAATAAGGCCAAGTAAACCGGAAAAATCGCTGCCACGTTGGAAAAGATCGAGAGGTTACCGTCTGAAATATCTCTAACATTTCTTACTTGTATTTCATATCGGTGCAGATTTTCAGTTTAATACATCTTCCTAATTCGCTTCTCCTTAGTAGATCAATATCCCTTTTAACAAATTCCTTTAATAATTACAATTTATAGCCCTTGGGATTCAGGGCTGCCAGTCCTAGATCTCAAGGACTATAAATTATAATTATTAGAACTGTATTCTTAGCAAACTTCACCATCACCACCTACATCCATCAACTAATTGGTTTAATTTTTAATCTCTATCAAGCTTATGCAACTCTTCCACTTAGTTTTTGGGCTCGCAAGCGATTTTTTTATTTATTGCAATAAAACTTGTCGGTGAGTCTTTGCTGGGACATTTTACTTGAATGATCTAACCAACGCAGCTGATACTTGTTAATGCGGGAAAACAGTTGAACGATGTTAAGAAATTTTTGACTTTCGATGATACGAGTTTAGTTCATTCGTGGCACACCTTCAGTTTATTGAAACCAACATTTCCGTGCTTGCAAGCAAGACTTCGCTCTTTCGGTCATTAGGCTGTCTATGACTCTCGACCATAGACAAGGATATGAGCAAAAACTGATTTAAAGATCAAAAACTTGGCGTGTTTAGGCAGCTCTGGCTTCATGACAATAGAACAGAACGTTGAAACTCTTTATTGCACTCGCTATATCAATTTTGGTATATAGTTCCAATATCATTGCTCGTAAATATGGCTCCAAAAATTTTAAACTTCTCCAACTGCTTTAGAGTTTTTCTGCAAAGCTACAAACTTACGCACCTTATCGAATTTTCTTTGAATTGTAACAAGCTCAAATTTCTTTGTTTTTACTTTTATCTCAACCCTGTCACAGCTGCAAAACGATTGAGTGCACGGTGGAGATTATTTTAGTTTTAGATTTGTAGTCTGAATGTTAAAAGTTTTGGTATACGGCGATCAAACGTGGCTTGCTGTTCTTTGACTTTAAGAATAATATTAGATGTGTCTAGCACCGACTAACGTAGCAGTAAGATCCACAGAAATATTTAGATTTTATTTTAGAAGGCGAAATATTATTTTATGTTTTATGGTGCAAATATTCGTAACGATATTACTTCTATTGTTAGATGGAACAAAATACAATTATAATGAATTACTCGCGAAATCTATCTACTTTTACGAAATACAAAGATCTGGTTTATTACCATCCAAGTTTAAGAGAGTAAAATGGCGAGGCGACTCGATGTTGAAGGATGGTTGTTCAGTGGACGTTGATCTAAGCAGGGGCTGGTTTGATGGTAAGAAAGTGAAACATTTTCTTTGTTTGTAGCCTACAACGGTAACAAAAAAGTCATCTAGTCTATTTGTGACAACATTTCAAGGCCACGCAAAAAGTTTTAAATTTAAAGAAAAAACTTGTGGTTTTTGGGAGGGAGGTTAGCGACCTGCTGTTTAGCGATCTTTAAATATATGTTTGGGTTTTTCAACCTGAAACTGAGTAAATTAGCTTTTGATTGGTCCAAAAGCATTCTTTCATAGATTGCACTGCTTTTCTTTGTGTTGTTTGTTTGTTTGTTTGTTTGTTTGTGATTACCTCTCCTCTTCCTCGGGATGGAGGTACGGCGTGAACGGCAATTCAGGTTCATGCCGTCAACCTAATTGAAATTAGGCTAGGGGAAAGATGGCAGCCCATTTCGAACCAGTCTTGAGTGACTGGTAGCCCCACTACCAACAAGGCGGACTGCCACTGGTGGGTACCCAAGAGTCGTCTTTTACGACATGCTGGGTTAGCAACTTCACAATTGTAACCCGGTGAAGTACGGGTGGGCCACCTGTCTACCACATAAAGATGAAGGTGTCCCGTTGAGTGCCTTGCCCAAGGACATAACAAGCAAGCTTTCCGGCTTGTTCTACACACCATCCCTTTTTTATGCTGAGCGCCAAGCAGGGAAGCTGTGAATACCATTTTTGACAGTCTTTTGGTATGACTCGACTTAGGGAATGAACCCCAGGTCTACCGACTGCGATGCGGACGCTCTCACCACTACACCATCGCGCCGGTTTTCTTTGCGTCGCTTTTGAATATGATAATTTTGCTGGTACAATATTGAAGATGTAGCTTTGACTATGGTTTGAAACAGTTAACTAGAATGCTTTTTAATGTCATCTAGCGCCAGAAATATGAAAATTTAGAGAAAGACCACTTTTGTTGACTCCACGTTTTACGGAGTGAAATTGTTGCATTCACTCTCCTAATGTATTTTTAATACCGCCATGTGATGATTGGTCGGTAAATTCTTGTTTTTATTTTAGCCGGTGATTACGTCAAGTTCACCTTTCCAATGGCATCAGCAGTAACCACACTAGCTTGGGGAGGAATCGTGTTCCGGAAATCTTACAGAGATGCAGCTATGTTACTTAGATTTTTGGGATCTATTAAGTGGCCAGCAGAATATCTTATCAAAACCCATTTGTCCCCAAATGAACTTGTTGCATTAGTAAGATAAAGTTTTACAAATTATAGTGACAATTTTTTTACACCTACATTTTGCAAAGGATCGATAAATTGTGTTTCTCTTAATAAACTATCTGACATATCCTTTTTAACTGAGTTTCTGATTATTCTTTGTAACTATGAATGAAAAGTGTATATAAGCCCAGGTTTTCTAACCGATCTTTTTATGAAGCTTCTTTGTCAACCGAATTGTTATAATTGATAGTTAAGTTTAGTTTGGTCCAGAAATACTGATTACGTTATTTACTTGCAGGTTGGCAATGTTCAAGCAGATCACTCTTCGTGGAGTAGGCCTGAAGATTGGCGGCAAGATCGACCTGTTTATACAATAACAGCAGATAGGCCTGGCTCGGAGCTTGCTGGAGAAACAGCCGCTGCTTTGGCATCTGTCTCGATACTCACGCAACGTTCCCATAAACTCCTGTCAGCAATGGCTTTGGAGCATGCCCAATCTCTTTACCAATTCGCAACTACATACAAGTAACTAAGGCTCCATTTAGAAATTGGTTGGTATCTGAAAAAATATCTGAAAAAAATTGGAACTACTTGAAAAACAATGTCTGTATAATAAACCCTCGAAAATACAGTCTTTAAAAACAGTTAATATTTCCTACTAATTCTCTCTGATCTATAAAAACATGATAATATCAATTGGCATATGAAACAACAACGTTAAAAAGTAAGATACGTAGAAAGCAATCAATCTCTAAACCTATTATCAATTTGAATTGATAAATGAATCAAACTTGTTCAGGACACTTCTACATTTTACAGAGGAGATTATCACAAATCGGTTCCGGAAGTTCGAGAGTTTTATCGAAGTGCCAGCGGTTATGCAGATGAATTAATTTGGGCTGCTGCCTGGCTCTATAAAGCTACAAACAATCGGACGTATCTTCAAGATGCAGAACGACTTTACAGGAAAGATAAAGGACCATATAAAACGGCGCAAGAATATTCGTGGGATAATAAATTAATCGGAGCGCAGGTAAAAATATAGTAGAGCAATCAAAACCAAAAGCATTCACTAAATGAAGCTAGCAGATAAGTGATGATCAGTTTGAGAAAGTATCAGTTTATTCTAATGTTTTCATAAAATCAGATTGCGAACTAGCAATTTCCTGCCAAAAGCACAACTTACCCTATGGTAGGAGAAACGCTCTACTGTTCTACGTATCCCTGTGAAACAGCGGAAAAAGATAAAAATGCTTCTCTAATATTTGTAAAAGATGCTTTTCAAAGTTTTCTCAGAAGCTGGTACACAAATAATTATATCCAGCTCTCTATTCGAAGAAGTGGAAAATCAACCCAAACCAGCTTGAAATACAATAAAAACTCCTATATGAATGTAAAAAGGCAAAATATGGATCAAACAAAAACATAGTTAGAAAAATTTACTTACGTTTTTCAGATTCTTCTTGCCAACTTGACAGGAGAAGACATCTACAGATCAGGAGTTGCTCGGTTCATGCACCGCATGCTGACTACAACCCAAGTTACTCCGCAAGGAATGTTGTGGATACGAGCACACGGACCCAACAGATATGCAGGTGCTTACGTCATGATTGCTTCTACCAGGAGGAAGAAGCGGCACATTTATATGCCATTGCAACAATCTTTTTCTTTTCCCCTATGTGCAAAAACCAAAATTGTTCCGGTTATGTCTGACAAATGTAGGCTGGGGTAATTCATCTATAATAGGTTGGGGCTGCTTGAGAATTTACCGCTGACAACAAACTGAAAAATGCTTTACGAAAAGCAATGAGCATGAAAATAGAAGCAACAAAAATTTTGGATGGTCGGAACTTCTCCAAGTGCTGCCTAACAAATATGCTTTGGAAACTGAAAAGTCTATCGTTTGCAACCAATTGCAAAATGTTCGTCCAGGGTAATGAAGATGATACCGTAAACAACCAAAAATTTTCAGTATTTGGGCTCTCAACAAATCTTGGTAGAGTTTCCAACAAGCAAGCCAACTGCCAACTATAGTGCTATGTCACCAATAAAACCCTGGTCTTAGAACCCCCAAAATCAAAGTTAACACCACGACCTAAAGGCAAAACCACAAAATTTAAAAGGGGGTAAAACTCTTGTGCGAGCACGCCACTGGGTCGTATCGCGGTAGCACAAATCTTACAGCACTGTAGATGCTTTGCCTAGAGCAGGGACTTGCAAACTCCGACCTGCTTGCCAAACGCGGCTTTCGATAACATGTGGCTAATAGCTCACGTCCCTTACTTGATCACATAAAATAAAAAAAGATCTTCAGTTTCAAAAGTTCGCCCTTTTGAGGTTAATCGCCAAAACTAAAGTTATTTTTGCACAAAAACTTTGCTCTTTTGAGATGATGTACAAAAAAAACAAAGGTCTTTGAAAGGGTCCACACCAGGTCCACGATATTCTCCGTTGCATGAAATTTATCTACCTGCATAGAAATTTGCTTAGTCGTGGTTTGGAGAAGTCTTTCTTTCAGGAAACTACACAAAAAAAGTTCAGTGTTATTCTTAATCACTATCAATTGGTAATTTTGTGCAATATAAACCTGGCGCCTCCTGCTTGTGCCACTATGTGGCAACACTGCTACTTGCCAATATTTCATTTTCATCTAGTATAGCATATGATGACATTGTATTGACTGCTTTTCAGGAAAATTTGTTCAAATCGTTTAAAACCGTCTTTTTTTTTAAAAAACAACAGCCATGAATAGGTTACTGTTTTAGTTTAAATAAAAAATTTATGGAAGATAGTTTTGTATTGACATGGCTTTTGTGTTAGCAAACTGTGTATGTAGAGTAAAACTACTAAACTACTGGTTTCAACAGCTGTTCAATAAACCTACAGTTGTATTGCTTTTTTTGCGACAGGGAATAAATAACTGTTAAGTGTTGTTTCAGCCAATGCAGCGATGATGGCAATTTTAGCTTACGGCCTTGAACCACCTCTTCCACAGAGAGATCAGTACATCGTGTGGGCGCGAAAACAAATCCATCTACTTCTTGGGGATGCTGGGCGAAGCTACGTAGTAGGATTTGGCAAAAATTACCCCAAACAACCTCACCACAGAGCGAGGTGAGATCTTTAATGATCGCCTTAGTATACTATGGAGGTGGTCAGTGACGAAGCAGTTCTACGTGAATAAACTGTGACTAACTTGTGAAATTTCAGTTTTTTACCTATACTTGAGTAGTACTGGTGGCAAGTAACGTTGCTTGAGCATTATTGACTTTAACTTAAGTACCGTAGATGCTTAAAACTTAATGTCTACTAAATTGAAATAAAATTCGCTAACATATAAACCAACTTTAAGTTTAAGCTTTTATTTTCTGAAAATCCTCCGCTGAAGTAATCTATTTTTGGTTCAATTTTTGAAAATCAATTGTTGCTATCATTCAATGGAAACAGACAAAGTGCAGTAAGCTTTTACCAGTGGCCCATGTTGATAAGAAATCTTTCAGTATAAGCAGAACTGAAAATTTTTAAGCTTTTAACTTTTTCGCTACCACATGAATAGCGAAAAAAATATCCGCAAGGCGGCAGTGCGAAAAACTGTCATAATTTTTCATAATCAATCATAATTAATCATCATAAAATACCCCAAGTTTGTTTGTAAATCATTACTCATCTTTTTACTTCTACATCAAGTGTTATATCTCATTAAAATCTTAATTTCTTGAAGATTTCAAATATAATAAAAACAAAAATTTTTTGTTTGAATATGCAAATTTGCCTCCCAATAGGTGCTGAGTTGTCTTTGAAGTTAAAGTAGTACCCTTATCCCAAAGATCACTACAAAATTTATTTTTCTACCAATTTTTTAGAAATGGTCGCTACATGATGCTAAGGGACTAAGCTTTCAAGGTATATTAGTCAAAACTTACCTAAAAGCCCAGGTTTTCTACAATTTTTAACTTTCTGAGGCTGATGATCTTTTTGTTAACCGGTACCAAATTTTGTTTGTTAAATTTAGTACCTAAAATATGATCAGTCATTATCTGCTAGAGATTAGCCTAAAACCATGTAACATTATGTATTTTTGAAAATAGAATTTCTTCAAGAATCAGAAAATATCACTTTTAGGCAGAATATGTTGTCACTAACAATGAAACAGAAGTTTTTTACATCCCACCCATTTGTTGAGAAACAAGGGGGATACAGCAAATTTTGATTTAGAGAAACTAAACTTCTGCTAGCTTTTAAACTTGTATTTTAGTTTCTGTCTCCTTGAAAACTTGATGCAAAATGACGATTTTAGTGTCAAAATATTTGCAATTTATTATATTTTTTAAAAGGTGTAGTTTTTCTAAAAATTCTAATTTAGTGAAGGTAAGTCAAAAAATTTTCGGGGGTTTTGAACTGACATGATGTACAGTACCTATTTTTGATCAGTAAATATCATTTACTGCTTAGCCTAGACTATTTAAAGTTATATATTGCTGGAAAGCAAATTTCCAAAGCTTTCAAATGAGATTGGTATTTAGCAGCATATCACACTTTTTAAAAACTAAATCTACTTTTTTCTACATACCATACAAATTTGTTTGGGGGCTTTTGAGACCCCTAAAAATTTAAAATTTGAATAGGTAAATTTTATCATTATTGCTTGAAATTTTGTCAAATCATGCCCCAAAAGAGTAGTTTTCAGAATATGTTAATGACAAAGGCTTTGATTTTGTGGTAAACATGTAATCTCAATTTGATTTCAAGGTAGTTGGCCATTGCTGAGAATTTAGCAATGTTTGTCGTCTGCAACTGAGCTCTTGATCTTTTTGACCCTTTTTGGATAAGAAAATTCAAGAGTTAGGGCACAAATTGTACATATTCCGATGCGTGAGGAATTAAGCGTGATCTTTTAAAAATTTTATGAAAATCGGATAAGAAATAAAGTCACAAATCCATTTTTTAGTAAACTAATTTTGTAACTCAATTAGAAAAAATTTGAGGGAAACACTGAAAACACGAGCTCATCATGGTCTTGGTAGCGAAAGAGTTAAAGAAAATTCAGATGTTTTGCAGTGTAAGATATTTGAGGTATGTTTTATCCTCCCAAGTCTATATTGCTTAATCCACAGAAGCCAGGGGTGTAAACTGGCCATTGCTTTCAGGAAAAATTAGTAAATCTCCATTTCGCGCTGAATGTTACGTGCCCTTTAATAAAAGGTTATTGACCTAACTAGCGTTGACCGGAATATCAAGGGCTACTTACGAACCCTAAATGTGTTAAGAAGCTCGTGACTTGTGCTGTTATGTCTATCCTTGCACATGCAGAGCATAAAACACCACTTCATAAAAATGATTTGAAAAAAAATTTTCTAACTACTACTACAGTGTACAAAAACTCGCCTTCAAAAGTGATTTTCATAAAAGGTCTTCAATCAACAAGTCTCTAGATTTTAATCAAATTTCATCTTCTTACTCTCACACTACTGTTTTTAACTTTCAAAAACTTAGGTATCAAACCCTGGCCAGGCTCTCAAGTTTCCTGCATAAGCTTTACCTTGATGCCTATCTAAAGTTTGCTAAATATCCCTGACTCGTACATTAACTTTGAGGGGTCTCAAAAACTTTCGATAAATATGCCATCTTAAAAAATGTGATTTTGCAAAAAAAATTTCTGCGCCCTATTTTTCGCCGCTCTCCGCAATTTATGTGTGGCTAAGCATCTGCTTTGATCATTGCGAAGCTTAATCATCATCAAGATAAAACTTGTTATGAGCAGAAGTAGCAGAATTTAAGTGTTATCGAAAGAATCTACGTCTTAATGTCATTGAACTATCCACGAGCGTTATTCTGTCAAAAGGATTAAACAGCAATCAAAAAATAAAATACTTTCTTGAACAAGTATATTTATTACAAAACTTATATATCCAATTGCAAACAGAAAACATGAAGGGAGGGGATAGCAGGTTTGGATGATTAGCTTGGTTGAAGAATGACTACTTTAATCATTATTTCTTTATGTTAATTTACTTTTTGTAGAAGCTTTTGAACTCATTTTAAGCTGATGATCTTGTACGGCCCAGACAGCACCAGAAACGAGGAGTCATGCAAAAATTACCCTTTCTTATAAGTATAGCCGGAAGGGTCAAAGGGCTCTGCACTCCAAATTCATTGGGCTTCATTAAGGTAAAAGCTATTTCTAAGTAAAACGTCAACAATACGTCAATGTCCCAAAAAAGGGAAAAAACGTCCGCAAAAAACAGTTACCTATAAAAAAAAAAGTAAACTGCGGAATAAAAAATTTAAAACGCATGTTTGTGACTTACGTCAAATTTCGTTTCCCAACGCGAATGTCCCCCCTCCCCCCCCCCCCCCCACCCACTATTGGTCTACTTTACGAGTCTACACTGCACTGAATAATTTAGGACTAATAATTGAAAGCGTTTCCAAAAGATAAAACTACTTCCTGTTTTTAATTCTCAAGTATTTTAATTTGTTACTTTTTACGTTTACTCAAGTAAATGTACTTTTAACTTTCTACTTTTGCTTGAGTATTTTTGATTAAATAACAATTCCTTTACTCAAGTACATTTTTTGGAAACTTTGACCATCTCTGGTTGTGTACTGCTTCATGTGTAGGTGTTTATTAATTGATAAGATAAAGTAAGCAAACAAAATTAACTTTAGGCTTCAATGTCAAAACGATAAATATTTAATTAAATCCGATTTCAACAAACTGAAAAAGAGGAGTTTAACATCTTTTTCCTCTCGTTTAACATCTTTTTCCAAAGAGTTAAGTAGTGTCTAATTCTTACTGTTGTTTGAGAAATTTTGCCCCTAAGAAAAAAAGTTGTTTGCGAAATTTTTATTCATTAGTTTAACCAATGTTTTAACGATATTTTTGTATTCTCAAAAGTCCTTAGGTGTGACTTATAATCTTTCAAAGTTGCTCTTATTTTTTTACAGCTCCTGCCCTCCTCCACCAGCTGCTTGTGATTGGAACACGTACAGCAGTCCTAATCCAAATCATTTTATCTTACATGGAGCTCTTGTAGGGGGGCCAAATAAAACAGGTCACTATTTAGACTTACGATCGAACTATCAACAATCAGAAGTTGCTATCGACTACAATGCAGGATTTCAGTCCGCAATCGCAGGTGAGTTTGGCTGACTGAGTAATGGTAGTAGCCTACAGATGAGAAAAATGTTTTTGGTGATACAGAATTTCTTATATAGCTTTGGAAAAAGCTTTGACAAATGGTTGATACAGCTTTTTCTAAAGCTATACAAAAAATATGCCAAGATTTATATGAGTACGAGTACTGTGCATAAAATTTTCTAATGCAGTTAGATTAGCCAATGCCATATAAATTGCCTAAAGCAGATGTTACTCATTTGCCAATTAGGCTTGTATTGACCTTATCAAGAAATCCAGATGTTTGGTTCTACTATATTCTGATAATGTTTCGTGATTACTAAAAGGCGAAATAAAAATTTTGTAACTGATATGTTGATTTCTCTTCCTTGGCATGCTATTGACGTAATAGGCTTTCACGTTCCCACTGATTGCGTTTAATTTGTACAGCTCTTCATCTCGTGTCAGGCAAACACAATTTTGCGATGTGATAGAGTAGAATGTTACGATCATCCGTAGTTTACAATAGAATTGGGCTACTTTGTGAAGCTGTGCAATATTAGTGTAGAATACTAATAGATGGTCCCTGGCTGACCTAGCGTTCTACATAGATTTGTCACTAAAACGATCTTAACTAAAACATACTCGCAACGGGCTGCACAAATCAATATATTGAGAGCGATCGTCGTCACTGAGTACATCACCGTTTTTGTAAATAGTACTTTCGGATATTAACACAATAAACTCAATAGAATTTTCGGATACCACCACAATAAACTCAAACAATTATATCAAATTTGTTTACATTTAAAAGTACATACCGATTGTTTTAGCACCAGAAAACAAGCAGCGGCTAGCAGGTGTGCTAGCAGCAAGGGTCTTGTGAGTGTCAGCATAACTGGAACTATTCCAAGAATGAAGCAATGTATGGTGGTATTTCCCAGCGCATCCTTGAACCGAGCAAGCGTTTTTCTTCGTCCAGTTATAGAAGCTCGATGCTTACTGCTATGACATTTGAAGCACAACTCATTGTCTTTTGCAAATTCAGAGTGCTAAAAAACGGTAACAAATTCCAAATTATTGCACTCTAATATTTTATTAGTAGGATCTTTAAAATAAAAGCAAAGAAAGGGCACAAATGCCGTAGAGTTAGAACTCTCAGTCGAGCGCTTTTTAGAAGAAGCTTTGACCTTGTAAGAGGAAGCAAGAGTTTTCTTGGCAATCAGCAGATTTTGCGAGATGAGTCTGAGAATGCGTTCGAGAATTGTGCGGACCAAACCCTCTATGTCCATACAAAGAGTTAGCTTTTTCAGCAAATTCGAAATAAATTTTACTAAGCAAGCAAAATTAACAATATAACCTGTGCATGGCTCAATAACAACGGGTTCTTTTACCCATTGACATCGAACATCGAAGGGAAGTTTGTTAATCACATGATAGATGGTGTCCAATGAATTCAAGCTTCCATAATAGTTGATATCTTTCAACGTTGTTAAAGTTTTTTCCACAAGATCTCAAAAACGTCTTGAACCTTCTGGATCAGCTTCAGCAGTTTTCAATTGCCGTTTTACTGCATAAGCAATGATACAAGGACGACCATATTCTATTTCAAGTCTGATTAATGCGAGAGCATATTCTTCATTACCCTTGTTGGTAAAATGATGGATTTTATCTCTAACGTCAGCATTGCGGTACTGAGGGAGATAGCACAGTAGCATTTTATGTCTGCCACTTTAGGTGCCACTTGTCTTTCAAAGCTATTTTTGAAGGTGACACGTTCTAGAGGATTCCCTGAAAATTTAGAGAATTCTGGTCGGGGCAAAAGTCCATCATCACGAGAATAAGACGTAGTAGAATGACAATTACCATAATACACCTGAGGTGTAGGTACATAATAATACTGGTCGCTAAACGTGGCAGGGAGAAAGTTGGAATAAACGGTACATTTGATTGGTATGATTGAGGACAGATTGAAGCATTAGTTAGAGCATGACAAAAAGAATAGCTACTGCTACATGGATATGTTCGAGTTACGATGTGGCTTTGCACATTATTATTCTTGCCCGAAGTTACAACCACGGCCTTTACCATGTCTGCCAACGACGTCGCACAAGGGTAGTCGTGAGCATTAAAACCATACAGGTCACGAGTTATGGATAGAAAACAGTTTACATTAAAGGTCGATGGACAGCCAAAGGTGACCTTTCGTGTGACACTGTCAGAAGATTGCGTCTTAAGTTCTGACTTGTCCTCAAGCATGGCATTAAACAAGGATTTAGCAACATCATCCCTCAATGTAGCTGTACTGCCCTGATCAGATTCAGCCTCCCAAGCTTAAATCTCCGCAGCAGCAAACTCCAATTTTCGTTGTGCTTTTAGCTGCACACAGTATGTTTCTTCCCCGGATCGTTCAACAGCCTGTCGAGCTTTTATTTTTGCGACCTTAAATTTGACAAGAGCCTTCCAACGATTGGAAGAATATGCCGTACTAACTCTACTACAGAAACAATAATTAAAGTTTTCGCTAACACGTGAGGGGAAACAAGGATCACATGTTTTTGCTAACAAGCAAATGTTTGTAGGAACATCAGCCAATGAACAAGCGCTAGAGGGTTCAGCCAAAGAGCAGGATGTTTCAGAGACTTTAATTCAAGAATATAGGCGGACATCAAACTCTAATCTGTCATTAGCAACAGAATCAATTGCTTTGTGATCTGTAAGACCTGCAGGTTGAAGTGCCTGCTATCAATAATAGATGATCCAGATTTAAGGGACTCGACGTAAGTTGACCTTACGGACATTTAATAGTCAACCTTTCACACAACAAGCTCAGATCAGAGAGCAGAATAAACTCTTCCGTAATGTCCATTAGTAAACTAGTGGAGTAAAGTCATTGGATAAGCTAAAGGAACGGAAGGTTAATAACCTAATGATCAAATCAAAACTTTATGTAGAATGCTAGGTCAGCCTAGGACCGTGTATTAGTCTTTTACTGTTAACCTGATTAGCAACGCATACAAGCCAAAAACGTAGTGAGGTACAAAACAAAATGTTCTACTTTATCACTACCTTTTAAGGCTTGAAATACTACATCAGCACTGAATCCAGAATAGCGACAACAACGACGACGACAACAACAAAGAGAACGACAACACCAATATTAGGGCGAGTGATGCGGCTCGGATAAACTTGTTTAAGATTAGAATTTTGATCAATTGTTTTTGTTCTGTTTTAAAGTTTTGGTTGTTAATAAATGCTTCAAGTTTAATTAAACTAAAAAAACAATTTCATTTCTTGCTGGATGATTCCATCTTCATTGCTCCTACGATCTCGTTTGCAATGTTGAGGTAAAGAGCAATCTGGGCTTTATTCGAGAAACAGTTGACAAAACTCTAACAAATATTGCTTTTAAAACTAATATTTTGTTGTACCATCGCTAAATTTTGTTGCCAAGCAAAGACCTCTTTAAATGATGCTCTTAATAAAAGGAGCCTTCTTACAAAAAAGTTCCTCGTGTCTCATGTTTGTGAGGTGTTATTTTCCAGATCCGCGAGTTTGCCACGTCATTGCTCTATGTTTTTGCAGTTTTATGAGATGATTTAAAATCTGGTTAGTTTTGCAGCGTGATCTTTCAAAGTGTTTAAACCATTAAAAGGAACACGTCACTAACTCTTCAAATATTTATACGTCAAAGGGAGCTCTTGGGCTGAATAGTACTACATGAACTCATCCTGGCTCACTGGAAGCAAAGTAACACTTTTTAGACATATGTTAAAACAGGGAAATGTAAATGAAGTTTTGGTTTCGTCCAATAAAAAGTGAGGGTTAAAGATGATTTTGTATTATTTTTAACCAACAAATATTCTTTTCAAACAACATTTCATAAAACTCTTCCAGAAGTTTTTTTCCAGAGATATGAAACAGTGCATAGTTGGAAGTAACATTTATTTTATATTGATTCATCAACAGCACAGTTTTAATACGCATTTCTTTTGTACTGGGCCAAAAGTTTTGGGGTGGGGTATCAAAAAATTGCAAATTGTAGAAAAACTCAGTCTTTTGGTGCTTTTTGACTATTTTTTTCTACAAAGCGTCATTCTTTGGAATCAGCTAGCGGCCTTTTCCAAAAACGTAGATCCTGAAATGAAAGCTCTAAAAATTTTGAAGGGCCAGGTACTAGGTATCGAAGATAACTAATACCAAATAAGGTACTTAATTCACATATTGGAAAAAAAATTGTTTGAAGGTGAGTATATTCGGAATCCTGAGGAAATTTCTGCATCAACGATGTGAAATACTGATATGATGAATAATGATCTATGCTTGACAAATGAGAGTTTTATAAAATTAATTGTCAATTTTTATGGATCAATCACTGACGGTTCTACGATTTTCAGAAAAAGCTCGAGGAATTAAAAATATTAATCGTACTGCAGCATTATAACATTATAGAACTGAATTGAAGCGTGCAGAAAAAAAGCAAGAAGCATGCTTAGAAGGCTTAAAAGTCTTAAAAAGGAATCTTTCGTTGCATTCTTGATTGAGCTTTAATTGTTGTAGATTGTTATTTATCAAAAGCACCTCGCAAAATTTCCCAAAAACCCTTATAATCGCATTTCCACAATCAGTATTTTTTGAAAAAATAAAAAGAACATTTTTACGCTTAATGGTTAATTATGACGTCATGTGAGATGCTAACGAAATGAAATGTGTTTTATTGATTGTGACATCATCATGACGTGGCAAATCTTCTTATGACACTCACCTCGTGAGTTGATCAATTGTGCTTAGTTTGATGTTTGTACACCCAGCAGTATCACAAGGGTTAAAGCGAACAAACGAACGAACGCACAGATAAAACTATGCTTTATAGTGCCGGTATTCATATCCTAGTTTTTTCTTCAAACGATAATAAATATTTTGCTGCTTTTTACAAAGTACTCCAACAGGGCCACTTCTTTCACCGCGTTGAAAACCTGAAACATGAAAATTGTAAGTAAAATCAGAAAACTACCCAGGCAATGAAAATAATTTATCAATTCAGCCACGTAATATCCCTTCATTCTTCTAAGGTCAGCTTTTGCTTGACTAAATAAAGGCCCAAACGCAATCTATACCATCAGTGGACTTAACTCATTACTAGCTTTAAAAGTGTTGACCAAGTTGTTTGATAAACAAAAGCAGGCAAATAGATTAACCCTACCAGTATTATAATCATACTCCTCTTGATCACTGTTGATGTTTGAGACTCTTTTGCCAGTATTGTTTATGTTTTCACAGTGGTTCAGAAAATTCAATATTTACTAGCAGCCTCCCTTAAAGACATACCATTTTTGACAACATCTTTGCTCTAGGGACATATCCAGCCGGATATTTAAGGGGGGGGTAAATAGAAAATCTCGGGGAGCAAATATTTTTTGATTTTCAATGATGATTAGCCTATATCTTTTGTAACAACCATAAATTTGTTTTGTAAGAGCTGCTACGTCATTTTTAGTCTGAGTAGACACATTTAACATCGCAATTGTGGTTGATGATCTTTTTTTGAGATCACCTTCATGAAAGCCGGAAGTTTGGCGTGAACAGCGCAAATACTCGCAGTCAACGACTTCATCAGCCGCATTTTTTGTTGCAGCAGTGGGTTTTGGTCTTTTTTTGGACATCATCATCTTCGCTGTACACGATTATTACAAACATACTCATAAGTCAAAGGAGCTGCAGGGCACAACCTAAATAAATTTGTTTGAGGGACAAAATACAAATTTGAGTGGGCAGGCCCTCATGGTTACGTGGCTGCTTTAATCGCTTCCAGTAGCTTGAGTCACGGAATAGTCTATACCAGGGGCCGGCATCTTGCGACTCTTTTGCCTTTTGGGGGGAAAACTACTGTTGAAAAGGCGTTAGCCAGATAAGCCTGTCTTGAAATCAGGTTCTTTGCCACTAAGCTTAATTAAAGGTAAAGACCTTGATATTTGTTTTGATGATTTAAACGGATAAACATGGCCCATCACATCAAGAGCACCTCTACTTTCAAGAACTTACTAATACATTTTCACCCAATTGGCTCTTCGCTCGCAAAAGGTTGCCGATCCCGGCTTGTACTTGCTTGGAGATTGTTTAACCCAGGGGTGGGCAAACTACGGCCCGCGGGCTGCATGCGGCCCAAAGGAGCATTTTGTGTGGCCTGCCAACACTTGTACAAACTACCATATATTTAATTTAATATGACAGGGGTAGCTTCACTTGCCCTACTAAAGAGCCAAAAACGTTAGAAATCATCATTGAAAAAGCCGCTACGCAATTCTAAGTTTGAACTGACGCATTTTCCGTCCTAATAGAAGGTGATGACCTTTTTTGGACACCATCATTTTCAAAGCCACGTAATACGATATTGCAAGAAGTTATCGCAAGATTTTAAGCTAATGCAAGCTCTTGCATTGTATAAAGCTATTGCAAGATTTTAAGCACTGGCCCTCGGCCACTCTTAAATGGGCAATGCGGCCCTCAGCCAACTTTTGAATGGTCAATGCGGCCCCTGGCAAACTTTTGAATGGTCAATGCGGCCCACCGACTAGAAAGTTTGCCCACCCCTGGTTTAACCCATTAACTCCTAAATTAATTCCTTTTTTTAATTCTAATTTACAACCAAAGAACTGTTGACGAATAAGTTCAAACTTCGCAAACAACTTTTTTCTTTTATTTTTTGTGAAAATTGACTGATTTAAGGCTATAAACGTTTGTGATTATATGGTCAGGCTAACAAATGATCAAGAGATTTTTTTGATATACTTATATTCGTTTTAGTACAATTATTGCAAACTATAGGTATTACATTAGTCAATTTGCTGCACCTTGGCATAAATATATCATTTAGCGGACACATACAGCTGTATTACGTCATATTGACGTCATTCTATTTAAAGGTCATCAGGAAACCTGTACTATATTGGGCCATCTGTGCTGTATTTTTTTGAGATTTTTCTGAACTGGGTTTGTACTTTTCTGATTTAATGCTCTGGGACTTGCATTCACTTTTACCCTTTTTATTTTAAAGGACCTGCACTATCTTGTAATTACAATTCATGAGCATACAACTTGGAAAACAAAATTTTTAATTAAAAACTGCGAGGTCACCAACAACAATTCACCATCTTTCCATTGGCCGCACATTTTTAAGTTTACTGTTCCATATAATAAGTTTCAAAGCAGTTTATGGATAATCCAACTTTGCACTTGCTGCACATGGTTCAACCAATCGAATTGCAGATCTCTTCAATACACCGTTTTCACTTTTTGAAAGGTACAGCTTGGACAAAATAATCAATTCTATTATATCTCCTAGATTTCAGCCCGCGTTCTCCATTTTTTCGGGTTGATGGCCTGCCTCTCCCTCTTGGTAAACAACGGTAAGTAGTTAAGTATGTTTGAATGATTTCTCTTCTGAAATCTAACTAAATAATACAATCAACTTCGGATATAAGAGATTCAGATCTAAGAGATTTTCGCTTATAAGGGACGACGAAAAAGGTCCCAAATGATTTTCAATATAAACTAATAAGTCGGTTATAAGAGAATTCAGTTATAAGAGATTGATTAAGCTGGTCCCGGCGGATCTCTTATATCCGAAGTTGACTGTAATGCTTCCACAATTCTTTATCAGGACCCATGTATTGTTGCTGCTAACATCAATTAACTAGGTGAAGAGCGACCACCACCATTATTTCCCTCGAACTTCAATTCTGAATTTAGCAACAATACCGTCGACTTGGTTGGCGCCACCCATTGATTTATTGTACACTAGAAAATTTCTTGGTATAGGAAGGTTGCATATGAAGTCACACATTTTGCGCCAAAAAAACTGGCTGACCAAAAGCTGTTATTTATGCTGGGAAGGTATAGGGCGAACACCAACTTTTGGGGTTATTCTGAAAAGTAATGAGAAATTAATTAAAAATTGGAATGAACTATTGCTAGTTGGATCCTCGGACACAAATAAATTTAATCAAAAGAAATTTGGTTGAGATTAGGTCTTTCAGTTGTCTATTATACACTTAGTACTGTGTGCCAATTTTAAAAAACTGCCTCAGAGAGAAGTGCCATCTAAATACCATCTACCATCAACCATTTGCTTCTCCGTTAAAAATAAACTCTACACCAATTAGATACTTGTCGGTACGCTCGCAAAAACAACCATTATCTGATCATTACCACCGGTATCGTAAGCTTGCCGACAAGCTTGCTTGTTGTGTACTTAAGCAAGGCACTTGACGTCATACCCCCATCTTTATCTGGCAAACAGGTGGTGGGGCCAAGCAGTCTACCCGTCGTGGTGACCCAATGTGACGAAAGACATGCAAACAGAGCATGAGCTCATACACATGAATAAATGAATTGATACCGTGAGGTTTTGAATTACCCTTGGTCCAGTAGCCTAGGCAATAGCCTAAACAATTGTTTAAGGAATAGTTAAGGTCACAAAAGTACATCTGATGTATCAATACCACTGGCCTGTTTACAACTTTTCAGTGTACTTGTGCAACTAAATATACTGTATAAGTTTCACATCACAATTAACTTAAACTAAGCATTCCCAAACAGGCTGATTAATCTAATATAAAACGGTCAAAGAAGCTGAGTACAAATAAGCCTGCATGTTTAGCCCATAAAATTAGCCCAACTACTAGCAATTACAAGCAAACCTTAGCACTTCTTATCTTACTTTGACTTCAGATTTATTCCTTAACATCAGTAAAACAACATATTTATGTTTAACGTTCATTTAACGACCATCACGTTTATCCATTTGATTTGCAAAAAACGATATCACTCCTATTTTATTCAATGCAAAAACAGTGAAAATGGTCAGTCACTTTTTTCAAAAGCGCGTTTTGATGACGTTTGATCACGTGCGTGCAACCTTCCTTTAGGTACCGAAATTTGATTCCTTTTCTGTCTGGAGTAATGGCCACTTGATGACACTGGTTTAATTTCATGAACAGTTGATGCAATGCTCACCACTTGATTTTCTTTCCATTTCACCACAATCACTTCACTATTGCATGCATGATCAAGATTAAGTTTCTGCTGCTTCTCTTTTTAACTCGTTAAAATCTACAATAGGGCAGCTTCTAGAAATTCGATTTTACCGAATGGTTCCTGTTCCTCCGAATCGCAGTGAAGACTTCAAGTAATTTTACAAATTCATACCAGTAAACAAATTGTGTAAGTAAAGTCGAAATGGCAAATTCAGAATATGTGGCCGCAACTTTTGAATTATGTGCATCAATGGAGCAGCTGCTTTGCCCACATTGAGTGAATCTTCAATAACCGTGTTCGTTCTTGCGCCTTGAAGTGATTCCAAATTTACAAGATATCCATGACTTGATTGCGACATTACATTTTATCATCAAATCGAATCGGCTGTCCTCTTGAAAATGGCTTACATTCATGTTTTCCATAGTACTTGATCATGCTTTTGTCATGTGAAAGATTACGAATTGGCTTGAAGTGATTCAAGAATCGTTGCTTCAACATATTCAAAAAAGGCGAATTTTTCTAAATTTATCACTAGAGTCCAATTGGATATTATCAGCATAATGCGAGCTTTTCATTATTTGTACAAAATAATCTCTCCGCATTGCTTCATACTCCATATACTGTAGTTACGCGCATCTTCACCTTGACTTCAATAAAGCTTTTTTTGAGGATTTGCATTAAAACCTGTATTTACAAGAATTCCCAAAAACATTTCATCTTTTCAGCTGACAATTTTAGCTCTGGATAATTCTTAAAGACCGCATATTGGTTTGATTGCTTTACCAAAACATTGACAACATCGTTGTCTACAAAGAGCTCAAAAAAATTGACTGGAGTAAACTCTCGGTACGGTACTCTTGAAAAGTTGGATCAGAAAACAAAGGAATCTTTTGGAGCAGATTGTTTTCAGTCTATTGATTTTGATTGATGGATCGATTGGGCCAATTTAATATTGGCGCAAGATTTGCAGCTGCTCTAAATTCTTTTTCATTGGAGATTTTTCAGAGCAACTTCTGCGCCAGCACGTAGTTGTCGTCCGGTCAAGTTGTCAATCGTTCTTCCTTCATCGTTACTGGCGGAATCCTCCTCCGGATCCATGTTAACTGGTGGAGGTATAATGTACACTCCACTAATATCAAGATCCCCCTGTTCATCGTCCATCAAAATATCGACAACATCCATCAAACAAAACGTAAAAACACAAACTTGCTGTAAAAAACTTGGAGCAAATTACATTTTTTTGGCTCGCCAGGTGCTAGCGTAACCATATGGTCTCACCAAAATACATTTTATATAAAGTTCGAAGGTGAGATCGAAAACCAACATATATCTACAAAGTAGATGTAGTGTTGCACCATGGCACTATGAGGTAAAAAGATTTTGACAATAACAAATGCAGGAAATGCTTAAATAAAAATTAGCACTCCCATTTAGTTGGAATTTTCCGAGGTTTTTGACCATGCTGTAGATTTGGTCTTGAATTGTTGCAAACGCAGCCGCAAATTATCACAAGCAAAAAGTATTTTTGTTCGAGCAATTTTTACACTACTTTGTACATATAACCCTTCAAAAAACAAATAAGTATGGTTGAATCTGGAACACTTCCACTTGCTTCGAGCTAGGCCAGTAGAACGTGACCAAATGGTCACGCTAGTAACGAATGGGTTAATCATAGGCATTTTATTCATCTGAAAATGTCATAAGCGACTACAAAATGAATAAACTGTAATATAAACATAGGAAGGCACAAAGGTTCTCAGGTATGCTATCTTCAGACAATTTGAAAATGGTAATGAAATGGAGAGTTATTAAATGCTTTTGCAATCAGATACAAAGCTAATTAGCTTTACAAACCGCTGCAAAGTAGAAAATATGCTATTAAAAATTACCAGATAAAAACTTAAGGCTCTTCTTTGTCATTTAAGCGAATCATTTTGAGCATTATGCAGGAAGATTTAAATACATTGGGTGTGTGCTTAGGCTTGGTTTGCGAGTCTTCAATTAGACTGGGCCACCCCAACGGGTAGAATGCTTGGTCCCACCACCTATCCAGCTGTCTGCAACATAAAAATGGAGGCATCCCTTGAAGTGCCTTGCCCAAGGACACAACAAGCAAGCTTTCCGGTTGCTCTCCACACTATCCCTATTGTGCTGAGTACTTAGCAAGGAAGCTGTGAATACCATCTTTTAAAGTCTTTTGGTATGACTCAACTTGGGAAATCAACCCCAGGTCTACTGACTGCAAAGTAGACGCTCTAACCACTTTCGCATCACGCTGGTTAAAACTCCAGGCTAACCAACAAAAACTTTCTTGTCAATTTAATTTTAAAACTTTGTCATCCAAAATTTTTGTGGATCATCTTCAAAACATGAAAAAGATACATCAGGGCTTGAGACAGTCTTTTGTGAATAAGTAATATGCATTTTTTTCAGAAGACGTTTTGGGGACTAAGTTACACTGCATGGTCTAAATGTTGTGGTGGTCCAATAGTCCCACATCTATTATGCAACAAAAGTTGCTATGGCCTTTCCAACACTGTTGTGATGAAGCCTAAAAGATTTATGGAAAGTTGAAACAAATGTAACTAATTCTTTTAGTTTTAGAATTTTTTAGTCAAGGCCAAATGGGGCCAGGGCACAATGGCATCTCTAAATGTGCTACTGGTGATTACACATTGCTTTGCATTCTTTTTTTGAAACATAATAATAAATTGATGCATAGCCAATTATGATGGGTGAAAATATTGCTTTAGATATTTAGCAGTTAGAAAATTGGGGTTGGATGTGTAGATATTGGCTAACTAAAGTTGTGTCTGAAAAGTAAAAGGCGTTACTTAGTTCTAAAGGCCAACAGGTTACTGTTAATCTTTGTGTGCTGTAAGCTAATTGCAATGTTAAAGACATCTATTATTGGTTAGCCCATGGCATACCGGAATCACTAACATTGGAACTAGAACTGAAGGTTGCATCACTTTAGCCTGTAGCTTCAAATCAAGTGACCAAAACTTAATTGGCAACCAAATCATAGGTTACAAAAAAAGGAGCGATAGAAAAACAAATCTGAATTATCAACAGTGTGGATTACAAGGCAGCTTGAGCATTAAGCATACCGGTATATGCAGTTAAGTTCAACTTCCAATCAAGTAAACTCGAAGACACCAATATTTTTGCAGATTTTTAGTGGTTTTCAGCACTTCAATCACAATCTGTGCTTTGCCTTTTTGTATAGTTCAAGCATTTTAGCTTTAATAGCTCTTTAAAATATAAATCTTATTAGTTTGATAAAGCTGTCTTTTTGTGCAATGTTTGTGTAATGTTTACTATTTTGTAATTAGGCAAGATAGGGAAATGGGTGCAAGGCTCTTCAGAAGTCATGGTTAGGTGATTCTACTTCTAAAAATTGAATACAAGAAGTAAAGCAAAATAGCGCAAAAGCTTGTTACAGAGTTTACTGTGCAACATTGAGAGTTCAAACCAGTGATTTAAGAAAGGCAGTGGCTATTTTGCCGTCGACGGCAATTTACCCTCCGAGACTATTTTGCCATGAGTTATTTGTGATTGGTCAATCTAAATGACGTACTAAACCTGTGACTTTTAGTCGCTTCTGATTGGTGAATTTTAAAAACCAATTAAAAAAATCTTGCACCCCCAGGTCTCTATCCCCCACCCTGTACACTCCCTTCCAGGGTACACTGCCCTGTACATTTACATACCGGGCCTGCCCCTTTAGTGTGCACTGCCTTTCTTTTAATGCCTTGCCAGCTGAGATTCGAACCTGCAACCATGGTATCTCAAGACCAGCGCACTACCCCCTACACCACAGTGTCACTGGTGTAATTATAGCAAATTTGGCGGTACTTGTGGGTTATCTGTCACCACTTTTTTTCACCAGGTATTAAATTACTATTATTTAACTGTATATATAATGTTTAAGCCTAAAATGAGTTTGGGTTAGGGTTAGGGTTAGGGTTAGTATTGCAAGAATGGCCACCCAATGAATAAATTAAAAAAAAAGTGGTGACTAACCCTAACCCTAACCCTAACCCAAACTCATTTAATTTAATACCTGGTGAAAAAAAGTGGTGACAGATAACCCACAAGTACCAATTTGGCTATATAAACACACATGAATAATTACGGCAAAATAGATTCCAAGGGAAAATTGCTGTCAACGGCAAAATAGCCACTGCCTTTAAGAAAACATGCTGCTACTTTTAAACATAAACAAAGCCTGCCAAAAATATCTGAAAATCAGTCATCTTCATAGCAAACTTAAAAAAGATTTTAAAAAATTACAGAATTGAAGTTATCAGTGAACCCGCCTTGTCATTCATTAGTCAGAAGCATTGACCATTTAATGGATCTTTTTAAAAGTTATTTACCTTGTACATTATTTTCCAACAGTTTATGGTTACATAGAACCAAATGTGCATGCCTAATTAAGAAAGTTGTTTCTCCTATGCTTCAAGCTAATCTGAATGAGATAGATGGTATTCCTTATACCTTGCTAATAGATAAATCAAATGAGTTGGTACCAACTTTTTAGGTTTGATTTCTCTTGAGACAGTGACTTCTAATGCATGAAATTAGCATATTAAGTAGCTTTTGGCTGCTAATAAGATTGATCTTATGCCAGTGCTTTGATCTTGGTACTGATGGTTTTTCTAACCTGTGGCTCATGACATTCAGAGTATACTTTGATGAAGGAAGAAAATCCAGATATTGTTCTTTAAAGAGTGTTTGTCCCTCTCTTCATTTGATTTGTTGCAAATCTTCAGATGAACTTCTGCCATTCGTTAAATATTTACTTAGTGAAACTTTTAGTTGGTTTCATTGATCAGCTCTGAGATGAACAAGTTACGTGAAACTACAGAGCAATAAATAATGGCAAAAATTTTCTTCAAATAGTTTCACAGTAAGTCAATGGCTTGCTAGAAGTGTAAGTGGTAAAATAACCTTTGATCAATGGTTTCTTTGCTAGCTCATTTTCCATTTGGTTCTTCTATCTGTGACAAATATTTGTCACAGATAGAAATAGGAAAGCTTTATACTTTTGCTTAGACAAAACGAAAGTATATTTTTATATAAAAGTTGAATGACAATATTAAAAGTTGGTACTTTTTTGCATGTTAGTGATAGGAAGGAAGTGGCTGTTTTGACGTCGATGGCATTTTACCCTTGGAGACTATTTTGCCATAATCATTCATGTGTGTTTATATTGCCATAATTGCTGCTATTCTGCAAGTGATGCTGTGGTACGTGGATAGTACACCTGCCTTGAAATGCAATAGTTGTGGGTTGGAATCTTGGCAGGCAGGGCACTTAGAGTAAGGTAGTGTACACTGGAGGGAGAGCGCCAGTATATGAATGTACAGGGTAGTGTACAGTGTGGGGGAGTGCACACTGGGGGTGCAAATTTTTTTAATTAATTATTAAAATTGACCAGTCAGAAACAACCAAAAGGCACATATTCAATACATCATTAAGATTGACCAATCACAAATAACTTAGGGCAAAATAGCCTTCAAAGGAAAAATTCCTTTCACGGCAAAATAGCCACTACCCACATTATTATAGTCAATAGAATTTCAGTAATACAGTTAGTGAGTGTTAGTAAATGCAGTAGGACTAATTAGGCATAGCAGGCATAGTACAGGCTTCAAGCAGGTTTCACCCACAGATTTTGTAAGACTATTTTATTTTGCTGCAGTTGGAATTGATGGCAAATAATATTTTTTTCAGGTCAATGACAACAATTTAAACCAATGTATTACGCTAGCCATTACTGGCTTATGCATATGCACATCTACCATGCTATTACTGTGTCCATTATTTCTGTACTATGCCTATTTATAAACATCCTTGGCAAATGTGCATGTAAGAATAGATATGAATAATAAATGCAAATTTTGAGGACTTTCTTTTGCTTTTTTTTAAAGTTGCATCAAAAAAATGTCAAGATAAAGCTTCCAGTGACAAAACTTTCAGTTCATCAGCATTCTCAAGTTCTGGATGGAAAACCAATTTTTCTAATAGATGCAGTAGACTTTGTTAGGATTGTGGTTAATGGGATATTCATCCAAAAGTTGAAAATGTCAATGAACAGAAAAAATTAATTTGGATATTATCTGATCATATGATGTTGTGGGCTATAATATTCTGTCAATATGATGTTAGTTCTAATGGGCTCTTTATGTTATTTGATGTTTTTAAGTTTAGATGTTCTTGGTTATACATTATAAGCTTATAATGTACCAACAAAACTCACCGTTTTTACTTTCATTTCAGGATTATTGTAAACATTAGTTTTAGATGCTGAAACAGTAATGGGTTGTGCTGTGAAGATGATTTTGAGTTTTGGGCTACTGAAGAAAATAATCTGCTACTTTTTGAAGTGCGTTGGGCTACTAAATAAAAAATATCTGGCAATCCTGGTTTAAAATACTATTACAATTACAGTAAGAGGTGGTCCAAAAAATTTCAAAGAAATTCTGTGTGTTAGTAGCATTCTGATTGCTGCATAGGCCTATTCAAATAATTGTGAGAAAACGTTCATTTTAACAAGTGTTATTGTTAGGCTAGTCATTTGTGTGAACAAGCTCATTGCCATTACATAACTGCACAGCAATCTGATGTAATGCTTGTATTGTTCAACTTTCAACTCTTGTCTTGTTAAAAACAGCCTGTAATTTTTCTTTTTTCTTTGTTTCCAAGTTTGCTTTTACCTGATAACAGTACAGGCATGTGAGAATGTGGTAATTCTAAAAAAGCACCAGTATTGTTAATACTAAATACTCTTATTCATCATACTGTGACTCAGCACTGTAAAAAACACCCCATACTTTTACCCTCTGTAGCCAGCCATGTCTATCATGTAATAAGTTTAAACCTAGCACAAGTTACATTTGGTAGTTTTTTTTTTGAAATAACCAAAGCACAAATTTTTTTGAAAAGCAAACTTAACCCAGTGTACAATATTTGTTGCAACGTTTGTGCCAAGGCAATTTAAAAATGATCATGTCAAAAGGTTCCTGATAGCCTCACTTTGGATTGCTATGGCACTACTTGTATGCCTATTTAAATCAACAAGAACAGATAGAAAAAAAAAATTTTTGAAGGAAGTTTTAACCCTATCAGACCTAGTTTCCTACTTGAGAACAACTCTCCAATCTGACCTCCTGAGCAAAAAGTACTGAAATGCATGTGCATATCATAATTCATGATTATTGTATGAAAACTAATAGACAGAAACACATAAAACTCGGTCAAAATACTGAAAGGAGACATATCTTGAAGCTAGCACCTATATTCCATTTTATGTGCCAATCTGCCTAGCATGTTGACCATATTTCCAAAAACTCTGAAATATGATCTGACAGAGTTAGGAGTGTAGGTATAAACTCACTTCATTTTTTTCCAAATGGCAAAGAAAAAAAAATTTGACACTGTTTTAAAAAAAATTTTGATACTAAATGCATTGGCCACCTGGCAATGTTACATCAAAGTTCCCGTAGGTATCTTTGCCTAAGCCACTTGACACCTCCACAGAGTGCGTGCGCCCATTGCATTTATTTTAGCTATTCAATCTTTTACCTTCTGCTACTACTGCATTGTAGAGAGCATAAATCTTGCTTTTTAGTGACCTAAGCCATTAGATAAAGCTTTTGATGATTGAGCGACAGAGTAGCAATTGTGCAAATAGCAACCGATTAGTGGCTATGGTTGGTATGACTGAATCAGGTCTGTATCAGTTTAGGCGACTTAATTGCTGTTGTGTACATAAGGAGTTTAGTCAGTCTCGGTGATCAGAGCCTAAGCAAACACCTTTATTTATTCAAAGAAGAAAGTGCTCATCAGCACATGGCACATAATTTTTCTGTGCGTTTGTTTTATGGAGGCTTATTTTCACAAATCTCACAAAGAAGTACAACTTTTGTCCTATTCAGTACAACGTTAAAGTCATTGCAAGTTCAATATCATAGCAAAGCAATGGATCAGTTTCTAACCAGTAATTATTTTGTCAATGGAGAATGGAAAACTGCAAAATCTGTGTATCCTGTGCACAATCCGTACAGTGGTGAAGTAATTGCAAATGCAGCAGATTGTACAGAAAAAGATACTCTGGATGCAGTCAAGCATGCAGCTGATGCATTTCAAAAATGGAAAAAAACTACTGGAAAGGTAGGCAGTTTCTATAATAGCGTTTAAAGAGCTACAGAAATTCAGCGGGAATGGTGTTTATGGCTATCAATAAAAGTGGAAAACCTTGTAAACTAACACCTCAAAGTGGCTGTGCCATTGAAAGGATCATGGTGCAATCTTCCATTATTTCCCGCTAGAAATTCAAGCAAATCTAAGAAAGTGTACTAGTTAGTGCTTTCAGAAAAGGTGTAAATACAGGTAGTTGTATTTTTTTAGAAAACTAATTTTTTTGCTGTAACTTGTAGGACAACACCACCTCTTTTCATGCTATCATTTGTTGACTTGTGGTGTTCTTTGTGAGGCCTCCACTTTGTTCGATGGCAGTGATTACAGTGCCAGCACCAGCTCTTTAGCTTTTAACCCTAGCATGCTGGTCAACAAATGTTATCAGTTAGCACAAACATTTAATCTTTGTGTACACTCCTCTTACGTTTTTAATACCCAGGCCTCTCCCAGAAATGTATACTCCCGTTGTGTAATATAAAAAAAATTATGGCAATGCTTTCTCCAAACAATCCAATTCAAATTCAACCAAAAAAAAAAATGAGACCATTCTATAGCCGAACCTCTGACCATGCTGTTCAGAAGCAGTGGCATCACTTTACCACTGCGTCACTGCAGAAATCAAGTTAAATATGCATCTTTGAAGGTAGCCGGTTGACCAGCATTTTTGGGTTGAAAGCTAAGTCAGCCAGTGCCGGCACTCTAGCCTTTTTTGATTAATTATCATACAAGCTTTCTCTGTGGAGTTTTTATTTTATTGCTCCTTGAGAAAATAACTTTGCTACACCAAGTTGTTTTGATACGTGGTGCTGTGACAATGCAGTTTTGTAGAGTGTAATAATGTATTGTCAGTAATCAAATTCTACATGTATTTCTGTTTGGTTTTGATTTTACCCCACTCTAAGGCCTGCAGTTGGAAATAAAAAAAAATAATTAAAAGTAAGTTAGAACTACCAGTGGAGTAAAACATGAGACCTTTAATAAAGAAGAAGTGATGATATTGCGATACCAACTAAAGTATGATGCAATAACTTGCAAGACTTACCAGATTGGTGTTTTAGAAGAAGTTGGTTCTAAAACAGAAAACGAATAAATACTGGTGAAACAAACGCAATAGTTTCTTAGCAGTGCCTTCATAATTATGTGGTAGGTGCTGGAGTGATCAGTTATTTTCAAGTAAAATGTTTAGTCATTAACTTGCAGATTCCAAAATGTAGAACACTGCACAAACCTGGGTGAACAAGCTTAAAAGTTAAGATTGAATGGCTTTTAAGCTCGTAACATTTGCAAGACAGTTCTAAACATCGGGTTATGTATTTTTTTCTGTTTCCAAAATAATGTGTCAGCTACATATAAGATAACTTGTGTTTGGACTAGCGTAGGAGATATTACTATTGTTGGCACAGCACATTTTTGCTACACTCAGTGCTGCCTAGCGGGATAAAATGGCTTTCCCAAGTACACTCCAATGCAATCATTAGGTTTGAACTCCAAACTACTTACCACCATGAATAACGTTCCAAGCTACTTTGAGTACATTGCTAACAATGGCAATATTTTTAGCAACGATCTGCTTTGTTGCGAAAATGGTATCAATTGATGATCGAAAAGAAACAAATTTTAGCCGAAATAATTACTGCTGAAAATGTAAGTTTATTGTTTTGTTAGCGTTGTCTGCTGGACCTGATCAGCAAACTTAAGAAAAAACTATCAGCTCCAGAGCTGTTCCGTCTTCACCCAAGTGACAGTTGCAAAAACAGTTGTAAAAAGACTGTATGCATTAAAGTTTTTGACATACCTTAATATGAACGTTGTTTGGCAAAATAATTCCTCTCACAAATAGCTTCTCAAACTGCCCCTGCTCTGTTTGCTGTATAATCCGCTAGGTGGTTTAAGTTGCCACGGTTAGATGAGCAGTTTTAAATAAAGGATTTTTCTGCTTGTATCTTTTTCAGGCATTAGCGCTAAATGGCTTCTGCTGAAGCTGATATCCATACTAGAAATTACCCAGTATCAGTAAAGAATGTTGTTGTTTTTCCGGTGTAAAATAATACATGGAACAAGCAATATCAACATGCTCTTTGTTGACGTTTTGCTTGGCCGATACACCAAGCTTCATCAGAAAAAACAGTGTGCAGGGTGGTATTCCAATCCTGAGCACGAGCAGCAAAAATCAACCCAAAAGCAGTGTGATTGTTTTCAACTGACAAAATTCAGAATGCTAGAATTAGATAAACATGGGATAAATATGAAAAAGGTTGGTCAGTATGTGGCTGAACTAAAACGTGATAAATTTACAACCAATGACATGGCTGTAAGCAAAACATGATTTATTAGGCTTCTAGCTATGCCTTTCGTTTCACGCATATCAGAAAACATTAGATGAGTTTTAAACAAGACGGGAGTCAGAGTAGCCATGCGACTTATTTATATTGGTCAAGTTTTACTCTCCCCCAAGTACCCACACACTGATGAAAAAAGACTGGTTTAGTTTATTCCGTCCCTTGTTCTAACGGTGAATATGTTACATATGGGTAAATCAAATGAGATCATAAATCTCATTTGGCTGAACACCAACGAGTAATCAGATATCAAAGACGAGCTGTCACACTGATGGCAAACATGCTTTGCTGTTAGAATTAGATCATGTAATTGATTGGAGTAACTCCCACATTTTGAAAGTTGAGACCTTCTACTTTCTACGTTTTACCTCTGAAGCATGGATTATCAACTTGTACTCCACTGTTACAAATAGGTCGGATGGTGATGGCTGACCCGTGTTTATCGACCTTTAGCAGCTTAATTATTTTCTCTTGTTTTTGTTACAGCACGATGTTGTCTAACCCTGGGATGAACAAACTACAGGCTGCATGCAGCCCGCTAGCACTTGTAGAAACTTCGTTATATCAAATGTAATATGATGAAATATGCGTCACATTAACTAAAAACTTGGTTTTACATGAAAATATTTACATGTTGTATGGCAGTTGAGTATGTAATTGCTCACTGAAACCATCAAAAAAAAGCATTATTTATATACATTTATATTTTCAAATTAAGTTAGTTATAAATTTGCATGTCCTGATTTTATATTCCTTGGTGTTAGGTCAGGCTTTACATATACATCTATCACAAGATTTTAAACACTGGCGCTCAGCCAACTCTTGAATGATCAATGCGGCCCTTTAGCTGAAAAGTTTCCCCCCACCACTGGTCTAACCTTTCCTATCTATCGCCTGAAGCTTATTAATTTATCATCTTGTGCTTACAGCCATGTCATTGGTTGTAAATTTATCATGTTTTAGTTCCGCCACCTGCTGACCAACCTTTTTCATATTTATCCCATGTTTATCTAATTCTAGCATTCTGAATTTTGTCAGTTAAAAACAATCACACTGCTTTTGGGTTGATTTTCGCTGCTTGCACTCAGAGTTGGAATACCACCCTGCACACTGTTTTTTCTGATGAAGCTTGGTGTATCGGCCAAGCAAAACGCCAATAAAGAGCATGTTGATATTGCTTGTTCCATGTATTATTTTACACCGAAAAAACAACATTGCTTACAATTTATACAATGTCTGTTGAACCAGAATATTTTTTCCATTATTCAGAAAATACCCACTTTTGTTGATAATGTTATTGCAGGAGTTAACCTGATCAGAAAACTCTTTGGAGGAGTAAGTGCAGTGGTACCACACGAGCATTGCAAATCAATATCTCCAAACAAAACAAACATTTGTTAAATTTTTGAATAAATTTTGCTTAGTGAAACTAATGTTTTGTTGATGGTATAGAATTTAAATGCGGCTTTTGCTGTTTTTTCTTTCAACTTTTTATGACTCTCTCAACAGTGTTGATATTGTCTCAAAAGGGAAGCACTGGAGTGAGATTTTTTTATGTCTCAATAATTCAGACATCAGACAATCAAGGTGAGCCAATAGTGCCTGCATAAAAAAAATGAGCATCGAAGCTTACCGCCATTGCTTGCTGTCTGAATTAATGAGATATTGGAACTTGCTTGCTCTTGCTCTTCCCTTTTGATGTAATACAGCCAATAATGAAAGCGTAATAAAAAGGAAATGGCAAAAACTGGTTTTGTAATTTGTCGAGACCTTCATTCATGTTCTTACCCTTAGAGGAAGCTAGGAATCGGCTAAGTATTTTTCCGATACTCTAAATTTTTCCAAATCTTGTCACCAGTTTCCAATTCAACCAATTGCAGTATTTTTTGAGGTGATAGGTTTGTAAAGCTTGGTATCATTACTATCGTGAAAGTGTTCTCCAAAAATATTACTTTACTGTTAGGTTTTTACGTTTCACTGGCGTTATTTCTATATATTTTCCCAAAAGGGGTGTGCTTCTAATTGTATTGTACTTGAATTTTAAGTCATCTGTTGCGATTTCAGGGAAAACCAATACGGGAATCTGTTGGTGAAGTTGCTTATGCTGCAGGTTTTATAGAGTGGCTTGCTGAGGAAGCAAAACGATCATATGGTATGACGATCCCTGCTCCTCATCCAAACAAACGAATGATGACAATTAAACAGCCTATTGGTGTTGCTGGAATGATCACTCCTGTAAGTTATCTTGCATTAAAGACTATTCTTTAGTAGAGAAATTAACAAGAAACAAACTATTATATGGAAACTTTGGAAGTAAAGAAAAGCTATATGAGAGCAAAATTTTAAGGAAGAGTTGGTTAGTGCTCGTATGCCAGATCTATGAAATGTTTTTGATAAATGTGTTTGTGAAACGAGGAGGTGAAAGCAGCATTAATGCAAAAGAAGGTGGCATAATGTGCATGAATTGATTGGACAAAACCAAGGCTGGATATAAGGACATAGCAAGCGATCATAGAAAATGATTGGTAATGCTAAGATAAATTGGATTGCAAAAGAATTGGGAGAAAAAAGTAAATAGAATTTTTGATGTAATAAATTCATAAAAAAAAAGATGGAAAAGATTCTAAAGGAGAAAAATGATTCAGAAGAGGACCAAAAAACTGACATTTAGTGGAAAATGTCGAAAAAAAGAACATGAAAAAACACATGAAGAAGATTATTATTGATGAAGATGATTGGTATGAAATGAAGGAAGCTAATGTGGTTGAAGTTGTTGTTACTTGACCCCTTTCAAGGGAGGGGGTGTGGTAGAAGACAATGAAACCCCAGAAGCTGGGCAACTTTCCAGGTCGTGGACCAGAGGTCATAGACAGAAAATATGTCGCCGAAGAAAGAGACAAAAAGTTTATAGCTGGACCAGGAAAAATCAGATTAGAGGTGTCCTGGGTTGCATGACCACAGGTGCGGCAGGAAGGATTCTTGATTCTAATAATTCAAGAAAGGTAAGAATTTAACAGACGACTTTCTTTGTTGCAGCGAAGACGAGAAAGGTCACAGCGAGCATGACGAGAAAGCACAAGTTTCTCAGTGGATACTGAGGGAACCTTTCTGTTGAAGAGTTTAGATAAAACAGTACGCATCCAGTTCAAAAGAAAAGGAGAGTAGATATGTGAAGTATGAAAAGAGAGACTACAAGGAATTGCAGAAGACAGGAGTAGGGCACCCCCCTCCCCCCTAACCAGCTTATCAGCTGCATTGTTATTTGGAAGAAAAAAGTGTCTATGGGCCCCTGTATCCTGATAGTAAAGGAAAAGAGAGAAGACAGTTCCTGCTAAATGTACCAGAGAGTTTGAGGTAAAAGTAAAGACAGAGTGGTCAGGGCAGAGAGTGAGTCTGAAAGGAGGAGAAAAGAAATGCAGACTTGTTGTTGCTGCCGAGACCAGAAGAAAAATTTTGATAAACTGGGCCTGCCAAAAAAAGAATGGTTGGCCTCAGTGCCACAAAGAAAGCAGAGAGTTAAGATTAGCGAGAGCTGCACCTTGACAAGAATGAGGTAGCCAGTGCAGGAGCATGGAATGGAAAGAGTCAGCTCCACACTGAAGAAGGGCTACAAGGAGTAGAGGGAGGGCTAGCAAAACGAACCTCTAGGAAAAGTAAGAAAAAGCATAAGTGGGTGATCAGATGCAATACCCCTCCTTGAGGATCTCCATATCTGACCAGACCTGAAATAGGAATGGAAGTTGGGGGCCCGCTCAAGAGAAGACAGGGCAAAATGAGTCAGAGTGACTCATAGGGGAGGTAGATGACACAAGAGTTTTGTACAAAAGAGAGAGGGAGAGAATCTCCTTAGCAGAGCCTCATGAGGAAGCAAATATGCAGCCTTAAGCCTTGAAACGAGGGAAGAACTTGGCCTTTTTTAGCAAAGATAAATGTTCAGAAAAGGAAAAAGTGCAGTTGAAGGTCATCTGAAGAAAAGTTGGAGTGGGATTGAAATGGAAGTTGGTGTTTTAAAAAGGAGGTGGGGCTGGAGGTTAGCTTGATAGGGATCCATTGAGAAGAAGGAGGTCTCACATTTGCTTGGATTGAGAGGAACACATCAGTGCTCACACCACCATTTCAGTCAAATCATTGCTCATTATGTAGCCTCCACAGCAGCAAGGACCAACAAAGAGCATCAGCTGGCCAAGTCATTTTCATCGAGAGCAGCTGATGGAAGAAGGTGGAGAAGCAGGACATCATTGGCAAATTGAGAGAAAAAAAAGGATAAAAACGGATTTTTGCAAAACACCTTGGCAAACTGAAAAGAAGCAACTTTTTGTGCTTTTGAAAAACCATAAAAGCACAGCTGTCAGAAAGGAAAGATGGAGTCCAACAAGCCAAGGAAGAAAAATGGGTAGTCGAATAAGTTTATGGTCAAGAGCAGGATGCCAGACACTGTTGAAAGCCATGGAGTAGTCAATCATAGCAAGAATCATCCAACTGCTTGGCCTGGGTTTACCAAATCCATTCAAGATAGACTGAGAAAGAACAGAATTTGATAGAGAGTAGACCGTCCAAGGTAGAAACCAGCTTGGTGGGGAGAGCAATTGGAGTTGGATTCTGGAAAGAAGAGTAGAGGATTAGGCTGGGGTAAAAATTTTTTTTTAAATTGGTATAGTGGCCCCTCCAAATAGTTTGCCAATAGTCCAAAACTCTCAATTCCATTGAAATTTTTTAGTTGCTCTCTCTAGTGGTCGACCAACAGAAAGCTATAGATCACATGGAGGTCAAATTCAGTTTTGCATTTCAATAGAGTTTTGAATCTATCTCAATCTTATTTACTTCTTAAAATTGATGCGACTTGCAGTATCGATCAAATAATTAGGTTTGGTTGCAACTTAAAAGCTAGGAAAAGATTGGCTTTCACTAAGATACTTTATCCCACACACTTTTCAATCAAGAACAGAACAATATATTCACAAATCACTTTACAGCTTCAAATTCCTTTGCTTGCCAAAACACAGAACTAAAGTACTTCAAAATATCAGAGACTTACTAAACCAAAAACCTCCAAAATAATAGCTTAATTCCTGTCACAACAATCACCACAGAACAACGCCTTTTTACTACACTCTGCTATCTTTCTCTGAACTACACTCTCTCTCTAAATGAATAAAATCTCACTGCCTTATATATATGATGGAAAATAATCTAGAAATTGCTAGAACATCACATGACACAAAAAAACACTGTTAATAAATTACGTAATCGGTAATAATAAAAAAACAAAGAAATCTTAGAGAAGAAACAAGAACCACTAGAATACACTGGAAAACTAAGTCACGTAGACAGTCATTTTGACGTCAGAAAGGCGTATGTGTTACAAATCTATTTATAAATCTGAAAGAAAAAAGGTCTTCGAAAACAGTTTAGCAAGTTTAGGGCTTCAGACAATTTAGATTTACAATTAAAAATGATCACTGCAAAATAAAACAACAGATTACAAAAACTATACACATATAAAAACTATTCTTTTAATGCAAATTAAGCTTCTTCCAATTTCCTTATGCAGCCTTTATTATTGACGGTCATTGTAGCAGCACCATCAGTACCTATGACTGTCAGATTTTCCTCTTAGTCGATACCCTTGATTATACTGTAAATGCCATCAGCAATGGAACTTCCTTTTCCATCTTCAGTGGTGGCTAGGATAATATTCACTTGGCTCTCCTACCATTACAATGTATTCTTCCAGGCATGTTGATTGGTAGATTTTAACACTTTCTAGACATGTTGTTGTCAAAGTTGCATCATTACAGCCATCAATATACACACCATTTACTTCCTCATAAAGTATAGTTTGGTCTTGACAAATTTGTTCATGATATTTATGTCGTTCTTGTCAAAGCTTACTTTTGTCAATTACGTATGTTTTTTGACCCTCAGTAATTAGTCCAACATCTATTAATACTGCGTTTGCAAGTGCTGCTGCGGCTCTGTTTGAACTTTGGAATCTCTGTTATTTGTGACAAGTTAGGAAAGTTCATCCAGTTTGCAAGCTTGGGTGTGATGCTCCAGAAAAACTTACAGAAGAAGATTCTGAAGACTGAGAACAACTATATTCAGTATCTGAAAAGAGTGATTGATCATTCAAGACGGTTGGATCTTCAGCACCACTTGCATCTCCACTGTTACCTTGACTTGGACCTGGTAGTTGATCACCACCCTTGTTATCAATCCTCTTTCTAAATCGCAGATCAGATGAAGTGAGAGGTTCTTCCAAACGTAAACATCTGGCCTTTCTTGGTCCCTTTTGATCTTCATAAAACAGAAAGTCCTCTTGAGTCATTTGTCACCAGTACTTTTTCTCTAGTTCTCTTCTCTGTTGATTGTCTTCACAAAATATGTCAAACAATTTTTCATCATAACTCATAAAGTTGCTTTCTTTTCCAGCATACGATCGTTTTGAACTTTTTTTCTTAGGGTAGTGTGATCCACTGCTTTAAACTTTATCATCATGTTGAAAATCTTCTCAGCAGCAGTCAGTTCATGGATTGGATAAACATTGCTCCGCAGCCAATGCTTCACTAGCTCAGCAGCAACAATTCTTGCAGCATTCATTGAGAAAAAATGATCTTTACTTAAAACCTGATCAATAATATCTTGCTTGGTAGACAATGTTCCTTCTGGAAGTTTGTCGCTGCTACAAAATGTATGCCCACCATGAAAAGTCTTCGTCACCTTCACGTATCTTTTTCTAGTTCCCATTTACACTCATGTGTTGAAATAAGCAATGCGCTGTATTGTAGTTATTAAAATACTGTATCTGAAAATAAAACCATTATTGAATATGTTACAATAAAAGTGTGAAGGGTTAGTGTGAGTCTTATTTTCTCAGACACATGCTCTGACAGTAGTGCAAAACTGCACATATTGCTCATAGCTATGATGTATAAAGTTATTTAACTCTTAAAATTTCGTTTTTGATAATATCTTCATTTCTAGACAAAATAGGGCAAAAAGTTCTTTTAGGACAGATAGAAACTTTATGATTTTGCTTCTTTCAACACCAATTTAAGGTCTCTAGTGCAATCTATTACGAAGTTATAGCATTTTCACTAAATTTGACCTTTGTGTCATCTTTAGCCTCGTGTTGATTGATAACTAGAGGGAGCAACTAAAAACTTTCAATGAAATTGAGAGTTTTGGACCATTGGCCAACTTTTTGGAGGAGCCACTACACCAATTTCAAAAATATTTATTTTCACCCTGGCCTATTAGAACATATAGAATGATGCATTCAAAAAACTTTGAGACACAGGAATTGAGAGAGGTAGTCTCAAAGGAAGCAGGAAAAGTGAGAGGCTTTTTCATCTCATTGATGGGAACAATAGAAGATGCTTCCAGATGGAAGGAAAGGAATGTAAAGACCAGGAAAAATTTTAAATATAAAGAAAATTCATGCCAGAGCAGGGAAGGTGCTTCAGCATGGTGCAGGTGACTACGTCTGGGCAAGTTGCAGTGGACATGAAAAGTTTATGGCAGCCACAAGAATTTTAGTGGGAGAGAAGGGAGAGTAGAAAGAGTAATGAGACTACTCCAAGCATGTGGGTCATTGGAGCAGGCACAAGTAGCTTCTGGCTCCATGCAAGGACTTTGGCTGGGAAACAGAAAAGTGAGATCTTAGGTAGTTGGATAAACCAATGCCAACTTGGGAGCTGCCTAGAGCAGGGTTTCCCAAACTTTTTGCTTGGCAGACCCCAATTGTATGTGGCATTACTTTTCTCACCCGACTTGCTTACAATAATGGTAATTAAAATACAAATGCAATAAATTTGTCAATGTAGTGGATGGGCTTGCTTCACTTTGCACAATTCATCGATTCTTGGGACTATTTGTGGCAAACACACCTGTAGATCGGACTCAACATTCAACCGGACCTATATTTTGTCTTCATATTATTAAGTGCTGAAAATGCCCTTTTACACATATAGGTAGTGGCAAAAGGTAATAAAATTTTTGTTGCCATTTGGGAAAGCAGTGATTATTTGTCTGCAACACTTAGCCAGAAAGATGCGGTAACTTTTTGATTAAAACTCATCAGTAATCTTTGATCTGATGATAATTCTGCCAATTCTTCTTATCACCCTGAGAGCTTAGTTTTTTTTACAGCAAAATCTTCAAACGTTTCTTTCACAAAACACCTTTTTCAAATGTTCGGATAGCAGTTTCAATTGTTTTTGAATGTCAGGCAAAATTAAGATTTTGTTAATTAATGGTTTGTTGGCAATGTAATCACTAAGAATCGGAAACATATCCAATACATTGCCATTAATTATTTTTTTCAAAATTTGGAGTTTCTTTGTGAATGCTTCGATTTTATTTTGGCTGATTATAATGTTCATGTCTGCCTGATAAGTTCGCTCTATTAGGAAGGTAAAATATCTGCCAAGTATGCAAGTTTTCCAAGCCAAATTTTATTGGAAACTAACAAAGCCATGTTCACTTGCAAGAAAAGTAATATCTCTTCTTGTAGTTTAAAAAGGCGTTCTACAACTTTTCCACGGGAAAGCCATCGAACTTCTGTATGCAGCAAAAGATTTGAGCTAGTTCATTGCAAAGTTGTGAAAACAATCAAGACTGAAGTGGGCAAGTTTTGCTTGAATTTACAACTTTGACACTTACAGACAAGACTTCCGACATTGATTGTTCCAAATGTTTTGCTGCAAGAGCTTTGCAATGTGTTTGTATGATGCTTGGTGCTAATACCCTAACGCAAGCTACAACCCCTCAGTACTTGCCAGTCATTGAAGCTAGCTTGTTGCTACAAATGGCCACACACCTATTCCATGACCATTTTGACTGAGAATAAAAATCACAAACCAAGATGAAAATATCTAAACCGATAGTTCTGCCTGGCATTTGATGGCTAAACAAAAAGTCTATCATTTGGCCACTCCAACATTATCTCTCATAGACCAATAGTTGTGATTCGCTAGAAATGTCTGTACCTTCATCAAGTTGGATTGCAAAATCAGTTTTATTCAATCTTTCAAGCAGCTGTAGTCTGATGTCATGGGAAATGTCATCTTCTAGAAATAGCGTTATTCAACAATGGATTTTCTTTTAAGCTTTGCTGCGCATTGGCGATCCCAAACTACCTTGCACATATCTACTGATGCTGGTAGAATTAAATTTTCGGCAATTGTGTGTGATGATTTAGTTCGAGCCCCTTTCAACCCAAATAAATATGATGCCCTCAACAATTTTTCATTTGAAAGAAGAGATTTTGTTGAACCTTCTTTCTGCTTTAAGTATTCTTTCCGTTTTCTTTCAAAAAAAGACTGCGGCTTGTTAGAAACTCAGGATGTTCACTCACCAAATGTCGTTTCATTTTGGATGGTTCCATAGCATCATTTGACAATGCTTTAAAACACAATAAACACTGAGGTTTAGTAACATCCGAAGAGCATTGAATAAATCCAAGTTTAGCATACTCCTCTTCATGTGTTCATACCCTTTGCTTCTCTTTTGGAGGTATAGCATGATGCTCTTTACCTTCTGAATTATTAGGATTTTGCTTTCGTTATAAAAACTTTTCCATTAATTTTACACTTATACTGCTCTATGTCACTAAATTATGATATAAAGTAAAGCTACTGCTTAGCTTAACAATAACTATATTACAGTATAATTGAAGTTAGCATTTGCTGATACAACTAATTGCTACATCATAGATAGCAAATGCAAGAACTATTTTTACCAATTTACGTTAAAGTTCTACGCGTCTGTTGAAGTCTTTAAAACATGTTTTTTGAAACCTTTATGGACCCCTTGTGTTGTCATCATGGACCCCTAGTGGTCCATGAACCCCAGTTTGGGAAATTTTTGACCTAAAGCATTGCATTTGGAGGAGGAAAGCAGTAAACATTTTATATGGACCCATGTAGAGTAGGTAATGCATTGCACTTTCCTACCCCTCCAGGTCGCATTTCCAGCAAAGACTGAGCAGGGAAAGATAAGGCCAGGGTTAGGGTGAACATTGCCACCCAAAAGAAAAAAAGGAGAAATACAGGCAAAAAAGAGGTGGGAGAAAGGATAGGCGACTGATTGTAAGAGAGACTGCGTGCTGCCCTTATGCGGTCATTCAGAGGCAGCATAGTGAAAAAGTGATTGGATTCGGGGAGTGCTCAGGGTAAATGGCACCCTCAGAAAGGGCAGCAGCCATTTCAACCTACCTCGAATGAGGTTGTAAACTGCATCACCACGTTGTAGTGGCTATTGATTAGTGCAAAAAAGGCTAAGGTCGCTCTACACAGTAAACATTTTTGTCCGGTTTTGTAGTTTTTGGCTCTAGCATTTTTGTTCAGGAATTTTCATTGACTTAGGTATTTATATGATGTTTTACGGTAAGTGTCGTCCAAACATCCGATTTTGTTGGCAAAATATTTACCAAAATCACGTACGTGTTTGCGATAGAAAGAACAAGAGTTTGCTTGCTGGACAAAGTCTGTTGATCACATCACAAGGTATGTTGGGTTCCACCATGGAAATATTCGAGTACATGAAAGTCCCGTGCAACAACGCTTGAGGACAATAAACGTACAAAGCTGGACAAAAACACAAAACAGATAAAAAGCATATACTGTGCGCATCTTCCTTCATATCGAAACAAATGGCGATAGTAGTAAGAATAATGAAACCAGTGAAGGCTGCTGGGCCCTCAGAAGTATATGCAGAGATTATATCTTTTCGTGGAAAAACAGAGAATCACCTGATCATGGAACTTTGCTAACGTGTGTAGGATTGAAAAGGAATGCTGGATGCGTAGTAAACTAATGTGTTAGTGCCAATCTTCAAGGGAAATAATGGTGTGAGAAATTATTATGCATACAGGCAAGTGAAGCTGTTAGAGCATGCTATGAAGATCGTGGAAAGAACGTTGAAAAGATAGATTTGAGTGTCTGTAAATGATAAAATTCATCAGTAGTATTGTTTTATTGAACATAAGGAAAAGTAAAAGTATATTTCCATTCTTGTACTGTACGTATTGGAAAAAAGTCCTCCCTTTCTGAAATGAGAAAATAAGAAAATGTGTTTTACATTTAGAGCTTTTAAGTACCGGTAGTTGGTCTGTATTTAAGTTAAGATTTTCCGTGAGCTTGCTGAGAAATGCATATCAGCAAGTCTGCTTTTGCTCAAGGTCCATGCTTAACAGTTGCATGCTGAAATACTATTCATTTTTTTAGGAATAAGCTAATTGTACACCGGGGGAGAGCTTCCAATATTTAATAAATTTAATGCTTATTGGAACCCCCAGTATTCGTAAAAGGTTTTTGATACCTTAATACAAAAATTGGCTGAAACTTGACAAAATTCAAAATGTGTGTATATCTGCTATTTTAATTATCCTTTGGAAGCAGACTTTGCTCTCAGTAGCTCGAGTTTAAAAATTGTTCTGTCATCACAGAGTTATGAATTGTCAAAGCGTGTAAAAATAAAGCTGTATTTTAGGTGTAGTGGGATCATGGTTTTTCATTGATTTAGAAATAAGAAATACACCAACACCGATTATTTTATTTGCCTTACTTTGCAGTGGAACTTTCCTAGTGCGATGATAACGAGGAAAGCTTGTGCTGCTATTGCTGCTGGATGTACAGTTGTTCTGAAACCAGCTGAAGATACTCCTTTTTCTGCTTTGGCTCTAGCAAAGGTAGATCTTTGAAATTAGGTAATGTTGACTGATTGGTGCATGTTTACTATGTTGTTTAGATAGGTCAAGAAGCAGGGTTACCGGATGGCGTCCTGAATATTCTTCCTGCTTCACGTGAACATGCACAGGAGATTGGTCAAGTGCTATGCCAACATAATGATGTTGGTGCCCTTTCATTCACAGGATCAACTGCTGTTGGGAAGGTAGGAAGTGATTGTTGATTTTCTGCTTTCATCCCGTAGTGTTTCTAGGATGAATCTGTGCTTACTCGATTAAATGTTGAAATCAAATCCCTTTTTTTTACTGTAAGACAAAGATGTGTTGACTGCAATTGACGAACTGAAATTTGTGCCCTGTGGAATGCTGTGGGTTGTAATTAAACTTAAAGTCCATGCCACGAATTCAGGGTTAAATGGTTGCTAGCCTGCTTCAAATCTCTTGTCAAAAAACCTGATTTTTGTTGGTTTATTTGATTTGCAATGAAACCAGTTTTTCAATTGTAGTTAGTTATATATTGATGGGAGAAGCATAGCCAAGGGGATGTGTGAAAAAAGTCTGCCTATCCCAATTCCTTGGATCCAATTGCGGTATGAAGCAATCTTTAGGTAAAATATCCGAAAGTTTTTGTTTTGGGATTATTTTTTTTCGATTTCTTTTTAAACTAAGAATTTTATTGGCTTCACTTTAATTTGCTATCAGATAGAACGGGATTGGTTAATTTATTTGTATTAAATCAATTCAAGATAGCATTTGAAGAAATATGACGTAACTTAGAATGTGAAGTAGGATATAAAAGAACGTGGGATGTATTTTCTCAGCTTTGAGTAAATATTAAAACTTTTCAAAAAACTTATGTCTCCCACCAATTATTTTTTCCGGGTATTCCCGTGATTAATCCGGTTAGAAGTATATAACCGGTTGTGATAACAGTAATAACACAATTGCTATAAGAGGTCCTTTGTGAAAGTTGTCTGATCATTTGCAATTTGTTGAACATACTTTATTAAAACAACCCAGAGCTATCCAATGTCAGCTCTTTCGTCAATACTGTGTTTAGTAATGACAATAAGTCTACCAGCATTTTTCGATACTATTTAGCAGTGTGCTAGTTTAAAAGAGTTTCTTCTCATATTGAAGCTTGAAAACTGTATTTTTGATTTGACACGAATTTGTGCGATATTGTGAGAAAAACGATTCATTTTGCATTTACTGGAATTAAGCATACGCATAGTGTAACTAAATGAGGCGATTTGAGATTTATAAGCTTGCTGTTTTCCATATTTTATCGATAATTGGTAAGCTCACAACTGACTAGGAGACAAACTTCTGTAAATGATTACACTTTAGAAAACTTGCATTTCGACGTGGCAGGTTAACATTTTTTAGTCAAAACTTATTTTTTTACAAATTTTGATTTAAAAATATTACCGCGGTTTAAGCAGTTATTAGTGTTGCTCTTTCCGATTGTATTGATGGATAGAATTTTTAGTATCAACCTTTTAATTGCATCAAATTATTAACTTTTTTATGCCAAATTACCTTTTGTGTGATCAATTTCATGTAGGGACAACAGTTTTGGTCTATATTTGCACGGTTAGCTGTAATGTCAAAAGGAACCGGGTTCAAAGGTAAACGGTACGTAAGTCTTGTGCTTTGTGTTGGATTGTTTGGGTTTGTTTCGTATACAGTTCTATGTAGGACAGTGGGCTGGCCAGGAGCCACGTAAAGTATATCACACTTGGCATGAGACCTAGTGATGACAATGCGTTTTTATTACCCTTAAGGAATGGTTCGGCCTATTTTGCCATACCAACGTTGTTCGGATCGTGACTTTTTGTAAAAACTAAAAAAATATATATATTTTTATACAGAATCGGTTTTTGGCAAAATCAACACCAAAATTTTTGCATGAACTCCCGCCGAACCGGTTCCAAAGTTATAGAATGCACCCATAAAACGTTGCTTTCGTCACAGAAAATTAGCTTTCGGCGCACAAGAAAACAATCATTCTGAAGGTGGTACTGTATAATTTTTTTTTAAGAAAACAGAAAACAAAGCACATAGTTCAAAATAGGTTTTAATCGGCTAAATGAAGCTGTTGCGCTTAAATGCTAAATATGCAAATTTCTTACATATGTTGTCACAAGCGCTATCTTTGATCAGAAGAAGCGACTCGGTTCAATCTGTTTAAAAGTACAGATAGAAGCTGCAACTAGTTGTCCCCGTTTTAGAGTTAATTAGTTATCAAGTACAATTTTATGTTGGATTACTGAACAAAAGGTTTGTTTCTCTTTAAGTTTTGTACATAAGTTTTAGAAGTATTAATATAAAACGGTTTCTATTTAAAAGCATTTTCTGGTTCTTAAACATTCTGCTGACTTAAGTTTATTAAAAGTAAAAGTTATCTATTTTAAGTACAGTAAAGACAGTAGAGAAAGGTTGAGAGCAAGAATTATAACCGGTCTTGATCTGAGTTTTTTAACTTATTTTAATTAGTAGTTAAGATTGTTACTTGTTATTGGGTTAACTTTTGATAAATTTTAATCATAGTTCTCAAACATTTTTAATGAATTTGTTCATTTTTTCATTTTGATAAACTTAATCACTATATTTAGAAATTTTATTTCACTGATTTTTAAGTTGCGTTCTTTAAGTTTCTTGTATTTATTAAAAGTAATATGCACTTAGAAATTTTTTGGCAGTTGTTGCCTGGAAACAAATCAAGTTGAAAAACGATTTGACTATAGTTAAGTTAAAGTTTCAATTTGACAGTATTTTATGAAAAACACTATATGGATATTTCGAACTTTAAGTTTGATTACTTTAATTGCAGTTTTTAGTACGAACAGATATATAATTGGCAGTTTTTTATATATTTTGAGCTAGGCGTACTTCGATATCGTCAACAAAGAAAAAGAAAGACTGCAGATGAAAGAAGGATTTTTCAGAGAGAATGGACCGATGGGAAAGAGGATAACCTATTTGTTTAAAGTGCAAAATGCTGCTAGCAATCATGAAGAAAGATAATTTAAAACGTCACTGTGAGACCCACGCCCTGAGATTTATAACTTGGATGGGTAGCTCAGAAACATGAAGATAGAAGGACTGAAGAAAGATTTGCTCGCTCAACAAAGTGTCATGACTTCCTTTTGCTGCACAAATGACGATGACCTCACTCTGAGCTATGAGGTATTGGAATTGATCGCTAAAAAGCTCCAGCCGTTCAACGATGGGGCATAGCCAAAGGAACTACTTGTAAAAGTGCTGAAGGGCTTGCCCCAAAATCAGTTTATTTGTACCAGAAGTTGAGTTTGTCCCGACTCACTGTTTGTAAACGCATAAGAGAAATGGGTCAAGATATTAAAGATAATCTCAAAAAAAGCTGATAAATTCAACTTCTCCCTGTGTCTCGATGCAACAACGGACATCAAGAATACTAGGTAGCTGGCAATATTTTTTCGAGGGATAACATCAGATGTTGATATCACAAGCAAGCAGCTGTAGCTTGATTTCTTTTCTATCCCCTCCAATGTTACATCCGCTTCTCCATCCTTAAGCTCCAACTCGAGCTCATAAAACTACAGAGTGATGACACGCTGAAAGCGATGTATCAGAACAAGCCGCTGCTTGAATTCCATCGTGTTTATGTATCAAAGAAAGAGTTTCCAGTCTTGAGAGCTCACACTCTCAAATGCTGATCAGTTTTTGGAAGCACGTACTTATGCAAGCAATTTTTTTCTAAAAATGGACATCACAAAAAGTCCTTACAGGTCAAGGCTGACAGACGAAAATCTTAGTATGCAGTTGAAAGTTGCCACGTCATCAGTTCGACCTAATATTAAGCTCTTAGTAATGCAAAAAAGTTTCCAAAAATCTTACTAAAGGTTATGTTGGCAAAGCTAGTTTCATTTTTCATTAAATGTTTCTTTGATTCATTTCATGCTTCAATACCGCGTTAAATAACTTTAGCTGTATTGTTTGCATTGATGGTTCGCATGATTTTTGAACTATTCTGTGTATATTTTTGTAGTTTTGATTTCTTGCATCATAACCATGCCAGAGTCTTCGTAGAGTGGCGGTTTTAGGTGACAAACTGGGCTTTTATTATTTTTGTTTGTTGTCCGTTGCTGTTGTTGAAAAGCTTCTTTTTCTTTTCTAAAAGGTTTATAATTTTCTGTTACAAATCCTTTGTTGGCTGCATTCTTTGCTTGTTAACGCGCTTTTATTTCTAACACAAATTAAACTTTAAACCGGAAATTTGGTATGCTAAAGTTTTTATAAAGATTGTTTTATTTTATTTCATGCCTTATTACTTTAACATAAGCAATAAGGGCGCTTTTTAAATTATAGAAAAAAAGTTTCATAGTATGACAAAAAACTTATGCGGCCCGCTTACTCAGCTGGTACTGATAAAGCAGCTCTCGTCAGCGAATAGGTTCGTCATCCTTGAAGTAAAGCGTAAGTTGTGGCAGCTGAATGGTTTTTGAGGGCAGTCTGTTTTCGTTTTGTGTCATGTTGTTGCATCTTCAAAACAAAGAAGATTACGATTGTCATGTCGTGCTGTTAAGATATTCACGGAAAGTTTTAGATTATGTTTACTTGTAATTCGAATAATATTTGTGCATTACAACTTTTAATAGTCTGTGGTTGCGAATTTAGAAAATGCGATACTTGCAAACGAGTGCCGACTGGCAACATTACTAGCTAAACAGTCTAATGCCGGCTTGATCGATAATTTATGGTGACGTTGCAAAAGGTAATGTTATCTTGCTATCCGAAGGTGATAGTTCATGAGCTTACGGTAGTTCATTGCAAGTCGGTTTGTTGTCTCTACGTAATCTAAGTCGGAATTGGTTTCGTTGTTATACAATATAAAAGTTTCACGGCATGCAGTTTGAGAAACTGATCGCTTACCCTTCTTGGCTTTACGCAAACTTTCGGTTCTTTGAATAAAATAACGGTTCTTCCAATAAAGCCCCTGGAAAAAACATTCATGTAAATAGGTTTGCGTTGCGGATTAACTCTTTCGTTCTCGCGAGCATCAATTGATAATCTCGTGTTTTCAGTGTTTCCCTCAAATTTTTTCTAATTGAGTTACAAAATTAGTTTACTAAAAAATGGATTTGTGACTTTATTTCTTATCCGATTTTCCTAAAATTTTCCAAAGATTATGCTTGATTCGTCGCGCATCGGAAGATGTACAATTTGTGCCCTAACTCTTGAATTTCCTTACTCAAAAAGGGTTAAAAAGATCAAGAGCCCAGTTGCAGACTACAAAAATTGCCAAATTCTCAGAAATGGCCAACTACCTTGAAATCAAATTGAGATTACATGTTTACCACGAAACCAAAGCCTTTATCATTTACACAGTCTAAAAACTACATTTTAAGGCATGATTTGACAAAATTTCAAGCAATAATGATAAAATTTACCTATTCAAATTTTAAATTTTTTTGTGGTCTCAAAACCCCCCAAACAAATTTGTATGGTATGTAGAAAAAAGTAGATTTAGTTTTTAAAAAGTGTGATATGTACCTAAGTACCGGTCTCATTTGAAAGCTTTGGAAATTTGCTTTCCAGCAATATATAACTTTAAATAGTCTAGGCTAAGCGGTATATGATATTTACTGATCAAAAATGGGTACTGTACATCATGTCAGTTCAAAACCCCCGAAAATTTTTTGACTTACCTTCACTAAATTAGAATTTTTAGAAAAACTACATCCTTTATAAAGATATAATAAATTGCAAATATTTTAACACTAAAATCGTCATTTTGCATCAAGTTTTCAAGGAGACAGAAACTAAAATACAAGTTTAAAAGCTAGCAGAAGTTTAGCTTCTCTGAATCAAAATTTGCTGTATCTCCCTTGTTTCTCAACAAATGGGTGGGATGTAAAAAACTTCTGTTTCATTGTTAGTGACAACATATTCTGCCTAAAAGTGATATTTTCTGACTCTTGAAGAAATTCTATTTTCAAAAATACATAATTTTACATGGTTTTAGGCTAACCTCTAGCAGATAATGACTGATCATATTTTAGGTACTAAATTTAACAAACAAAATTTGGTACCGGTTAACAAAAAGATCATCAGCCTCAGAAAGTTAAAAATTGTAGAAAACCTAGGCTTTTAGGTAAGTTTTGACTAACATATCTTGAAAGCTTATTTTCTTAGTATCTTCTGGCGACCATTTCTAAAAGAATTGGTAGAAAATAAATTTTGTAGTGATCTTTAAGGTAAGGGTACCACTTTAGTGATCTTTAAGGTAAGGGTACCACTTTGAATTCGAAGACAACTCAGCACCTATTGGGAGGCTCATTTGCATATTCAAACAAAAAATTGTTTTGTTATGATTGTGATTGATTATGACAAATTATGGCAGTTTTTCGCTCTGCCACCTTGCGGACATTTTTTTCATAATGCACGCTGGGCAAAAGAGTTAATTTTTTGTTATGATTGTGATTGATTATGACAAATTATGACAGTATTTCGCTCTGCCACCTTGCGGACATTTTTTTTCATAATGCACGCTGGGCAAAAGAGTTAAAATCTATACTTTAGTATCACAACTCGACTGTTTGGTTAGAAACTGGTTACGCTACTTAATTAATATTGATGATGCTTCATTAGATTCTTCTCAAGCAATCAGCTGATACAGTGAAGAAGGTATCGTTGGAACTTGGTGGTCTTGCACCCTTTATTGTATTTGATTCTGCTGATATTGATAAGGCTGTAGCAAACACTATCATCTGCAAGTTCCGCTATATGGGCCAAGTATGTACTTGCATATTTAATAGTAACAGAGGGTTATGTCTGGTGAATGGTGATATATTTTCATTAATTTAAAACCAGTTGATAGATTAACTACTGTATTGGTTTTTTATTTACGTTAATTTATACGATTTGTTGATGATTACACAGCTTAACACACAATTTTTTGCCAAAGATATTTTAGCGATTTCAGGGTGTATTTGGCGCGTTGGTTTTGCTGAATTGGCTCTAGTTTTTGAGATAATTATATTTTTGTAATTTACTTCACAGCTAGAACTGTAAATATCACGATGTTAGTAGTTGAAGCTTATACTGTGCTCTGAAGCTCATCTCACTTTGCTTTATGTTTGATGTTTTGCAATGTCAAGTATCTATTGCAAATACTCAAAGTATGAAGCATTATTTCACCAAAATATTTCAGCATTATTACTCTCTTTTATCAAAAAGTAGCAGATTTTTGTTTGCAAACGATGCAAAAGTTGGTATTAATGCTTAAAGTTTTGTAACAAGTTTGCTGAACTTTATCAAATGTACATATCAACTGAAACATAAAAATAAACACAAAGCACAAAACTACCAAGTGTTAAAATGCATATCCTAACATTTAATAAAGTGTGCTCTAGGGTTGAAAAGCATTGCAAGGTAACAAATCAATCAATAGAAACAAATCGTCTCGTAAGATTTTCTAGTGTGAGAGACTAGTGGACGATGGCGCTGAAGATTCCAACTGCACGCATCCATCATTTGGGTATTCCCCTTTCTTGGTATCTCTTCCATAACCTTAATGTTCTGATGGAATCTTTTACCTTGCTCTTCGCTTGAAGTTTTGCTGTTATAAAAACTAGAGCCAATTCAGCACAACCAACGCCAGCTTTGGATTCAGAGCACCAAATATATCCTAAAATTGCTAAAATACCTTTGGCAAAAAGAAAAAAATTGTTTTTTTTGAGCTGTGTTATTATTGACTTGTTTGATGAATATGTGATCGTACACTTTCAGACATGTGTATGTGCCAACCGAATATACGTGCAAGAAGGACTTTATGATCAGTATATCGAAAAACTTGTTCTAGTGATGAAAGATGAATTAAAACTGGGGGATCCATCGAATCACCAAACTACGTTCGGTCCAATGATCAATGAAAAAGCGTTATTAAAAGTAGGTGGATGAGTAATCCAGGCATTTGTGTGAAGTAGCAAAATACCTACAGCCCAAAATTAATGGCTTTTATTCGGAAGAGCATCCAGAATTCAAAGTGCTGTATTGATTTGATAAAGTAAAGAGTCTGTTTCGAAAGCGACTAGATACTGTGGATAATAGCAAACAAGCACGTTTACGCTCTGCAATGCCGGGAAAAAAGAACAAACAAACTTTTTTTTATTGCGATGAATACAGGCATCCTATTTTATTTGGTGTAAATGCAGCCACTGTTTAGATGTGCCGAGCACCTGCTGGAGTTGCGCGAGCTTAAACCTCATTTAGATTCTGCATCCCTCTTCCAGGTTGAAAAACAAGTTGCTGATGCTGTTCAAAAAGGAGCAACAGTTATTCTCGGAGGAGCAAGATCAGAGAAGGGAGGAAAGTTCTTTCTACCGACCGTTCTCACCAATGTAACTCCTGACATGCTATGTTACTGTGAAGAGACTTTCGGTCCTGTGGCAGCCATCGTGAAGTGAGAGAATAAACAAGCGTTTTTGAAAACTTTACAAAGTATTATTTATTTGCTGCAAGCCAATTTTATTGATTTCAGCATGCTCGTTTTCAAGTAGCCTATGGCATAGTCAAGTGTGAAAAGCAGCATTCATTATGTGGTGTCCGTTTTCATTGATGCAGTTTCGAAGCGTTCATAGAAGTTAGCTTGCATTCTTTACAACAGTGCGATGTTGGGTGATTTTCTTACAAATAGATTCCTTTAGCTCATCTAAAGTACGGGGTTTATTCACTTACTCACGTGCCTTGATGTGTCCCTCACAAAAAGTCCTACACTTAGACAAATCCGGGAGCCAAGGCGGTCGTGGAGTGACAGCAAATCTGGATATGAGGTGGTCACCAAAAAAAGGGCGAAGAATGGTCAATGATGCTTGAATTGTGAAATATCTGTTTTGTATGCTTGTTTACCGTCAGAATTATGTATCCTATCTTGTTTCATATTTCAGATTCAAAAGTGAGCAAGAAGTTGTGAAACTTGCCAATGACGCAAGAGTTGGATTAGCTGGTATGAAATGTGATGTATTGTTTCGTAATTTTTTCTCATAGGTGGGTTGCAGTGGTCCATCCTAAGGGGTTTTTACCTTCACGATAAATTGCCTAAAACGAAGAATTCCAACCGGTGGTCCATCGAGAGATCCTTCCATGAAAATAAATTACGGTATTTTCCATAAAATGCTTACTTAGAACATTGTATGGGAGTCTTGCTATCAGTTTTTGACGATAGGCATTGCTACCTTTGCTCTTGTTGCAATGCTGTTGCATAGTCAAGGGTTAGCTGCTCTTAGGTTAAGAGTTTATGAATTATGGTACCAAAGTCAGATCGATTAAATTAAAATTCTAGTATCACTTTCTTACTAGCATTATATAAGTAAATAGCCTAAAATTTTTGTAAATCCTTAAGTCGTTGTAGACATTGCAGCCTAAGCTAAATTAGTAACTCAAATGTCATCGATTATCTAAAAGTGCTACAGCTTGTTTGACAGAAAATTAAAGATAGTGATCCTAAGCGGTGTAGATTATCATTGAGTGGTTCACGGGCTCAAAAAGGTTGAGAATCACTGGCCAAAACAGTCCATCCGTCTTCATCGGGCTTGTCAAAAAAACTAGAATAATTGATGTAGAAATAAAAAGCTATAAAGCTAAAGCTAATCAGTGTAATTGCGCGTCTTTAACGCAGTAGTTTATCGACGCTTGAATGTGCTGTGATAAAAAAGTGAATAATGTCAGTACACTAAGGTAAAATAGAAAAATTAATCTAAAATGATTGCCAACATCATACCGTACCATGCAACAATCCATTACCATCTGTCAATAACCTGCGACCGGTTTCGACCTTACTGGGTCTCATCCGGTTAGTGTAAAACACACTATATTAAAAATGTATTATACATGAGCTAGCAGTCTTGCTATTAGCAAAATAATGATACAGTGCAAAATCATACAATACAGCAATACGTGTATCAAGGGATATCGTGAAGGACACACACACACAATATGGACAAAAAGTCACAACGATAATCCTTAATAGGGGTGTGGATCATTATTAAGACTTTATCATTTTACAAACTATAGAGGGTGCTAATTGCTAGTTAGCAATTTTAGGCAATTTAGTTAATGGGATCTGCCTCCAGCATGCCACTAAGGTAGAATAGAAAAATTTTCTAAAATAATCACCAACATCATACTGTTCCATGCAATAATCCATTACAATCTGTCAATAACCTGCGACCGGTTTCGACTTTATTGGGTCTCATCCAGCAGGTGTAAGACACATAATAATAAAAATGTATAATATGTAGGCTAACAGTCTTGCTATTGTGTGCAAAATAATATAATACAGCGCCTTTTTGTCTATATGTGTATATTTCTAATGTCCCTAAATGGGCCCCCTTGGTATAGGTATTGCTGTGTTGTATTATTTTGCATTGCATCATTATTTTGCACACAATAGCAAATCTGTTAGCCTATATATTGTACATTTTTGCTATTGTGTGCCTTTTACACCTGCCTGATGATGACCCAGTAAGGTCGAAACCGGTCGCAGGTTATGGACAGATGGTAATGGATTGTTGTATGGTACGGTATGGTCTTGGCAATCATTTTAGAGCAATTTTTTTATTGCCATCGTGGGATGCTAAAGGCAGATCACTGTAGGCGGGAGAATGCCTGAATTTGCTAACTAGCTACTAGCACCCTCCATATTTTGTAATGTCGATACAAATAGATTAAATTTGATTAATTTAAAGTGCTGTGTTGCTTGAGCTAAAAGTTTAGTTTGAAACAAGAGTGTAGTGATTGACCTACATTGAATCAGCATGTCTAAAACTCGGGGGAAAGGACGTAAGATACACTAAACCTTGTGTGCTACAAATAAAACATTTATCTTGACAAATACTATTGGCAAATTGTGTATTTAGTTTCGACTATACGAGATGTGTCAGGAAAGTAACGAGACTGGTGTTATTAAAACTTTATTGAAAAATATTGAAATATACCAAAGTCAAATTACTTCAAAGTAATCTCTTTCCACTTTGAAATACTTATGCATTCGCCTTTTCCTGCGATCTTTTTGAGCTCCGTCGTCGAGGCCATTTTGATGGAATCGATGTCAGAAAAATGTTTTTTTTTCAGAATAGATTTGATCTTGGGGAAGAGGAAAAAGTTACAGGTGGCCAGATCGGGGGAATATGGGGATGTTCCAAAGTTGCAATGTTCCTTTCTACGAGAAACTGACGAATACTCAGGGCTGTGTCAGCAGGAGCGTTATCGTGATGAAGCATCCATGCATGGGCTACCCAAAGGCTCCGCCTCTTGTCATGCACTGATCTCACGAGGCGCCGGAGAATGTTTTTATGGCATTGTTTATTTCGAATTCCTACTCTAAGGCCAAACAATGAACCAAACCATCTATAAAAACATTCTCCGGCGCCTCGTGAGATCAGTGCATGACAAGAGGCGGAGCCTTTGGGTAGCTCATGCATGGATGCTTCATCACGATAACGCTCCTGCTGACACAGCCCTGAGTATTCGTCAGTTTCTCGTAGAAAGGAACATTGCAACTTTGAAACATCCCCATATTCCCCCGACCTGGCCACCTGTAACTTTTTCCTCTTCCCCAAGATAAAATCTATTCTGAAAAAAAACATTTTTCTGACATCGATTCCATCAAAAAGGCCTCGACGACGGAGCTCAAAAAGATCGCAGGAAAAGGCGAATGCATAAGTATTTCAAAGTGGAAAGAGATTACTTTGAAGTAATTTGACTTTGGTATATTTCAATATTTTTCAATAAAGTTTTTATAACACCAGTCTCGTTACTTTTCGGACACACCTGGTGCAGTGTTTGTTACAACTAGATGTTTTTGACTTATCTGAAAAGTAAAACGATTGATGCGAAGTCCTCAAGGCGCATCAATTTACCGTTAAACACGAGTGCAGTTGTACCCAGTTCACTAAATAATGTAGCTGGCTCCATCTACGTGGATCTGACGATATTACAGTGTTTCCGTAGAAAATATTTACTGGTATTATGACCTATATGCATTTTTTGCTGAATGGATAACTTGGGACTATTGCTTCACATTTTAATGCTTTAATGTTTTTAGGTTATTTCTTCTCTAATGACGTCAGTCAGTGTTGGCGTGTAGCTGAGGAATTAGAAGTGGGTATGGTTGGAGTGAATGAGGGGTTAATGAGCACTCCTGAAGCTCCGTTTGGAGGGGTGAAGGAGTCGGGCTTAGGCAGAGAAGGATCAAGCTTTGCCCTCGATGAGTTTTCAGAAATGAAATATATTTGCTGGGGAGTGTAGATGAACTTAAATTTTAAGATGCAATATTTTGTACACATGTTGCAGTGTTCAATGTAATTATTTGTGATTCTATTTCATGCAAGTATTTACTATCAATATCGTGAGTTTGTGTGAAAAGTTTTATCTGGTTTTCGTGAATCAAACTGTTTAATCAATTGGTAGTGTGCTTGATGCTATGTTAAGCTTAGTATTTACAACATTTGCCTTTATATAGCTATCACATCTGGAAACGGGGCAAGGTAAAACTGATGACTATGATTCTAAAAACGTGGATTATGGTCCTCACGGCTCACATGTGATAGTAGTAGTAATATAGTTTTTATCCACTTGTGTCCCCTTACGAAGTTGGCCGAATTCACTCGATTTCTTCCGCAATTTTTTGCACTCCATCTCGCCATATCGTTTGATTGAGGGCATTTTCCGTTTTTGAACCAGTCTCTGATTCCTCCTGTACTTCCTTCTTCCAGGCTTTTTGTTGCCCTTTCTCTTCCCACATACTTCAAGATTTAGGACAACTCTCAGAACACTGTCATAGTCCCTCTTCAGCACTTGTCCGTACCATCTAACTCCACCCTTTCTATAGTTTTCATTAATTCCAGCATCTGCACCTGTTCTTCAGTAATCGTTTTGTTAATAACTTTCCGATCGCTTGTGGCCCTCACCACAATTCTCTCCGTTCTCCTTAAAATCGCAATTTTATTTTCCCTCAAAACACCATGTCTGGCTTCCTTTCATTATCGCTGATTTTACGAAACAACGATAGACTGTTCAACTTCAGAGAAAATTTACTTTCAAATAACAACTCTTGACGTTCTCTGAATCTCATCAAATAAATCCTTACTCCAAATGCATTCAGCCTGTTCCCCAAATAACAAAATCCATTCACTGTCTCTACTTCACCGCTCAACTTTTCGATTGAGTCCATCATTTCCCCGCATCTTTAGCAAAGAAAATAAATGGCTAGACTAGCTGTCACTATCTTTATTTTCGCACATCTTCCATAAACCCAGTTTTCACATTTCGTGCACGACAGTGAACTAGCCATCACTATCCTTGCACAAACACTAACTTGCTTTTGAACAGTTTTTCTTGCTGCCCATTCACCATTCTTTTTGTTTTTCTGACGTTGATTTTCAAACCCTCACTTTCAAGTGCTTTCTTCCAATTTCAAAACCTCTTAAATCTTTCATGGTTTCGCTCGTATCTTTCATGGTTTCGCTCACGAGAACTAGGTGATCTGTGTATAAAGCTTCATTGACCAAACACCTTCTTGCATATCCTGTAGAAACATCTACAACTATGACAACAGCACACATCCTTGATGTATACCGACCTTTACTTCAAACTATTCTAAATACACAGATCCCATCCTCACTTTTGTTTTTGCTCCGTCATACAAGCTTGTAATTACTCGAACCATTATTTCAAATAATCCTTTCTTATTGCCCCTTTCATCACTTTAGTTGGAACTATCGAATCTCTTTTCCATGGCAACAAAACACGTATACAACTTTTCCTGTTTTATTCCTCCTAGCAATAAATATTGCACCCATTGTTCCTTTTCGTGATAAAAATCCAAACTGCATTTGTTCAAATTGATCGGTGTATGTATTCGCCTCTCTGACCTTTTCTGCAATTTTCATGGCATGTTCCAACAGTTTTACTTCTTTACATGATCCACAGCTCATTATATCAATCTTTCCTTTAAAAATAGGCACGATCACACTAGTTTTTCACTCATGAGGCATTCCTTTACCAATACGCGCTGACACTAGTCCAAGCCATTTTAATCCCAGTTTCGCCACTTGCAAAAATTATTTTCACGCTTCAAATAGTGCAGTTGCTTTTGTTGACTTCATCTTTTGCATTGCTTTCACAATTTTTTCACGAGTAATCTTTCATCTATCCTCTTACTACATCAGCTTCGACCATCTGGCCCATTTCTTCATTCACGTTCTTGCCCATTTCTTTCGAATTTTTGCTCTATCGTCATTGAAACCTATCCATTTTTTTTAAGCATCTTCAAGATCTTTCCGTTTTTTTATTCTACTTAGAAAACTGAATACACGGTTAGAATTTTGAGGTATTAACTTTACTGACTGTAAACTGCAAATTATTTAACTCGTTTATTTTTATTTCATCTCTCATAGCAGTAGCATAAACTTCCCAAGTTTGATTTTTTTACACGTTTTTATTGATTTTTATTTTCTTTTGATTGGATCCTGCACAGCTCTAAATGCTGTAGCTTTCTTGCTATAGTATTCTTTATCTCTTTCCACCATTCCATGTCTCTGCGATCTCTCTTAAATTTCGTCTTCCCTCACACTTCGTTACATGTATTGAGAACTTTATTTTCAAAAGTTTTCCATAAATCAGGTACTTCTGTTCTTACTAGTTCTTTTATTCTTTTTTCAAATCTTACTCTAGTTTGGTTTTTACTTAATTTCCACATTCTCCTTATAATCTGTATATTTTACACAGTTTTTCATCGCAACCTCCTTTCCCATTTCAGGTTTGGCCAGACTTGGAGTGAAACCAAGACTCTGCAGATCGTCCTGGAGAGCTTTTGCATCCACTCACCCGCTCATGCTTCCTTCTACTTCTCCTAGGGAGGCTCTTCTTGCTTTCCCTTCTTCCCCTCCTTGGAATCTGCCGTCCTTCACCGTGGAGTCCACCCTTTACTCATCATGCTCTCGCTCTGATCTCCCTCTCGTTAAAGTGCGGCTCTCGCCCACCTTGACTCTCTCCCCCCTCGTGATTTAGTGCTCTGGACTGACGGCTCTGTTCCTTTTCCTTTTGGCAAAGGCGGCCCCGGCGTTCTTGCCAACTGCTCTCTCTGTGGCACTGAGGCCACTCTTTCCTTTTCAGCAGGCCCAGTACGCTCAAGTTTTTCCGCTAGAACCTGCGTCATTCTGCAAGTTCTGCTGGTCTCGGCAGCACCAACAAGTCTGCCACTTTTCTCCTATCTGACTCTCGTTCTGTCCTCGCCACTATGTCCTCTCCTCCGTCTTTTCTTTTACCTCAAACTCTCTGGCATGAACTGCCTTTTCTCTTTTCCTGTTTTATCAGGCTACAATGGGTCCTCGGACACTCGTTTCTCCCGGAGAACGACGCGGCTGATGAGCTGGCCAGATGGAGAGCGCTACTTGCGCCCTTGTAGTCTCTTATCTCTCGTATCCACTCTTCTCTTTTGTTGGACTGGAGGCGCACTGTCTCATCGAAATTCTTCGACACGCAGGTTCCCTCGATTTCCACCGACGAACTTGTGCTCCCTCGTCATGCTCGCTGTGCTCTCTCTCGTCTACGTTGCAACAGACACAGCCTTCTGTTCTTGTCTCTTTAGGATTGGCAGAATCGAGAATCCTTCCTGCAGCGCCTGTGGACACTCGTCCCAGGACACCTCTCATCTCATTCTGCACTGTCCAGCTACGGACTCTGCGCCGCTCACTCTTTGGCGACTCTCTGTCTCTACGACCTCTGGTCCAGACCCTGGGTAGTTGCCCGGCTTCTTGGGCTACATGGTTTTCCGCCATGCCCCCATCCCTCGGAAGGGGCCGGGTAACAACCACAACAGCCTCTGCTACAGTTCCCATGGAACCACTTTACATCCCTTGCATACTTTCTTTCTGTTTCACATCTACCTGGCAATAGGTTATTTTGCTTTTGCAACCACGCATTTGGTCATGCACTGCTTCTTTTCATCACATAAGTCTGATAATCTTCCTCGTTTCTTTTTTTAATTTCATTTGCCCATGCACACACCCTCAAAACGTTTCCCGCCTGGCAACTGAAGTTTTCCAAGAAAAATATGATTTTACTATCACTTATCTTATTTCATTCAATCGCCATTTCATTAAAAAAACGAATTTTCTTTCTGTTTGGTTTTCGCTCTGTGGCCTAAACGCACGTATTTTTCAAATCACTTCCTTCCCTAAACTTGCTTTTTTTGATTACGCTGCAAAGTAAAAGTGGATTTACGTTAATCCAAAGCTGCAGCTGATTAGGGAATCTTGTTTTTATTACCTTTGATTTTTCGTGGCCTTTTTCGAATTACCTATCAATTTTGTACCCCTAAATTGATCCCGGGTCTATTGTTTACCCCTGTTCACGTTATTGTCTGTGGGCACATCTGTTAATTTTTGTCACTATTCAACTGCAACACAGTCAACTCTGGCTACTACCACATGCTGATCAAGATTTGAGTTAATTTATCTCCATATTTTATTCTACTGCTTGGCATCAAGCTGTAAGGTCTGTTAAAGTTTTTCGTACGATGCGACAAAGAAATTGAACCGCGATATGACAATATGTTACAGCGCATTCGGGGAGAGTTCTGACGAAGATCGAAGCGAAACCTTGCGACTGCCTAATTGTTTTGTTTTTGTTTTATTTGCCATATTTATCCTCCGTTCACGAGAAAGCGAATTGTATCGCTATACTTTGGACGGTAACTCCGCACTCGCTTGGGAGTTGCCTTTTTCGAGGTTTATGTGCCACCTGTCTTCCACATAAAGGTGGAGGCGTCCCGTTAAGTGCCTTGCCCAAGGACACAACAAGCAAGCTTGCCGGCTTGTTCTCCACAACCTCCCCTAAATGCCGAACGCCAAGCAGGAAAGCTGCGGATGCCATTTTCTAAAGTCTTTTTTTATGACTCGACAAGGGGAATGAATCCCTGGTCTACCGACTGCGAAGCGGACGCTCTAACCACTACGCCATAGCGTCGGTAATGTAAATGAATGACAAGTTAAGGCAAAAGGAGTAAACAATCCAGCTAGATGCTAAACTTGAAAGATGATAATGAGTTTCATGCAGCTTATTTGCAAAGATTTTTTAATTGACGAATACAAAGCACAGCTAGATTGCAGATACAAAAGCCAGTGAAATCAATACAGAAATTCGGCGGGCCTCCGAACTGTTGGCATTTTCTATCCTCGTTAGTTCTTCATCCGACTAATACTAAGTAGATAAATGTGTTTGAAAGCTCTTGATGAAAATTTGCTGCAGTTTTTGAAACAACACAATTTTTGCAAAGGAAAAAGTACTAAGAAAATTGCTCACAGTGACTCTGTTTCGACCTATCAGGTCTCTTCAGTGCAGTCGGTGGCCGACAAGAAGCTAGAGGCCTTTAGTGGAGCATAGCTTAGACCGCCACACTTGTGGGACCAAAACTAGTTTAAACAACTTGTGCAAGAGCTGGGTCTTCGCAACCGACATTTGGCAAGACAATTGCAGTTTGCGGTGATTGCTTGGGTGAACATGCATGGTGCTTACAACCCTGCCTGTGCTCTGGTCAATATTTCGTTACAAAATTGAGTGACTTTTAGTGAGCACAAATCATTTGAAAGAGCGCGAGTCAAAATTTAGTCCATATATCGGGGCTTGCTAGCGTTTTTGAGTTAAAAACCCACATATTTTTTATTCTACGGATCGCGGTACCGGTACATCATTCCGATAACTAAACTAGGCTTCGATTTCAGAAAATTAATTGTTATTCTCATGAAAGTTCAAGTGCTTTAGATACATATCCGTTGGTCTAGGGTAAGCTTTAGGCCTATATGATAACGTTGGAAGTTTTCATAAAGCATGTAGGTCTTGTTCAGTGGCGGATCCAAAACCTTTGCGGGGAAGATAAATCAAAAAGAATATCATGCTAAAGTGCTATGGAAGCCATTATTGCGCAGTTAGGATTAAGCCTCTTGCAGTATTTTGCAAGCAAAGCATGGAATACCACAGTGAAGTGAAGCAGGTGTTCGTAGGCCATCATCAGTTTGACGGATTGGTAGCTACCTCGGTCTACAGACTGCAAAGCAAAAGTACCGGACGGTACGTCGCTGTGATTTTTGGTAACATTTCACCAAAAGACACTTGTCTGAAACCTTAACTTTCGGACTAGTTTTTCTGAAAAGCAAAGCAAAAATTAATAGACCCGATCATACCTAATTTGTTCGTTTTTAAGGAAGACTTTATACGAACCACCAAGATTATTGCACTAATTGGCTAAACCACCTTAAAGAGAACCACAATATTAGTAAAGATTGAAAGCATACTAAACTTTTGCTTCAAAAAGCGTAATATTTCAGCAGTGTATTTTTAATTTTTTGAGACGCTTCCTCCCCCACCAGTAATAGCCTGAAGTAAAAGGGGTGGGCCTTGGGCAAACTAAATTGACTTTGCCTCAGCTTTTCCCATTCTCTTTTAAACACAACAGAAGCATATCTGCTATTCATTCAAGGCATTCCTGGTAATCAATAAAAAAATGTGTGATGGTATAATCGAAGGCCTATTACTGTATAAATAGGTGGGGGTCTGGGCATTTCCCCAGATTGCGTATATCTAAGGTCACTACCCTCTGGCCGTTCTTAACAATGTCAACAACAACTCAGCCCTCCATTTCATGTGAAATCCTTTTTTGGAGATGACGTTGTTCCTAGAGATCTTTTTCCCAAAGTTTCTCTTCAAAATACAATTAAGAATCAAGTTCTTTTTAGATCAATTTGTTTGAAGTTGTCCTATCTCCAATACAAAAACATTTTTTTGATGGTCGATTTCTTCAAAGAAGCATTATCCTTTTTTTAGTAGCTCAATTACTTCAAAACGCTGATTTTGACAAATTTTCTCAAACTCTTTTAGGGAAAACCGTACTCCAGCGCTCTCCACTGAAAAGCTTAACAAATCGTAATGCGCGGCAGACAATGAAAGAAACAAAGAATGATTCGTCGCTTCTTAGCCTTCCATGAACAATCAACTGGTGTGCCACTGCTGACTACCGGTTTAAATCTTTCGTAAATTCACCAACTGAAGCAGAACATTTGCTTCAGCAAGTTTAACGTAATTGATTTTGACATCTTTTATTAGAGTACCGTACCGTATCCGTCAAAAATCTGACATTTTTCATAAAGCAAACTCTGTTACCAGCGCAGTTTTATGTCAATTATCGCTAGTTTTCCAATGTTCACTCATTAGTAACCTGCATCAATACCCCTAGGTTATCATGTACAATCAGCTGTAGTTCATATCACATGCTACTTGAGCAGTGTCGGAATTAACCAGTAAACCCAATACCCAGCTATTTAGAAGTAATCACGCTTAAACCGTATCACAGATTACAACTGCATCAAGAGAATGAACTTAATTAAATCAAACGACAGATCTTTCAACTTTCAGCACATTAAAAGCAAAACTGACAGAGGGATGCGAACTCGCATCTACATTAATCAATCAAGCGTTGATTGCAAACTGAATAATTGCCTGTAAAACAATTGCAAGTCGTGTGTCATTTCTATAAGTCAATAAATGAACTGACCGATGTTGGTTGGGATTCTCACTCTCATCTTTGTTTTTGTCATTCTGGGAGTAATAACATTGAAAGTTGATTAAATTACCAATTCCCTTGACACAGAAATATGTCTCAAAAGCTATTTTTAATAACAAAATTCCCGTAGGTCAATGGTGCTTTATTTACCTTGAGATTGCTGCTATCAGAGACGTAGCAGCCGCCACCCAAACCCCCCAATTGGGGGGCCCAAGTTAGTCTGAAATTGCTTTTTGGCTACGTGACTATTTTCAGTTCAGCAGACTTGTTTAGAACCGATTTAAACTGTAGGAAGAAATTGGCTTGTGACATCATAAGTGAATGCAACGTCATTTTATCTCGCAGAATCTAGAATATTTCGATTGATTTTCTGGTAGAATCTTGAATATTCGATTGACGTAACAATGCCGTTGTTACGCAACAATCATAGAATGGTCTGGAATTCTGTTTGGCTAGAAATACCGGGACAATATATATACACTGCAGAGTGCAGATAAAGTATTTTATTGACATTGTATAGAATGAAACGTTCAAAAAGTGGTGCTCAAAAGAGAAAAGAAGCAGCCACTGCTCGAGATGCTGTAGCGAAATTGCCCAAGATGACAGATTTTTTCAAGATTACTGAGCAGAGTAGACCTGGCACTAGTACCGAGAGGGATGAAGAAAACTATAGTGTACAAGAAAAAGAAGACTATGACGATCAGCATCAAAGTGATTGTGAATTTCCAGAAAATGTAAGTTGTGATTTACCTGCCAATACGCAACCTTCAATATCAAAAATAACTGAATCTCAATTTACCCCTATCCCTGATGACCCATGTAAATGGCCTGAAAGTATTTCTGATGCTCAACGATGTGATATAGTAAAGCGTGGACCACATCAACTAATAATGAATTTTCCATATAATAACACGACTCCAAGGCGACGTTTTTCCTCCAACCATTATAAACGTGTGTTACCTAATGGTGAAAGTGTTTCACGGTCGTGGCTAGTTTATTCTGGGGAATCAGATCAAGTTTTTTGCTTTTGTTGTAAGCTATTTGGAAAAACACTAAGCCCCTTTTGTAGTGGTATAAATACATGGGAGGGTTTTTCGAAAAAACTGAAAGACCATGAAAACGGCATTTCCCACCAAGAATGCTGCAGTCAATGGATGTTGCTAGCTGAAGGGATAAGAAATTCATCCACTATCGACAAACGCGAGATGAATATTTTTTTCAATGAAAGACGTTTTTGGAGAAATGTTTTAGAGAGACTTATCGACATTGCCTTGTTTCTATCGGAAAGGAATCTTGCTTTTAGAGGATCTGAAGAAGTCTTAGGATCTCCTCACAATGGAAATTTTCTGGGTATATTTGAGCTTTTGGCAAGAAGAGATCCGATCCTAAAAGAGCTTCAAGACAGAATCAAGAATAAAAACATTAAAGATCACTATTTGAGTCCTTCCATACAAAATGAACTAATTGAATTGCTAGCGACAGAAGTTGAAAAAGAAAATTTACAGCAATTGAAATTGGCAAAATATTTTTCTATAATTTTGGACTGCACTCCAGATATGTCACATCATGAACAAATGTCTGTCATTCTCCGTTATGTACTATGTAATGAAGAAGCTGCTGTTGTTAAAGAAACATTTTTTGGCTACTTGAGAATAAGTGACAGTACTGGGAAAGGCTTGTTGGACGCTTTCTTAGAAAAAGCGACCGAACTGCAACTCGAATTGTCTGATTGTCGAGGTCAGTCATATGATAATGGTGCTAACATGAAAGGAAAACATTCTGGGGTCCAAGCAAGAATGCTAGACATCAATCCCAAAGCTGTTTACGTGCCCTGTGCAAACCATACCCTTAACTTAGTTGTTGTTGACAGTGCTAATTCATCGACGGAAGCATTGACATTTTTTGGAGTACTTACAAAATTGTATGTGCTGTTTTCTTCCTCTGCTCAGCGTTGGGAAATTTTGAAGAAACATGTGGAGCTGTCCATAAAGTCACAATCTGATACTCGTTGAGAAAGCAGAATTAAATGCATCAAACCTCTTCGATACAATTTAAAAGAGGTGTTGCTGGCACTGAAAGACTGGGAAGCCATTTCCATAGAAAGAAAAGATGGAAGAGCTGCCTCAGAAACAAAATCGTTGATAGCTCATTTATCAAAATGGAGTTTTCTTTTGTCGGTGTTCATTTGGTATGATATCCTATTCCAAGTCAATAAAGCAAGCAAGATTCTTCAATCGTATGGAGTCTCCCTTCATACAATGGAAACGGAAATCCAGGCAACTGAAAAGTTTTTGCAAAACTATCGCACAACGGGTTATGACAGTGCCGCAACATCTGCTGTTGAAATAGCACAGGAATTGGATATTGATCCTTCTTTTCCTCCGTCAAGAAGTGGAAAGAAAAGAAGATTGTTTGATTACCAAGGTGAAGAGGAACAACGAGCTACTCCTAAACTGAAATTTAAAAGCAACTTTTTCTATCCATTAGTAGACCAGGCTATTATGTCAATAAAGGAGCGCTTTAATTTGTTACGTGAGGTTTCTTCCGCCTTTTCGTTTTTGTACACACGAGACAAACTTTTGCTTGTGCAACAAGAAAATGCTCTTCTTACTTGCTGTAAAGAGTTCCAAAAAAAGTTCGGTGACATTGATTCTGATGAAATGAGCGCTGAGCTACAGCGGTTTGTTTTAATTTTACAAAAAAACGCAATCTCAATACGGCTCAAGACTTTCTGAACTATCTTCTAAAGACTCATTTATTTGAATTGTATCCGAATGTGTACATCGCACTTCGAATCTTACTAACTTGCCCCGTGACTGTTGCCAGCGCTGAAAGAAGCTTCAGCAAATTGAAACTGATCAAAACTTTTAATAGAACGTCTATGACAGACAGTAGACTATCTTCATTAGCCATGTTGTCAATCGAAAATGACTGCGCCCGATCTCTTGATTATGATAATGTCATAACAGCATTTGCGAACAAAAAGGTTCGCTCCAGACTATTTAAATGATACTGTGTTTTTATAACTTTTTCATGTTTTTCAGTGTCATTGCTTTCGTTTCGCAGTGTCTGCATAAATGTCCTACTGAACTCTGGCATCGGTGCCGAATTTTTTATGACTTGCACCTTCGGTATCGGCATGCTTTATTCTGACATTAGCCTGTTTACTTATGTACAAATTGTGGTGTATTTTCTTAATGCAGCTTTTCAATTTTACACCTCTAAAGTGATATGACCTGTGCGCAGGGGCTCTTGCGCTTACTTTGGGGGGGGCCCGAAGTTGGAGTGCTACGGGACTGGCTGCTATCATTGTATTCTATTGAAAGTCACCAACAATCATTTTGTATTTGTAAAGTGCTTTGTGGGCTTTAACATGGAACAAATAAAAAATTGGATGGACTTTTTAACTCCAAAGCAGGTCTCGGCAACTCACACAACGCTTGCTCCCACTCATGTTCTACCGTGGGTCGGGTAATAAAGATACAATAAAAACCATCAACTACTTTTGAAATCGATGTTTAATCAAATATTTCAACTTTTTCTCATTTGCAAATAACTTCAATGCATCGAATTTATATTGTCTATAATGCACAAAAGCAAAATTAGTTTAATGCGATGTCAATTGTTGAGGTGGGTATGCAGGTACTCGTTTCAAAATGAGACTAATTTATAATTCTTTTTTGGCATTGAACAACTAGGCTTTGCTTCAAGCCGGTTTTGTACAAAAGCAAAATTTATTGATATTTTGTTAAATACTGGTGCCTACATAGCACTTTCGCTGCAAGATTAAAGTCAATTTTAGTCTCAAGTTAAATCAAGTTCCTGTACACCAGCCTTGAGGTCGTGGACCAATGTTAACGGTAGCGCAACAAAGCAGCTTTATCTCGTATCAGCTCCTTGTTTAAACGTTCTGTTCTCTGCTTGTACAAAAGACGAAGAATTTCTTCTCTTCTTTCAGCAATAGTTTTGTACTTCAGTCTTTCTGCTTCTATGTGCTGAAGTTTAATTTTTTCTACCACTTGTTCCTGTTCTTTTTCTCTTTTTTGCTCTCGTTGTCGTCTGTTTTTCAATCGGGAGGGAGGAGGAGCAACCCTTAACCGTTGCCGGATCTCTGCTGACACCAAACGGGATTCGAGAGGTGGTTGTAATGTCAAAGATTTCCAGAAACTTTTTGCATGTTCAACGTCTTCAGGAGAAGAGCCGTAAAAGATTGTTATTTCAGGAAAATCTTTTGAAGTCCTTTCTTTTAATTTCATTGTGAATTCCACATTGGGGCACAAACCAAAGAGACTTGGCAGCAGGCCACACTTGCTTCTACCTGTAAAAGCAATACTATAGTACGCTTTTAAAGTCTACAGTAAAGCGATACCTACAATTGCAGCATATTTCTGAAAATAAAACGGTCAAATTGATAGCATAATTAACTCACTAACCATAAAACAAACAAAAAGTTTTGCAGAAAGAAATATTTCGTAAAAAGTCAATCACTTGACAATACAAGATTACAGTTTTATCTTGGCAAGTAGCTTGTGTTTTTACTCTTTTCCAGCGTTTGCAGACACTTTTCAAGGTTTTTAGTTTTTGGACCGATGGAAAGAATCCATTACTAGTTTTAGGCTTCTTTTAGCAAAGTCATTTGTTACAACGTCTTGAATATTTTCCTGAGCACTTTTGTTACCACTGCCATGATTTTATTGGCTTGCTCCCGCTAGCAAAAAACCAAGGACAGCTCCAAAACGTTTGAAGCAACAGCCATAGTCATAACCAACCAAGCTAGATAAACACACTTCCAGCTTAAATTTACCAGAAAAAATGGGTTTGACATTTCTTTGTCATTTGATTATCGTCTGTAAATCTGGGATAATCTTATGACATTCTTCTTGTGGAGGGGCATCCATTTACCTAGATAGCAGTATCATTTTGACACTGCACCTCTCAACAAAACACGTGCAGAAGCAACTTTGCTCCATGTGAATAACTGAGTTTTCTATATAAAAATGACTTGAGACGTTTGGTTTGCATCACTTCCATGAGATCGCTTTCAGTGTCAAAATGGCACTTTTTAATAATGTAAAATTTTGTTCTGCTGGCAATGTTTCTATGCAGGCTTTGCATTGATCACGATGGGATTGGATCGCCGAGTTGGAGAAGCTTTGGTTGGTAAAAAGAAGATTTTCAATTCTTAAAAATACTTGTTTAGTCTTCATACTGATGTATGACGTGCTCTTGCCTCAAGAACATGTTTACTGGCAGACAACATTCAAGAAGAAAAGAGCGAGTAGAGGATATTTAAAGTTGAAATACCAAATTATTTTTAAAAGTTTGGTTGGCTATTTCTATATCAGTGCCCAGTCTGTCGCAAAACAATGGAGCAATGCGTTTGCTTAGTTTAATGGTTGGGTTATTGATGTGTGAGAAGGTAAGTCACGAATTTAAGTTAATGTTATTGTTAGGGGAGTTGGTGGGCGATCGTCAATTATTATTACTACTTTAATTCATAATCTGGTCTGTCACTTCTAAAATAAAAGATCTTGTGTATCTGTTCCATTTAAACAAAGAGACAATGAAGATGATTTCGGTTTTTAGTAATGAGTCATTTGATGAATATAAATTAGCATGATGCAATAAGTGATTAGACCTCGTTTTTAGGACAAAGATGCTAAGCTGATGAAATGCAAAAGTACACCAGTACAAGTTGGTTTGTAGCACACAGTGATATCAAACTCCCCGACATGGATTATTACTTTGATGTTTAATGAACTACATCACACACAGTAATATCTTTTGAGAAAATACAGTTTTGACTTGCCCTATGTGTTAAATGAGTGTGATGCCCAACAACTCATTCTAGCAGAAACTGTTTTGAAGTTAACAATGCTTAAATTTGCCAATTTTTAGGGGACTCAGGAAAGTGGAAGCTGGGGAATCAAAAGACTAAAAATTTTTTGTCAAGTTTTAAGGGGATAGACACATAAAATTAAAGAGGCTGATCTACGTTACAAAGGGGAGGAGATGCACCCTACTACAAACTTTTTAAAGCAAAGATGCAATAGACCAGAGATTCCTAATCTCTTTGTTGCCATGAACACTTTTGAACACGTGGTTGACGCTGTGGACACTCCACACAATAACCAGTAATTGTATGTAAAAAAAAATAGCCACCTGTACTGCATTGAATGTTTACATAAATCTGTAGATTCTTTGGGTACTGGCTGCAGTGGGAAAGCTCATCTGCCATCCACTTTACAGAAATCTTTTGGGTTACTCCAAAAGTCTTCTGTGGACACTCCATTGAAAATCATGACAATAGTCGTTTAAGCTGAGATTTATTGTGCAAGATTCAGAATAATGGAGACTGCAGCTGGCTTTTGAATAATTTAAATGCTTAGTAGAATTTGCCTAGGTCGACACCCAAAAGGGAATTGCGAATTGTCAATTTAAGCCAACTGTGGACCTAAGCAAACAGGTAGACATACATTAAAAAAGTGTTAGAAATTCTGGAAAAGGAAACATTTGGTCACAAAACACTTTTAGCAGGACAATTATACTTTATTAGTCTATTGGCAGTCGTTTTGCAACAAATTGATTATTGTTCAAGAGAGGAAATACAGTATTATGGTAAATTCACAGAAAACTTAGCATAAGAGCGAAAGATTACACACTGAGACAAAAAATTATAGGAAGCACTGCTTTAGAGGTCAACTTAGACAAATTTTTCCTTAGAGGGGTCAGCAAAATGGTGTGGAGTTATGCATGATGTCAACTTGGCCGAACTCAATAGCACGCAAAAGATAAGTTTTCTATTGAGACCAGGTAAAAATGTTGACAGAAGCAAAATGCCACCTTAGGCAAATTCTACTGTATACATAAAAAATGATAAAGAGCATTTAGTTTTGCTTTAGCACTGCAAAAACAACTTCTGCAATACAACAGTAAGAAAAAACATGTTCCAAATTCCAGAAAGCATTGATAAACTTTTCAGTTATCAAGTTAAGATATACTCTCTGATCTTAGCAGAAGCGGATATAAAAAACAAATGAATAGCACTAAATTAATTTGAATAGGCCATGAAGATTTTGCCCTAAATGGTATTTTACCCTTGGAGGCTATTTTGCCATCAGGCATTTGTGATTGGTCAGTTTTAATGAGGAATTAAACATGAAACTTTTGGTCACATCTGATTGGTCAATGCAATGACGAATTAAAATAAAACTGCACCCCCAGTGTAAACTACCCAACACTGTCATACTGGGATCCCTTCCAGTGTACACCGTCTTTGTCCAAGTACCCTGACAGTGAAGATTCCAACCTATAGCCATCGAATTTGAAGGCAGCTGCACTATCTACTACATTACACCATTACTGTCAGAATTGCAGCAAATATGGCTACTTTTATACACATAAATGGTAACAGTAAAGTAGCCTCCAAGAGTAAAATGCCATTGACAGCAAGCAGCCACTTCCAATTGAATACAATAGATACCAGTACAAGCATACAAGGCTAACAAATTTTAGAAAACAAGAAAAAGGAAAACGATAATAAGATATAAAAATAATTGGAATATAATCAGATATTTGAAAGAAATTTTTATAACATACTTCACTAAACATTCTATTTGTATAGGACTACATTTTATATGAACACAATGGTGGCTACTGGCCAGAACGCTGTTGCTACTGACAAGAAGACCAGCAATTCGCAGTCTAACAGCTTTTTTGCTGACCTTGTGCTAGAAGAGCCACATAAATTTTTGTAAAAATAAGACATGGTTACTTTGAAAATGCAGCCTAAAGGCTTAAGATATTTGGTGGGTATAATTTCCTCCCTGTAATGCTGGGCTCTTACTTTTTACTTCAAATTTTTGTGGGCAAAAATAACTGAATAAATGCTAGATTTCTACTATTAAAAACCAGAATGCAAAATGTTTTATCTGTTGGCAAAGGGAAGTGGCCTTCCTTACCTGTCAAAACCATAAAACTTTAACAATGTCATCAGCTAACTTGGCAACTGGCTTCAAACCTCTTCTCAAAACAATAAGTAAATGCATCTACATTCATTATAACTACGAATTCAATATTAGCTATAGGAATTCCAGTCGACAAACTTATTTCTTTCAATTTCAATCTTACGCTGATCAAAGATTCAAAATTTATGATATAGAACCTTTTTCTGGTTTGTTCTGATTTTTTAGCGCTTTAGTAGTTTCTACAGTAACAGCTCATTAGCTTAAACAAGTCGTTTATTTTTATTTTTTTAAGGAGGAAAATAACAAATGTGTTTGTGGCTAAACCACCAGATTAATTATTCAAGATTTTAAAGAAGATTGAGTAAAATAAAGGTATTTTTGGTTAAAAATTTTTGACGACAAGTGTATCGCCGACACCATTTAAAAAGTGAAAAAGGGAAGCAAAATTTATTCGACCTTAAACCAACACAACATCACATTATTATATTATGTCTTTTTTATTTTTTCCATGTTGTTTCATTTACTTAGGTAACAAAGCAAGAATAAAAAATTCAGTGATAAAATACAATAGCTTCCTCTTCCAGAATTGCTAGCAATGACCCCAGAAGTGTCGCGTGGATTAAATATCTGTGCTGGTTACTTTGGCTTCACCTCTAAAGCTATTGTGAGAACGGTAATAAAAATTGACTGTTTTTAAAATGGCCAATTTCCGTTACAAAAGCAACTGTTACAATAATTTAATCCAAAAAAATTTGTGGAAGATTAAACAGAATCTTTATTTTCTTCATCTAGATTTCGGTTTTTACTGTTCCTTTAAATTTGGGATACCGCACATTGGCAGCGGCACTTCATCAAATAAAATAGTCCAAAAAATGGTTTTGTTTCTCAGTCATATGTTTCATGACCATATATAATTGCCAATCTTTGAATTATTCCAAGATGCTGGAAATTTCAATGTCATTTGGGAGTTTTTTCGTAAAGAGTGTTTAGAACATTCTTGGCATTTTTTATCAGATTTTGTAGCTTTTTGATGTTGTTACACCGAATTCAAAATTTTGTGGTAAGTCTACTCCCAATGTTGCAATTTATGGAAAATTAGGGTGATGACCTTTTTTGAAAGAACAAGCGATGGAGAAATTTACATAAAATCAGACAACCTTAATGCGGTAATCAAAATAAGGAATTATTTTGTTTTTTATATTTTTTTTTTGCCATATTTATCCTCCATTCACGAGAAAGCGATATATCGCTATGCTTTGGACGGTGAGTCCGCACTCGCTTGGGAGTTGCCATTTCCGGGTCACCTGTCTTCCACATAAAGGTGGGGCGTCCCGTTAAGTGCCTTGTGTAAGGACATAACAAGCGAATTTGCCGGCTTGTTCTCCACAACCTCCCATAAATGCCGAGCGCCAAGCCGGAAAGCTATAGATACCATTTTTTAATGTCTTTTGGTATGACTCGACAAGGGAAATGAACCCCAGGTCTACCAACTGCGAAGCGGACACTCTAACCACTACGCCATGGCGTCGGTCTTATTAAAAATTGTCGGTCATATTAATTTGGTAGCTTGGGTAGTAACAGTAGTTTTTGATATAATAGCACGTAACGTTAGCATATTGATTGTCGGTCATATTAAAAATCAACAAACTAATTTGAAGCTAGGCCTAAACAGCGGCTAAATCCAGTCCACTAGCCCGATCCCATAAATAAAACACAAATTACAAATCAACTGAAAAACAATGTTAAGGAATGTCCGAGCTAAAAGGAATGAATGAATGAACTAAGTTGCTTTTTTTGCGAGCATCTAAGAAACAAAAAAAGGGACAGCGCCTGCAGTTATCGGAATATCTGGTTCATACATTGAACATCATTGCAGATGATTCGCCGTTTTGTTGATTAATCAAACCATGCAGCATGCACAGTTGCTTTCAGTAGTGCACAAGTTTAGTATAGCCTATAGGCCAAATTATTCTAAAATGAAAATTCATACTATAGATAGATCAAATAACTTTTAAAGTAATCAGAGGAAATGGAAAGATTGTCATAAAACGATTTTTATTATTGGTAGCTGTATCTAGTTTTCATAAGCTTCAGCACTACCACTCAGCATAGACTTTGTCAGCTGCAGCGAGATGGAAAAAGTCACCGTTAATTTAACTAATTTTGCGACAACGTCAACGAGAAAAGTGAAGACTACAAAATCTAACTTTGTTGCTTCAACATCGTCGTTGAAAACTACGGCCGAAGATAACGGCTTCGATTCCATTGCTGACATCTCGATTGCCTTTGCAGTTATTGCTGCATTTATTGTGCTGGTTTTTTTGTTGATGAAGATTTTGAGGAGCTTATCAAAGCTAAGCACTTTATCAAAGAAAAATAGAGCTGCCGAAGAGAATCTACCCTCGGAAGAACCTTCTTCAAACTGGTAAGTGTGAGTGGGACAGTGATTTCGTTAGAGCATTGGAGTAGGCTACAACTGTTATGAGTCAATGAGGCATAAACACTGCGTAGCATGTACTACCACGGTGTTTAAACGTAAAAAAAGGATAAAACCCGAGTGCTAGTGCAATCGATAAAAAAATGCAGGTGCCTGCTTCTCTCAAACAGTTATCGGTCGGCATATCTGCTCCAATGGTTTAAGTAACCTGCACCTTATTGCACCAACTCGGACAAAGCCTACCTTTCAACTTTTTATTGGACAGGCTTTTTCCTTGCTGAACAACTATTTAATTTACTACAAACCTACGAATTTTGTCAAAACGGGAAATTGTGCGCATAAAAGTAATATTTTGTCCAGTGTGCATGCGAACTATAATCAGCTGTTTCAAGTAAATATAGTCTACATTCGATGTGGTTAGACGGTGCCATCACTTCTTCCAAGTACAAATAGTCTGATCAGGTTGCTTCTTGTTTAGTTGATAAATTATTAATTTATTGATATATTGCTATTGCTTTTCAATTCCCCAGAAGTGGAGGTTGGCGTATCAATTAATTAAATCAATCACCAGTATTGGATCATAATTAACTTCAGTCAATCGCAGCAAAATTATAAATATATTGTAAATTGATATTATGCGTTTTAAAAACGTTCCAGTAAGAGAATTTATAACACTTAGCAGTTAAGTGATTGCTTGAGGCGGTTTAGCGAAGTTAGCGAAACATATTTCTTCAATATTAAGGTGAAATAAAACGTGCAGATGTTGTAATTGCCACATCTCTTGATAGTTCTGAGCTAATTCACTCGAAAATGAAACGTGACAAAAATCATGTTCTATTGCTTCCATTATTTCTCGTGTGTGTGTTTAACTCCTTCAAACCAGTTGGGCGTACAAACATGAAACTTGGCACGACTATTCACCACTCCTAAGTGAGTGTCAAAGGGGTGGTTGTGACGTCATCTTGAAGTCACAATTGAAGATAATTTTTTCAAATTTCCATTTCTTATCGGAGGAAAGGTTTTTTTTAATTTACCGGACAAACAAACTTTAACAAACCTCTTGGTTTTAGGAAATAAGATGAAGTACTAACAACAAATTAATTGTAAAATTTGTTTTCTTCATTTTCTTTATAAATACTGACTAGTTAAAAGCTTTTTTGGGAGATAATAAACAGATGCTTCCTATCAAAATCATTTCCAAAAATTTAAGCTTTATCGACGACGCAATAAGCGATTGAACATTTAAGCATGGTTTTTTCTTGAACGTTTTAAAAAGTGTTATTTCGTCATAATGCGATATAGCATCTCTTCATTGAAAACCGCAACAAGCAGCATCTATTATTTTCCAGTCATTTCAAAATCGAACGTAAATAGTGAAGGCTATAATGGACATGCTGCCTGTTACAGTACACCGATATATTACAGCACTAATGTATTGTTATATATTTGTTTTTTAATAATCCGATGGCAAGTGCAAAAAATTAATGTGAGATCCTGCAGGATTTTGAAAAAATTATTCTTTTCTTTAGCACAAAAAGCGGGTTGGTGGGTTATCTACTTAAGCTATTACTACATTTGATATTATAGTAACTGAACTGTAGTTGTTGTACTTGAACTCCGTGTCACTTCGCCCGCTCCTGGCTATGTTTGTACCGGTAGCCAGGAACACACCCGCAGCCAGAGGCCTTAAATTTTGTGACTAGGTCTGCAATTACAAAAACGTTTTAAGTAAAAAGTCTGTTAGACTGCCTTATAGTTTCAGCATCGCCCGCAAGGCCCCCCATAAGCAATATCAAAGTTGAGGATATCGGCTCAGCCGGCTGCGCCGACTTTAACAAATTGATGTTTGTGAGAACAAATGCAATGGCTAATGTTTTTTTGACATGGCTAATTCTCATTTCGAAATCAAGTACATGATAAAATATTAGAGGGGGTTGCTCATAGCTAGTATCTTTCTATCGAAGTTTGTGCAGTCCGTGGCTACGTCTTGCTTGGCCTGTTTCCATCGTAGGCATAGTTAGGAGCCGGACCTGCTCACAATTGAAACAGCCACCGATTTCAGAAAGGTTTATTTGTTCATTTTATGCAGATTATGGAATCATACTTTCAATGTTGTGGAGTAAGGGGTGTTTTTACTCTGGTTATAACTTTTTAGGGTGGGGATAAAAAGTTGCACTAAAGATCTTAAAGTTCAGTTTTTTTAGAATAAAAGCAAATAGTAGAAGCACAAATAATATATTATCGTAATTACCTTCATATAATCTTAAATTTATTAAACAGTTTTGAAATTCAGTCGAGAAATGCGGTCACCAATCAATTTTTAAGTAAACATGATTTGCAAAAATATTGGATCTTTCGAAAAAATCATCATATGATAATCTCTGTTAGCGAAAGACTGCGTTGATCGCACCCGACGCATTGTGACGTCATAGAGCCAGTTTATAACGTGCTGAAAGCATGAGAAGAAGCATGGTTTTTATCTAAAGCATGTTGTTAATATCTTTTAAAAAAGCTTTTAATCGCGTTTCTACAATCAGTACTTTTTGAGTGAATTAGAATAACAAATTTTACAATTAATTGTTGATTTTAATGTCACGTCAGAGCTAAAAAAGTGAAACTTGTTGAAATTGGTTAGTCGGGTACTAGCTTTCGTTTGAGCAAAAACGGCGTTCCTCAATCCAAAATGCGATTTAAAAAATTATTTTTGATTGGGACGTGATCATGACGTCACAAACTTCCTTGAGACAATCTCCTCGAGGTGGTGATCAATCGTGCCAAATTTCACATTCGTACGTCTTTTAGTTTCTGACAAATGAGGATACACAAATATAATTGCACTTTATAATATAGCTTCCTGAAAATGCATCAGTCACTTCAGCGTCCTCCCTCAACTTCTAAATTTATGCTTGTATGAACTTAGTCAAATAAACTCTTGAAAGTTTATAAAATTGCTAGCTATTTGGAAGTACGGGCAGTCTTAATTCGAAACAGAAAGATTGGTATTGTGGGATAATTTATGAAATTCAAAGTTTATGAGAAAATCAATTGAAAAAAATTGGTCATTACTCTACACCACAGCCACCAATACTGGTATACTATCATACCTTCGGAGGGGAATTTTTTCTCGAAAAAAGTTATTTGGCCAACTGGGTGATTGGATGAAAGACATTTGGGGGGATATAGTTCCTTTTGCTCTGTAGCGGGATTAAGGCATATAGGTGCAGCCAAGAAACTGTTTACCTTTGTTGTTGTGATGACCTCTCCGCTTCTTCAGAATGAAGGTACAGCATAAACGACAATCCAGGTACACACCATGAACCTATTTGAATTAGGCTAGGGGAAAGATGGCAGCCCATGTCGAAGTAGTCATGTATGACCGGTAGCCCCAACACCAACAAGGCAACTACCATTGATGGGTATCTAAGAGTCGCCTTTTACGACATGCTGGGTAAGCAGTACCTTGCTGTGTCTGCTATGTGACGATGCGTCGGAGGTAACCATAACTGGGTACGTGACCCTCAAAATAAGGCCGAGTAGGCAAAGAAAACCCACCTGAAGAAACTTTGACAAGGGCAAAAAGCCGCTTTGCTTGGATGACTCTCAATGCAAAAAAAGCAGTGGTAACGTGAACGTAATCACCAAAGGTCACCCAACTGGCTCCAGCTCTGCTGGCAGTGGTGGATTTAGGGTGAGGCAACTGCTTCAGGTCCCCTTTACAGACATGTCCGATAAGCTACCTCAGTCCTCCAAAATATGGTTTTCTCCCCCAAAAAAGTTCCTCAACGAAAACTTGGGCAGTTAGGGAGCGCTTTATGAATTCTCGCCTTAGGCCCCTAAAATCTTTTATCCACTGCTCTCTGTCGGGTCATTTCCTACTAAGCTGGGGCCTTGTGAGCGTCTGCACCTTTGCAGATTTGCAGGAATAGAAATTGTGTAAGCATTGCTGATGTAACGGCATATGCAGTAAAGGTGACTGCCCGTTGTAATTTTACTTTTACGTTATGATGTACTTTTTTTGTTTCTTGAAGTCCATATTTTATTATATTGGATCGTATGCCTTGGCTAACAAAAAATCACTAAATTTATACTTATTTTGATGATAAGCTTCGTTGTGTTGCTTGGAATCCTTAGATATTTAGGTGAATTATGAAAAAATGCGGATTTGCTTAGCAACGTTGGAAGCTCGTTTCAATCTTACTTGCTTTATTAAACATCTACACTCATCGCGTTAAAATTATAGGGAAAAGAAACTTAGTTTGTACGGTACAAATGCCGTGTAAAATTTTTCTTTTCTTAGTATGCCTCCACCTTTGAAAGTTTTAGATTCAATGATGTAAATAAACACGGTTGTGGTTAAAGCAACGACGCTAATGGAAAAAAATCCCTGCGCTTTTGTCAATTTTCAGCGAGGTGTACCGAGTGCGTCAGTTTGTCTATTTGTGTGCGTCGATTGGTAATTGTGTCCCAAAACTAGTGTCTACTCCATTTATGTAAAATAGACAGGCGTGCATCCAGGATTTTTTTATGGTGGTGGAAAACCTTTTCTAAAAATATAATGAGATTTTTGTAGAAAATTATTTGCTAAATATCCATAAAAGATTTTCATTTTTTCTTCGGAGAGCAAGTGACCTGGCTAATGCAAATGGGACAGCCAGAAAAAGAACTTGAGGAGGATAAAATTTTTCAAAAAATTTTACGTTAAAAATTTGATCAAAAGTGTGAATAATATTTTTATCGTTGGTTTTTATGATATCGTTCAAGTAAATTTTGCATTCCAAGTTACATGAAATAGCTGTGACCGCGCGCAACTTTGGTAATTCCGTTTCTTCATGACAACAAATTAAGGGAAAGTTAATAAAAGGGAAAGTTAATGAAAGTGAAAGTTTGATGAGAAATCGAAAAAATAATTTCCTATGTATAATTTTTCGGAAGATGCAACACATAGCTATATTACTCAACGTTAGTTTAATCCTACTAATATTGAGCCAAGTATATTTTACTGCATCTATAGAGTAAGAAGAAACTAAAGCTTGAGCTTCCTTAGTCCCCATGGTTGTGCGCTTGAAAGTTGATGTTACTTTTAAGGAATTTATAGCTTGTGTATTTTAATTTGTTTTAGTAACCAGATGTGTGAAGAAGACGCGGTTGAAGTTCGTTATGATTTCAGCTCACACCATCAAAATTTGAAAACAATATCGGGTTTGGTGTCCGCTTACGTTACAAAAAATCTCACGCATGACGCTACGATAGACCTCAGAACTCCGGCTTCCTATAAAAAATCGTTTAGCAACTTTCAAAAGGAAATAGGAAAATCAGAGCAGGATGGACTGCCGTCCTTTAACGAGACTATAAACGAACATGATGAACCAACTACTTCAGGAGAAGATGATTTAAGTCTACCTCGTTATGATGAGGTTTCCGTTGAAACGTTTACAACAAGATTATAACGACAATGAGAGGTATCATATTTGGCCATAAAATGCCGTCAAGCCTGTTCCTATCTACAAGATCTATTCTGGGCGACTACGTCACGAGAAGACTACTACTAGTTGACTGGGAAGGACACGTTGTATTTACTCTTTGGTCATAAAAGTATATCAACAATGACATCTAGGCAACTGTCAATATATGGGTTTTAACGAGATTCTTTTGCTTTTTTAAAATATAAATCCTTTATTAGGCGACTATAATGGGTTTTCTGCATGGATTCACGCAGAGATGTGCTGCATGCCAGGCCAAAACAACCGAGCATTGAAAATGTATGTTTGGATTTAACACAAGATAAAAACACAAGTGATCAAAAAACAGTAATACTGAAGGTTTAACCAGCCAACATGCATCATTATCGAATTAGGAAACCATAGACAAAAAAATCACTGTTTTGAAAAAGTACCAATAAAAGTGAAGAGATACCAGTGTCACAAATCTCAAAACAATCTTAATTACATCTGCACAAGCATAATAGTCACTCGTGTGCAATAGGGTTACAAGAGGCAGCCTTACGAATAATTGTATTCATGTATAGTTAATAATAGCGATCACGTGCGATAGACTAACAAATAATTCCTGTGAGATTCGAACCTACAGCCTCGTGATAATCGGTCAGGTGCTCTATCATTTGAGCTATTGGGTACCATGCTTTCACAATTTACCTTTGGTAAGCCGTTTCTTTGGCTCGGTGTTTCGTAGCTCAAATGATATTGCATCTGACCTGAAATTGAACGCAGAGAGTTCGAACCCCACGGGAATTGTTTTTAGTCTTCAGCACTGCTCTATGATAAGTGACCCTAATTATTAAGTGTTCTTGTACAACAGCAGAAGTAAACAACCGAAGTCAATAAAAAACATGCCCGGCTAAAATATTTAATGGCAGTAGTTTAGTAATTTGTTCAATGCATGGTTCATGTTGCCTAATAATCACAACGACAAGTTCTGTAACATTTTGTAATGTGCTACTATGACGTCATAACTAAGATTGAGTTTGCGCTATGAATTCGTCAGTTCATTATTCTTGTTATGTCGAGCTGTAAATAGACTTCGCTTTATTAGACTGTGTGTCGGAATACTACAAGTTCAACTAATGATTACTGGTATTTTAACCAACCCGACATTAATGTGTATGTATGTATTGTTCATATTTATCCTCCATTCACGAGAAAGCGAATTGTATCGCTATATTTTGGACGGGACATCCGCACTCGCTTGGGAGTTGCCATTTCCGAGATGTCTGGGCCACCTGTCTTCCACATAAAGGTGGAGGCGTCCCGTTAAGTGCCTTGCCCAAGGACACAACAAGCGAACTTGCCGGCTTGTTTTCTACAACCTCACATAAATGCCGAGCGCCAAGCAGGGAAACTGTGGATAACATTTTTTAAAGTCTTTTGGTATGACTCGACAAGGGGAATGAACCCCTAGTCTACCGACCGCGAAGCGGACGCTCTAACCACTACACCATCGCGCCGGTTAAATTTTCCAACCATCATTATTTAATAAATTGATGCAGCGCAGGCCGGCTGTTCATCGGTGCATAGTCAGAAAACCTGAAGGCAGAAGTTCCCAACTGAGGCGTCACGACGCACTGGTACGTCGTTTGGAAAAAGGAAGGGCGTCACAAGTTTACATCCTTAATGACTTTTTGGGTAGTCAACCAGCGTTGAAAGTCTTTTGCCTTCATCCTTAACTTGATGGCCACTTTTTTTGTAGGTCAACTTATATAGAGGGCTTTCTTGCCCCTATTTTTGAATTGATGACCTTTTTAGAGCTTTTTTTTGCGGTCAACTTATGGAGTGCGTCGTTTAATTTTGTAGATTAGATTAGTGCATCAGAAATTCATATAAGTTGGGAACCTCTGCTGTAAGGAAGAGACAAATTTTTTTCAGAAATGGCGTATATTTTAAAGGACAAAGTTTGATCAAAATCATATTAATTTTATTTGTTTTGTGTAATTTTTCAGAAAGGCTACATTTCGTGTTCTTAATTGCACGAAATGACTTTGACTACGACAAGCAGTTGATTTTATACTAACCAGCCAAAGTTAAATCCAAATTTTGTAGAACTTCGTAGGAAAAGTATATTTTTGTCTGAAAAATTTAACTATGTTAACTGCACAAAAACAGCTTATTGTAAGGAGTGAGCCAAAAATATTTGGAGAAATATCCTTAGCTGTATTTTGTTTCAGTAGTCTCGGATAAGTAACTTTGCGTTGAAAAAATAGTTTTTATATATGAATATTTGTTGTAATCTGTCGTTTTGTTTTGCCGTGATTATTTTATTTGTAAATCTGAATTGTCTGAACCCCTAAACTTGCTTTTTATATCTTGGCTGTTTTCAAAAAAGACCTTTTTTCTTTCGCATTTAGATTTGTAACTCACACGCCTCTTGTTATGTCACAATGGTTGACTACGTAATCAAGTTCCACAGTATTCGAGTAAATCCTCTTTCTTCTCAAAGATCTTTTTTTCCGATTACGTAATTTTTGCCGGTGTTTTTTTTGGGTCACGTGATGTTGTTCTGGCTTTTTCTAGAACGCCGCCCATTTATAGAAAGGCGGTGAGATTTTTACACATTCAGTATATCAGAGAGTAGTAGAGGAAAAGAGAGAATAATAAGTGTATAGCGACTAAAAAGAAAGATCGTGTTGTTCTGTGGTGATTGTTGTGACAAGAATCAAGCAATTATTTGGTGGGTTTAGTTTTGATTAGTCTTTGATATTTATATTAAAGTATTTTGGTTTCTGTGTTCGACGAGCGAAGGAATTCGAAGTTTTAAAGTGGTTTGTGAATACATTTGTGCTGTTCGTGACCGAGAAATGCGTGATTCAAAGTATCTTAGTAGAAGCCAATCTTCACCAAGCTGTTAAGTTGCAGCCAGACCTAATTATTCAAGCGATACTATATGTAAGTCGCCTCAATTTTAAGAATAAAATTAAGGTTGAGACAGGACAAAAAGTTCTATTGCACGCGACAATGATATAGTACCGCTGTACCTATCAGCGTATTTTTCAAAAATAATTTCATCTATAAAACAATCACAAGTGGATAGCAAAAATTAAATGAGGCAATTATTTCAAACCATTTTGTCTGAAATTAGTTAGCAGTTTCTATACCACTAGGTTCTATCTCAACGGCCATAAAGCTTTTGTTAGGATGACCCGAATCCACCTTTTAGGTCATAGTTGAAGGCCCATTCAGCAGTGAAGGAACCAAATTAAGATGATTTGATTCAAACCTCTAAAAATGACCACATTGTGTCAATTGATTTTTTTAGAGATCAGTTTCAGTTTATTATTTGGTTCGCCTGTAAAGACGCGAATGCAATACAACAACTTTTTGAAGACAAATGTTTTAGATTTTGAGCAAAAGTTTTGTTTTAATTGATTTTTTACTGCTATTTAAAAAGCACAGTAGTCTTCTTGGAAATCAAATTTAAAAAATTGTTTGATTTTTTGTTCTGTGTTTGACTTATATGATTGATTTTAGAAAATTGCTTCGTCGTTCACCTCATGTCCCACAATAGCAGGTTGTGAATAGCCCAATAAAAAGTATCAATGGGCCCGAAATCAGACCGCGCCCACAATTTGCCTTGCACTGTTCTACCTCGTCATAGCGAAAACCTGGTGTTTGTCATCGACAACCATGTTGATCTAGTTTTAGTGATACATGCCAACGAAGCTTTTTATAAATGCTATGCGACGTAGCAATTCATTTTTTGTGAACATTTTGCCAGCTCTTTTATATTCTTTCACTTTGCCTAGATGATCGATACAAGGTAAAAAAACATTGAAAAACGATGTATCTGCTTGAATTGTGTCAGATTCTGACTAACTTAACCACCATTGCCGTTTTAATTTATGAAGATTTTTTTAATTTGTAAAGAATGCATGAGCAGAAGTGAATTCAACTAGTAGGCCAAACTCATCAATAAACGGCAACATGTGATATTTGTAATTCTTGCAGATGTTGAAATATAATTGGAATATTTACATCAAAGAATCAATATCTTGTTCATCAAAATATTTTCTTAATGTTTGAGGACATTAAAAATATATTTTTGTTGGAAAATTGAAATTTTCTCACAGTATAAATTTTAAAAACTTTCGCAATGAGCATTGTAGTTATGTAGCCGTTGCGAATTTATGAACGTAAATCAAAAACTTTATTCCCCAATATGCAAGCTTTTACCTTTTTCCGAGAATAAATTCACTGCCCAGAATTGGAAAATTCTTTTTAGATACTTTTCTGAAAGAGATTTCTTTCACTCAACTATGAGTTTTAACATCATATGCTTGTGCTTAGTTCAACCTGGTTTCTACATCTATTACTACTTTGTCCTATTTTGCAATTGATGAAATTTTACTTCGAAAATATATTTTATTGTGTAAATTCATTTTCTTATCGATTTGCATTCTGACTTTCAGTCTCGTAGACTTAAATCTAATAGACTACTGTACATGTTGGCCTACTCCACCAGATTTTAGTTTAGATAAAGAGAGAGACAAGTATTATTTAATCTCGGCACCTTGAGATGTTTTGAGTTTAGCAAAATCAAGTCGTAAAATGCCATCAAATAAATAACATTAATTGTCTTTAGGTGGGATTTGAGCCAAAGAGCCAAAACTCCATTGACTTGTAATTGCGTCAACAATGACTTACGAGTTTTAAAATTTAAATACATTAAGTTTAGTAAAATTTCACACTTGCTCTAAGACCTTTTGTTGGTCTCCACGAGAATTTTTCTTTTTTTTTTATATTTCATTTGTTAATCGATTCCTGAACTCGATTGCTTACTTTTGAGTTCACAAATTTATATTTTTCCATTTTGAGCTCAGCAAAAAGGATCGAGTTTTTTCGAGCTACAATTCTGATTTGAAATAATGGTACAAGTGAGGTTTTGTTGGCAAGTACAATTTAGCAGCTTTTTTTTAATTCCTCAAGCATAAGAGAGAAAAGGGGTTTGGAAGACAGCGAAGCAACCTTTAGGTTCTCGAGTTAAGCCTCACCCTTGAATGTAGCTGCCAGGTCCTAAGCAGACCGCAAGGCAAGGGGGTTAAATTACATGGAGGGAAAATATAATCGCAAACTATAGCAAATAATGATGCAAAATTTTCTCAAATAAAGCCAAGTTCATACAGAGTATATACGCATACTTGCATGATGTTCTTCAACTCAAAACTTTCTACTCAGTTTAAATTTTGTTAGTAGGCAGTGGCGTAGCGTGGGTTTTGGCTGCCCTGTGCTAAAGCGAAAGATTGTCACCCTAATTCTTCTCAAAGAAATCATAAATGGCGGTCTCTGAATCATAAAGATTTGTAGAACTTAGTTTGCTTATCTTGGCTGTAATACATAATCGGTCTTATAGTGCCATCGTTGCAAGTAAGCAGTGAAGACCCCCACTCGCAGCAAAGTTTAAGCCAAAAGTAGAAACATCAGCTGCGAGACTGCAGCCTACATTTTAGGAAAAGGGACTTTATTGTTCACTAGCCGACTATACCGACGTCGCCCGCAGGACCCTCCATCAATCATGTCGAGGTTAACAACATCGGTTCAGTGGCCAAGCTGGCTTCACCCAACAAATAGTTTTGAGAAAAGTAATGAAAAGTTAATCTGTTTTGACATAACCAAATCTCGTTCCGAAACAAAGCTATGGTTTTTTGAAACGAAGTATATTTTTTAAAAGTAATCGTTAAAAAACAGTATGGGTGGTAGCGTACAGCTACTACAGGTCTCCGAAGTTTTGGGTTCCCTCCCTAGACCGACGCTATGGCGTAGTGGTTAGAGCGCCCGCTTCGCGGTCGGTAGACCTGGGGTTCATTCCCCTTGTCGAGTCATACCAAAAGACTTTAAAAAATGGCATCCGAAGCTTCCCTGCTTGGCGCTCGGTATTTAGGGGAGGTTGTGGAGAACAAGCCGGCAAGTTCGCTTGTTGTGTCCTTGGGCAAGGCACTTAACGGGACGCCTCCACCTTTATGTGGAAGACAGGTGACCCATAAACCTCGAAAAAGGCAACTCCCAAGCGAGTGCGGACTTCCCGTCCAAAGTACAGCGATACAATTCGTTTTCTCGTGAATGGAGGATAAATATGGCAAATAAAACAAAAAAACAATAGCAGCGTCTTATTTGCCCTGTTTTCAGCATAGACGTCCAAAAAATTAACAAACTTTTATCCGTTAAATTGATATCAAGATGATTGATATCTAATTTCAGAATTAAGCTATTGAATATTAGGCAAACTAGTTACAGCTTTTTTTTAATTGCAAGCGTAACTGTATGAGTTCCGCGAATATTGCTTGATCCTGGCATAAACACAGCCTGGCAAAGAGTAAACTAGCCTGAAATGAAGCAATCACAGTTAAGTGATTACCACAGCAGGACCAACATCAGTAATGTCGAAGTTAACAATATCGGTTTAGCCAGCTTTACCGAAGAGATATTTGTGAGAACAGTAATTAGAAGTTGATGTGTTGTTGGCATACTCAATTCTCGTTTCAAAATCAAAGGTAGTGTTTTTTGAAGAAAATTGATTAAGTCTGAAAAACATCATACGAGACTGCGCATAGCCGCGATATTTCTCCCAATTTTCTTTGCCCTGTTCGATAGTCTACTGAAAAATTAAACTTGTTCAAAATTGAAACAGCGAACAATTTCAAAAAGTTTTATCCGTTTATTATTTGAAGTACATGGAAGAATAATTGCAAAGTTGTGTGGTAGGGGAGGAGGTGCGCCAAAGTAATTAAAATGTATTTTCAGGAATATCCAATTAAATATTAGGACTACATAGAACTTTTTTGTAGCTGAATGCCTATTTATGCGATCTAAAGCCCCAACTGCGCGCATGTTGCTTGGTCCTGGCTTAAACGCAGCCATGCAAAGAGCAAACTAACCCGAAATAAAGACTTACAGTTGCAGGACACCCTATCAACAATGTCGAAATTAGGAATATTAAGTCTGCCGCTCCGTGCTTCTCCGGTTAAAGAATAGTGAAGCTGTTTACCCAGCATGTCGTAAGAGGCGACTATTGGGTACCTACCAATTGCAGTCTGACTGTTAATGGTGGGGTTGCCAGCTTAATTGCTTGGTTGGACCACTCATGTCAGAAAACTGAGGTTGGGGGTAAGCAAGGGCATGCTCCCTGTAGAAGAATTTTGCTCCAACAAATCCCCATGACCATGGGGGTAAATCCGGCCATCTCTGTTAAAGGGACAACAACGGATAAAAACTGAATCACTACTACTACATTGCAACCAATGGCAAAGGAAATTTCTTAAAAATTTAAAAAATATTGAGCTGTAAGCTGGAACAATTGTTTATTGGAGAAGATGAGATAAGTTGAGACACTTCTTGGTTAAATCTTGATTACAACTAAATCACTTTCTTTTCGACGAAAACAAAAGTGGCGCTAGAATTTAGTCCACTTTAGCAATTAGTTAATTTTAAAACTTTTATCTTTAGTTCACAAAACGGTGTTAAAATCGATTTAAATATTTTTTATATTTTGTCTCAATTTACCTGCTCCTCGGGGTAAGTTGAGACAAGCAATAGATTTAACCAGTTAAGTGCGTAGTTTTCTTTTCGCTGGTCGACCGTACAGTGCGTAATCATTTTAAGCAAATTTGGGTGGATAAATTCAGTCGTCTCTCACGTTTTACCTACAGGAGTTAGAACAAAACAATTTATTAGTGATTTGTTCAGTATGATTTTCTTTTTCTGAAAAATAGCTAATATTTTTTTGTTATTTTAGCGGTTTTTTGCCACTTTTAAGCATGAGAACAATCTTCTTTTTCTTTCGATTTATTCCCGATTAGGGGTCGCCACAGCAGATACCTGCATTTTTATGAGATGGCAGATGCCTTTCCTGCCACCAACTCTCTCTTTAGAGCAGTGGTTCCCAACCTTTGTAATGGCCCGCACCCCTAAAATATCTTGATATGTTCTTGCACCCCTAAAGTATTTTAACATGTGACGAATTCATAGCATGTTCCGGGCCAAGATGTGGGCCAATTTTGAAGTCTCGGCTGAAATTGCATGGGTGAATCTTTTTTTCAGATCAACGTAAAAATCTAAATGACCATCTCGCACCCCTGGTTGGGAACCCCCGCTCTAACCACTACACCATTGCGTCGGTAAAGCATGAGAACAATAGAAACGTGAAACAAATCACGACTAAATCAACAAAAGTGAATTGCATTAAAAGTTATAAATTGAAATTCAAAATAAACAAACAATCAGAAGTTATGAATGCTAAATATAGCTGACAAAAATAGTGATTTCAAGTTTTCAGAAAAATGGAAGCTCAAGAAAAACATTGAATTATTTTGATTAAAACCACAAAAGTACAGATTGTCAAGATACAGAGATCGAGTATATGCATTTAACATGATGACGAGATAACTCGTCACTCCCATAATATCAAGATTTCGCATCTATCGAGTACAACGTGGTGAGAACCAGCCATGACGAGATATCTCGTCATACGCACTGTAAGAGGGAGTTTTTCATGACGAGATATCTCGTCATGCGCACTTAACTGGTTAAGTAAGTTGATGCACAGCATCTACGCTTGGAAAAACTTCTCAAAATCACAACAAAATAAAGAAATGAAATTGCTTTACAACAGACACCATTACTGTTGTCCAGTGATGACAATAAACAACCAAACAAAATGGAAAAGGATAGCTCAACACTTATTAAGACTAAAAACAACTTTGTTCAACCTTTACACTGGTAATTACTTGATGTGCCAGTCATCAAAGCAACACGGTAACTGAAAATACTGGCGATAGCGAGAAGTACCACTGACAGCTGACGGTCTTAGAAATTTCTTTATTACATCTCTTTTAAGAGAGGTTTATTCATCATCGGTATTAAAAACAAAGGACATTTTTGCATATCTTTTCCGTAAAATGTTTGGTAAAATTTAAATTCTATTTCTTGATCTTTATAAAAGAAATTGAATTTGACCAACATAAAAATAAATTTATGTTGCCCAAATAAGCAGTTTATGTGTTACACTGGTAATAACTTCTACCGTATTTTGATAACGCTTTCCGGTTACTAATGGGATCGAAACGTTGAGTTTAACGAGAAAATTGTCGAAAGAACAATTATAACTGTTTATGATAGTAATGATAAAATCTAGTTTTCCTTTTTATTTTCTATGTTCTTCGTTTCTTCAACCCGTTGCAAGATTCACCGAATCAAGACTTTTTATCTTCTAAATCTCTCACAGAAAACTCGCCATCATCTTCACCGCAGCTGAAATCCAAAAACTTACTTTTAACTTTGTTTGGGGGCTTTGCATTTTTTTATTGCTCTTTTTAATAGCTTGCACCCTGGAAAATATTTCCTGACGCTCATTACATCTTTTTCGATCAGATTTTTTTCTGGAATGCCAGTCAGTTTGGTCTTTTTCCTCGCTTTTGCGGCCGGAATGCTTTTATCTTATCAATGCCAAACTCTGAACTCTACAAAAAAGAAAGCATTTACAATTAAAAACTAATAGTAGTAATGGGGATTCAACTTACCTGTATCAACTTGCTTACGGCTTACTGCCACAACTTACCCCTATGCAGCCATCAATACTTAAACCAAAACATCTTTTCATGAGCACTACCTAAAAACTCTCTGTAATTACTTTTACATGAGTTCATGTCATTGAATAATTGTGTTCATCCCAAAATTTCATGGAAGACGCGTTTCTTCGAGACCACGAAATTTTTTTTTCAAAAGCTTACTAATGCTTTCAAATTTGACCTTAACCTCATTTGCTCAAAAACCTAATGGAAGTGACTGGTAATTTTAAGAGAAATTGAAGTTGGAGTTTAGTTGTCCACCAGGAGACAAATATGCAATTTATATTTTTTAAATTATAATAGGTGTATTAAGTTACCTGCCATCTCAACTTACTTTATCTTCCAATCAGTGCCGGCGCTAGGCCAGCTGAGGCCCCCCCCGAAAACTATACGTGGGCCCCTTTATCCGCAAACAAAGTGAACCGTAAAAATTATACAAAATGCGATTGCGTCCAATTTTGCGTCTACGTACCCTAGTTTGAAATCTACGTACGTAATTTGATACGACATTTTCGTACGTAAATCGCATCGTATTCTGTGTAAAGCCTCCTTAAGTCCTTAAGCCAATCGCTGGTCGATGAAGAAACTGACTCTGACTCGTCTAATGAAAATAAATTTAATACAAAGAAGATAACGTATATTTAATACAGGTTTCAAAATGTTTTTCGGCGAGCCTTTTCAGCAGCAAACACATCAATTATGCGGTCGAGATCTAAATCTCGTACGCAAGAGCTTTCTATCGAAATTGTAGCTAGAGATGTTAGCCTTTCGTCCATCATGGTGGATCGATGGAAGGTTTTGATTAGCTTCAGTTTGCTGAAACTTCTCTCAGCGCCAGCTACTGAGACCGGGCAGGTCAACAAAACTCGAAGAGCTATGGACAAATTTGGATATACTTCCAGCATATGCTTTCGATAGATATAGCTCAGAAAATCGTTGGCTGTTTTGAGATCTTCTTTATTTTCTTTCACGATGACCACGAACCGTTCCAACTCCTCATTCATTTCCACAGGGTCAATATCGCCCATTGTTTCATAAAATTTTTGGCATGCATTAAGTAAACGATTGTGCCCGTATACTTGCAATAAACTTTCTTGATTATAAAGAAAATTAAAAATTGCACCCACAGTGTGCATTTGCTCGAAGCGTTCTTTTAAAGAAGATAGAGCATGATCCATTAGTGGCAAAAAAAAATTTGCTTTGAATTTTTCTTCTGGCGACATCTCGCTACCTTCATCTTCTGCTTCGTATTCGAACAGCCTCCTTCTTCTTCTGGTTCTACTCTCAGCGAAACTCCTCTCAATTTGCAAACCTTCAGCAATTTCACGTGCCGTGGCTACCGCGCCGCTGTACCCGTCTTCGCGATATTTCTTTAAAACTTCCTCAGTTGCTTTGATTTCTTTTTCAACTACTTCCATAGAAACACCAGTGGTTTGCATAACTTTGCTCGTCTTGTTGATGTGAAAAAGAATATCATGCCAAACTACAATTGACAAAATGAAGCTCCATGTTTCAATTCGAAGTATCAATGAACGAACATCATTGATTGTTTGACCATCTTTTTTTTCGAAGCAGTAGTTTTCCAATTCCTTCAATGCTTTTATCACTTCAGCCAAATGGTATCGTAAAGGTGAGATGCAATTGTTGCGACTCTCCCAGCGAGTAGCTGATTGGGATTTGAGTGAGAGCGGAACATTCTTTTTTAGTATCGTCCATCGTTGCGTTGAAGAGGAAAACAGTGAATACAATTGCGTTAACACACCAAAAAATACCAATGCTTCAGTAGAAGATTTCACACTGTCGACTACAACTAAATTAAGCGAATGATTAGCACACGGAACATACAGCGCTTTTGGATTGATTTTCAGTAATCTCGCTTGAAAACCAGCTTCTTTTCCTTTCATGTTCGCCCCATTATCGTAGCACTGGCCTCGACAGTCAGCAAGATCTAGTCTTAATTCTTCGGAGCGCTTTAAAAAGACATTGAGCAAACCTTCGCCAGTGCTGTTATTGACACTCAAATAGCCAAAAAATGCCTCTTTTACTCTTGCACCGTGTTCACCATCACATTGAACGAAACGAAAAATGACGGTCATTTGTTCTTGATGTGATATATCCGGAGTACAATCAAGAATTATAGAGTAATATTTGGCTTGTTTCAGCTGCGTGAGAAGTGCGTTTTCAGTTTCTTTTGCAACTAAATTTATCAGCTCGTTCTGAATACTTTTGCTCAAATAGTGTTGCTTAGTTTTGTGCCGGATAATCCTATTTTGCAACTCATTCAAGACGGGATCTCTCTTCGCCAGTAGTTCAAATAAACCCAAAAAATTTCCATTTTGCGATGATCCCAGTGTTTCGTCGGATCCTCTAAAAGCCAAATTTCTTTCACCCAAAAATATTACGATGTCTATTAGACGCTCCAAAACATTCCTCCAAAATGTTCTTTCTGCAAGAAAAATCTTCATTGCTTGTTTATCCACCGTAGATTGAGTGTTAATACCCTCCTTAAGCAAAAGCCATTGGTTAAAACTCTTTTTATGAGAAGCACCGTTTTCATGATCCTTTAACTTTTTGGAAAACCCTTCCCATGTATTGATGCCCCTACTAAACGGACTAGCTAAGTTGCCAAAAAGTTTGAGGCTGAAGCAGAATGCTTTGTCAGAATCTTCAGAGTACATCAGCCATGACCGAGGAACAGCCTCGCCATTACTCAAAATGCGTTTGTAATGAATAGAAGAAAATCGTCTTCTAGCTGCTTTGTATGGAAAATTTGTTACAACTTGCCGAGGTCCTCTTCTGATGATGTCAACCCGTTGCGGATCTGATATGACGTCAGGTCACTTCGCTGGGTCCCTATGGAGAGGGTCAAACGAACTGTGGGGAAGTGACGATGAAGTATCGATGGCCGCATTTTTTGCCCCCATAGACGTACATGGCACTGATGGTAGATTTAGTTCAACCGATTCACACAAGACATTTTCTGATTCTGCAGTTGACGCTGCTGCTGCTGAAATTAAGCTCAAAGTATCGCTGATAGGGACGGCTGGCAAAGTAGCACTATCTGTTTCAGTTTCTGCTCTGCTAACGGAAAAAAACTGTGTTAATTTGGTAAGCTTTTTAACTGATTCCTGAGCAGCAGCTGCTTCTTTTCTTTTCTGTGCTCCACTTTTATGGCGTTTCATGTTTCCGATAGACTATTTTTAAAAAATAGCTTCTAAATTATATATGCACGTAATTGGCTATTTTCAACTTCGAATTAACTCTAAAATCGATTAATATATTTTAATATATTTTCAACTTCGAATTAACTCTAAGCATTGTCACAATTAAACTATAAATATTGAAAAACTAACTTCATATCTTTCTTAATCTAAAAATGCAGTAATCTATTTACTGTACTCTGTTTCCTTCACAGTAGCTGCAACCAACGAACTGGTCAGCTTTTTGGCAATTAGCTTCAAAAATTCATCATCTGACTATGACGTAACTATACGGCTTCTGACTGACTAAATGGTTGTAAAGTTACTTTTAAAGGCAAAAGCACTCGTTAAGAAAATTTGACTTATCTTATACGATACAAATGAGTCAAAGCGTCGAAAGCAATCAGAATCGAAACATGAAACAGTAGATCAAAATACTCAACGTCGAAACTTGAATATTGGTCTTTGGTTGGTATTCAATGGGCGGGGCCCCTGACCAGGCCTGGGCCCCCCCCCCGACCGGGGGGTTCGGGGGGAGGTTCCGCCGGCCCTGCTTCCAATAACTCATCATAACCTTTATATATACAGTATTTCAAACTTACAGATACCTGCTTTTATTCAGCTTATTTACTTTTTGGGAGCAGAGTAAAAAGTTACATTACAGATGTTAAAGTACAATTTTTTTGGTATAAAAACAAATAGCAAAAGAACAAGTTACATACCATCGGAATTTCCTTAATTAACCTTGAATTTGTTAGACAAGTTTTGAAAAAGGTTGAGAAATGAGATCACAAATCACTTTTAAATGATTTGATTTTGTAAACATTTGGCGATTTTTGAAAAAATTATCATATAATAATCTTTGATAGCGGAAGACTGTGTTGATCAAACCAGACGCATTATGGTATGATAAATCGAGTGTGAAGCGTGCAGGAAAAAAGGAGAAACATGCTCATAAGGCTCAAAAAATCGCTTGTTGCATTGTCGATTGAGCAATAATTGTTGTAGACTTCTTTTATGAAGTACACCTTATTAATATCGCCCAGAAAAGCTTTTAATCACGTTTCTATGACCAACGATGTCTGGGCAAAACAAACGACTTTTACGGGTGTGAAATGAAAACAATAAAACAAGATCGAAAGAGCAATCTTTATTTCGCAAGGATTGAAGTCTTGGTTTGTAATCAAGAAGCTTCATAATTGAATAAAAATTATCAGTTCGAAGATGCGAGCCATCACAATAAAATAAGAGGTTTGGGAAAAAATTAAGAAATGTTTTATATTAATCAATCAAATGTTATCGGTTGTAGATTAGCTAGTGGACCGATTTATAAACTAGCGTCAACGCAGGCGGAATTATTTGTCGACCACACAGAAGCAGACCCTCCGTTACGATGTTGACTGTCTATACTGATATTTTTAAAGCGCAACAAAGGCAAAGTCTAAACCAATTTGATTCCAAATTATTTTTTGCTTGTCAATGGAGATCCTTTGTTTCTATGTTCAATAGAAAAATATGCTGCGTTGATTTTAAGCTGATCTGATATGGCTATACCAATTTGACTACAATGTGAAAAATAAGATTAGGAGTGCAGTCGTTCGTTTGCAGGTACATGTAGTGCCATGACTGTTTTCTCGCAGAAACAGAGAGTACGTTCATCATTATGGTTTGTTGCAGTAGATCAAACCACATAGGCTACCATTATTTTGACCAATAAACGAAATAAAGTTCTTTACGCCAAAATGCACTGCATGTTTAAATTGTCAAATTCGTTTAAAACAGAAAGAAACCGACTGCACGACAAAAATTTATAACCTCAACATTTTGCTTAGCTTCAGTAAATATTCTGTTTCGAGATAAGCTGCCAAATTGCAAGCTGTGATTTGAAAGTTTTTAGATGAGTTTTGCAAGAATTTAGGTTTTACCAAACAGACTAAAACATATCAAGTAATTTACGACCATAATTTGCAGCGAGCTATTCACTTTGTGCACCGTAGTGATTAAGTAAATATTAACCATACATACAGCATAAAAATATATTTGATTTTTGGCTTTTAAAATGAGGTCTTAGTCTTGGTGCTGTTTGTTTGCTTGTGGTTACCACTCCTCTTCCTCGGGATGGAGGTACGGCATGAACGGCAGTTCAGGTTTATTCCGTTAACCTAATTGAAATTAGATAGGGGAAAGATGGCAGCCCATTTTCAACCAGCCTTGAGTGACTCGTAGCCTCACCACCAACAATGCGGACTGCCACTAGTGGGTACCCAAGAGTCGTCTTTTACGACATGCTGGGATAGCAACTTCACAATTGTAATCCGGTGAAGTACAGGTGGGCCACCTGTCTGCCACATAAAGGTGGAGGGATCCCGTTAAGTGTCTTGCCCAAGGACACAAGCAATCTTGCCGGCTTGTTCTCCACACTATCCCTTTTTTATGCTGAGCGCCAAGCAGGGAAGTTGTGAATACCATTTTTGACAGTCTTTTGGTATGACTCGACTTAGGGAATGAACCCCAGGTCTACCGACTGCGATGCGGACGCTCTCACCACTACACCATCGCGCCGGTATTTGGTCTTGCTGCTGGCCGTCTTGACTACATCACTGCTGTCTACAGTAAGTAAGAATGAGACCGTGGCGCTTGATTTGTTGGTGTTAACGGTAGGAGGTAAACTGATGGTCTTGTGCGACCTTGCGAGATACGGACTTTGGATCATTAATGTTTCGCTGAATTCATGTGGGTGACTCATAACATTGTCGTTCTGTTCGTACGCTCGTTGTTGTACTGTGTATCGTTGCTGTAAATCATTCGTTGGCCTAAAACTGGTCATAAAAGAATAACCATAGTTACATATCATGCTGCAACAATACTGGGTGACTAAGCCGTATGGCCAGGCGTGGTTCCGTCTGACGTGCGGCGGAGTGACCTAGTAAATAAGCATATAAAAAGAGGCATTGTTATTTTCATTCATTCGATTAAAATTAAAATTCAAAATTCATTGGCTTCAATCCAAACTCGATTCGATTAAATCAAGAATCGTGCTTTCAACGTTATGTTGTGATTGAATACATTCGTTCTTGGAGTCCGACGTGATTGACGTTTCATTTCCCCGTAGTCTGAACACAGGTGTTGAAATTTTGAGAGAAAAAAGAACTAATGTATGCAAGAAAGTTGTACAAGTTTGAAAAAGTGACAGATTGATGGTAATGGTGCTGGTTTTTGAGGAGGAAGTTATACGAGAATGATATGTGCATACGTGCCTCAAATAAGATCAGACAGCGAAAAAGATCAATTTTACCACAACATGGCAAACGAGTGGGATTTACTCAACCCTGATAAAAATGGTTCTTGATCCGGGAGATTTTGCGAACACGTTCGTAGACAGATTGACGGTTTTCAGGGACTGCATTGTCGAAGAAAGAAACTTCAAGTGGCAAAAGAAATGTTGAGGGAAGAGAACTGCTCGAGTTTTGCGACAAAAAGAAGTTGTGAGAGGCAAAAACATGTGGTTAAAAAAGAAAGCACAAGGAAGCAACTGAACTTGCTCTAAGGAAAAAAATGAAGCTGAGACTTATTTTGTTTCGGTTGATAAAAACAACAGACGTGAAAGTAATCCTCTGGAAATTACGTTGGCCGGTGATGCAGGCATAAATAGACAGTGGGGGAAAACAAACAAACTGTTGGGAGGGTATGAAAATTGGAAAAAAAACAATAAGCAAAATTTCAAGGGAGAGTTGAAGAGTCTGTTGGTGTTGATGCGCGCCCAATCCACGAAATGCTTTTAAAAATGGTGCTTAAAGGCTCGGGACGAATTACGTAAGAAAAAAGACAGAAGAAATTATAGATATAGGTGTTAGTGGAATGAGTAGAAAGCAATAAAGAAAAAAATGGCATACAAAAAGATATACGTGATTCGATCGCAAAAGCACAACGCTACATACAAGAACTTAAAAGTCTAACTAATTCTAAGAGGAAAGAAAGTTAAAAGTAACAAAAATGAGCGAAAAACCACACATTTTTTAAACTAGTAAGGTTGATGAAAAAAGGTGGGAAAGAGAAAAGAGAAAGACGGAAAGTTCGTTTTAGTGATTAAGGAAAAATCGGATGGAGGAGATCATGAATACAGTGAATGATGAGATCACATGACAGAAGCTAATACGATGGAAAAACCCAATGAAAAAGTTGCACAGAAAGGCATGGTTTTTCTAATAAGAATGAAACTAGGAAAGGCAGCTATTTGAAGTATGCGCAGAGATATCTGCTAGTGGAGAAGTAGGATTATTGTGATGATGGAGCTTTGCCAGTGTGTTGGACAAAAATGAATGAGGTGCCAATTTTCATGAAAAAAGGTGACGTAAAAATCTACAATGCATACAGTGAAGAAAAGTTGTTAGACTAGTTAGAGCAGGGATTCTTAAACTGGGGGGCGTGAAAGCTTCACAAGGGGGGCGCGAGCATGACAGTGACATATTGATGAAAAGCAGCTCCGAACTAGTCAAATCTCGTTACCACCTCGTTACTAATCCATTACATTAGAATCTGTGACCTAGTTTTAAAAAACAATTTTGTCTGGACTTTAATTCGTTACTGTTTTAATTTCCGCTGTCTTATTTACATCGACACATCGTTATATGCTTCGCCTTCCTTTCTCCGCGGGAGATGTCACTTAGCACATCGATTTTGTACTTTTTCATTTATTCGTTCTTTTCTGTCCCACGCCGTTAAACCGTATTTTCCAAACTTTTTGAAGGTTCACGAGCGAGATTCATTGTTAATGTTGTTGTGGAGTGGACAGTACTTGGTTGTTTTCAGTTAAAATTCTTTGCTAGGATTTATTAGTAGTTTTCTTAGTGTTGTGACTTTTGTTTGCTTTTTTTTAAGAACTGATAATGCTTTCTTAAAGCGAAATATATTTTCTATTTGTTTTTTTATTTTGAGGTTGATTAATTTTAACTTTTTGAAACTTGTTAATCCCCCATAATTTACAAATTTTAGACCTTTGAAAAATAAGTGGTATTTAATTTAGCTGCGGTGATAAAAATGAGTGCAAAAAAGAGGAAGTACAATGAAGAATATCTGCAGTATGGTTTTACTGATGCAGCAGTGAATGGTCAAGTTGTACCACAGTGCGTTATATGTTTCGAAAAGTTGAGCAATGATGCTTTGAGGCCAAATCGCTTGAAGTGTCATCTTCAAACAAAACATCCTCTTCATCAAACGAAACCCTTGGCTTTCTTTCAAAGCAAGAAGGATTCTTTTTAAAAAATGAAAATCGCCTGTGCCAAAAATTTTAGCCAATTATCATCTGCGGAGCTGGTAGAAGCATCTTTTGAAATTGCTCAAATGATAGCTCAAGCGAAAAAACCTCAAAATATTGGCGAAACTTTGATAAAACCATGCATGTTGAAAGCAAGTAGCCTTGTTTTGGGGGAAAGCAACAGCAAGAAGTAAGCAAAGATTTCTCTTTCAGATTCCACTATTAAGACACGAATCGATGAGCTTGCAAATGATATTGAATGTCAAGTTCTTCAAAAGATACACCCATCACCTTATTTTGCCATTCAGTGCGACGAAACGACTGACGTAGCTTAATTGTCACAGTTGATGGTCTATGTTCGTTTTGTTGGATCTGCTACAATTGAGGAAGAAATACTATTCTGCAAATCGCTTGAAACGACCACTAAGGCAGAAGATGTGTTCAGAGTTGTTGATGCATACTTTCACAAAAACGGCATGAAATGGGAGAAACTTGTTGGCGTCTGTACTGATGGTGCGATGCTTGGGTGTCGGAGTGGATTTATTACCAGGGTAAAGCAAACAAATCCGGACGCAGTTGGAACTCACTGCGTAATCCATCGAGAGGCTTTGGCCTCCAAGACTTTACCTGCTGCAATGAAGAAAAAGCTTGCCATAATTATACGAATTGTTAACTTTATTAAATCAAGTGCTGTCAATTCCCGGTAATTTTCCCAGCTATGTAAACACATGGATTCCAATCATGAAAATTTGTTGTTTCATACAAATGTTCGATGGCTATCAAAAGGTAATATGTTAGCTCGCGTTTACGGTTTGAAAGATGAAGTAAGTATATTTCTTGAATCTCAGGGAAAACAAGATCTCCTGTTACCATTCCAATCACAAGAGTTTCAACTGGCAATGGCATACCTTGTTGACATTTTCAAAGCTCTCAATTGCCTCAATCTACTGTTGCAAGGAAAGAACACGAACCGTATGAAAGATTACGATGAGATACGGACATTCATAGCAAAGCTGGGGTTGTGGCATCGCCGAGTTCAACGGGGAAATGCAGCCTCATTTCCTACCTTGGACATAGCACTTGAGAACAGCAAAGCCAAACTGGAAGGTGAACTTAAGGTAGAAGTGGAATCCCACCTCCAAATTTTGAAAGAAGAATATGACTGCTATTTTCCCGACTTGGGTAATGTTGAACTAACAGAGTGGAAAATGACGAGAAATCCCTTTCGAATCAAAGAAGATATTCTTTTGGAAGAACTGCAGGAAGAGTTTTTGGAGATGAAGTGCAACTCCACTGCTAAAGATGATTTTGAAGCAATGCCTCTTAACAATTTCTGGGCTAAATATTTGCATATATATAAGAATGTGGGCAGTGTGGCGATACGTACCCTTCTTCCATTTTCATCGACATATTTATGTGAAAGTGGATTTTCAGCACTTGTGAGTATGAAGACAAAATTTCGTAACAAACTGGAATGCGAAGCAGATCTTCGATGCGCGTTGTCTTCAACAAAGCCTCGAATTAAACGACTAGTTTCCCAAAAACAGTTGCATCCTTCACACTAAGCAGGATAGTGGCAAATAAATTATTGTTCTATTTTTCGTGAATTTGATTTTTGAGGCTAGGTGAGGCGTGAGCATGAATGACAAATGTCAAGGGGGGCGCGTCTGAAAAAGTTTAAGAACCACTGAGTTAGAGCATGCTATAAAGGTCGTTGACAGAGTGCCGTAAGAGATTAGAGAAGTAGCGAACGTTGATATAATGCGATTCGCTTTTACGCCAGGCGGAGGAACATGAGCAGTGTGGTGTGAGAAAAATGGAAGGAAAATATAGAGATAAGGAAAAAAGAAGTTGCATAATTGTTTTGTGGATATTGAGAAGGTATTCGAAGAGTTCCTAGAATGTTGATACAGTAGATATTTGGGAAGAAATGTCTACTCGAAGTAATAGTAAGAGCGTTGATGAGCCTCCACCAAGGAGCAAAAAACAAAAGTTAGTGTGGGATCAAACCTATCTGAAGAATTTTGAGTGCAAGTCGGTGTACATCAAGGATCTGTGTTGTCGCTTCTAGTTTTCGCAGTTGCGGTAATGTCATAGAGTATGCAAGAGAGGAGTTTAGGAAATTTTGTTTGCAGATGACTTGACATTTATGAGTAATAGCATGGAGAAATTGGGAGAAAAGTTTTTGAAATGGAAAAAGGTATTTAAGAGCAAGGGGCTGAAAGTTAACCTTGGGGAGACCGCAGTGATGGTGAATGGTTTGAAAGGAGAAACACTCAAAACCAAAATTGATCCATGTGCCAAGAGCGGCAGGATGGTGATCGCCGTGCTGTGCGCAAAATGTAGTAAATTGGTGCGTGGTAGATGCGCAAAAATAAAGTGAGTGACTTCAACTTTGGCTGAAGTGTTTGTGAAAAATGAGTCAAGGCAATAAAAAGAATTGCGAAATCAGATGAACTATCATTCTATGACCAGGTGAAGTTAGTGAAGAATTGTTATGTCAGCGCAGTGGTTCTCAAATTGGGCGTCGCGACGCCCTGGGGGTTGGTTTAATTTTTTAAGGGCATTGTACGATAATTTTGTTTTCTACAAATAACTCTCGCTTGCTTTCCGTCAGATGAGCTCTGATCGTAGATTTCTTGTTTTCTTGTAACATTCAAAATCAATTGTATTTCAGCAAACCTTTTGATAGTAGACTGTTGTAATCATTGACTTATTACCCAAGAATTAAGTGGCAGAATTTAACTCAATTGGCATAAAATATATTAAGACTAAAGCAGTCAGTTGTAAATTGGACGAAAACATGAGTTACAACATCAGAAGAGCATAATTTACGAATGAAGATGACACATCTCGGGAGCATGACAGTTATTTAGATTTTGGTTCACGTTTAGCTCGCAGTATGACGAATTATAACTTTAAGATGGCGTCTGGTGCCGCAAAGTCTTGCAAGGTTTTTTAAATGCGTCACCTAAAAAAAAGTTTGAAAATTGCTGGCTTAGGAAACTGGTTGAAAGCCAGTGGTGGAATGAAGCAGGGGTGCAGCAAGAATAAGAATTACATGGATAAAACTTACAGAATGTGGAAAGTTGCTCCATGGAAAAGAGCTTTCGTCAAAAATGAAAGGATCTATCAAAATCGTAAGTTTTCGTTAAAAATAAAAGGATCTATCACAGTTGTATGAGGTCAGCAATGTTTTAAGGAGGAGTCATAAGGTATGAGCGATTTTGAGAAGTATTGAGAGAGGAATATGTGGCATAAATTAATCTAGAAAAAAGTACCCAAGAACTTGTGGCATTGCTGGGCTTGTAAAAAACTTTAAAACAGATTAGCCAAAGCCAATAGATTGCAACGGTATGGACATGTTTTGAGGAGGGCGTTAGGCATTGTATTTGTGTTGGGCGACCACGAATGACATGAAGAAAGCACATGGAAAAACAAGTTAGATTAAAAAAAATGTGAACAAGAGGTGAATCCGGCCAACCTCCGTTAACGGAGCAAAATTGGATTTACTAAAATTGGATCTCTATCTTTTTCCAGATGAGCTGATCATAACAAGTACTTCTTAATCACCGGACGTTTTTTCATTGCATCAACTTTCTTAATATTAGTTCCTAAATACGGATACCACAGCGTTTTGCAGCGACAGTGATTGAAACATAATGCGTTTACACCTCACGAGGACAACGGGGTTGTTGAGCCATTGTGAAAGGCACTTTAAATCTGCTTCACACCTAGCGGAATAGTGAAATTCGCTAACTCGGAAGTAGGCCTCGACAATCACTTCGCGCTACTGTTGCTGTCCTGCGAGTACGGTAGACCGAAAACTGTGTCCACTTATGACCAATCAAATGCTGCTCGGTTAAGAGCTTGTATTTTTTTAACAAAAGCCGCGGCTTCATAGGTATAGTAGACACTAATCGCATCATTAACACACAACCTAACAATAAGAAAGGTGTAGCCCACAGTGTAATTTGTCGAAGTTATCTTATCAACCGGCGAGATGGTGTAGTGGTTAGAGCGTCCGCTTCGCAGTCGGTAGACCTGAGGTTCATTTCCTTAGTCGAGTCATACCAAAAAACTTTAAAAGATGGTATTCTCAGTTTCCCTGATTGGCGCTCAGCATAAAAAAGGGATAGTGTGGAGAACAAGCCCGCAAGCTTGCTTGTATCCTTGGGCAAGGCACTTAACGGGATGCCTCCACCTTTATGTGGCAGACAGGTGGCCTACCCATGCTTCATTGGGTTACAATTGTGAAGCTGCTAACCCAACATGTGGTAAGAGGCGACTCTTGGGTACCCACCAATCGCAATTCGCTTGTTGGTGGTGAGGCTACCTGTCATTTATAACTGGTTCGAAATGAGCTGCCACCTTTCCCCTAGCCTAATTCAATTAGGTTGACGGCATTAACCTGGATTGCCGTTCGTGCCGTACCTCCATCCCGAGAAAGAGGAGAAGTAACCATAACAACAAGTTATCATCAATAAAACACCGTTCGAGTAAAAGCTTGAACGCGTTCTAACAGCCTAATAGGTAGCTCAACGCTGCTCAACCGATAAGCCGCGAAGGATTCAAAATGTTGCAGCTCATAAGTGGGAAAAGAATATAAGCGCCTTTTACAAATTCAATTCGTAAAATCAATTCCAAAAAAGGTCTTGGGCAACTAAAATGGGCAAAATATCTCTTTTGTCCATATATCTCTTGTCCAAATGCCTCTAAGCATGTTCGGAAATATCTGGCTAAAGGTATTTCACGTGACCGGAGGACATGCAAAAACTGACGAAAATTGTAAAATAAGCAGTATTATAATAAACAAACAGCTTGGTTAAAAAAAATTGTCCAATGATTTATCGTGTTTTACCCAAAGAGGAAAAAATTTACTCTGAATTTTATTCCATATTTCATAAAAAGGACTTGATTTTTTATAATCATTATATGAAACACAATGCTTCAACGACTTGCCGTTGATAATATTTTCACATGTTGATGACTTTAAAAGATCAGTAAACGTCTCAAACAGACGAAGCCGACTAACATTACTCACAGCTTTCGGAGAGGCTTTGTTCTTTTTTGTAATGCCAAGTCGCAAACCATTTTTAGCAAGAGCTTCGTAGTTATCAGATCCTATATCAGACCATGCTATGGAACTGCCGCAAGGAATTCCATTCTTAAAATGCGATTTAGCATATTGAAAACACAAGCTCGTTCCAGCGATGTCTGGTTGGTTCAACTTAAAAACTGAATCGGTTAGAAGTAGATTGATTTGTTCGCATGGTGTTCGATCAATAAGCGATCTCTTCAATGATGCCACACTCAAGCCATCTTCTTTCACAATGAAAGTACTGATATAAATAGGCTCCTCAAGGAAGATCATGAGGAGAGCTCCCTGGCATCCCATGATGTTCCACTTCATCAATTTGTCACTGCACGACATGGAATGCGTAGAAACCCCGCGTCCAGGTTTAGTTCGTAGCAAACCAACTTCATGGTAATTAACCCCAAAGCCAAAAGCATCTTTTCCACCACCAGGAACGCATTTTGCTCCTGTTCTGTAGAATAGACAATTATTAAAGCTTTAATTTTCGTTGTAAAGAATTTACTTCAAAAGTACGTTTAAGCGATTTCCGTTAATCTTGATTTTGCAGCAAACGTTGGGACAAAACAACCCATGATACATATATTAGCCTTTTTTTATCACCAAAGTGGGTGCGTTTCTCATGACAATTAATCAATACAGTATTTAATTCATCAGATTATCATGATGAATACAATAGTAAGTAAAGAAGTTAACACAACAAAACTTTTATTGAAGCTATATGCTGACATGAAATGCATATTGCATGTCGAAGTTGTATAGATGGGCAAAATGATAAACAAAATAAACTTTTTAGGCCAGTGGCGACTCCAGCTTTTTATGGCTACTCGGGCTCGTCACTGACAGTGTCGCAAAATATTGCAAAAACAGTAAATAAACCACAAAAACTAGCAAGACAAAAAATAGCAACAATTTATCCAGCCATTTAATTATTGTAAAACGCCTTTATTTACAGTTATAACATAACGCGTGCTTTTATCAACTGTGCCCGATTTCAATAAAAGATTAAGCAAAAAAGTGTCTGAAACAAAGCATTAAACGCTCGCGTTGTTAGAGCTAGGGCAACTGGAATTAAGCCGGAGGAAGATTTGATTCAAAAAAATGCTTAAAAATGATTTTCTCTCTCGTTATTTCTCTGCACAGAGTATCTGGCTATTATCGTTGAGCCTGGGCTAGACAAAAGAACAGTAAACGTGCTTGTAAATTACTCTTTTATCTACCTTTTTCTGATTGCAACTCGGGCTGTTTCTCGTTGGTCCGAGTTCATCAAAAAAATTAAGCAAAAAAGTGTCTAAAACAACGCATTAAACTCTCGCACTGATAGAGCTCGGGCAACTGCAATCAAGCCCGAGTTAGATTTCATTGGAAAAAATGATTGAAAATCGTTTTCTCTCTTGTTATTTCTCTGCACAGCATGTCTGGCTATTTTTCTTGAGCCCGAGCTAGACAAAACGTTGAGCACAAAAGCAACTGCCACCACAAACACTGGTGGTTTATACGATGTTCGGCTTCTTCTTTGGACTTAATATAAATTAAGGTAAAAAGTTTTAAACTTGTTTCGCAAAATTTAAATTTAACAAAGTCTTTCCTCATTTCGTAACTCAGGCTCAGCCCGAGTAGCCCGAGTGCCGGAGTCGCCTCTGTTTTAGGCTAAACCTTTTACTTACTATAATTAAAGTTGTAAATATGCATTGTATCAATAATGTTCAACAAAGAAAATGATGAGAAATGGCTTTGCTTTTTTGCAAGGAACAGTGGAAAGCACTAACTATTATACCATTATCACCCATCCTGGGTACAGGTCGGAGATAGAAAGAGAAACAGTCTTATAAGTAAAAAAACACCTATCAATGTCTCTCTCAGTATTAAAAACTAAATGTGCGCTAATTTCAAAATGTGATTTATTTCGTGCGAAAAATCATCAACTTTTGCCAATGAACAAACCAAACGATCTACAAACTATTTTGATGTCATCCTTCTCATTCACCTGTTAATATCGATTTCTTGACAAGGAATCTCCGCTTCTACTGATTTAAGTTTCAGATATTTTGTGGGCATTTTATCATCATAAGTTTCTTGTTTTCTTTTGCAGCAGTTACCACACTCAACGCTACTTGCAATTTGTTCATTTCGTAATTCATAAATAGAAGCATCACCACAAGGTGACTGGGAAGAGTAAAAGTGAAAACGAATTCCACTTTTTAACTTGAAACATTCCTGTTCACTGGCATACGCAAATATTTGATCGCTCTGTGTTGAACCGCAACACTTCATCATTTGATCATACAAATACCTAAAGCACAATCGATAATCCAAAAATGGAACAACCTAGCATACACATTTTTGCATTTCTGTAAGGTCATCTTGGCAATACAATGCTTAGGCTGCTTAGCCTACTTGTCATTCAAGAGCTTATGAATGGTGAACACACGTCAGTTTATTACCAGTTTATTACAATTATGAACACACGTCAGTTTATTACCTTGGTACTAAAATAATTAAGACTATTATAATGCAATGAAAAACATTTTTGTCCTAAATCAGCAAAAAGTAAAAATTCTTTCAACCCAACATCGTTTTGCATGTAATTATCATTGGCTAATTCAGTTTTGTCTGCCACCAGCCCACCACATATTCCCTTTCAAAACCAGAAACATTGCAGAGCCAATGCAGCACTTTAAATTCCAGATGCCGATCCTTACAAATGCAATGGCACTTTTTTAGAGCTTCAAACCACAGATCTTTCATTCTAAAGTCAGGAACAATTACCACTACACCTCCAAATTAAATCATTACTATTTACATTAGATTTTAAGATACCTATACGACATGTTTAGGCATCAGCACCATACCAACCGCGTAAACGCTCTTCTGGCAACAACTTCAGCATGGCTATCATGAATTAATCTTCCTTTATCGCATGTTTGATTGAATCCCAAACAACTTGTTCCAGTTCCAAATGCAACAACTTTCAAATTTCCATCTAAAAATAGCAACCTTTTCCATAAAAACGAACAAACACTAGTCCAATATGCAGACTGTAAAAGTATTGCGCTGAATTTTTGTTCTCGGTCCTCCGCATGATAGCTAGTAATCTTGTCATATGTATTTTTTGTCATAAGAGAACTTCAGGAGAGCAGAAATCACGCATTGTTCAGGAGAGCAGAAATCTATGGCAAGACAAGCAATGAGACACAATTATTTCTTCGAAACCCTTAGCAATAATTTTTACTGTAATGACACTTCAAATTAGCGGTTCTTAACGGGGTCCCAGAAGGAATGCCACACTGTATTCTTTTTACCCTCAAATACACAAACAACAACGACCACCACTTTGACTAATAATAACAGTGGTTTTACAGTAACATGCTAGTGAACAAATTATTTGTTTTAGTCTGATGAAACAGATCGTCACTTTTAGTTTTTTACTACATATTATGATGCAATAGACAGAGTAAGAAAAACAATCCCACTGCTACAGCTGTTTTAAGGCTTTGTAAAAGAAAGACTGACGTTTTTCGCTTCCAGATTTAAAAATAAGTTAGGTGGATACAGCTATGTAGTGGTAACTCTTTTTATCAAAAATGCAGTTACGTCAGCTTAGACAATAGCATTGACGGCAGTAGCTACGACAATTCTGGTGAGAAGGATGCAACCAACGCCTCTGGAGAAGCATATGATCATCCAACTAGTTGTTTCTGTATTACGTTACGCAAGGTTAGTTTAATGGTTTGAAGATTCACACAGATATAAATCACAAACATTATACTGAAAACAATTGACATTGTATTGGAAACCCTTCATTGAAGGGTTTTGGTTTGGGGGACGGGACAAGCCCTGCTGAGAAGTCCAAAGAGACGAAATGCATCCAGTGATGGTCTCGTCAAATTGGGTAGGGTACATTGTTTGCAATACCATATAAGTTGTTTTTAATATAATGTTTGTGATTTATGTTGGTGTGAATCTTCAAACTGTTTCTGTATTGAGGGTTAAACATTAAATCCCTAGCCATAAGTGATAAGGTTCAATAAAGCTTTTGAAGGTTGACATATAAAGGTTGCAGTTGCGGCACTTTCTCTTCTAGCTCCACGCACAGCCCAACTGCGTGAAAGGAAGAAACAGAAAACTTCAGGTACCGTGGGATACCAGAGTCTAATTTTCTCCCAGCAGCTTTCTGGTATCTGATAGCTAGTTGCTACCAGCCTGGTTAGAATTTTACAACCTAAGCAATGAAGGAGCGGAGGGAATTTAAGACAATCACTATGTCTGTTTCCTTTTAGTATTTGCTATATCATTTCTATATTTTACATGCGATTACCACGAAAGTGAATTTGCATGATTTAGCCTCTTTTTGTATAATTAAGACTTTCAATTAGTCATTATTTCGCTTCCTTGGGTCATAATCATTTTGTATACTAATGGCTGCGAAAAATAGACATGAAATACGTTTCTGAAACGATTCTTACGTTCACTATGGTTTCACAAAAGTTATTGGTTGAGATAAACTTGACAATGCTCAGTGCACATCGGGCAATACCATTTTGGCAACGATTCCTTAAAGCCTTTGAAATCGAAGAGGCACAAGAAACTGAAGCATAAAGAGAATACGGACTCAGTTAAAATGTTCAAAATGGCTGAAGAGGCCAAAAGAATAGGCTTAGTTCCCTTGTCCAATGACACTGTAAATAACAGGCTTGCAGATATAGCAAATGACATTTTGAGTCGCTATCAGCTTATTGCTCAAATTCAAGATAGCCCATGTAGAATAAGTCTTCAATTTGATGAAACAACGGATATCAAGTCAATAAGCCAATTAGTAGCATACGTGAGATTTGTTATAGAAAACGCGATTGTGGACGAGTAGTTATTTTGTCAAGAAATGAAGGAGAGAACTAGAGCTAAAGACGACTTTTATACTGTTAATGCATTTCTTCGTGAAAATTCAATAGCATGGAATAAAGTGGGATCAGTATGCACAGATGGTGTCTAGCTATGATAGGGCATCGATCCAGTTTTGTAGCCCTAATGAAACAAGCTGCTCTGCATTAGTATCATATCACTGTGCTATTCATAAATACGCCTTAGCTTGTAAGACACTTCTCTTGAATTAAAAAGAGTTCTTGATTCTGTAGTACAGGCTGTGAATTCCTGACAATTCAAAGCATTTTGCGACAACCTTGGAAAGGAGTATCAGTACCTTCTTTTCCACACCAGAGTGCGATGGTTATTGCAGGAAAAAGTGCTCTCCCGTGTACCGTGTAGCAGAACTTGTCACTGAAGTTGCAGTGTTCCTTCGTGAGCATGGGTCAGTGGAACTTGCTACATTATTTGATGACAATAGAATCCAATTGAAGGCCTTTTATTTGGCAGACATCTTTAGTCTTTTCAATGAGCTCAGTTATTCTCTGCAGGAAAAAACAAATCTCAGGTAGAGGCTGCAGAGAAGGTCTCCACCTTCAAAAACAAGTCATCCCTATGGAAAAGGGAGTAAGAAACCCAAATTTTGCTATGTTTTTACTGTTGGACAATAAAATTGGTGATCAGGAAACTAACAAATGGTTGATTTCTTTAATTCATGATCACATGAGCAACCTCAAGAATAAAAAGAAAGATTACATTCCAACATTTGAACCTTCTTCAGCATAGATTCAGCAGCCTTTTACTGCTGAGATGAATGATAATGAGCAGCCCAACCTTCATGAGCAACATCTGAAATTGCAGAGTTCTCAAGCTGTAAAGACAAGTTCAGCTCCTCCTCACTGATAGAATTTTGGAGCAGTATTGTTGCAAGAATATCCTGAATTGGCAAAAAGAGCTCTGGAAGCATTAATTTCATTTCCAAAGACATACCTTCGTGAAGCTGCCATTTCTGCTCTACTTAATATCAAAATTACATTCTGTAATTTGACATGAGAGTTGCAAATGAAATGAGAATTGCTCTCAGCAATATTAACCCCCGTATTGATGAGCTTGTTTCAAAGAGACAAGAACAGAAGTCACACTGACTACCATTTGTGCTGTGTTTTGCCGAGTAAATTGTGATATTCCACTAACCACTTGTGTTATGCTTTCAAAAAGGGAGTTTTTTCTAATTAACTAGAGATCCAGTAGTAAACAACTTATCCGCCTTATCACAATAAACAACCTATCCGCCTTATCACAATTCTTTCAACATACACTTCCTTTACAGGTTGTGCAGACAAGGAGTCCCCAAGCCAATATCTTTAGGAATAGGGGTCCCAGGGGCTGGAAAGGTTAAAAACCACAGCTTCAAATGATTTTGTGAGTTTACCAGTGTGACAAAATCACCACACCATCAAATAAGGACAGCAAAATATCCATCCATCATCAGTTCTGCGACAATTCCAATTCGGAAATACAAAGTTGACAATAGAACCCCTGACAGTTCAGGTGCACTATGCTCCCCAACTATTCTAATCTGGCTCTGATTTTGCCATTCGACTTTGAATTGTTGGGACACCTTCACTATCACAACGAGATCACCAATAGCCTTGTGCCTCCACATTAATCATATTCTAGGACTGCATTGGTAGTAAAGAACATGACAAGTTTTCAGATCTACTTTTAAGTCTACAATATACTGCCAGTTATTGCTTCGCAAAATATGCCACTTGTAGAAACGAAATGATGAGAACTTGCCAAGTAGTAATGAAAGTGAGCACAGTAGCACTTGGCTAGACAGGTACCTTTAGATCTGATCAATGGTTCAATGAATAGCTGCTAACAAAAGCATATCCAGCAAAAATATTGCTGAAACTTGTTTTTTTATATTAGGAATTAAACTCGCAATCGCACTGCTCATGACCAGCACTTTTGAAGTTAGCTATAGCTTAAGGAAAGAAACAAAAATGTGGAATTCTGAGAAAATTGTTCTGAAGAATTTGTCTACTAAGCGAGAATCCTAATTTGATGATTTTGAGGAACACCATTAGGTTGGGATTAAAGCTAAGATTAGTTAGGGTTAAGAATAGTCAGCAAAATGTTGCAGCATTACCGCATTTTAGTAGTAGCACAACACTAGTTTCAGTTTTATTTAATTATAAATCAAAACTGAAAGCTTGACTAAACTTCAACATCCATACAGCATAAAGCAACTCAAAATTTATGCTCTATAAAATAATCAGAACTCAATCAACTCATTAATACAAAAAAAAATAAGAATTTTGGAGACTGCAAAACGAACTTCATGTGGATAATGAATGCAATAATGCATGCATATCAGTGCCTAATGTGGGCAACACTATAATACCATATCCCAGGGGTGGGCAAAGTGCAGCCCCCGAGAGCATTTTGTGGAGCCTGCAAACACTTTCTGAAATGTGCATTGATATGAGTTAAGATGACAAGGGGAGGAACACTTGCCATACGACAGAGCCAAAGACTTTAGAAGCTACCATTAAAAGAGCAACCGTTGGTTTGCACTGACGCATTTTCAGTCAAATCCAAGGGTAATGACCTTCTTTTTTTTGAGACACCATCATTTTCACCTTTGGAAATGCCACATTGTCAGGTGATAACGCAAAACTTCTAGTGAATGCAAGCTTTTGCTTTTGCATACAGCTATTGCAAGATTTTAAGCACTGACCCTCAGCCACTTATGAATGGTGAATGCAGCCCTCGACCAACTCTTGAATTCTCAATGCAGCCCTCCCAATGAATTGGTTAAACAGTGTGGTACTCAGCTAGCACCCATGACCATGATGCGGCCTGCAAGCCAAAACAATTGCCCACCCCTGCCATATCCTGTTTTACAGATAGGTAAAAATTCGTACTGAAATACGGAAATTCATTTTAAAATACATAATCACAGAATTACACAAATACACACCAAAATAGAAAATTACTGAGCAACAAAAATTTGTTATTTTTACAAACCTCCATGAATGGCATTATTTCTGCAATTTCTGTACTTTTGTTAATAGTTTTTTTGTACTTGTGAAACTATATTTCATGACGAATTTCCGTATTTTCTAATTCAGTGATTCCACTTTATCAATTGTGGTGTTTCCATAAATTTGCAATTCCATATTTTAGTGTTGACTCAAATGCAACAAGTCCATATCATCCAATTTAAATAAATATCTGACATCGCATAGCATACCTTGCTCTTTTACAAAACAAGCCAGTACAGTCCATTGCCTGTTAGCTTCAGGTTTTCCATGTTTTTTGTTAGCAAATGAGTTGAAATGATTTAAGCACAAATGCACTACTTTATCAGCAAAATCACTTGTGCAACAAACTTGACTTGAGCTTGATGCCACGATTACTTGTGTAAGTGTATACTAATAACAATTAACTTTCCCCCCTAACAAATCTATATACAAAGTTCAATGCTACATATAAATTCCTCTGCAAGATTTTAAATGAATGATAATAACACATCCCAAGTTTATCAATACTAGAGCAGTAAAAGAAGTTTCACTTTAAATTTTTTTTACAAAATCAACCTCTTCATTTGGGATATATCAGCATATAGTCACTATCACACTTTGGTGGTTCCAAGGGTCTGCAAAACAATTTTTTTCTGCACTAGTGATGATAAACCTCATAATTTTTTATCATTTACAGCTTAAATCATTGTTGCAATGGCAGCCCATATTCTAGGTGTAAGTATCAAAGATGCCAGTGTTCAGGGTATTAATTTTTGGGTGTATAAACAGTGAGGTTATTGGGGGACACAAAAATATGAAAACATAGATTTATGGGAATGCATATTAAAATATGAATTCATTCAATCACCATAATACAGGTAGAAAAATTCATTTCAAGATACGGAATTAATAATTTATAGAAAGTGGGAAATTAGTTTTAAAGTAGAGAATTATTGAACTACAAAAATTCAAACACAATGTAGAATGACTGAATTATCATGTGGAAATTAGTTTTTATTAATTTTGTAAATTTCTGTTTCAGCAATTTTTGTAGTTCAGTTGACGGTTTTTCCATATTCTGTGATTTCATAATGAATTTTCAAGCATGATTTTTCCCATTTTCATGATTCTGCAATTCCATATTTTTGTGTTCTTCAGGTAGCCTACTTAGTCACAGCGCTGCCTGATAAAAATTTTGAAAAGCACCCAAACCAGTTGTACAATCGCACCCAAAAATACCCAGCAATAATATTACATTCCAGAAAGTAAAACGTTTTTTTTATAACGGACTAAGAACCCACAAAGAAGAAACAATGAATGCAATCAAATTATTGATAGTTTTTCTCACAACATTACTGTACAATGGCATTGATTCAGCTTTATCTTAGAAGCAATAGTAGAATAATGCAAACTATTAATAAGTACCATTTGATTCCAGGCACACAACTGTAACACTTCTTATCCTCCCCACTAAAAGCAATAACAAAGGACAGAAGGCAATGTCTACACCTTACAAATGTCCTTAAAGCTTTCCCATATTAAGCTATTACAGTATAATGGGGTAAACTTGTTTACACTGAACTGCTGCTGTGTTAAGGTAAAAAAAGATGTATTTTGTTATTTTCTCTCAACATTCACCACTGTAAACTTCACTATAATTTCTGTAGCTAATACATTAATTAGCATAAATTGAAGTCAAAGACATATTACACAACCCAGGACAAGTAATTTCCTTAAAAAATAAGATACAAAAATTTTCTTCATGCCAGTATCCCAATTTTGGCCTAACTTAATTTGGAGTCTTTAAGAGTTAAAAAAAGACAGTGGCTATTTTGCCATCGACAGCAATTTACCCTCAGACTATTTTGCCGTGAGTTATTTGTGATTGGTCAATCTTAATGACGTACTAAACATGTGACTTTTGGTCGTTTCTGATTGGTCAATTTTAAAAACCAATTACAAAAATATTGCACCCCCAGGTTTCTATCCCCCACCCTGTACACTCCCTTCCAGTGTACACTGCCCCGTACATTTAATACCAGGCCTGCCCCTTCAGTGTACACTGCCTTTCTTTTAATGTCCTGTCAGCTGAGATTCGAACCTGCAACCATGATATCTCAAGACCAGCGCACTATCCACTACACCACAGTGTCACTGGCTTAACAATAGCAAATACGGCTATATAAACACACGTGAATGATTACGGCAAAATAGATTCCAAGGGCAAATTGCCGTCAATGGTGAAATAGCCACTGCCTCAAAAAAAATGCTTCTTTCCAATATTTTTCTGATCTCACAAGTTTCCTTTACATCATCACAGGTCAAGAAAAAGTGTTCTAAAAGACTGTGGCCAGGTGGTCTAGCACTACCATCAAACATTTCAAAAAGTTTATAAAAACATTTGCTATTGTTCTTTACTTTGCCCACTTACTCAAAAATCAAGTCAAATCATTATAATAAGGCAGTAGCTATTTCGCCGTCGACGGCAATTTGCCCTTGGAATCTATTTTGCCGTGATCATTCACGTGTGTTTATATAGCCAAATTTGCTATAATTGCATCAGTGACTCTGTGGTGTAGTGGATAGAGCGCTGGTCTTGAGATACCATGGTTGTGGGTTCGAATCTCAGCTGGCCAGGGCTTTAAAAGAAAGGCAGTGTACACTGAAGGGGCAGGCCTGGTATGTAAATGTATGGGGCAGTGTACACTGCAAGGGAGTGAACAGGGTGGGGGATAGAAACCTGGGGGTGCAATATTTTTGTAATTGGTTTTTAAAATTGACCAATCAGAGACGACCAAAAGTCACATGTTTAGTACGTCATTAAGATTGACCAATCACAAATAACTCACGGCAAAATAGTCTCTGAGGGCAAATTGCCGTCGACGGCAAAATAGCCACTGCCTTATAATAATGCAATTTTCTGCACACTATTGAAGTCAGATTGCACCTCGACTCAACAACCTAATAGTTTTTAGATTTCCTCAGGCTTTCTCCTATATCAAAAGTGAATTCATTTTTCTGCTTCTTGTGGAGTAAATTACACATGTAAAAACCTGTAAAACGACACAAATTTTTCTCTTACTACAGTACTAGATGGTCAATTCTACCTCAAAAAAATGCAGGTCATCATCAAATACAGGCTACCTACTAGTATTCTGATACTACAAAACTTATGTCACTTCACAAAAATGTTATTAGGACACAAACAAATGAGTCTAAAAACTTTACCCATCGAAATTTGTCCTCTCCAGGAAGCAACTAAAAAAAGAGCTAGACAACAAATGCACGTACTTCAGCACACTCTAAATGTAACTGCAATCACAAATTTTTCATCAGTTCTTTTCCAAAATAATTTTTCAAATAAATTGCAAAACCTGGAAAAAATATTGCTGAAATTCTTCCACAATGGCAAAACAAAAAAGTTTCAATAAATAACAAGAAACTTTGGCAGGAAATCTAGTTTCTAGCATAAAAAAAATATACACAAATCATTCTTCATTTGTTTTCGTTCATGTGACGTGCGCTGATGCGCTGGTTTATATACCTGGTTTATATAGACGTGTGCAGCAACTAGTTTTTGGTCGCGTGTGCAGTATTTTGCTACCTATCATGCGCTCGAAGATTTTCTGCTCTCTTTCGTCGCTGGACGTCGTGGCGGACGGATGTGGTTTTGGTTGTTTGTCACATCTCTTTCTTTGTTGGACGTCTTGGCGGGCGGACGCTTTTTAATTGTCTGCCACAATTGCGTGAATTGATGCAATAAAATATTACTGTCGTGCTTCCTTCTTTGTGACTGCCATAGTTCCCAGCAATTGGGGTTCAGTCAGCACGCTCTCGTTCAAACTCAAATCCAACAAAAAGAATATTCGTCTCTTTCTCTTTCCTCTGCCGCTGCTCCCTTTACTACTCTGAGATTGAATGCGGCCAAATCTTCCATTCTTTTCGGCCGCATCAAACGCTAATCTAAAGCCTGGTGGTCCACTGAAGTGGAAGAAGCAATGAAGATCGTCAGGCTCACGTCTCCGCTTCCCAACGTGCCTCGTCTGTCATCGCCAAGACCAAGGGTGAGGTATGGCCAGGCCCCACGAGAGGGGGGTCCAAGCGGTGCACCGCACCAGGGCCCGTAAGAGTCTAGGAGGCCCGTGAATATCAAAGCTCATAATAGAAATGGGCAATTATGCATGAATCTTTTTTGTTGCTGAAAGGGATTTCCATGTGCACTGTCAGGAACAAATTTCACAGAATTTTGTGGAGAAGGTATTTATAAGGAAATTTAAGCTCTAATGTTTAACCTGATTCTACAATTTTCCTAGCGTAGCCGTTTGGCTTGGTGGTAGTAGTGTAGGATAAATGAAGAAATAAGATCAAGGAATCACAGGAGCGTTGTTGTGATGAGATATAACATTATGTCAGTTTACCACATTTCATGCTATCGTAGTAGTTACGCCTTTTTCGTTTGTTTAAAACTGCTTCTTTGTTGCGCAATAATTTGCTACACGAGACTGCTAGAATTATGTGAAGGAGTTAAATTTGACTGGTAATAATGTTAGCAGGTGTTTGGGGGTTTAATGTTACGTTTATGGCGTAATTTAGTGTTAGCAATATTGCTTTGTGCTGTTTTAAAGGAGTAGTTAAAGCAGTCTTTAATATTCTTTTCTTTTTTGAATAAGTATATCAAGTTTAAAATGAATTATTGAAAGACATTCTACCTAAATATAAATATCTACATTGCGATCTAAATTTGATAGTTTAGTTCATGCTACACCAAGCATATCGAAACTTGGTGTGTTGAAAGTAGGATAATGGCTGGTGCAGCCAATTGCGTCGTTGCTTGTCACGTTGCAATGCAACGATAAGCCATGAAACTTAGCAAGCGCATAGAGACAGAGTAGAGATATACCTTGATACCAATGTCGAAAATTTGGCAAAATGATGGTTGCTTTTTATCCTAGACGCCAACAACTACGATGCGTCATTATCACTGTGATGTTGCTGAAATGGCTCACGTGTCCTACACATTATTAGATTCTAGACACAGCAGTTAAATTCATTATGTAAATAATCAAATTACAGTAGTTAGGAAACTTTATAAACAGGGGCGGCTCATAGCTAAAATTAATGGGGGGCTGCTTCAGAAAATTTTAGTCATTGTTTTTATAAACAAACAATAAAAAAGGAAGGTTATGTTGCAGCCACTGCAACTTCAATGTTACAAACCACAAGTCAAAAATCAACAACAGCAGTCTTAACTTATAAGCGGAACGAAATCTACGAAAGTAGCTATCATGATAGAAGTGACTAGTCGCCGTATGGAGTGCACTCTTTTGACGCCGGACTTCAGCCAGGTGCCTGCCGTTGCGCTACAATGGTGACCCCGCAAAGGAACTACATCTATCCCGATGTAGTTGGACGGCAGCGCCTTCGATCAAGCAACAGAAGCCATCGTTGAGTCGCCGAGCCCAAACCTCAAGACCGCCTTCCAAATGAAGTCTTGACGGAAATCTCATTCACTTCGGCCGGCAAGCTAATCTCTCTCTCATCGGTGGCAGGGAAGGCATGTTGCAGCCACTGCAACTTCAATGTTACAAACCACAAGTCAAAAGTCAACAACAGCAGTCTTAACTTATAAGCGGAACGAAATCTACGAAAGTAGCTATCATGATAGAAGTGACTAGTCGCCGTATGGAGTGCACTCTTTTGACGCCGGACTTCAGCCAGGTGCCTGCCGTTGCGCTACAGTTACACATAAACTTGAGAAACTCTAAGCAAAACAAAATAAAAAAATTTACTTATGAATAGCCTAAACTGTTATATTAATTCAAAAAAGAAATTTATATATATGTAATATTGTGGAAAAAAGAAACAAGCACAACAAAAAAAATGAAATTTATACATAAAATTGAAAAATCCAGAGCAAAACAAAATGAAAAAATAAATTACAAATTAATCTATATAAATGTAAAAATCACCCTATAGGCCTAATTTTTGTCACTATCTATCAGCTTTACACACACACAGCTCGCCAGTTGTCCGTCAAAAAAAACCCTTATTACACCAGCACACAAGGGTCGGTACTGCATGAGCGACAGTTCTCTTTCTACAGCTACATTGCAGTCTACTGCTAATTTCAAACACCATATCACAAGAGCTTTGAAGCAAAAAGATTTTCATATTTTTTTCATAAACTTGGAATGGTTGTTGAGATTAACCAACTACAAGTATAAGAAAAATAAAGAAAAAAATTAATTATTTATATCGAATGTCATCTATAAGATGGAGTGGGGACATAAAGCTACTGAAGATGTGGCTATAGAAAATCGTTAACCAACGACAAGTTTGTTTGATAATATTTTATTTTGTTTATAATTCATATACAATAATTCTTTAATTTATGTTTGTATATTTCCGTTAAAAGTAATCCTTGTAAAGTTGTTTGTCAATGACTTCACTTGCAATGTAATATTTTGATTTTTATAAGTAACTTGATTTGTTGAAAAGAAATAGCTGCCCATCAGAAAAATGTAGCCTATCTGCATAAATCCGGAGCACAAAAGAGAAAAGAAAAAGGAAACGTGATGATAATGAAAGAAGAAGATTACAGACACTCTTTTAAGTTGGTATTTAAAAAAAGCTGAAATGAAGAAAAAAAGCATTCACAAATGAAAATTTGGAAAAGGGGGAAAGTGTATGTGGCAGTCGTGATCAAGATAGCCTATATGAAAATAAGATAAAAGCTAATAAAAAAACAAATTCAGAGGCATGTACAAATACGACGAACATAGATATTAATTCTGGACCTGGTGGAGCTGATAATCATGTAGGTTCCAAAAATCACGCAGACAATGCAACAAAAATTTCTAAATTGAGTAGTAAATCAATGAAAGTGGTTCCAGATAAATTTGAAAAAAATAGCACTGGGCTTGTTGGGCTTGACATTGGATTCCTCATAGCAGAAGTTCCTTCTCAATCAGATATAGAGAATTATGTTACCAGAGGTCACGTTGACTTTCCTTTAACGTTGCCTAAAGATGATAACAATCAAACATTTCCAGAAGGTATATTAAAGTTTAGAAATATTAATGCAGAGCCGCATACCAGAGACTGGCTTGTCTGGGGTCAGCATAAGGAGTCGTTATATTGTTTTCCATGATGGCTATTTTGGAACAGTGTTGGTCGCAGGCTGAGCGCATCCAAATCTGCATTAGCTACAGTTGAAGACTGGCCAGCCAGTGCCTTAAGTGGCGGAAATTATGTAACAGAGTTCCCGAGCATGAAAAGAGTAATGGGCATAGGGAATGCTATCTAACTTGGCGGGAATTAGAAAGACGTCTGTCATTGCAAGAAGATGTTGAAAATCTTCTAGAAAGATCAATTAAAGTGGAATCGGAAAAATGATACAACATTTTGAAACGAATTATTAATGTTATCCTATTTTTAGGAGAACGTGGCCTGGCTTTCCGAGGTTCTTCGCAACGCATTGGTGACTCAAATAATGGAAATTTTTAGGTCTGATATAGTGGCTTTCCCACTGGGACCCCATTCTAAAGGAACATGTGCTAAAAGTGGAAGGGTTGCAGAAAAAGGGTGAAGGATTACAAGTACATTACCTCTCTAAGGGGTCCCAAAATTAATTCATTGCAGAATGTTTTGATCTTGTTAAGCAAGACATTTTGAGAGAAAGGCTGTCTGCAAAGCACTATTTAATAATGGTAGATTCCACGCCGGATTCATCTCATGTTGAGCAAACAACATTCCTTTTGCGTTACCTAGTTCGGCATGAATCACGATTTGAAATTGTGGAGCGATTTCTGAAATTTGTAGATTGTTGACTTAGTGAAAAAATAAATTGCTCAAATGATTACTGAAACACTGAAAAGCTATGCTATTCCACTTGCTGATAATAGGGCACAAGTTTATGACAATGCTGCAAACATGTCAGGCAAATGCAATGGCGCACGAGCTATAATAAACGAACAGTACCCTACTGCTATATTCTCTCCTTGTGGCTGCCACACACTTAATTCATGTAGTAATGACGCTGCTGAATGTATTCCTAAAGCAATTACCTACTTCGAAAATATCCAAACAATATACACCTTATTTAGTTGCAGTCTCAAGAGGTGGGAAATATTGGCAAAGCGGATTGGTTCTTCGCTTCATGCCATATCTGGAACCAGATGGTCAGATCGAGTAGAGAGTGTAAAGCCATTTGCAGCTCACCTTCCAGGCGTCAAGTTGGCTTTGAAAAACCTGCTAGGGCTGAATATCACTACGAAACCAGGAACGCAATCCATGGAGCTATATGTTATGTCAGTTCCTTCACCTGCATCATAATGTCAGTCGTATGGCTCAGAATATTAGTTCGTATTGACATTTTGCAACAAAGTCATTTAAGGTAGTGATGTGACTTTAGATATGGAAGTTGCAAACACAAAAAGCTTTCTTGCACAACTAGTGGCTCTTTGAGACAGTTGGAAAGCAATAGGGAATGAAGCTAAGCTTGTTGCATGCAATTTGCAGATTGAAGTAAAACTGTTCAGAGACCGTAATACCATTGTCAGGAAAAGAACAAGATTTCAATATCGCTCTGTCGCTGGCTCTTCTCCCTCATCTTCCCCCTCTTCTAACTCCCAACTGTTCCTTTCCTAGGGAGTCGGCTTCGGTCTTCTCCGATCACCTGAGCTCCCATTACTTTTTTGTCTCCCAGCCAAAGGCCCTGAGTAGCAGAGCCAGCTACAGGCTGCCTTTCCGAAATTTGCCAAGCCATGTGCCCTGAGGAGTCTCACTCGTCTTTTTGCTTCCCATTCTACCCCGCTAAGTTTCTTGAAGCTGCCTCTAACGTCTCCTCGTCCGCTGCCACTGGCCCAGACAAAGTCGCATATTTCATGCTAAAGCACCTTCCTCGCTCTGGCATGGATTTTCTTCTACACATTTTCAATCTTTCCTGGTCTTTGTATTCTTTTCCTTTCATATGGAAGACATCTTTTGTTATTCCCATCCACAAATGGGAAAGCCTCTTGACTCCCTTTCTTCCTTCCGGCCTATCTCTCTCACCTCCTGCGTATCAAAGCTTTTTGAATGCATTATTCTATCCCGTCTACTCTTTTTTTTAGAATCTAATTCCATTCTCTCTCCCCGCCAGGCCGGCTTCCGCACTGGATGGTCTACTCTAGATCAAATTCTGTACCTTTCTCAGTCCATCTCGGATGGGTTTAACAAACCCAGGCCGGACTCTCGGACGATCCTCTCTACTATTGATTTCTCGAAAGCTTTTGACTCTGTCTGGCATCCCGCCCTTTTCCGTAAACTCATTTCGGCTGGCCTCCCTCCTTGCTTTGCTCGTTGGACTCAATCTTTCCTTTCTGATAGACGCGATTGCATAATTTATCAAAATCACAAAAGTCGTTCCTTTCAAGTCCGTCGAGGTGTTCCGCAAGGATCCGTTCTTGGCCCTGTACTTTTCTTTCTTTTCATCAATGATCTTCCTGCTTCTCTGCCCTCTTCCGTCAGCTGCTCTCTTTATGCTGACGATCTGGCCATTTGGTCCTCCTCCCCCTCGGTCCCCACTGCGGTGGGGGCCACACAAGGAGCTCTGTTTCGATTGGAGCACTTGTCTGAGTACTGGTGTCTTCCTCTCAATCCGAGCAAATGTGAGGCCTCCTTTTTCTTAGTGTATCCCCACCAAGCTCATCTTCAGCCCAACTTATTCTTACTCAACTACGCCTCCGTTTCAATCCCACTCCAACTTTTCTTGGGTCACCTTCGACCGCACTCTTTCTTTTTCTAAGCATGTGTTTTCGCTGAAGGCCAAGTTCTTCCTTCGTCTCAAGGCCTTACGCTGTATCTCTGCTTCCTCATGGGGCCCCTCTAAGGAGTCCCTCTCTGTTCTGTATAAATCTTTTCTTCGGCCCCTTCTCAAATATGTCTCACCCGGATGGTTTCTTTTCCTGAGCGTTACAATATCAAGTTACAAGTTACAATATCACCAAATTGCAACGTCTCCACCAAGCGGCTAGTCGCGTCATTACCGGCTGCCTCTCGTGCTCCCCTACCCCACTTCTTCTCTCCGAGGCCTCTCTACCTCCCCTACAAGTCACTCTGACTCATTTCACTTTTTCATCTTATGAACGGACTCTTCGTCTCCCAACCTCCTTTCCCATCGCAGGTTTGGCCAGACTTGGAATGAAACCAAAACTGTGTAGATCGTCCTGGAGAGTTTTGCGTTCACTCAACCGCTCATGTTTCCTTCCACATCTCCTATGGAGGCTCTTCTTTCTTGCCCTCTCTCATCTTCTTGGAACCTGTCATTCTTCACTAAGGAGTCCACCCTTTCCTCTCCATGCTCTCGCTCTGATCCCCCTCTCTCTCTCGCCAAGGTGCGGTTATCGCTTACCTTGCTCTTCCACCTCAAAATCTGGTGCTCTGGACAAACGACTCTGTTTCTTTTCCTTTTGACAAAGGCGGCTTTGGTGTGCCTCAAAATTGTATGCTCTTCAACTTTTTGGATGTAAAGATGGTGCAGCCTCTTTAGGATTTGGTAGATCGCACAAGTGTGGAAGCAGAATTTGATATTGCTAAGACGTACGTGGCAAAATACAACGGTGTGAGCGATGGCCGCATCCTCTTCTCTTGCCTTTCCTGCGGCGCTCTGCGTGGTATCCTTTTACTCCATTCTCTTTTTTGTGACCTAGATGCTATTACGTCATATTCTTTGTTTTCATCTCGCTTATTTAGGTTAGATTTGATGATCAAGCACGATTTCTGTTTTTCTTTAGATTTAGACCCCGTGTCTTTTTTAGTAGCTTGGATAGTAACAGTAGTTTTTGATAAAAATAGCACGTAACGTTAGCATTCTTTCGCGCTGTGATTTAGACTTGGTCAGTAATTTGCTCTCTCTAGTAGATTACGTTAGATACAGTGTATTACCCGCGGCAGCAATTAGTGCTAGCCGCCGTTGTTTTTCAGTTGATTTGTGATTTATGTTTTATTTAGGAAGTCGACCTGCTAGCTCGGATCGGGCTAGCGGACTGTGTTTAGCCGATGTTTAGGCCTAGCTTCAAATAAGTTTGTTGATTTTTAATACACTGGATTTCTACATCCTGATTTGAAGCCGGATTTGAGACCAGGCACAGAGACCTTATTTGAATAGGACCAGAAAGTGACCGAGGTCCGGTTGACTTTCGCTTTCAAACGGTGATAAGACAGAGCCGACAACAACCAAAGTTCTTTCTGAACATTGTGAAGCACCAAAAGCGATGCCTACTGTACAACTTGCACTGAAACTAGGAGTCACTCTCAAAACGTCTACCGCAAAGTGTTAGAAATCTTTTTGTTCTGAAAACGATCATGCGAGATCGCAGACAATCAATGAAGCACGCTCGCAAAGCCCATCTTGTCTAACTTGCGTTTGAAAAAAATTAATTGCTGATTAGAAAGAAAACGTCTTGCGACAGTTCGGTATCTCAAATCGTAGAGTGCAATTATTTTAGTCAAACTAAGTTGATTTATTTTATTTTAAACTTTTCGGTGTTTTTTGTTTCACAGTATTGTTACGCACTTCTATGTTTTTTTTCAAAAATTCGTTATGTTAGTATTCGACAATGATATTTTTTACTTATTTATTCGTGATTTAGTGGTTACCAACGGTACGGCAATATGTATTTTGGTGCTACTTGACCAACGTTACCTACAGTATATTGGCAGTATATTGAATCTTTTAATACCGGTAGTTCGGTGGTTTAAGTTTTAAACACCATTTCACATCCCAAGTTGACACCATTAAACACATAAAGTCATCACGTACGGCAAAAATCTCAAGTTACATTATATTATAAATATATCTTATCATCAACACACGATCAGTCATACCTATTTTAAGATCACGAAAATGCGTATCGTATGCAATTAAACACATTCTATATTCCATAATGTCTTTTTTTCAAAACAAAAATACAGAATTATCAAAATTTCCCAAGATTTGCTGCCGCACAAAATTAGTCTTAGTATACAAAATTTAGTCCATTTTAGTGCCCCCTCACTTTTGGCTTGTACCCCACCACTTCGTTGGCTTTGGCAATGGCATTGGTAATCGGAAGACTTTTTCGAGTTCAACTTCTTGTAATAGCGTTATTTCTATTTTCGGCCCAAAATCAACTAAAAGAAAGATCTTTTTTTGTTTTTTTAAAGCGACTGTTTTGCCCATCTTTAAAATTGATTGGGAGCAAAGGGTGGGCTTCAGCTCTCAAGCCCCTCGTGTTTACGTCTGTGACTATAACAAAAAAAAATCAACAATGCGTATGCCAATGTTCCTTATATTTCATTCAAGTAGGCATATAAGCCTGGTCCTCGCAGTTGATCTTGCAGTAAAAATTTAAGTTTTATCAAAAATTTGCATTATTCTATAGAAATTTTGTGCTGATTTTAAGGAGGTTCGTGCAATAGCTTATCAAGCGAAAAACAATAGGTGATACCCTCCAAGCACCATGAAATTACTCAAACAAAAAGGCCATAGTGACTTCTACAGATAGGCTAGTAATCTAGGCTATCACTACATTATAAAAAAAGTAAACGGGCTGGAAAATGTACTGGTTGGCCTATTCTACATCACTTTATCAGGAATCCCCTGAAACTTTCTCGCCGACCTCTTAGGGGACTGCAGAATCCAGGTTGAGAACCACTGCTCCAAATATTAACACTACATGACCAAACAACCTGTCACGGGACATCGTCAACATCGCAGAATTGTTAGAATCGCGGACATCGTCTACATTGCGGACATCGCGGGTATCATGAACATCACGGACATGTACTATTTAGTAGAACCCAGAGGGGACCATAATGTTCTACAAAAAAAATCACTCAACATTATTGCAACTTGACCACTCATCTCTGGCTCTTTTTTGTCGTCAAATACGATTCCATATTTGATTTAGCTTTCATATGTTGCTCATGCTTTGTGCTCTTATCATGAGCTAATAATTTATTATTTAATTCAGACACAAAGGCCTATAATGAAGCGAGAAAAAGCACACACAACAACAACAAACAAACAAACAAAAGCAATAAGCCTGCAATACGTTAGATTCTGTTGCATTGATTTAAATTTAGCTACTGACATTTAGAGAACGAGACGATGTTGCCAACAAAAAGCTATGCAAAGTAATCACATGATTTTAACTACTACTGCTCTATATTCCCAATAATTTATTATATCGACCAAAGGAGAAGGAAAATAATATAATCACTCAAAATACTTATCAGGAATTCATCGCTCAAAATACTTATCTGTCGCAGGACCGCTTACAGCGTGCAACAAAGTGTCACAAACATTTACGGATAAAAGCATCAAACGCTCAATATTGGCCGCCACTTGACCAGGACATCCACTACAGAAACGAGGTTATACGATGAAGATAGCGAAAACAGGCATTATATGCAACACGCAATTGTTTAAAACTTTGGCATTTATATCGAACCTATAACTGACCAGCATAATATGCGGAACAATGTGTTTTAAACGATACATTCTTGATACGTTCTAACCATCTGAAAAAATTATATTTTATCCGACGTTTTATATCCAGGTGGTCATGCAGATTATTTGATAAATACACACCCAAATACTTAACAGAATTCATAAATTTAATTAGTTTTCCACCTAATTGTAAAACTGGTTCGAAAGACATAGTAAATGAGGTGTGAAATAAAACACCAAAAGATTTACAGGCATAAAAAATAATTCTGTGATGTACAGCCTATTTAGCACAAACGTTCATTAAGTCTCGTAGACTTACAATGCTAGGGCAAAAGCAGCTAAGATTATCAACATAAAAGATGTAGTTGAATTTCACGTCGTCTATCAAACAGCCAGCCTGCACTTTGTTAAAATCATGCGAGAGATCGTCCTTGCAAATAGCAAATAGATATGGACTTAAAATACTCTCCTCCCTGACACCGTTACTAACTTAGAAAGGCTGAGAGACGCAGTTACCCATCTAACTTTCATGGTTCGGTTTTCTATATCAGAACTGCAGCAAACGAATAAAACATGATGGAACATTATGCTGCTTTAGTCTACGAAAAAGCATAGCATCATTTACTCGGTGAAAGGCTTCAGAAGCATCCAGAAAAACTGAAAACACTGGTATGCTCTTAGATAAAATTTTAAGAGACAATTTGTGTAATAATAAAAGTGCACATATCCTTACTGTGTGAAGTTTTGGAGCCAAACTGGTTATCACAGGTGGATCAAAGAGAGTTTATTGAAATTGAGGAAAATCAAGTGTTAAAATAATTTAGATATTGCTGACGCAATCGCTATTGGTCTATAGTCGCCGAAATTAGAAATACCGCCATCAACACTTGTTATAATGCGTACCATTACTGTTTCCATACACTGCGCAGGCATACTAAAATGCATAATACGTAAATTAAAAAGTATACGTAAGTACAGACAAATACTTGGATAAGCAAACCAAAGACTTTCTACAGCCTCCAGATCAGTTCCACATGACTTCCCTAAATGAAGTAAGGTTGAAAGTTTTTTAATTTCTCGCGCATCGCTACACACAATCAGGATATTAGCACTCGAAACCATCTGGTAGAAATTCCTTTCAATCATCTTGATAATCAGTGCTAGATCGCTTATTTAGTAAATTGAAGAAGCGATTCTCCGACAGTTCAACAATTTTGGAAGAGCCAGCCACACCATTAATGATAAAGGCAAGCACATCAACTTTCTTTCAACTTTTCAGCTTTTTCCAGAAGTCAGATTTTGTACCTGCAGTTAGAATTTTAGCCAAAGCATCAGCCAAGCATAATAGAGACTTATTTGAGTTTTTCAGGGTAATGTCACAAATTCTGCTCACAGCATTATCATTATTTTTGTATTTTTCCAACCCACCCTTTTTGTAGATCTACATCATTTTTCATTGAAAGTAGTGATGTACCATTTTTGTAACTGTTTTGCTGGCTGTGTGGAGGTTTCGTTGGAAAATCTGGACCCATGATTGAAACAGCCTCTGAAAAAATCTGTTTCCACATTTACCGAACCATTCATTAGCTTGTGCTACATATAGGTACTGGGGTAGGACTGCAAAAAAATAATAAAATACAGTAAGATCTAAAAAAAAAATGAGCCAATCAATGTGAAATATTAGGGTCAAGAACTGCTTAACTTTAGGTTACGACTGAGCTCTGGCTTTAAGCATTTATAGCTTTCGACAATCCAAACTGGTAATTTTTTTTCTTAGTCTTGTCTTGGTCCCAAGTTGAAATTTCCCAAGCATTTATAACACTGCATACTAATCGCTCTTGCTCGGGAAAAACGGAAAATTTGGCAACCGTTCTTCTAGCAGAATAAAAAGCACACGTAAAATTAGCGGTTGCAAAACATAATTCTGGAAGATGCTCGAGACAGATCCCTCTTAACAGGAAATTGCCTGAAAATTTCTACTTAGCAACTAGAAACATCAATATTTTGTAAAATAACAGTCTTAACAATGACCCTACACCCATATTAGGGCTTACCAGTGTGCCTGTTGTCCATGTCATGTAGGTGTGTCCTCAAATGGCATCCCATGATATATGTAATGCTGCATCATTTTTTTTACACCCCATGGCAAAATTGTTTTTTTCAGCATTTTTATTATTGTGCTTTTTACACCCGTCTGATGAGCCCAATAAGGTCGAAACCGGCTGCAGGTTATTGACATGATGAAATAGATTGCTGAATGGTACCGTATAATGTTGGTGATCATTTTTGAGCAAAATTTTCTATTTCACCTTAGGGTGATGCTGAAGGTAGATCCCTCTTAATAAGAAATCGCCTAAAAATTGCTACGTAGCCACTAGCAACCTCTATATTTTGTAAAATAATTCTGAAAGAATAAATTTAGCAGCAAAAAATAATTGTAACTGTTCATAAAAACAACTTAAACATAAGCGTAAACTTTTTTATCTGTCTTAGCCCAGCCTTAAGTAACTATTTATTTAACTGATAATGCTTTTGGTGTAAAAGCAAAACATTTTAATAAAATGTTGACCAGTATTTTGGGTTTATTCTTTTTACCAAGAATTGCGATTAAATCCCATTTTATGATCCCATTTACAAGCACATTTATTTAAATATTGCAGACACATTGGTCCATATCGGAAAAAGCAGCAAGCAAGTCAACAAAAAAAATCAAACACTTATATGTGCAAGCATACACGCACAAACAAAAGTAGACTTATTACTAGTGAAGCATGCAGCTTTTAGTGAAATGAGCAAAAAATACAGAAGAATAAATAGCCGATCCACCCATCCAAAAAGAACTCGGCTTTTTCGAAGTAGGCCGGGCTAAAAAATCAGTTTAGGTCCATATGGTAATTGTGGCAAATGACAAAAGAAAGTAGCGAAAATAATAACGAAATTGAATGTTAAAAATTGTTTAAGATGATAAGAATCAATGGTTGTCAATATTAGGCCTAGGCAATGCATAATTAATTTAGCCTACACGCTGCGATGTTATGGCAAGGCTTAATTGGTGTTTTGTTGTTAAATTTTTGTTTGTTTTGTAATGTAAGGTTATGGGTATGGATTGATATCAGGTTGAGATAGTGAGCATAATGCCAATGACATCTAAAATAAAAATCATGTAGGTTGCTGAGTTATTTTACATTGACAGTAGATGTCATCCTTACAACAGTAATGTTATCGCCCCAATGTCCTTTAAACAAGTGTTCTTCAGCTGAGTTCGCCGGGATTCGAACCGCCGCCCTGGGAACAACAGCCTTTTGACACGTGTGTTTATCGCATCTCACCACGTTATCTAATTTTTATTCGTCTGACTCAGGGATATCAAGAACAACAGGATTGCCAACTCGATTTTGCTGTTGACATTAGGAGGGTTAGAAATATTGACCATGTACATATATTTATATCGCTAGATGAAGACTTAAAACAGCTTATGATTGTTTAACCCCCATGAGTGTTTGTTTTACACCTATAATACGAGCCAGAGAGTTCTGGTTTGATTCCTGAGTAGACCAAATTAATGATATCACCAAAGCAGCAAAGCCTTTGTTTGTGGCTGGGCTAGGCGTCACAGCCCAGGCACCAAGTACCGTAATTAATCTAGTTAATACAACACACACTGCTTATTTCCATCAGTTCATTAAGCAATTATACCAATAAAAGTTTTTGCGATAAAAAAAGTTTAAAGCAACCAACAATTTCAAATGCGACAAAGCATAACAAACTTCGTTGGGCCAGTATTTTAAACTGAACCTAACTAAGAAGTATTTGGCAAGTTCATACATCTTTCAGGTTTACTCACACTTGAGGACTTACACGACGAACTTGAGATTTTAAGTTTGACGTTTGAGACTTTAAACAGCATGAAGCGACGCCTGAAAGGTTTAACACAGCATACAAATACAGGCCAAGTCGACGTAAACTTAACTTTGCGGTTAAAATACTGTTTTTTACATTCTACAAGTACACCATTGCTATCAGTACGTGACTACCTGTTAGCATTGTTCAGGCAGGAAAATAAAGTGAGATCTCGGTTCAGTTTTAGTTAGATGTTTTTGAAGTTAATTTTTGGATTTTCCTTAAAGATTTCTGAGAGGGATTGTCTAAACTCGGGCGACTGTTTAGTCTCTGCAACTGATTCTTTGCAAAGCAATTAAACGTTGTGTAGACAATCAAATTAAAGTTCAAGTGATTTAGACTGCATTTAACATTTGTTTAATCGCAAGATGTACGAGATTTCACAACTGCAGATGAAGCTTTTGCAAACACAGCACGTGGATTGCTGAGCGATAACAGCTTTTTAAGGTCTTCGCAGTTGGATGCAACAGCAGTAAAATACTGCATCGCAACTATCGTTACTACAAAGCAAAATGTACTTGCCTCAGAAAGTCCACCACGGTTCGCCATTTCAAATTGTTTTTCATGTTCCTCAGGCAGATTATCGGCCACATCAGAAGAACTATAACTTGAAATCAGCAATTCCTTGCACGATGAACATTTTCGTTGATTGCCAATTCTCCGAGCAATATAGCCGCTGACGTAATAGCAAATAGCCGCATCTGATTGAGAAATATCATTCAAAGTTACATCAAACAGAATCTCCTCCAGCCAAATGCAGTCCTCGTTCTGATCATCAGTGGGGATGTCATTGTCAAATTCGAAGTGCTGAACTGTTTTAAGCAAAGCATTTTGCTGGAGCAGGCTTGAGTAACGAATCTTCTTTTCAGAATGCAGCAGTTGCTTTACGGAAACAAAAAAGTTACCGCCATTGGTCTGACGGTACCATCCGAATGGTTCTTCCAAAGGGTCGGACATCAGCTTTCCTGTGAGGACATAAAGAAAGCCATGTCTAAGCAGGTGTTTAGCTAACTCAGGTATGGCAGTCATCGACTGAATGCAGGCTGTAAACGTTTCGGTTGTAAGCCCTGGCTTTCCTGTTTGCCTCCATTCTTGAAATATTAACGTTGCTTTTTACAAATATTTCACTCCTGGGTGCTCATGCTGCATAATTTGTATCGGCAAGTAGGCCTACATGCCATATTTCTTTCTTTGATCTAAAGCAAGGAAAAATAATTGTTGTTGTTTTGCGAGTGGTCAAGTTAACATGCATTGATGCGGTGTAATGTGCATCAGGGCTGATGTACTGTGTAAGTATTGCTATATATATTATAACGTCAGACTGTTTTTCTTTATGTGCCTATGACTAAGGAAGGTTACGCTCTATAAAATCAATATACACTTTGGGAATGTCAATCAGCAACTCATACAGCATATAATAAGTTGATAAAGCATAGGCTGCGTATCTTTGTAAGGTGCTTTGACAGATAAAATTTTCCAAATATTCGAAATGAAATTGAGGTATCGTGCAGTATCAGCAAATTCTGGATGACCATCTGAATAAAACTGCAAACCGCGTACAGTTGATTCATGAAACACAACTATAACATAAAAATCAGATAGATTTTTGATACTTAAGAAAACAATTCTGTTCATGAAAAGTAGCAACAAAATTTAAAAAGTACTTGCTACCACAGTAAAAAAAGTTGCAGTAAGCTTAAGGAGTCCATAAAATACCCACGTTCTAAACCAAAAAGGATCTAAGTGCATTGATATTGCATCTTAGATTCTTTTAGACTTTCATAAACCTTCTACATCAAGAAACTGAATAATCACTTTCATACACCAAAACCAAATCTTTCATTCGACTTTTGAGTGTCCTGAGTGGTTTGCAGGACCCCTCTTCACATCTCAAACAGGGCACACTGCCTGCTTTCACAAAAATGTTGCACCAACGCCAGGCTGTTGACAACACTGCATCAGATCTGGCTGACCTGGGCATGAACTGAACCCGCGTGTCCCAAGTCGAAGTCAGTAAAGGTAATCACAACACCAACTCCGCTTTCATCTAATAGATAATTAAAGAAAAAATTTTACCAAGGGCAGGTTGCGGTGACGTCCGCGCAATGTGCATGGGTTGAAGGACACTTTCTTAAGAGCATGGACAACTTTTAGAGTTTTTCCTTCTTCTATTTGATAGAGCTGTTTCAAATGAGCAAACCTAGCAATGCATTTGTCTCCAAGTATGTGCTCATGCCCAAGCGTTGGTGAGTGCATTTGACGTTTATTTACAAAGTTGTTGTACAAGTTTTTAAAGTTGTGTGTACAATCAAATATGAGGAAAAGACGTTCTCCTGGTATAAATGCATGCTCGATGCTTGAACATAGTTCACCATGGCAAAGATCAACTAAAAGTTTCTTATAAAACAATGTAAATATGAGAGTGAAATAGAATTAGCAATGCACATCTTTGCTGTATGTATTTCTACTATTTAGCTGATGTAGAATGGAGTATCACATAAACTGTTATGACAATCAACTATTAACGCAAGCATTTTAAGCATTACTTTTCACACGTTCATGAATTTATAACTTGTTGTGCAGTATTAAATTACAGTAAATTATAAATATTGCTGTACTTCAGCATATTGGCTGAGCTTAGATGGTTGAGTGGGTAGAGCATCTGCCTCTGCAGCGATACACGCGGGTTGGGACCAGGTTGAGGCAAACCAAAAACTTTTCAAAATTGGTGTCCACAAGTTTCCCAGCTTGGCGCTCAGCATTTAAAAGGACTGTGTGGAGAACAAGCTGGCAAGTTTGCTTGTTGCACCATTGGGAAAGGCACTAAAAGTCTTTTGGTATGACTCGACAAGGGGAATGAACCCAAGGTCTACCGACTGCGAAGCGGACGCTCTAACCACTACGCCATCGCGTCGGCCGCTATACTCGGCCGCTATTTCAATGATCCAAGCTTTTTTTATTACATCCACAAGTTATTTGGCAGATGATCACTGCTTTTCTGTGACTTTGTCTTAAAGAATTTTCTTCAGATTTTTATAGGGTTTAGGTCGGCTGTGTTTCCAAGCCATCGCAAAACAAAACAAAAGTATCTACAGACCAAGAGATACCGAAAAAACCGCCAAGTTGTCAAGTCAGGTATTTCCTGAGAATATCTTATATAAGCAGACATGTGCAATTTTCAGAGGAAATAAAAAACTGAAAAAAGAAAAAAGGTAAAAAAAAGTACAAAAGCAAACAAAGGAGATATTTATTGGATGAAACCAAAAGCCTTTTCGAGCTTATAAAAACAGCTACAGTAACAACAAACAATGATTTGACCTGGCAATAAAAGGTACGTCCTGAATCAAGAGATTTAAGATAAAATTAAGAGCAAGCTCTAATCATCATACTTTTCCAAAAGTTTTCTTTTGAAATGTATTTTAATTTAAAGGACAACCAGCCAAGACTTTTTAAATCGGGGTCTAGTTTAGACCAAAGCTTAACTCCAGCAAATGACAGCATTTTGTGACCGTAGCAAGTATTTACTCGGGGTAAGTGGAATTTATTGATGGTATGTCTGGTATAATGTTTATGTACAGAACTGAGTTTTATAAAGTCCTTTCAGTTTTTTGTGGGATGTTACCATCAAATGTCTGGTACATGAACTTTCCTAATTCCAAGTGGTAAATATCATCAATTTTCAAAAGATCAAGCGCTTTGAATATAGGTGATAGGTGACAAAATTTTTTTGCGAAAGTTAGTTTTAATTATTTTATTCAGGCGAGTAGACAAAGCTCCTAGCTCATTTTTTTTAGCTGAACCCCAAGTTAAAATGCCATATTGTAATTTAGAGTAAACAAAATTTTTGTCCCCTGGTACTACCATAAACGGTAAAAAGTACTTGAAACTACTAAAAGATAAGCTGAAAGTTCATATAGACATTCATCAGTGTAAGATCCGGTGTTTTATGTGACAAGCCAAGAATCGTATCAGATTTTTTGAAAAACCAGAAAGTGGAAGTTTTGCAATGGCTTGGAAACACAGCCGACCAAAACCCTATAAAAATCTGAAGAAAATTCTTTAAGACAAAGTCACAGAAAAGCAGTGATCATCTGCCAAATAACTTGTGGATGTGATAAAAAAAAGCTTGGATCATTGAAATAGCGGCCGAGTATTGTCAAACCCTGATTTACAGCATGCCACGATGGTTACAGGCTGTAGCAACCTCAGCAACAACAAACCACAAACAGAAAGTCACAAACCACACTTGGATTTACATATGGAACGCCATCTATGGATTTGTGCATCAACACGACAAGAAACCGTTACACAGTCACGTCGGGGTCACCAATGCTGCGCAAAGGCAGGCATCCGACTGTACTTCAAGTTAAAATGAGTGCACTCCAACTGGCGACAAGTCACTTCTGTCATGAAATTTATTGAGCATAGATGGCGTTCCATATATAAATCCAAGTGTTGTTGGTGATTGTTTGTTTGAGGTTTGTAGTTGCTGAGGTTGCTACACAGGCTGTGATTAAGAACAAAGGAGCACATACCAAATACTAATAGTCAACAAAATTTCTGCATATTTTGTTATTTTTGAACTGCTTGTAATGTGTTGGTGGATAAATTGCAAAATTAATGTTGATTGCTTTTGATTAAAATGTCTGAAAAACAAAATTATTCAGTTTTTTACAATATTACCAGTGGTCTTGAACTTTTGTCAGGCATTTTAGTATCTACACCCCAAGAACAGCATTAAACAAAATCGTCACTTTTACACAGTGGTGGATTTAGAGTGAGGCAGCTGCCCTCAGGCTCTCCCCAGGGAGAATAGGGCCTTCCTTACAGACAAATTCTATAAACTACTCTTTGGCCTTGCAAAATAGTGCTAATCTTCAAAAAAAAATTCTGCGTCGGTATCTTTTGGGCCGAAACCCTATTATAGACTGTGTGTTGAACTAGACTTGAATTTTGAACTAGATTGTGTGTTTCAGTCAGCAAAATAAGAGATGATCTGCAAAAAGGAAAAAAGGTCATACCCTGTAATTATTGGGTCAAAACGCTAGTTTTCTGCAAGTGTCCCTAATCCAGACCTTCGAAATTATCTCCAAATGAATGAAAGAACAGATGTCTCCAACAGTACTTGGCCAATAGGGGGCACCATACGCCTCTAAAATCCTCAATTCACAACTACCTTTACGACTTCTAGAAATGAATAGGTAAGACATTCAGCAATTCCGGTAACTGATATTTCATTCAGCTGATCCCCTCCTAACGTGCTTTCCCTAAAAGCCTTTTTAAAATATATGTACCGATACCACAATTTATAGAACACAGTGATGAAGCTGGCACCGAAACCAAAGGCTATTCTTGCATCTCAGTGGTTAATGATGAATGCTTGTACGATAAAAAACGAAGACAATATTTTTAATCACACGGAGTAGGAAACCAAACCCTATACAAAAAAGTCTCACGAGAACAATGTAAAATAGCTCCAAATGCGGTTTTTTCGCAAAATGAAAACTTTTGAGCGGAATTGCGAGATTTTTAGTTTAAATCGGAAGCGTCAAAGTCGGGAAATTCCTGATAAAATTGGGACTTGACAGGCCTGCGGTGAGAGGAACAGCAGTTTTAACCAGATTCTCAAAATCCCGTGGTCGATAAACAATAAAATCAAGTTTCTTTGGTCTTTAGCAAGCAAAAGAATTTACGATTCCTTTTCTTGATTTGAATTTACTCCTGTAGTACCAGCACATGATGTGACTGTCAGCGGATTTTATTACTGTAACAACTAAGCTCTTTTATCATACTAGCTACTTGCATACCGGCATGCTATAGAACTACTGTGTAATTGATGTTTAGTTTTATGCCAGGGTAATTAGTACTTGCATGCTCTTGGATACTGAATTCGGAGATAGCTGCGCGTGACCACAGTCAATATGTTGAAGTTGTAACAACTTCCCGTGTTCTCTGCAACGTACATTCTTGTTGTTGTTGTTGTTGTTGTTGTTTACCCGACTCCTTCCGAGGGATGGGGGCATGGCGGAAGACCATGGAGCCCCAGAAGCCGGGCAACTACCCAGGGTCTGGACCAGAGGTCATAAAGAGACAAAGAGTCGCCAAAGAGTGAGTGGCGCAAAGAGTCCGTAGCTGGACAGTGCAGAATGAGATGAGAGATGTCCTGGGACGAGTGTCCACAGGCGCTGCAAGAAGGATTCTCGATTCTGCCAATCCTGGAGAGATAGGAACCTAAAAGAAGGCTGTGTCCATTGCAGCGAAGACGAGAGAGGACACAGCGAGCATGACGAGGGAGCACAAGTTCCTCAGTGGAAATTGAGGGAACCTGTGTGTCAAAATACTTTGAAGAGACAGTACGCCTCCAGTCCGAGATAAGACGAGAGTGGATACGAGAGATAAGAGGAGAGAGACTACAAGGGATTGCGGAGGGCGCAAGCAGCGCTCCCCGTCTGGCAAGCTCATCAGCTGTGTCGTTCCCCGGGAGAAACGAGTGTTCGGGGACCCATTGCAGCCTGATAGAACAGGAGGAGAAGAAGGACAGTTCCTGCCAGATCTGCCACAGAGTTTGAGATAACAGGAAAGGTGGAGGAGAGGACAGGGTGGCGAGGACCGAACGAGAGTCAGACAGGAGAAGAAGAGAAGAGAAATGGCAGACTTTATGGTGTTGCCGAGACCAGCAAAGAGCGTGCAGAATGGCGCAGGCTTCAGCGGAAAAACTTAAACATACTGGGCCTGCCGAAAAGGAAAGAGTGGCCTCAGTGCCACAGAGAGAGCAGTTGGCAAGAACGCCGGAGCCGCCCTTGCCAAAAGGAACAGGAACAGAGCCGTCTGTCCAGAGTACCAGATCATGAGGAGGAAGAGAGTCAAGGTGGGCGAGAGCCGCACCTTGGCGAGAGTGAGGGGGATCAGAGCGAGAGCATGGACAGGAAAGGGTGGACTCGACCGTGAACGAGGGAAGATTCCAAGGAGGACAGGGGGGGGCAAGCAACAAGAGCCTCCCTAGAACAAGTAGAAGGAAGCATGAGCGGGTGACTGGACGCAAAAGCTCTCCAGGACGATCTGCAGAGTCTTGGTTTCACTCCAAGTCTGGCCAAACCTGAGATGGGAAAGGAGGTTGGGAGACGAAGAGCCCGCTCATGAGAAATAAGAGTGAAGTGAGTCAGAGTGACTCGTAGGGGAGATAGAGAAGCCTCGGTGAGTAGTAGAGGGATAGGGGAGGACGAGAGGCAGCCGGTGATGGCGCGACTGGCCGCTCGGTGAAGGCGTTCCAATTTGGTGATATTGGTAGCGCTTAGGAAAGGAAACCATCCGGGTGAAACGTAAGTGAGAAGGGACCGAAGAAAAGATTTATACAGAACAGAGAGGGACTCTTTAGAGGGGCCCCAAGAGGAAGCAGAGATACAGCGTAAGGCCTTGAGACGTGGGAAAAATTTGGCCTTCAGCGAAGATACATGCCTAGAAAAAGAAAGAGTGCGGTCGAAGGTGACCCCAAGAAAAGTTGGAGTGGGATTAAAACGGAGGCGGGAGCCGAGTAGGAGGAGATTGGGTTGGAGGTTAGCCTGGTGGGGATCCACTGAAAAGAAGGAGGCCTCACATTTGCTCGGATTGAGAGGAAGACACCAGTACTCAGACCAGCGCTCCAATCGAAACAGAGCTCCTTGTGTGGTCTCCACCGCAGTGGGGACCGAGGGGGAGGAGGACCAAATGGCCAGATCGTCAGCGTAAAGAGAGCAGCTGACGGAAGAAGGCAGAGAAGCAGGAAGATCATTGATGAAGAGAGAGAAAAGTACAGGGCCAAGAACGGATCCTTGCGGAACACCTCGACGGACTCGAAAGGAACGGCTTTTGTGATTTTGAAAAACCACACAAGCGCGCCTGTCGAAAAGGAAAGATTGAGTCCAACCAGCAAAGCAAGGAGGGAGGCCAGCCGAAATAAGTTTGTGGAAAAGAGCGGGGTGCCAGACAGAGTCAAAAGCTTTAGAGAAATCGATAGTAGACAGGATCGTCCGAGAGCCCGGCCTGGGTTTGTTAAACCCATCCGAAATGGACTGAGAAAGGTACGGAATTTGATCAAGTGTAGACCGTCCAGGGCGGAAACCGGCCTGGCGGGGAGAAAGAATGGAATTCGATTCCAGAAAGAAGAGTAGACGGGATAGTATGATGCGTTCAAAAAGCTTTGATACGCAGGAGGTGAGAGAGATAGGCCGGAAGGAAGCAGGAGAGTCGAGAGGTTTTCCCATCTTATGTATGGGAATAATAGAAGATGTGTTCTAGATGGAAGGAAAGGAATGTGAAGACCAAGAAAGATTGAAGATGTGAAGAAGAAAATCCATGCCAGAGCGAGGAAGATGCTTTAGCATGGGATAGGCAACTTTGTCTGGGCCAGTGGCAGTGGATGAGGAGAGGTTGGAGGCAGCCGCAAGAAATTCAGCAGGAGAGAAGGGAGAGCAAAAGGAGGAGTGAGACTCCACAGGGCACGTAGCTCGGCGGAGCTCAGTGAGGTAGCCTCTGGCTCTGCTGCGCAGGGCCTTTGGCTGAGACACGGAAAAGTGAGACCTCAGGTAAGCGGCATAAACCGAAGCCGATTCCCTGGGAGAGGAACAGTTAGGAAAGTTAGGAGAGGAAGAAGACGAGGAAGGAGAGCCAGCAATAGAGCGAAGAAGAAAATGCACAGATTTAGGATTAGATTTAGGTGAAAGAGAAGTGCAGGTCGTCTGCCATGCCTCAGCCTTGGCCTTGGCAATGACCGACGAGGCACGTCGAGAGGCGGAAATGTAAGCCTGGCGATCTTCATCACTTCTGTGAGCAGTAGCGAAAGCCTTGCGTCTTTCACCAACCGCTTCTTCCACCTCAGCAGACCACCAGGCTTTAGGAGGGCGTTTGATGCGGCCGAAAGGAATGGAGGATTTGGCCGCATTCATTGCCAGAGAGGTAAAGAGAGCAGCTGCAGAGGAAAGAGAAAGAGACGAGTATTCCTCTGCAGTAGGACAGTGAGAGTCAAAGTAGGAGGCAAAGTCATCCCAGCGAGCTTTCTGAAAATTGAAGGAAGGGGGGCGCTCGTTGGGGTGAAAGACCGGAGAGAGAGGGATAGATAGAAGAATTGGTAGATGGTCAGAACCCAGGTCCTGAAGCACCTCCTGGGAGCATGAAAAAGCAAGAGTAGAAGGAGCAAAGGAGATGTCAGGAGAGAAGCGACTGCCAGAGGAGCGATGGAGAAGGGTGGGTGTGTCAGGGTCATTGAGGGGGAGGAGGTCTGAGGAGATGACCCAGTCGAATACTTCCTCCCCACGGGGGTCGGAAGTACCTCTTGAGTCCCAAAGCGGGTGATGGCAATTGAAGTCCCCCAGAATGAAGAGATTTCTGGAGGAGGGAAGAATTGAGGGAGAGAAGGAATCGGTTCTGCCATCCGTTGGGGAGGAGCGAATAGGGGGGGCATACACATTAAGAAATGACACCGAGGAGGATTTGTTTAGAGAGATGTTGACCCCTACATAATCAGAGTAGGGATCGAGCGAAGAAAGAGAGGTGGTAGAAAGTTCAGAAAAGGATAGGCCCTGTCTGACGAAAATGACAACGCCGCCACTGGCATGCGAGGCATCAGAAGAGAGAATGCCAGACCGGGAGTGAGTACGATCAGAACGCAGAACAGAGAATCCACAAATCCGGAAAGAGGAAGAGGAGTTAAGATTGGATTCCTGAATGCAGATAAGATCGACAGGATGGGATGAAAGAAAGTGAAGTAGTTCAGTGCTCCTGGCTCGAAGACCTCCAGCATTCCATTGAAGAACCCTGAGAGAGTCAGGGGGAGGAGAGGAGGCAGGAGGTGCAGAAGTATAGAGAGGAGCAAGGGATGGTGGTGGAAGGGCAGGGGAAGGAGATATAAGATGGGCAGATGAGGGATAAGAAGTTTGGAGACGAGGGTGGGGCAAGAGTGCAGCATTAGCAGAGGGGGGGTCAGATTCCACAGTGGAGGTATACGTGCCGGAGGAGTCCGAGGAGGGGGGAGTCACAGTGTTACGGCAGGGGGGGCAGCTCCAAGAGTGAGAGCTGCCAAGAGCTCTGAAGTTAGATAAAGAAAGTTGTGAGCACCTTAGATGGACCCATTTGGAGCAAGCGCAGCATTGCACTGACTTGCCCCGCCAGGTCACATTTCCAGCGCACACAGAGCAAGGAAAGATGGGGCCAGGGTTAGGATGAACGTTACCGCTCATCAGGAGAAGAAGAAGAATGAGGAGACGAAGGAGGGCAAGAGTAGGGCAGGAGAGAAGAAAAGGTAAGAATAGGCGACCGATTTTAAAGATGCTGTGTGCTGCCCTTCTGCGGTCGTTCAGGGGGCAGCATAGCGAAAAAATAAATGGGGAGTGCCCGGGGTAACTGGGACCCTCGGGAAGGCCAACAGCCATTTCGACCCAACCCAAACGGGGCCGGGGACCGCACCACCACGTTGAGGCGGCTGTTGATTGGTGCAGACGTACATTCTTCGTATAAATGTATCGCTGCAGAATCAAGAAACCTTAACGCAGCGTCTGTAGCGAACAGAATCAAAGCATATTCCAACTTATTTTCTCCAACTCGCAACGGGCTCTCTTTGGAGAGAATTTTTCGCACTACTATTCATAGATTGGGCAGTGTCTGGTGATATTTTTCTGAATCACCTTCGAAATAAAGGTTCCCGATAACAGTTTTTCTTGAGATAACTTCTATAATTGGAATAGTTTCGGTTGAAAACCTTCTACAAAAGACCGTTCGTGGTCGCCCAAAAAGCAAAGCACTCTGGCGACGTTAAATGCCACTGTGCAAAAAGTTGTCAAGACTCCCACGTTTGGCCTTGGAGCTAAGAAAATACTATCAAGCACATACGAAAACACCCGACATGCTTTTAACTCTGATAAAGGGACCAAAGCATACAAAGAATTGCATGACGCAAAACAATTATTCTGAAGGTGTTAGTGTTTATCGAGTGTGATTCTATTAATTGACTAATATTCAAGCTCTCTTGAATGAAAGCCAAGGTCGCAATCTTTGCCGTAATCCAATACAGTAAACTTAAATTATGCACAGGTGGTACTGCGCAGCACATGCAAATGAAACACCGAGGGAAGATTTTATTTATATTTCTGTATTTTAACTATGTGACATACTGTATCAAACCATACAATGTAGGGCAGAATCAACAAAAAACTAAACGTTTAAACTCAGCAACTGCGCAACTGTTTCTTGGTATGATTATGATCTATGACTAGAGTAAACAATCAACAAGGGCACTCGTAGAGCTGCTGCAAAGAAAAATTCAAGTTGTCCACAATCTACATTCAATAAATAAGTTTACTGTCCAGCATTTCAAATCAGATCAAAAAATACGGTCTATTGAGGCGGCTCTCGTTTAAAAACAAAAACTGTTAAACAAGTTTTGCGGCAGGCTAATGAATTGGCTTCATCAATGGTGGCCGTTGTGTCCAATCAGAGCTACAGGACAAATTTGTCAAACTCAACTTATGGTAACTTTGGTAAGATATCGAGACCTTAAGTCAATGCTCAGCATGCTCTGTCGCGAGTACAAAGCGCTGGATGATAACAATAGCCTCATTAGAAAACACGGTTACAGAAATTGTGATGATGTTTGCATGCACGTAATATATAAACTGTAAACAAAAAACGCGGTGTATTTACATGTTGCAAAAATAAGCAAGTTGTAAAAGGATATATATCAGTGTACCATGAAAGTTATACTGGAGAAACAAGTCTTTGCAAATTAATAAGAATTTTGAGCGAGATTTAATGCTTCATAAAATGCTACCAGTACAACTACGATTTGTCATAACCTCAACAGCTTTGCAAGATTCTTTGTGAGAACGGAGGAAGACGTAGAGTAAAGTGCATGGAAAAATAACTTCCGAAATAAACAGGAAACGTCTTGTTTCCACTTGCGGTTTGAATTATACACGAGCAGCACCCATTGCAACAGCACATTGTTTACAAATCGAGCAAATTGCCTGAAAAAATAAGGTTTTTGTCACAAACATCCACAAAATAGGCTAACCATCCACTTCAACTCGCAATACTGTCGTGATTCTTTATTGAACGTAACTATTTTAGAGTACAAACGGTAACAATGCTATGGGTTTAGTTCGAAATTATGTTCTTGGAAAAATCACATTACGCTGATTTCTTCTGTTTGATGATTCGATTTGTAGCAAACTGTCAAAATTGAAATAACATGCAATCATTTCCTCGGACAAGCCATGCGGAGCGCATGAACCATTGAACGAACCCCCAAGTTCCCCGCCATTATCAAGGAGTTTCGAAAAAAGAACCAAATATATACCTGGCAATTACGCATACCCCTACTGTACTAACCTGTTGGCACTTCGTTGTCGTTTGAAATCATAGATAGCAGGTTGTCTGGGTCACCCGACACAGAGCCTGCTGATTGGTCGCTATTCGCCTGCCCTTGATTGCTTCCGTTTAACGTACTATAAGGAACGGAGTTAGCTCCAACTGGGGTAAAGTTGCTCCCAGAAAATATATTATCCCTTGGAGCTAGGGATCCATCAAATGCAAGTCTAGGAGGGGCATGGTCCCCTCCATTTAAATGATATTGTTCTTTTGTTTTGGAATTATCAAGTGTAATTGTTTCAATGAAATTGTCCATAGGAAGCTGCGAGTTGTAATGATCGTTTGTTGCATTTTTCATGATTGCTGATGATCTGTAAATGAAACATACATGATAGCATTGACACTTCCCCCTAAATGTGATCAAAGCACATATACATGATAACCTTTCAATGCTTCGCCGAGTTATAATAGTAAAGCTGTTTATTCAGCATTTCAATGCCGATTGAAGACACTTGCTAAAAGCTACTTTGATAACTTACTGATGACGGCACCTTTACTGGTGATGAGAGTAATAACACACGGATGCCTTCAAATAAATTTCAACCAATCACTTATTTACCAAATCAAACCATCATCTTACTCGTTCTCAGTATTTTTTGGTTCCCCTTTCTTTTCATTGTCTACAGGAGAACTGACGCGGTCTGGGGTTAACGAGTTGCGAGGAGAGTTCCCACCAGTAGGAGTGAGGTTGGCAGGAGATTGTTCATCAGAGGGCGTTGCTGTTGGTGATTCCACACCGCGAGTTCGTCTCATGATCATTGCTATTCGCTGTTGAAAAGTAATCACATTAGAAATGCAACAGACTAGAACGTTTCAACATGCTGTCGCGTGGCAGTGACGAAATTGACTGGGACTAACAACGCCACTATAAATGATTGGTTATCGTTATTCTTCTTGGCGATGGAAACATAGCATGAAACAAAACTTCCCATTCACACCGCAAATCTGTCCGAGATCAGGCGAGGGAAAGAAGCAGTTTGCTTCGAAGCAGCCACGAATGCAAAACTACAATCCGTTACCAGCAAAAAGGGCCATCACTGGTGGACACCACACAAAAAAATTCGCCTCTTACGGCATACTAGGTAAGCACCTTCGCTATTCCAACTCGGTGAAGCACTAGAAAACTATACTTTGGTTGTACATAATCGTCCTCTGGTGGCCCACCGTCCGATATAAGAAAATTGACTGATGAGTACAAATCCAGGAATTGGCTCGCTAATGGTTTCACTACGGGCTACCATTCGTAGTGTATTGCATCATTAATGCATGCAAGTGATAAATATACTCTGCAAATCGATTTCACGTTCTTTTTTTCTCCAGTTTCGCAGGCTTAGACGTGCTGATTCAACGTTTGTCAGTTACTACACACTCAATTTTTAACCAACCATTTTGCCAGAGCAACGCAGCACTTTCAGTTGCGAATGCCCTTTCCGACGATTAACAATGGTACTCTTATGGAGTTTCAACTTAAAACCTTTCGTTTCAAATTCCGATGTAATTACCACTAAGCCATGGTGGCTGCAGGCATCGCAGGTGGATAAAAAACATACACTGTCTCAAGATCGCATTTTACCTTCTTCCTCGCCAGGCGCTCTTCCTCCTTTTTCTGAGCTTCCATATCTTTCTCCTTCCTTATCTTCTCTTCACGCGCTTTTTGTTCTTCGCGAGCTTTTACTCTCTCGCGTTGCTCTCTGTAATGCAATTGAAAAACCTTAACACCATTTTTTTCTGGCCAATCGCCATTGATCGGTAGGTCGATTTACTAAAATCGAACGAAACCGAGTAAAAACACTAACAACAGATACATAACATTCACTTCATAGAATGAATATTGATAAAATAATGCAAACTGAACCATTTATAACCTCGCTAATATTCTTTTTTTTTTTGTAATTTTGAAAGAGTTTCGATAAATCGTCTTTTCAATTAGACGATTTACCAAAACCGTCCAATTGCTTTGCAACTGTTGGACGTTTTTTTCAACTAATTGGTTTGCGTGGTTGCCAACAGTAATTTGGATATGTTTTCGTTAGGGATGACAATAGTGTTTTGAGGGTTGCTCTGAATCTTGAAGTGACTGGCAAGAGAAAGCGAGGACGACCGAAGAAGACCTGGAAGAAGCAAGTGGAAGAGGAGACAGAGAAAGTTGGTTTGAAGAAGGAGGATGTCCTGAGACGAGACAAGTGGAGGAACGGAGTGCGAGCAATTGCAGAAGGAATGAGGTAAATCCGGCCATCTCTGTTAAAGGGACAGTATCGGATAAAAACTGAATCACTACTACTTCGTGGTCCAAATTGTAAAATGTTGTAAAATATAGGAAATTTCGGAAATACAAAAACAAAAGTTCAATTGTTGGGATTTTTCACCAAAGTATTGATATTTTGTGTTTATATAACAATAATAATAGTTTCTAAACGTTTGGTATTGTTTTTAATAAACAATATTGAAAATTATGGGGCTTTAACATTTACGCTACACCGGAATTCAGGTGTTGAGGTCGGCATAATTCTAAAGACCTGTGATGTAGATGATAATAGATGCTATTGTGAGAGACCTGGCGGAAGGCAGATTATTCCTGATGATGACAGCTAAATCCAATAATTCCATTCTCTTCTTTTTGGAACCGGTGTTTTAAAATTTCTTCTATATTCCATCATTACGTAGCAAGGGTCCGCGAATAACGTTTAATGCGACGCCAAAAATAGTTCTAAATTCTCGCAATCCAAACATTGCTGAGCATAGTTTTGCGAAGAATACTTTTAATTAAATAACAAGGTTAAGGCTATTGGTAATTGTAGCAATTTGCTTGAAACGAATTTGTATTATGGCCTACTTGGTACGAAAACAGTAAATCAATGAGTCTCGCATTTATTCTATGTAATAAAAATAATGGGCTGTGTAAACACAACAAATGAAGCCGAGATATGATTTTGGAAAAAGCTACACTGAAATTGGGCTCTGCTTGTTTAGCACTATTGAGGCTACATTTTTAATACTTTTTAATGCTAGGTAGATGAGTAACTCAAACGACTTGACTTGGTTAAAACTCAGAATTTAACCATTTACGTTACCGGATAAAGCTGGAGATGATAAAGTCTACCGAAGTCTTACGCTTGCCTCTAATGCGATCTCCTTCGAAGCAAATTTTGTTATGTCACCGATAAATAGTGTTATTGTCTGACGGAAGCGTATAGTCTTAGTGGAGAGGTATACAATGCACTCCATGAGCAACGTACGACTTCGTAGCACAAACAGGAAAATAATAAGAAACAACATTGCTATTAACAAACTACAGTAAAATCTAACCAATCTAAAACAATACCATTAGTGTGGTGCGTTAATGTCAACAAATTATCAAAATATCTGTAGCTATAACCATTGCAATATAAACACGCGTTCGCTTTGCTTTAACTAAACCTAAATTTAAAGAATATGAGTGCAATGTGAAAGACCGTGGGGGATACTGACCTGAGGAACTCCTCGTGCTTCCTCACAAGCTCCTCCGCTTCCCGTTTCTTCTTCTTCTCCTGCTCCTCTTTCCTAATTTTCTCTTCCTCCTCCAACCGCTCTTGTTCTTTTCTCGCTTCTTCCGCCATCCTGCGAGCATCTTCCTCCCGACGAGCTTGTTCCTCAGCTTCCAATCTTGAAATGAAATTTATTAAGCCTTACGGCAAGCACCGCAATACTGCAACAAATTACCACAAGCGATTTTAATTTTTTTGAGATTATCAACGACCACTTTGTTTCTTATTTAAAAAATACCCTTTCTGCAGCAGGCCTACCAAGTGAAAGGTTTCACGGTGGTTACTGCCGCTTTAAAAGCAACGTTCAAATAAATCACGCGACAGTTAATTGCATAATAAGTAATTAACATCAACTTTCTCATTGCTTAAATGTCTTGATGGCAAGTTGTTGACAGTACGTATTGACTGCACTAGATTACAAGTTCAAATCTCGACCAGACCTTACCAACAAATTCTTATAAGGGTTACTCACAGCCTCCTTGCTTGGCCCTAAACACGAAAGGGATAGTTTGGAGAAAAGCCTTAAAGATCTTTGTTGTAACTTTTGAAAAGGCCTTTAACAGAACGCCTTCATTATGTGGCAGAGAGATGGTGGGGATAAGTGCACAGACTCGCTAACAAGCAAACAGAGCATGAGCTCATAAGCATCAATCAATAAAAATCAACCAACTTGAGTCTCTCCTGCCTCTCCCTCTCTTCTTTTTCCCTTTTTTCTTTCATTTCTCTCCTTTTCGCAGCAATCGCATCTTTATATGCTTGTTCTTCAGCAGTAAGTTTCTGTAATTATCATTACGTCACCAAAAGATGATGTCACACAGCCAGTTCCACAGCTTGCTATTAAATCAATTCTCTCCGTTTGGTCAAGGTCAACTAGCTCGTCTAATTAGTTCACAGTGGTTCTTAATCTGATGGTTGTTGAGCAGGAAGCATGGCATTTACAGAGTGTTAGGCGTTAGCTTTTTATATTCGTAGTAAGAAAAAAACAAAATTAGGATTTTGTTTTTTTCTTTTCTCCAATAAGTTGAAAAACACCAACCTTAAAAGTTTTTTACCTTAAAATTTATCATTTTTATAGCACAAGGTGCTTTTACTTCATCATATCCGTTTATTACACGATTATACCACACATGCACCTTATTCAAACAACAACCACCACAAACGATCTGCTTTTATTCAAGGCTTTGCATAAATGCGCTTTAAATAACGAATACTTTTTCAGGCGAATACCTATCAAAAGCTTTGTAAACGGTTTTCACTTCGATAATCAAAAGAATGATGCAAAAACATGTGATCAGTACGCATAGCATACCAACACATCAGCAACGTCAAATCCGGTATTTTACAAAAAAAATTATGTAACTTTATTTGACAACCAGTCATATCACGGTGTACATTACTGTTCAATGGTACCTTTTCTTTCTTTTTCGGTTCTTCGTTAACAGGAGCGGAACTAGCTGCTGCAGCAGCTTCTTGTACAACACCAGCAGATTCTTCAGTTGTAGTATTAACACTCGCATCAGCTGGATCATCGATCACTTCCGCAGTAGGAGTTTTACATTTAGGCTCCTCTGAGCTCCTAACTTCTATCTTCTGCAAACAATAGTGAACCATTTTTTTATCATGTTAATCAAGTTCTAGTCAACAGCATAGATTACCCAACGTTGCTGATTGTCACAATCGCCATGCTTTAAATAACTATTCTAAGACATGGCGAGAAATACTTTGCCAAAGATCCATTCACGAATCACGATGTAAACATAATATTATGTGTCTACCGCGCTGGTATGTTAATGACATTTTATTTGAAACCGGTGCAGCGAAGTTGCAGATGTGCCCACTGTTAACGACCGAGGACTTCAAAAAATATAATTTAAAGTTTAATGTCTTCAACAAGCATCATTGTATTCGTGACAAAGACCTACTAAAAAATTCGCTTCTTCATCAAACTTTGATGCGAAATTAGGATGGACACATAACACGAAATTTCACATGCACCGCATCAGTAACAATGACGTAAAACAGAATTGCTCTTTTACAATCGCTTTAAGAACACAAAATATTCTATTCACGTTTCAAGTAAAAATGCAACCACTCAAAATAATTTCAATAGCTTTGAAGTTTCATGTTTCTTTTTACCAGCAACATTTTCTAAATATTAGCATTAAATTTCAAGGTCATTATTTTTTACATTTTCTTGTTGTTCGACAGTGTCCATGCCCGTGTTTTCTTGTTCAGGTTCAAATTCTTCAACAAGTTGATCTTGTTCAGTACCGATCTACAATGATAGTTACGCAGTCACACCACATACATGACATGACCTGCTTTCCATGGAGGGTCAATGGGTAGCAGCCCACCAAAATTCGTCTAATCCTTACTAGATCTCTCAATTGTTTTTCAATGATTAGACATTTTACAGCAAATTGTAGCAAAGCAGGTTGGATTGCTTTCAGTTAAAATACACCATTACCGCTGCAGTTACCACAAATAATTCTCAATTAGTTGAATTTGTTTCTTGCTATCTCCAAAAATTAAATAATTCGCAAAAAAAGTAAAACTTAGTGTTGTAGAGATCATAGAAAGATTTGAACTTAGATCAATGCCATCTAAACCAATACATGAAAACTGAGAGACAAATCTAAATTAACAATCTTCCACCAACAGACCATCCTATTACTTACTTTTAACGATTCATCCGGTGCTTCACCACTATGTTCATTTACTTCGTTGATTTCATTCTCCACCTGCTCTTGTGCAGCTTCGATGACGTCATTATTGAGATCGAAGGCTGCTTTATTAATAGCATCTTCTATAAGCGATTGCTCGACTACACGAGGGGCATCATTAGCGCCTTCTAGTACTTGAGATTGAGAAATCTCAGAGGGTAGAGATTCAGGAGTTCGGTCGTCATCACGCGCTTCAAAATCTTCCTTTTCATTCGTAACATCATGAATTTCATCAGCTAAGCTCATAGTTTGCTGGGTGGTGGCAACATCATCTCCAGCAATAACCTCTTCTTCATTCTGTGTATAAATGCATATGCAGATATATCACAGCCTTCTGGTAGTATTGTTAAAAAAGTTTATGATCTACGAACGATGGTAGCGACATATAAACAAAAGCCGACCGCTTGTGGTATTGCAGTAATTATAACACAGTTAACAGCTAACAAGCATTAGATTGTTCAAGATTGTACAGAATTACACATCGACGTGAAGTTGTTGCTAAGAACTGTTGCTGAAGATGCAATTGAAGTACCAAATAACAACACATCAAAAAAAGTATTTGTAACAAAAAGCAACCAAGCAGTCGCACAAATGAAATTTTATATCATTTCGGCGCTATTTTTCAATGCATTGATTTTTCTTTGTGCAAAGATGTTTAAAATGACTGAGTAAATTGCTCTGCAATACTTTTCGTTCTCCATATTATTCTTTCTGCTTAAAGACAAGCGCATCTGTAAGTACTGCGTTTAAACTCTTTGATGAGACTGGTTCGACAAGAAAATTGCAGTCCGGTTTATCGAGTGCGAAGCGGACGGTTCGACCACTTCGACTTTAATTATGAAACGATTTCATTTACAGAATCGAATACAACTTTTGTATACAGTTATCAAAGCCACGTTTCTGATTCATTGACTAAAATCAGCTGATGCGTCACGCGTCACGTGCTGGTACGATGATGTAATGTCGAACGACTGTTGCCTGCTCGTTCAAGCGTAAAATAAACAAAATTTGTCTCTTAATTTCAAGCACATGACGCCTAGTATCAACAAAATAATCGATAATAAAGCTCTGCAGATTAATAACTCTAAGGCAACAGCGACCCACTTGTCACATTTATAAATTTAGTGCGAAATTGTGTTGGTGTGTTACTCCAGTGGTTAGAAGTAAAACACGGTCACTGGTGCTAAATTGTTGTGTAAATGCAACAGGCAGCTAGCAAGCTTGACGGCAGTGCCTTTGATAGAAATCTGGAGCGCCAGCTGTCCTGGCCATTTTGAGGTGGTCTTAACACAAGTTGTTTATATGATAACACGGTGGTTTCATTGACCGGGTGATGGAATACTGGTAACTAACGAAATGCAAAGAAGTTTAAGATAACCCAAAAGACTTTGAACGTTGGTATCCTAGGCAATATCCGAACACGTCAACTTCTGACAAAACAATAATTCCAAAGTCATGCTTATCGCTTGATTTGTTGGTAGGGCCGGGGGTTCGAATTCCACCCCCTTTATTGTTTTTTGTTAGAGGGAGTCATATTACATCTGTTGAAACGATTCTTTTCATACGTGATCAGCCGTGGTTTGTTTAATTTATAGCCCTTACTTGCTCTACTTTGTTGCTTGCTTCTACGAAGCCGATTTTGTCTATTTCTTTTTTGTGGTTGTTTGTTTCTTGCTTTGTAGGATCTTCTATTGAGTAATCGTTAGCTTTTACAGTAACAGGAGCTTGGATTGCAGTATCGGCTTTAGTTTCATTTTGTGTCGTTGAAACTGTGTAAGTCATGTTCAATGATTTCTCATTTGTTTGCTTGCTGTTCTTTCTACGGCTGGTAGTTGGTGATGGCACTGAATCAAAATAAAATTAAATGATGCAGTTTCACTTTCTACATGCAACACAACATAACTTGGACATAAAAACACCAGGACTAATTTGAACAGGCATTGAACTAATAACAGCCTGATGCGAAAACTATCGCTAAAATAAAAATCTAAAAGTTTAAAACAATGCTAAGTGCCATTGGAAAATAATTTCAGTGCAGAATTGAATCAGGAAACAATCTGAAAACTGATTCCCAATATTAAACCAAGATGTCATCTCAAACCCTGTATTCAGCAAATACAGAAGCAAGTACTATATCTTCGCAATATCAAAACTACTTGTTTTCTTTGAGCCAGGCTGTTGTATTTTCTTCTGTACTTTCTTCGACAGTGCACTATTGTTCGGTGTGGTGGAAGTGATGGGACTGTTCTTGTGTCTCGACACTGCAGTGGTCGGTGTTAAACTTTGCTTGATCATTGGAGGCCTGCTAGTGTGCGGCGAATCTGATCAACATACAATCATGTTACAATGAACTATGCATAATTATATGTTTATATAAAAGATATTTTCTATTGATATCTTATTCTTCAGACAAGTGGTTATACCATAGCTATTTAATACTTAGTAGTAGGGTGTATTTACTGTTTTTATTTTTTTTAAAAAGTTAAAAAGTATAATTTGCGTAAGTAGAAATTACATATGAGCTGATGGGATCCAACAAGTTTAAGCAGCACTATTTCCAAAAACCATTATTAAGCAAGCAATACAGATAATTAGCTTGTCACTCATACTTCTATTGATTGCATTTGTGCGTTATGACAATGTTCAATGCATTTCTACAAGCACCAGTGTTTGCTCGCGCAGTTAGGAAACGGATTTCAGCAACCACGCTGCTGTAGACATGAATATCACTGCATTGTACCAACCTTTCTGTGCAGTGTTCTTTGCAATTGATTGGCTACCTTTACTTGAAGATCTCGCTGGAGAAGGACCCCGCATAGGAAATTTAGGAGATTCCTTGGTAACTGGACTCCTGCGGAATAAACATTGGAAATGTAGCACTGCATCATATTGTAAACTACAAAATGCAATAACACTTTGCATATCATTTAGTTTAACTCGCCTTAGCTTAGGAGGTTCGCTACGTTGCTTCGACGTTGGGGGCGTCAAAGGTATGCTTGGGGAAGGGGGTCGTGCTTTAGATCTTGAGGTTGACGATGGAGACACTCCACGGGAAGTAGTTGTTTTCTTTTTGTCTGATTTCGAAGCAGTAGGATTACGTGATGATGATGTAGTTGATGACGCACTGCTTGTATCCGACCTAAAACAAATTACATCAACTTTAAAAATAACATTTTAACGTGAACCACTAGCTCACATAAGATTTTAAGTAACCCACAATCATCCAGTGAGAAAGTATTGCTGGCCAAAATCAAACTGTAAAAGTTGGACTTCCCATTGATATTGATTAATTTTTTATCACTTGTAGTGCTATCCTATTGTATATCATGTTATAAATTTGTTCAATACAATGATGAAAATTTGTTCAACTCATAGAAAAGAAGATGAATTGATGGCATGGAAGACTACAAATTGATTTTACGAACTTCGTGTCAATAAAAAACTATAGATGTTCTGATCGTACCAACTGAACCCGCAGTCTTTCAATGACATGTCTGATGCTCAGGCCAACAAGCCACACTGTCGGCAATGAAAGTCCTTAGAGGTGAATGGAGGAGGAATTCCTATGCGCGCGCTCCCACCTCTTCAGGAAAACATTAAATATTATTTTCAGTCATTATGCTTGTAGCGGTACAAATAATGTTCTACAGTGATACGATTAGTTAAAATGTCTTGGATAGCATTACTTGCTCCAAGTTATTCGTTAATTCTTTTTGATAAATCCCCCATCGTTTACTGATAAAAATGGAACTTGCGATCGAACAAATATCATAGAACAGGGTGGCGTCAGGGGGGCATCCCCCCACTTCATGTGCATGGCTCATGGGATGGGGATGCTGTTTCCCTACTGCACCCTCAGTGACGCTTCCCATATTGCCTCATATTTTTTTGAACATCTGTGAGATTTGTTTCAAAAATAGAAAGAAAACTTACGTACCAAACCTAAGCAATTGTAAATGCCGTTTTGTCGCGCGTTCTTGTTATTGTGATGTAACAATGAGCTCAATGAAGAAATAATCATTTTGATAACTTTCGATAATCAATTTCGGCCGACTCATTTTTGTAAATTCCTTGTCTGAGCTGTTGAGTATCTGCTATACTATCAGTATTTCAAGACTTTTAATGACAAGGAAAAATGGCGTTACGAGGATGATTAATCATGAAAGAAAAAACATTGAACATCTACCAAACCAGCAAGCTGTAGAATTAAGTAAAGTAGAACCAGACATCTCCACCGCAATCAGCAACGATGCACAGCAGTAGCCTGCTATCAGCACAAGGGCAGCTATTGGTGAGTCATTCAGCGATACAGGCATACAAGACTTAGGGGAGCACGAACTATTAATTAAACAATAATAATATCCAAGTTTTTAATGACGTAGTGATTATGTATTTGTTGTAGGTATAAAAATGCAAGCAGTTAACAATTTCTTGGGTGTAGCAGTAACAAAAGGTGACAAATTTCAAACAAAAGTCACTTTAAAAGTGGTTCCAAAAAGCACTAAAATCGCCGATATTTAAGGGTGGTTTTGGAAAATTTTTCCGGGGAGGGGGACATGCTTCCAGATCCCCAACAATAGACGTGCCTTTGGCACATTTTTGCGCCCCCACAAAAAAATTTTTGCATACGCCCCTCACAGTCCCAAACCATTTCAGAACAGAGGTCTAAGCGAGAAAGCTTCAAGCTTTATGAACCGGACAACTACTTGCGATCAACAAATCAAACTTGCAAAAACAAGAAGTCACTTTTTCTATTAACCTAGATATATCAACAAAAGCAGGTCCCAGAACGCTATACGAACGACTATTTTGAATTATGCTCAGAACACAGTAAATAATAATCAAGATTTGAATCAAGTCGTGGCTATGAAATATAGGCTGGAAATCAAAACAACTGTTGCGCAATGAAAGCACTAAATCCATAAATCTAGTCTAGTAAATATAAGATGTAGAATCACTACTACTGTAATATTTCCTAGGGCAAATAATATCAGCTGATATTTGTATTTTTGTCGACTTATTTTCTCATGGATCAAAAATTTCATCAACAGCTTCTCTGGATTTAAGGAATGACTGACTTTTACACAAACGATCAGTTCATGGCGATGGAATGTGGGATACCAACATCAAAAAGAACATATCTGATAAAGGAGATGCAAACCACTGTTCAACCTTCCGCCGCATTGTATCCCTATTTTTGAACGAGACTACACAAGAATATTAACCCTTAATGTAAACCAATCTTACTTAGCAGATGATGGTCGTTTTCTGTCACTGCTTCTACTACGCAAAGGGATGCTCGCTGAAAAGAAATATTTAATTACGCACTTTTAACAACATACATCAACAAAAGGGCCAGAGTTCAACATGTGCATAATAGCCTAAGAAGTATTTTTGAGATTTAATCAGACTCCCCATCTAAAATGTTAATGGTAGTAAGTGAATGTTACTTTTCATATTAAAGCAAAAAACGGGCTTAACAAGTGATACAACAGACATTATTATTTGTCAAAATACAATGGATAATTGAGCTACACAGCACACTACTGACCGGTGGAAGATGTTGTAGACAGTTCATCAGTATCACGATTCATCGACCTAGCCAAGGACGCCCTGGTAGGGGCGAACAATCTCGAACTGACTGGGACGCCGTCAGTCAACTGTGGTGCGAGAGAAGGACCTTCAAAAGTAAACAAAGAAATTGATAAAAATAATCGTCAAACTCGAAAATCCGTTAGCATAACGAGTCTGTTTTAACTCCCTACATACCGCATGTCGAGTTTAAAAGCAGGCACTACAAATGAACCTGGAGAAAAAATCAGATCTAGTTTGGCTTTAATAAGGAAAATTATTGAAAGCATCAATTGAAACCTTTAATAAGGAAAACAGAGTTAAAACTAAAAACATTGGAATTTGTCTGGATGCTTTCTAGTTGGTTGTTGCAGCTACAACTTTTTTCAGCACTGAGACCAGTTCTTAGCGCCCATTTAAAATTTCTATGTAAGGACTGCATTATATTGTTTTAATTTTCGGCGACAAATAATATAAATCTATCAAATTTATATAAATGACTACTTCTACACTACAAAAGTAAAGTTTTATTAAGATAGAAATGAAGAAAAAAAAGTTTAAGTGCTATTAAATGATGGTTGAAAAGTTACCACATATTAAAACATGCAACATGCTAATCAAATCAGTCACCACCTGGCGTAACTACTACTTCTTTTCAATGCGGCTATTGTAAAATCGTTATCAAAAAAAAAAGATTTTGGTTAAATGCAAAACAGAACTAAAATATATCAACTTTTTGAAAATTAGAATCTGTAAAACCAGAGAGTAATACAATACTATACTTATGAGAACTGACATACTGAAAAAACACAAATCTATTCGATAACAACTTTAAAGGAAACAATATATTGAAATTATCGTAACACAAAAGTAATAGAGCGTAAAACAAATACTTATGTTTAATGCCTTCAGTGTCTAAGAAAATAGAACGAACGACGTTTTTTTTCGAAAAAAAGCTTTGCTTTACAACATTTTGGCCGGTGATTAAACGGTTCTACGTTTGTGATGCGGTGTTTGTCTAGTGTTTACAACGCTTCTGCTTCAGAAGTTAAATAGTGAGTGAGTGAGCATTATGCTCCGGATTCCAGAGGCTTTCCTTGGTTAATAACGATTTTAGGTACTACAGAGGAAATTTTAGGTACCACAATACGTACTCTTGAAAGGCAGAGGTTGGAGTTGGAAAAAATGAAATACGAGGGGCGTTCCAAAAGCAATGCAAACAGATTTGTTTTTACGAGATTTAGTTTGAAAAGTTCACAAACTGCATGCCAAAAGAAAGTACATAACGTGAACATTTTATAGTTACTACTCAATGCAATCTCCTGCTTTCCGAACTGCCTTTACCCATTTTTAAAGTATGGCACAAATTTTGCCATGGCAAAATTCTGCTAACTGCATTTTCAACCAAGGCCACTTCCAGCAGGTTCTTCCTGTCCATCATTGATTTGCTTGACCCAACCCGTCACTGAGCTGTAATCTACCGCATCATCACCATACACTTGCTTCAGACTTCTGCTTATGCTAAGAGCTGTTTCTCCCTCCGACAGCAGAAATTCGACCACTCTTTGCTTTTGCCGAGACTGCTTTGCGGCAATCACGTTGGTTTTACCTTCTAACGAAGAAGACACTGAGAGGTTGCTTAAACTTTGAATAGCAGGTTACAGTAATTCAAACTCTGCTTTAAAAAAAAACGAGTAAACCATCGCCGCCAATCTATCACTTGTAAAAAAATTAGATGTAAGTTAAACAAATGCTGCAAGAAAGTCTGAACGTCCCTCGTAGCTTTACACATTTCAAACTTTTGAAATGAGCAAAACCTTTCAATCTGAACTCCACTATGTCACTCGCTTCCACGTAATACGACATGCCACTGCTACAAAAATTCAAGCTCTACTAAAACAAAACGTAACATCACAATTATACTCAGCACATCTTCTGCAGCCAAAAATGGCTTTGCGTACCGTACTTTTCAGACCATAAAGCGCACCGTACTATAAGGCGCAGTATCAATAAACGTATTCTAACGCGTTTATTTTCATACATAAGACGCTTCAGACTATAAGGCGCATTTAATGAAATCAAAACTAGGGTTTCCGATTTCCCGGTTCTGAAAAAAATCCGGGAATTCGGGTAATGTAAATGACGTTGGTGGGTAGTGCTTGGAATAACTGCTCCAATTTGCTTGGTCTTTTTCCGGGAATTCGGGTAATGTAAATGACGTTGGTGGGTGAGGCTTTGAATAACTGCTCCAATTTGCTTGGTCTTTTTCCGGTAGCTTCTAGTAGTTTCATTTTCTGCTTGATTACAGTTTGAAGTTGGCTGACTTGACTTCTAGTTCTATCATCAACAAAGGTCTCTAACTTGGTGGGAGTGGAGTTTGTGGAATGTTCAATGTACGTCTGAAGTCTTTGGAAAAGACTTTCAGGCTCCTGGTTTTTATTAGTATTGTAAGCCAACTTTGTATCTTCGTTCTCATTCTGACCTTTTCCTTCATTACTGTCATTTTCCCAAAATAGACGACAAAATAAAGTAGGAGCAGTTTTTACTTTAGACTGATTACTACATTCCAAAACTAAATGGCACTGCAACTGAATATCAGCTACTTGCTCTTGTGCAATGATTGTAATAAACTGGCTTAAAACTGTTATCCTTCAGTCAACAGCAAACAGTTCAACAATCGAGGCATCAAGTATTGTGTCTTCACAGTGGGAATAGGCACGATCAGTTTGATTTTGGCACAAGTGTCATGAGGATACAGTAAGCGCGGCTTATTATGACCACGGATAATATGAGCAACCGCTTATTATAAACAATTTGGTACGGTCCGGAATTTCTCCATTTAAAATCCTCCGTTTAATATGACCAAATTTTGGATAATATGACCAACATTTTCTCCATCTCTCTTGTTACAGTACAGTATTTTTTCCCGTCACGCACTTATAACTTCACCTTTTCATCATATTGTTACATACTGTACTTGGTTTTACCGTCACTTGTACTGTTACAGTACTGTCCTTTGTTTTCCTGCCAACGTCATTCTGTTACTTCGGTTGAACGATGAATTTGACGGTATTTGGACTTCTTGTGACTTACGGCCTCGATTCAGGTGCGGTTATGGCGGCTTCGGTTTTTATAACCATTCGAATATTATGACCAAAATGGTCTGATCCCAAGGTGGTCATATTAAGCGGCGTCTACTGTACTAGCTTACAAAACCGGGGATTTTTCGTCAAAAAAAACGAAAAATGGGAAAGCTAAAAAGTACCATAAAATTTGTTCAAAGCTTGGTGACAAAGCGCAACCTGATCCACACATTAGACGCACCGGACTATAAGGCACACGTTCCATTTTTGAGAAAAATAAAGGATTACAAGTGAGCCTTATGGTCCGAAAAATACGGTAAATAAAACATTCTAACGGATTTGTATAGTTCATTTACTATAAACATTAAACTTCCCGGTAGGTTTCCTGTTTTAGTGCAATCTCAATCATACAAAAAATAAAATTGCACAAGATATACAAAATTTGGTAATTTCTGAAGGGGATTTGATTTTCAGTTGCATAACCTCCCTCTCTAAAAATTTTCTTTTTTTATGACTTTGCTGAACATTAGCACGCAGTTCAACCCAAAATACTCTCCGATTTTGTCAACAGCGACTAGTCACAACCACAAGCTTTACGCAATTAAAACATAACCAGCTCGATTTCAAAGTCTTGTGGCCTATCAAGAATTTTATGAAAAGTGCGTGCCAAAACAAGCTATACAAATTATCTTGAACTTCATTGGAACGCCTATCAAACCAAAACTGCAGTTTAGCAAAATTACGAAACCCCCAAAAAGCATACGACTACGTTAAAGAGCGTATTATCTTCGACACAAACAACAACCCTTTGACTTCATGAAGTATAGGCATGGAACAATGTCTTGATAAGTTTCTACTTCTAATCAGTTAAGATTGGTTTCAGCAAATGTAAAATTGAGAAAAATTCAGCTAGTGATGACGTTACAACGTGCTTCTATTCTAATTAGTAGAAGAAATCTAGGATAATCTTCAATAATAGCAAATCCATTCTTAAAAGATCATAAAAGACAAGTCTACCATAATGAATTGCTCATCATGACAGACAACCGGGCTCAATTAATAAAAGAACTCGGTAATATGCACCATGTGTTACAAGAACTTGAGTCAATAAATGAAAACGATATTACACATGGTATCCATACATTATAGCAAGTAGTCAGTAGTAGTAGTTGCTCAGTTTTTATCCGGTGCTGTGCCCTTAGCAGAGATGGCCGGATTCACCTCATTCCTTCTGCAATTGCTTGCACTCCGTCTCTCCACTTGTCTTGATTTAGGGCATCTTCTTTCTTCGAACAATAGCAACAATTTCAAAATTCAACATAATTTTATTTTTTGTGATTCTTTCATTCGGTTTGTTTCGTAGCAACAGGAAATACTTCAGGTTTTTTTAGATGTACGGTATTAGCACACCTCTACGAGTACACCATCAGTCGCATCAAGGATATCCAGCCGGTGATCAATTTCTTGATGGCATATCTAGAGTAACTGTAGCAGTTGCTTCAGTTGTTCGACGGTGCAAATCAATGACGTCTCGGAATTAGGTTTGGTAGGCCATATCTTTCACATAAACCCACAAAAAAATCCAATCGTGTAGCATTGAGGAAACGAGGCGACCAAGAAAGGTATACGCGGCAAGCAAAGATTCAATTTCTTCTTCTGACGTTTGAGGTTGGCCACTTACTTTCTCTGCAGCACACCACCAGCCTCCATAAGCAGTCTATGCCATGACCTAATGTTAGACCTCGCAGGTAGTTCTCTTCCATATTTGCGTTTTAAGTCCTGTTGTGTTTAAATGTCTGACTTCGTCTCTGTACACCAGAAAACACACTAGGCTTTTTCCCGGCGGGTGCTCATTTTCATAAACTCCACTTTCGCTGCTAAATTCAAAAGATTCTGCTTAATCACTAAATAAATTATAATTTCAAACCTGATTATTTCGAAAAGTACCAGTCAAAACAGAAAAAACCGTAAGTATTTATTTCCCTTTATCATAAAACAAACCGAATGAAAATATTTCAAAAAATAACATTTTGTTGAATATATAAATTGAGGCGATAATTTATGGATACCCCCGCATATATTAAACCTCAATCAATAAGATAATCAAAATAATTTTGGGCAGCTTTTGACTACCGAACAAAAAATTGTTGTAATATTATTGAACCAGCACTGAATAGCCAAACTTTTCATGATTTTTCGTTAAAAAAATAAGCTACCAGAAACATGAGATAGAAAAGATGGACATTTAAGTATAGCAGACAGATTATCTATTTGAGCTGTGGTGATTCAGCAGACAAAACAAAAATACAACTGAACAAAGATAAGAAAAACATCATGCATCAGACAATAATAAAATAAATATGAAATTGAAATGCTGCACGTTCGCAAAAGCTCACCGCGGTACAACAAATCAAACAAGCCCGCTAAGTATGCACAAAACTAACTTGGCTTTGGAATAGCACTCAACTACAATGGATAAGCGTGTGCGTTGATTTATAGCTGTAGCAGTTACAACTTGAGCTGCATGCAAAAGAAATCAGTCGCACAGGATAAAAAGCAACCATGAGAGCTCGAGAAAATGAAAAGCATTAAGCAAGCACCATCATGCTACTTGAACAGCGGAACAGCTACACCGTTACCATCTTATTATAAACCAAACAGACCTTTCGGCTTCGAACTGGGACTTTTTCGAGCAACAGGCGATCTGCCTCTTGTAGACGTTTCAAGCTTTTCGGGGGTGTCTTTCTTAGTTTGTTCATTATCGTTAGCAGGGGAGCTTTTTTTTGCACGAGTATCCAGGGATCGTGCTCTTCTGGTTCGAGGTGAGGTTGCTAGTGAAGTAGTGAAAAGAAATTAATGGTGCTGTCGTGCATATTTATCCCTGAAATGATTCAAGCGCAAATAGCACTTAACTGTGAATGATGAAAGAAATTGTGCTTACATATCGGTAGCTCATCTCACAACATACAGCTAACTGTCTAACTACTAAGCAACGCGCACGAAATCTTTCACATTAAAATAATTTACAAACCATTATCAGCATAATTCTGACCATGAGCTTTTTTTATAATTGATCAAGTTAGGTTCGACCTTCAAAAGTCCCACTTAGTTCAAAAAAGACAAAGTATAACACACCAAATGCAACTTTATATATAATTCACGAACTGCACTTACTACTTTTGCTAATCATATCACATATATACAACTCTGGACATCATATGTAATACAGTTGGCTTTCAAATTTAATGACAACTTTACCTTTAAACCAACTTCCGCGACACATTTAGGTGTACTGTAAATGCACTGACAGCAGAGTATAAAATGCTTATTGTGATAAATACTTGCACAGGTATTTATTAGCGAACAGCCAAAACGCATTTGTTAATTTCTACTTTACATAAGTTATCAGGTCCAACTACTTTAACAAACAACATGTATATTGCAGAATATTGACATCAAAGTAGACATGAAAAAGGTCTGTAGAATAGAGAAGCGAAAATACATCAATTTTCAGTCACGCCATAACAAACAACCTGTACCACATATTTTCCCTACAAGGCCAGAAAATTTTGCTGGGAAAATCCTATTTAGATTGTTGAAAATCTCTGACACCAATGACTGTGGGTGGTCGTATTATTGGTGGCTTTGCGGTTTGGAAATAAAGCACAAATAATTTTCATGATCAATTTCAGACAATTTTATTCCAATGATTCCACGACAGAACTGCTAATATTCTCAAAACTAACAACGTAATAACTTTCAATAGAGTACAGTGTAATCAAACAGATTCAACTAACCAGAGGATGGTGACTTCTTGTGACTAGGAGGTGTGGAATCGTATGTTCGTAATCCTGATGCAAACTTTATATGGGTGGTATCGATGATCAACGGACTTTTCGAAAACTTGTCATCATTAACTGCTGCCTTGCTTTGTCCTGATAAAATAAAAATTTAGCTGGAAAAATCAAAAAGGCCAATGATAGTCACTTGGTAATTACTAACGACGACACTATCGGTATCTATCAGTGCTTCATACGTAATATGAAGAATTAAATATAAATGTAAATCAGTCAACGACAAGTCAGGACAGGCTAAATATTATGTAGAAAATAAGACAGTCAATTTTTAGTAATTGTCTCTTTGAAATAGTTATCCCCTCACAGCAATATTTCACGATGCTGCTGTCACCGCTAATTGTTTTCCCTAGCTTACTTATTAACAAAAGGATCTCAGAGTAACTAACAAAAGAAACACGATGCTAAACTTTGGTAGGCAAAGTTTGCAGATTAAGCGCGTGACACTGAACAACAATCTCGATTAACAATTAGGTATTCTAAAAATAACTACAAATAATCAGCAAACCAAGATTAAGACCACATGTGCATGCGAAACTACTCAAGGTAAATGAAAAACTACCGACCAATAATTGATCCAGCTGCGTGGGATGGTGAGTTGGTTTTATCATCTCCTACGAAGAAACACAATTAAACTGCAAACATTACAGCAATCCCACTTGTACTATCTGCATTTAGGCCGTAATTTGAAAAATACTAGGGGTCCAACCTTCTAAAAATGCGGAAATAGTTATAGTAACAGACTGCATAGCTATCTCATATTCAAGTCACATTCCGAGTTGTTAGCAAGAAAACCTAGTTTTTTTATGTCCTGTGCAAACTACAGCTGAACAATGATCCTGTACAAACAAAAGATCCGGATTTATTTATTCCTACCACGTTAGACATTCATAGCATTTCTCTAAAATGCTTATCAAAGCATACATTGTAATTGAAGATCAAAAAACATGATTATTTTTGACAAAAAGAAAAAAAAAATTTGTTTTTTATGGGAATATCTAGCCTCCTAAATGTGTAAGCAGTGTGGAAATAAAAACATCCATGCACAAGAACTAAGAACATGCATACAAATAAACACTTAAATCAAAGGAAAGGCCTTCTAAAATAACAAAGTGTGGTTAATATCAATGAACGTTTTTAATTCGCACTAAATCGACTATGAGATAGTAAAATCCCTCGTTTATAGAGTAGTCTTGATTGAACTCACCACTTGTCAGGGCCTGCACATCAAATTCATTAGTGTTCGTTGATAAGGGACGTTTTCTTTGTATATCTGTTAGTCAAAACATAACCATGCAGCAATCACTGTGCCATGCAAACATCAAACAATAATCAATACAAGGTTGCCACAAATATCATACAACTTTATTTATTGCTGATACCAGGAATGTATTTACCACTATAGCAGGAGTAGGCAAACTTTTTAGTCGGAGGGCCGCATTGAGCATTCAAGAGTCGGCCGAGGGCCGCATTGACCATTCAAAAGTGGCCGAGGGTCAGTGCCTAAAATCTTGCTATAGCTGTATACAATGCAAGAGCTTGCATTAGCTTAAAACCTTGCGATAACTTCTTGCAATGTCGTATTACATGGCTTTAAAAATGATGGTGTCCAAAAAAAAGATCATCATCCTTTATTTAAACGGAAAATGCGTCAATTCAAACAAAGAATTGCCTAGCGGCTCTTTTAATGATGGCTTCTAAAGTTTTTGGTTCTTTTATGGCAAGTGTTCCTCCCCTTATCATCTTAAATTAGATATATGGAAGTTTCCACAAGTGTTGGTGGGCCGCATAAAATGCTCTGGCGGGCCGTAGTTTGCCGATCCCTGCACTAGTGTATACGATATTTTTGTCATCTGCTTGTAGGTATCAATAACTACGTGATTTATGGTAATTGAAAATATAAACGTACCAATTCCACAGTGGTTTGGGGATTTACGTTAAAATAAACAAAAATGACATCGCAAGTGACCAAGCAGGAATAATTCAAGCACTTATGTGGCAGCCTTGTACGGTACTAACTATTAGTAAAAACGCACTCAGTCAAAATCTTGCAACGCAAAGCTGAAAACACTGCATTCCTTGTGTAAGCATGAAGTTTCCATCAACCCTAAACTTTGATCGTCACCAAACATGAACAGAATCGATAATATGCTACCAACTTTTCATTGATGACCCAATGAAACATTGAAATTAACTTCAGGGTGAACAAAAAATAACCTATAAGAATCAACCAATTTTGTGCAAATCAAGCAGGTTTTTATACACAAATAAAAACCCATTCGAAGATTGCAAACAAGTTACAGTAATTTTGCAGCTCTTGGCTGTGCTGAGATCAAATGCTATTTGTAGAGTGAATTGTTCAAATTACTGGAATTTCGCAAAAAATACATTTGACCATCTACAAAAGGAATACAGAAAGTGCGGCTTGCAGGCCGGATGCGGCTCTTTTACCGCCTGTAAAGACTTTCAGTGAGTGAAATGCGACTCGAATCGCAAATACTTGGGCATCACTAATCTACAACTTCATGCAAAACGACTTTTTATCAAGGCCACATTTATTTCTATTATCTTGTTCATACATCAAAAATAATTGTACACTAATTAAGCTAATTGGATTAATTGGAAGCGAGCAATTAACGAGTGAATTTTCTTTAAAAATGATTAAAAGCTACAGAAAACATTAAAAAGCCATGAGTGATAAAGGAAAATTAATAACAGCTGTAACGTATTGTTATATACAGCAAAAGCTTTTCTAACTTGCACTGTGAACGAACAACCACACAATAAATAGGCTAATTCTTTACCGGCAGATGGCGTTCGTTTTGTCACTCGGTTGGGGTCAAAGTAGTGAAAAGGTGACGGTGCAGTGTCAACGCGAGTTGCAGGGGGCATTTGCATGCCCAGGAGGTCGTAGCCCCCTCCACCAGCATAACCTTTGTTAAATCAATTCAACATGCAGTGTTAATCTTGAAAATAGTTATGAGGTTCAGTACATGCGCCTAACTTCCTTTTACACAAACAAAGTAGTGAGTACACACTGCAAATAAGCTAAAATGTTAGAATGAAAATTTTAAAAACAATTTAGTACTATCACTGCATTAATATTCCATAAATATATAGTTATACCTTATTAAAAAATAACACATCAGTTTGTAATAAAAACTAATGCAGCTCTAATATGTGCAAATCAAGCATTTATAGAGAAAAAAATATTTTCATTAAAACGATAACTGCTGAAATATGTTAAAAAAACATGCACCATGAAAACTAATCAGAAATCAACAAAACGAAAACTCAGCAAACTGAATAAAAGTGTATCGTGCGATCTTGTTCAAATCATTACTAAGTGTGATATAGAAACGAGATAAAGCTAGATGGGCATTGTCATAAAGGTTTAGATATCCAGGAAATATGCTTACCATCAAGTCTATCTAATTTATAGCTATAACCCAGGTTTATTTAAATTTGCTGCACAGTTCAATACGTAAGGCTGGAGTGAGTGCGGCTGGCTCACTTTTAAAAAGAGAGGTCAAAATGCAAGGATGAGTTACTGCCCAAGACCCTTTCTGTTATTTAAAGAAGACCATAATGATGTAATAACTTCGATCTTGGCCACTAAATGTTGAAATTAAGAATACAAATTTGACCCGATTGACTTCTTTTTAAGTATGGGTATTGACATGAGCCTCGAATGCAGTGTAGTACGATCCGCCACCTTATATCTCACACGAATATTACTGTACCTCCAGCACCCCACGACCATCTTTTTGTTCGATCAGCTGATGCCGCCCGTTTTTGTCGCAGCGCCACATTTGCTTGTTGTTCTGTACGAGCTACAATAGCTTCAGCACGTTTCTAAAATGTTAAAACACAATCACTGCACAGTGCGACGGATGTAAGAAACGCTAGAACTAAGGTAAACTTTAAAACGTTGCTTTAAAACATCATACCTGCTTAACAAATACGGCGGGACGACAGCAGTCGTATCACAGAGAAAAAGCGAGATTTGTTTATAACGCTTTTGCGTGTTTTACATATATCAGTCACAGCAAAGTCATATATTATCCTTTCCTTAATAATGAAGATATGCTTTACCAATGCAGTGTACTATGAACCAATGACTACGATTCTACATTAGGCTCGAATTAGCTAGCATATCTTTAGCTTTTGGATAGTTCATAATAATCTCGACAAATACGGGTATTTGAATCCAGGACAGCATAATGGATAGTGAACACTTCATCTGATACGCATCCGTCACATGCAGAATAATATTTATTACTCACATCACACAGTATAAACTAGCTAATCAAATGTATATTGATGACGTTACTGCGACCTTTTCATCAATTTGATCACACATAGCAATTCAATGCAACAAATTTTTGTTTCAGCAAATATAGAAAATTTATGCCTAATAGTAACAAAAAGATGTTTGTAATGTTTGTAGAGGAAAGTTATCGGAAGTGTTCCCTTCAAACGCGAAAAAAGTGCGAAATTATGTCCGGCGGATTCGTAGTTGAAATTCAACAGTGCGTAAAAAATGCCCGGCAGATTCGCAGTTGAAACTCAACAGTGCGTAAAAAATGTCCGGCGGATTCGCAGTTGAAATTCAACAGTGCGTAAAAAATGTCCGGCGGTTTTTGGTCACTTTTTCAAAATTCTTGCAATTTTGTCAGCAAAATCTTCAATCAACTATTAAATGCGTGGCAGACAATGGAAAGAAATCAAAGTCAGGACCAACGCATTTTTAGAGCAGCGCAACGTCTCACGCAACATCACGCGGCTGTGACGCAACAGCGAGTGACGGCGACTTAAAATATAGCGCACGCCATTGTCACCCTTTTTTGTATTACTAATTATCTGTCAAGCAATCAACCTAGAGTAAAATCAATATTTTTGGTTACTTTTTACCAGCCGATATCAATCGTAGCTAAAGAGCAGTAATAGCAAGCAGCTCTCAATCTTCAGTTTTAACACAAGACATCGTTTTTCGAGTGGTGTTTGAAACTGGACTTGCCTAAAATCTTTGTTTTCTTTACGTTTCAACGCCAATTTCAATCGTGCTTGTTAAGATAAAAAAAAGCACATAGTTCTCGGTTTTAGTTTAGCACAAAAGACACCTTTTTTTTTAAGGAATGGTTCAGTTTTTGTACGTTACAAATAAATAACCTTTTTTCATTTGCCTTTCATAAACACTAAAAATAAAAAAGAATATGACTTGTAACCAATTGTAACTTGTAACCAACCAAGTAACCATCTGCCCATTTTATATCTTCTACCTCTGCCCCTTCACCACCGTCCCTTGCTCCTGGCCGTCCTTCTGCACCTCCTGCCTCCTCTACCCCTCTGACTCTCTCAGAGTTCTTCAATGGAATGCTGGAGGTCTTCGAACCAGGAGCACTGAACTATCTGCAGAGAAATACTCGTCTCTTTCTCTTTCCTCTGCTGCTGCTCTCTTTACCTCTCTGGCACTCAATGCGGCCAAATCTTCCATTCCTTTTGGCTGCATCAAACACCCTCCTAAAGCCTGGTGGTCTGCTGAGGTGGAAAGTGCGATTAGTGAAAGGCACAAGGCTTTCGCTGCTGCTCACAAAAGTGATGACGATCGCCACGCTTACACCTCTGCCTCTCGACGCGCATCATCAGTCATCGCTAAGGCCAAGGTTGAGGCATGGCAGACGTCTTGTTTTTCTCTTTCACCTAACTCTAACCCTAAATCTGTGCACTCTCTTCTTCACTTTATCGCTGGCTCTCCTTCCTCGTCTTCTTCCTCTCCTAACTTCCCCAACTGCTCTTCTCCCAAGGAATCGGCTTCGGTCTATGCCGCTTACCTGAGATCCCACTTTTCTGTTTCTCAGCCAAAGGCCCTGCATAGCAGAGCCAGAGGCTACCTCTCTGAGCTCCGCCGAGCCACGTGCCCTGTGGAGTCTCACTCCTCTTTTTGCTCTCCTTTCTCTACCACTGAATTTCTTGCAGCTGCCTCCAACCTCTCCTCGTCCACTGCCATTGGCCCAGACAAAGTTGCCTATCCTATGCTAAAGCACCTTCCTCGCTTTGGCATGAATTTTCTTCTTCACATCTTCAATCTTTCTTGGTCTTCGCATTCCTTTCCTTCCATCTAGAACACATCTTCTATTATTCCCATTCACAAGATTGGAAAATCTCTCGACTCTCCTGCTTCCTTCCGGCCTATCTCTCTCACCTTCTGCATCTCAAAGCTTTTCGAATGCATCATTCTATCCCGTCTACTCTTCTTTCTGGAGTCTAATTCCATTTTCTCTCCCCACCAGGCCGGTTTCCGCCCTGGACGGTCTACTCTAGATCAAATTCTGTACCTTTCTCAGTCCAGTTTGAATGGGTTTAACAAACCCAGGCCGAGCTCTCGGACAATTCTCTCTATCGATTTCACAAAAGCTTTTGACTCTGTCTGGCATCCCGCCCTTTTCCACAAAGTGATTTCAGCTGGCCTTCCCTCCTTGCTTTGCTCGTTGGACTCAATCTTCCCTTTCTGACAGGCGCACTTGCGTGGTTTTTCAAAATCACAAAAGTCGTTCCTTTCGAGTCCGTCGAGGTGTTTTGCAAGGATCTGTTCTTGGCCCTGTACTTTCTCTCTCTTCATTAATGATCTTCCGACCTCTCTGCCTTCTTCCATCAGCTGCTCTCTTTACACTGACGATCTGGCCATTTCATCCTCCTCCCTCTCAGTCCCCACAGCAATGGAGACCACCCAAGCTCTGTTTTGATTGGAGCGTTGGTCTGCGTACTGGTGTCTTCCTCTCAATCCGAGCAAATGTGAGGTGTCCTTCTCAGTGGATCCCCACCAAGCTCACCTCCAGCCCAACATCCTCCTACTTGGCTCCCGCCTCCGTTTCAACCCCACTCCAACTTTTCTTGGAGTCACCTTCGACTGCACTCTTTCCTTTTCTAAACATGTATCTTTGCTGAAGGCCAAATTCTTCCCACATCTCAAGGCCTTATGCTGTATCTCTGCTTCCTCAAGGAGTCCCTCTCTCTTCGGTATAAATCTTTTCTTCGGTCCCTTTTTACCTATGCTTCACCTGGATGGTTTCCTTTCCTAAGCGCTACCAATTTCACCAAATTGGAATGCCTTTACCAAGCAGCCAATTGTGCCATTACCGGCTGCCTCTCGTCCTCCCCTATCCCACTTCTTCTCCCTGAGACTTCTTTACCTACCCTTCAAGTCAGCCTGACTCATTTCACTCTTTCATCATATGAGCAGGCTCTTTGTCTCCCAACCTCCTTCCTATTTCAGGTTTGGCCAGACTTGGTGTAAAACCAAGACTCTGCAGATCGTCCTGGAGAGCTTTTGCGTCCACTCAACCCACTCATGCTTTCTTCTACCTCTCCTAGGGAGGCTCTTCTTGCTTGCCCACCCGTTCCTCCTTGGAATCTGCCTTTGTTCACTGTGGAGTCCACCCTTTCCTCTCCATGCTCCCGCTCTGATCCTCCTCTCTTGCCAAGGTGCGGCTCTCACCCACCTTACTCTCTGCCCCCTCATGATCTGGTACTCTGGACAGACGGCTCTGTTCCTTTTCCTTTTGGAAAGGGCAGCTCCGGCGTTCTTGCCATCTGCTCTCTCTGTGGCACTGAGGCCACTCTTTTCTTTTCGGCAGGCCCAGTTTGTTCAAGTTTTTCCACCAAATCCTGCGCCATTGTGCACGCTCTTTGCTGTTCTCGGCAGAACCAACAAGTCTGCCATTTCTCTTCTCTTCTCCTACAATCTGACTCTTGTTCGGTCCTCACCACCCTGTCCTCTTCTCCATCTTTCTTTTTATCTCAAACTCTGTGACAGATCTGGCAGGAACTATCTTCTCTCTCCTTCTGTTCTATCAGACTACAATGGGTCCCCAGACACTCGTTTCTCCCAGGGAACGATGCAGCTGATGAGCTGGCCAGACGGGGAGCGCTACTTGCACCCTTTGCAATCCCTTGTAGTCTCTCGCCTCTTATCTCTCGTATCCACTCTTCTCTTTTCTTGGACTGGAGGCGTACTGTCTCATCAAAATTTTTTCACGCACAGGCTCCCTCAATTTTCACCAAGGAAATTGTGCTCCCTCGTCATGCTCGCTGTGTCCTCTCTTGTCTTCGCTGCAACAGACACAGCCTTCTTTTAGGTTCTTATCTCTCTAGAATTGGCAGAATCGAGAATCCTTCCTGCAGGGCCCTGTGGACACTCGTCCCAGGACACCTCTCATCTCATTCTGCACTGTCCAGCTACGAACTCTTTACGCCGCTCACTCTTTGGCAACTCTCTGTCTCTGTACGACCTCTGGTCCAGACCTTGGGGAGTTTCCTGGCTTCTGGGGCTCCATGGACTTCCGCCATGCCCCCATCCTTCGGAAGGAGTTGGGCAAACAACAACAACAACATAACTTTCCAGTCATGATTGAAATAAGCCTTGAAGTGTAAAAAAATGTGAATTGTAGTTTCGATCTTTTTAAAGAGATTTTATATTGAAATTTAGCCATTTTGATTTGTTGCTTGAAAAGTAATTTGTAAAACAGTATAATTTGCCTATGACGTTATGGGATTTAAAAAAAAACTGCAGTTCACAATTGACCATTCCAAAATTGTCTTTTGATTTAGCATTAAGGTGTATTATCCAATCTGGTTTACCAGAGTAAAGAAAAATTACTAAGTAGTCGAAGCTCACAGAAACTCGTGAAATGTGTAAAAAAACTTTTGCTAAAATGTTATTGTGCACGTGCGGCTATTGCAGTCTTTTGCATCTACCTGTACACATTGGCGCCGGGTAAAGTAGGCGAGATTCCCCAAAAATTTTTCTGAGGAATGCACCCCCCTAGTAAATGCAGTAAAACCACCTGATTCTAAATGAATAGACCTTAATATTGTTTGCAGTCAGCGTCTCTCAGAGCAACCCTGTAGTTTTATGTGTATAGTTACAAATATTAGCCTTTCAATTTTTTTATTAGATCTTAAAGCTGCGTTTACCAAACTTACGAATATTCGCATCTACGAATTTCTCTTTTTTCCTTCGGTCAATCTTCGAATGCTTTTCACAAAAATAAAATTTTACCCATCAAATATTTGCGACCTCTTTTCACGGATTCGATAAATGGTTAATTAAAACTCAATAAGAACAAAAAAACATGTAGCTAACTATGTTACCACGACTCTCAACGAGGGTTTTGTAAACAAGCTTCAGAAGTGCCTCAGACCTACCATTACTTTCGCCACAATACCAAGTAAATTAACCGCGATTCGCTGTTTTTTCGCATCTGGGACAAAACTTCTAAAATTTTACCCGTTTGTTTTCCTGCGTAGTTTGTGAAATTAGTTGACAAGACTCAGGTGAAATCTGTTATCGCTCATCAACATTGGTTTCTGAGATACGCTTTACGAAGGAAGCAAGACGCACATTCTTCTACCCGCTACATCACACAACAATCTTGGTTTTCTTCCTTCAAGCTGCGGGGCTTTGGCCATCAAATACTTTCCAATTTGAGAAAGAAAGTTTACTAGCAATTGCAAAACCCTGTTGTTTAATTGATTACGATTTAGAAATGTAAGTTGTTTAATTATTTACCGTAATTAAGCAACAATTAAAGTTCGCGAGCAATTTTTGTTGTGTCATAATCGTGGTAACCTACCTAACACCCCATTGTTTCATAAATCATAAATAAAAGTCCTATTTGTCGTGCCCACGTCGGGCGTCGGCAAAGGATGAATTTCATTTAGGCGCATTGTTAACCAGTCATTCCAAAGTGCTGACGAATCACTATTGCAAAGGCTGTACAGTTTGAGAGATTAAATTTGATCACAATTAACTTACTGAAGAGAAGAGCCAAATATTTTGCCGCCGTCTTTTAGCAACCGATAGGCCACCTGTTTGTCAACATTCTGGAGCTAACCTAATCACGCAAATTATTACGTCACCGAAGCGCATTGTCACAGTTTTCCTTTCCTTTCCCTGCAAATTTAAAAAACTCGGCGCTTACGCCCATGCCACTGTTGTTTGGACTCATTTCTACGTCTTCTTCGAAGGTCTTTGAGGTGCAGTTAACTTGAGTCCATGCAGCGAAAGACGTAGCAGAGAAAACAAGATGCAACTCGCAAGCTGGCGTCTTGATCGGATTGAAAAATATAGATCATTCGTGACAAATGATTGCCTAGATTAGTGATTTTCGATCGGTGGGCAATGGTCTTCACTGAGCCAGTACTTTATTTAGCCTTTATATAGGGTGAAATTGGAAAACTTTTTCTTGACTTGTTTTTATATATTATTCGGATAACACCCTTGAAATTTACTTCGACAACTTATTTGTGATCGCTCGTACAAATGAGAACAATATATAACCGGGGCACATGCTTCCGTGCATTTCGAAATTGGGTCACTTGCCAAAAACGCTTGAAAAGCATAAAAAGCATAGATAAAGTGTCGTAATAAAACAAAATACGTCTGAGGGTAAAACAAAAGACGCCGTTATACGCAAACAAACGTTATGGGTAAACTTTACGGTATGCAACGATTGCTTAGCGTACACACTAAATGAATAGCAGTAGGTTACAGCAGAAATCTATTTCTACATCTTTAAAATATGTTATTAAGGCTGGTGCAACGGCTTGTTCAGTAATGTCTGTCAAAATTTGTCAGGCGGTTTTTGTACATTTGCTTGCAATTTCGCACTTGCGCCAGCGGTTACGCACTTACTAAAATATTAGAGGGAACACTGGTTATCGGTATAATACTATCTATTCCTCGGTTTCCGTGACATTAACATCTGAGAGAATTTTACTTCAAAATATATTTTTCGACATCATTGTAAAACTGCTTTTGATTAGGCTCCATGTATTAAGAGCAAAACAAAGACTGTAAGACAGTGTTTCCCAAACTTTTTCAACTCGCGTACCATTATAAGGTTTCGTACTATGTTAGCGTACCACCTACATTTGGATAATTGAATAGCTTAGAAATATACAGTAACAATGTTTTTATTGAACTAGCATCAGCCCTGTGTTGAAAAAGCTAAAAAATGACTGAAAACATAATAATAGTTTTCATGAGAAGGAAGTAGTTGCTTTTCCCCGCTAATTGGTCAATTCGAGGAACAACCTTGCTTACAACGCATCTAAAATCATGCCCAGGTGCAGCAAGGCGGTTCCGGCTTTTCGATTATATGCTCATTAAAGCCGAGAACCCCTGCTTGCATTCCCACGTTGACAGAAAAATCAATAATTGTGGAACAACGTGAGTGGTTAGGTTTGGGTACGATGATTCCATGTTCAGCCAGAAATTTATAGGACAGGCGCTTTCATTATGCTTAGTCTTTGCTGCCTCATTAGATTGCATGTCTATTAACTCTTCTTGTTTTTCAGTCCCCACAGGCAGACCGGCTGGATCAACGAAAAATGGGTTGATGGAATAAACGCAAGATGTATGGTCAGGAAAGTAATGCATCAATTCCTTTTTCAGTTGTGAAAAATGGCAGACAATTTCTTCAGAAAATTTATCATTAGGTTTGTCCTCAACCGAGGTGAGGAGTTTGAACATTGTCTACTTTGTTCTTCACGTTCTCTATCCAAAGGGCCAGCTTACGGACGAACGCTTTCAGCTTTGAAATAAACTCAGATAAAGTTCCGTTGGAACCTTGGAATGACATATTGAAGTTATTTAGAACTTCAAAAATGTCGGATAAATAGGTCAATCTTGCAACAAACTCCTTAATCCGAAGATCTTCCTAAAAAACGTGATTCTTTTCCCTGAAAAATTGAAGTAGTTAATCCCGCAGTTCAAAGAGACGCCTTGTCGCACTACCTCTGGAGAATCAGCGCACTTCCGTGTACTAGAGAAAACAGGTATGTTTGGAGCCAAAATCTTCGCAAAGTCGCTTAAACAACCGAGTATTTACGGCAGATGTTTTTACAAAATTTACCAGTTAGATAACTCGCTTCAAACATAGTAGCATTTTCTCAGGAAGCACCTTCGCACAAAGGCCAAATCTATGTATGAAGCAATGAACAATGGTTGCGTTTGATGAAACAGTTTTCACGTAAGTTGTAAACCCAGATTTACGTCCCAGCATGGAGGGGGCCCCATTGGTTGTACAACCAATCAACTTTTTCCAGTCTAGTTCATTCTATTTGAAAAAATTGTCCAAAACCTCAAAAACATCCTTTCGTTTAGTTGTGCTGGAAAGTTCCTTGCTCATCAGCAACTCAGTTTTCACATCATTGTCTCGAGTAGTATAGCGAACATAGACGAGTAATTGAGCATTGTTTGTTATGTCCGTTGACTCGTGCAGTTGCATCAAAAACCCAAATTTTGAGTCTTTCACAACCGAAATTACTTGGTCGGTAATATCGATGGACATCTCCTTTATTCGATTTTTAACCGTGTTGTTAGAGAGGGACAGTTTCCAGCTTCGCAGCCGCCTTCACTTCAATTACGTTCTTAACCAAAATCTTTGCTGCTGGCAGTACCAGAGACTCGCCAACGATATGTGCTTTCCTGTTTTTAGCAACTAGGAGAGCAAGTTTATACGATGCTTTAACAACACCCTTCTTTTTCGTAAATCACGCCAGCCGTGTCTAGTCGTTGTCTTTTCGCAATCTATCCAAGTCGCTGGAAGTAACTCTTGTCTTGTTCTTTCTTTTTAACATGATTGGTCACAACGTGACGCTTAAAGAGGCTGGGTTTCATAGCAAAATAAGAAAGTGTTTTCATACAAATTACACATTGTGGCAAAGATTCTCCCCCATGCTCAATGGCTACGAACTCGCACTTTATGTACGTTCGACAGTACTTTCGCTTCGGCATTTACAAAAATATTTTATATATTCAGCTAAATATTAATTAGTTTTAAACAAACTATAATTTAGCTATTATATATATTCAGCTAAATATTTTATATCACTTCGACTTTTATATCATTTCTAACGATATAAAAATTAGTTTTAAACAAATGTAAGATGAATAAATAGGCTAAGCTACAATTCTACTCCAACCAGCAGTTGACCTTAGAGCTCATGCCAACCTTATATTCATTTTATTTACCAGACAATTGGCTTTTCTATTGGCGTGTAAAGCCCAAATAAAAACAATTATGTCATAATAATTTTGAAGTATTTTCAATTTCAAATATTTATTGTTGTAGCATATCAACTTAAGTAAGTTGCTCGCGAAACACCTGAAAGACTCTCGCGTACCACTAGTGGTACGCGTACCACTAGTGGTACGCGTATCACAGTTTGGGAACCACTGTTGTAAGATGTATGTGGACCATTAAAGAAGGACACAAAAGTTTAAAATCAACAACTTAAATGAAGTTTTCGAATTAGTAATGAGCTATCACAATGCTTACATCTAATATGCTAATAACCGTGAACCAATTAAGCGCTAGGCAAAACACAAGCAGAAAAATGTCAATTTTATTTACATGCCTCATAAGTGCTAAGCTAACTACCAAAATTGAATTCCTATGTACAGTACAATGCATTTTTGAAAAAATATTTCATGAAGTGAGTTACTGAACCAACAAAAAATCAATGGTATTGTTGTTGTGGTAAAACTGACAATCTGGTGCATTGATACATGTTCTTTCAGGTACCTCACAAGACATAAAGGCCAAAAACTATCATTGAACTAGTTAACGTTTCATCAGACTGAACAAAGCATATCTGAAGTAAAAACTCCAGTCATTTTATGTTTGTTCTCTCTTTTATAGTAGTGTTTTTTTAAATCATGGTTGAAGTGGACGGTTAAACCATCATGTAGTAGACTGCAATTGTTTTTAGAGAGTAATGGTATAAATTCTAGTATCAGTAGCTCTGATGAATAATCTAGAACAGCTTTGATAATTCTGGTTTAAACTACGGTATTTAAAACTATGTGCCAACAGCAAACAACTTTTGGATCACTTAGCGCCAAAATAAACTACAACAAACCTTTTCCTCAATAATTTGTTTATTTTTTCGTTCCTCCACTTCTTTCCGTCTCTGCGAATCTTTCTCTTTTTGTTCTTCAATTTTTTTCTTTTTTTCTTCTTGCGATTGCTCCCACTTCGCACGAGCAGCTTCTTCCTTCGCCAATCGAGCACTGAAACTGTCCTCTGCAAAAAAACACACTAGTTTAGTAAAAGTAATTAATGACAAACAAGATCATTATTAGGAAACAAAGCAGCAAACTCCTCACAGAAATAGTGTAGCCCATAACCCAGCAATTCTTGTATATTGTTGACCTACGGCATTTTAATTATCATTATTGTTGGAAGATGTACGACTACAGCCAGTTTTTGTTTTGAAAGTGCAGTTAATAAGTTCTAATCACAAAAAAAACTTAACGAGACAGTAAACTTATTTACAAGTGTTCAAACCTGCTTCAGAGTAATCAGCCATGCTGATACAGTGTAGCTCTAATACGAGTGAACAAGCAGGAAAAAAGTCTACTGTTTTTCTTAAAGGTACAATCATACGGATTAGTTGCGTCCAAATAAAACTGACCCTCTAAACAATAACAACAAACAACTGTCAAATCCCTCACGTTATTGCTATTTCTGAAAAAAATTTGTTGTATTGTAGTTACAAAATATTTAGCTGGTGTGCAAACTGCATTAAACATTAGTGTTCAAGGTGCAGTCATGCATAAAATACTGACAATATATTCATGCAATAAAAATATAAACATACACAAAAGAAAATCGCATTTTGAAGGTAATATTGTTTAATGCTTACAAATGATGAAACGACAGTTTAATGAATGCGAACATGCCTTCGCACTGATCATTCCCACAATGATATGTAACAGGTTTTTCACGGTTATTTTCATAATAACTTGCATACAATGATGAATGCCATGATCCACATATGAGGCATATTTTTAAAATTGGAACAAGGCTATAGTTGGCATTTTACTTCAACACATCGAACTTGTTCTTTCATGCTTCATACACGAGATTAAGATTTTGGTCAGTGTACAGTATAGGCTAATGCATTTGCTTCAAAGCCGTAATTATCAATGAAATCACTTGTAATTTAAAGTTTAGGGGCAGAAAGCTATAGTGATTGAAACAAGTCAATCTTGTTATGAATGATGACAAAATATCAACACTTATTTTACTCATCTATGCAATAAAATAGTCTGCTAACAAGCGCGAATTTAAGCTAGAAAATGATCCTCAGAGCATATAAACGTAGATACCTAATTTTTAACCTTGTGATCTTAATTACTACTACAGCAAATGGGCAAGTCTAAAACCTAAAGCAAACTAACGTATATCACTTTAATATGAAAATTAATAGGTGGATATACTTAAGGTATTATAACTTTCAGCATGGCAAAAACAACGCTAAGAGTGGGATTCAAACCAAAAACTATACCAACCAGTCGAACAACGATCATCGGCGTATAGGTGTAGAGCATGACTTAAACGGAGTTGGTGCCCTACCACTTCAAACTTCCCAGTCTTAACTGTTTAAGTAGCCAACTCAGCTACACGAATCAACGAGGCGTTATAGCCTTGATTGCTACAGGCGTAAGCTATATAGGCTTGATTGCTCGTGAAGCCTCAGCCATGGCAATAGCATACTGTACCATTAAGTTAGTCTTCAAGCTTACATTTTCTTCTCAAGTTTTTGGCAGGCATATTTAAGTAATCCCCATTGATTATAAGGTTAATAATTTCCGATGTCGACTTGCATTTTTATCTGGTTAAGGACCACTGGTCTAGGCTTTAAAAGTTAAAGAAGAAATCCCATAGTTAAAATAAGAGCAAAGAAGATGCACCAATAGCAAAATTTCTACCAGTTTGTAATGGAAAACTATTAGTACCCTAATTTTTTTATTGGTCAAATAAAATATGAAGAGACTACGCAAACTGCATAATTTAGTAAAAGAAAGAATAATCATTTGCATAATGCAACAGCCTAATTAAGCAATATGCAGCATGCAACTTTGCTTTAAAATAATGGGATGGCATGTTTTCACCAATATTCGAAGATTTGCTACTGCAGCGAGGCTCAGTAGGACCAAAGACGGAATTTCTGTACCAGTTTGAAGCATAACATTAGATTAAATAAAAAATATTTACAAAGTATTTGCTTTGTTCTTGGTGCAGTGACACTGCATTAAAAATCTTGTTACTACGGCAACATATATATTATTATATTCAAAAAAACTTTTAAAAATCTGTTTTGCCTAAAACTTTTCGTGCGTTGCTAACTAGCGGCTTCAAGTTTTTGACCGATCAGCATTTTCAAAGCTTTACTAAAGTTCTGTAACATCAAGATATTAGTTGTTATATTATAAAAAAAACATGAGGATTGACACTTTCAAAATTCAAGTTAATACAGTACATTTTGAAAGCTTAGCACTTGAAATGTTTTATTTGAAAAATATAAGCAAATTACTCAACTCCAGCTGTAAAACCAAAGAGCTGAAATTCAAATAAAAATTCTTTCACACATGGACCTGAAATATCAAAAGGCGCCAAGGTGTGCGTCTTTGGAAAAATAAATTGGGTAAATTTAATTACCAACAATGCAGTTTTTTGGCACTGATTTTCATAAAATGACTATTCGTAGTTCTGGAATCAAAAGCTTTATGAAATCAATTGCTGGTATACACTTATATATCATATCACACAGACTTGAGTTAATTTCATTTTCTGACAACAGCATTAGGATAATGTTACGCCGTATGGTGCGTAGCAGTTGGCCTCCATTCTTGTATAGATGTAACACGATGACTTTAAGGCTGTCCTAAATGTAACTCTATTGTATTTCGATGCATTGTATTTTGTTCCAGTAAGACAATGACCCAGGTATGAAAATCATTTGCTTCCGGCTTAATGGATGATTGACTTAACCGAGGTTTTATTACATCCAATAAACAGTATGCAATTAAAAAAAAAATTGGCAAACTGACCATGCAATCAACCAATTCAGTCTTTTCCTTCAACCAAACCTGCTCTATGATAAAAGTAACAGCATATAAATAATAAACACGGAGCATTTTGATGCAATGGCTTCAGCACCCTAATGAAAATGTGAAAATCAGTTGCAAACAAAAAGCATGCAATTATTGCAGTACTAGGTACCGGCATTGCAACCTGCTAGTATTTAGAGCGACCGCAACGCATGAATAAAGCATGCCAACTGGCTTTCAAAACAAACCTAAATCGCTTGTTCCAAGAGGCAAAATACCTGAAAAATTGCTTCAATAAATTTCAAAATAAAGTTAACATGAACGATAAACACCACTGACAACTTCTTAGCAAACAAAATTTGGAATATGATTGTAATAAACAAAATTGTTCACAAAATATTAACTAGAAACACAACAATTCACTCACAGTGGTCTATTTTGACATTCAATATAGTACTGTCTATGCTTCGACATTTAAAATTGTCTTCATCTAATGGTAGACACTAAAATCAATATTCGTACCCCACACTTGTTTACACTGCAGGCTACTCAGATGTTCAATTCACCACGGGGATTCTACTTAAAATAATTTGAACTGAACAAAATCTATCCTATTGGCTAAACAACAAAGCAGGTTAAACAAAACAATAAAGGCTACTTTACGTTCCATCATAAGACTCTAATATGGACTATATTTGAGTTCAAAATTGAACGTGCCAAAACTCACGAGTCAACATGACATTGACTTTTAATTTGAAGTATAAACTAGAGCCCCCAAAAATTAGTAAAATGCTTATAATCTAAAAAACGCAGGCCTACTTTAAAATACGAGGTCTTGGGATGTCATGTGACAAAAAATTCCGACAAAAAACAATACATTGTTCTATTTCATTTACTCTGTCTGACGACCAGCTAATTATTCGGACACTAATATTTTTGTCTTAATTTAGCTCAATGCTATTGGCCTCTGAAAATTTTTGAAGTGAAAGAAAAGAGCAAGCTAGCTCTTATGATCAGTGTTTCTAGAGCAGAGGTGTCAGCTCCATGCATATTTTCCTGGGTCCATCACCAATCACAAGGTGAGACAGTGGTCATTATATGGGCCCTGAGTTGTTTATGCTGGATTAACAATTATTATGTCACAGCTTTCTATTGTTGCGACATAGAGCAGTGCATAATTTTTTAACGCGACTGATGTATCCTGCTTCTGTTTGTATTAGGACGCCGGAGGCAGAATCTATAATCTAGCATTAATATTCATCACTTCTACTGGTTGCATTATCCTCTACTCACTTTGAACGTATGATAGAAACATTAATCACCAACCAAGACAGTAAGTGATTTATGGCGCAACTTTCATTTAAGGGTGAATCCTGTTTTTAGAGAAGCTAACAGAGTTGAAGCTGAACGATTTTCCAAAGCTCAGAGTGAAAGTCAAACGTGAAGATTTTTTGCTTAAACTTCTAGATAAGCTGGAAAAAAATCACAGCCCAAAATAGTCTTCATGGATTTTCCTATCCTATTCCAAAGAAAGTTCTTTTGAAGATGCATCAAGCCAATTTTCCACATCTGCAAACTGACTAAAAGACCCTTTTTTCAGCCTTTGTCCATAATATTCTGTGTATGTTAGAATGTCATAAGCCTACGTTCGATTTCATGTCACATACCAATTGCTTGTAAAGTGCTGGACTATAAATAAAAAGTTTTTATTATTTGTCTGAATTTCTCCTACAATGTTCGAATTTCTCACTAATCTTGCCCGAACCCATTCCAGATTACCTGGTAATCATGCAACAGACAGCAAATGGCAGCACTGCAAAATCACTGTAATAATGTTGTGGTATACATAAACCCTGCGTTTCAAGTTATAAACCCTGCATAAACATAATACATAAACCCTGCGTTTCAATTGCTGAATACAAACATAAAAATTTCATTGACACAAAAACATGGAAAGAATGTTCAAAATCACATTTACTTGTTGCGTGGGTATTTATTCTAGCACCATCACCTCAAATTAGGGCTTATATTTAACTTGAGCACAATTATTTTCATTACGATTAATGCCGTTGAATTTAAACGAGTAACAATTGTCAGCTCACTTTTCATAAACTTTCAAGCAAAGAACTAATAGAAGCGGTTTGCCGACAAATTCAACAACACAAATTTGGTGTGAGCGTTGAACAAACCACTTTTTTGTAGTTATACAAGTGCAAGTGCCTGTAAATCGCACTAAGCTTGTCTTGCTGAATTAACATCAATAAAACCAGTAATTAAAACCTCTGAAGATGATTAAGAAATGAATTAACGTTCCATATCATGAAAGCAACAACTGTTTGATTTGTTTTATTTAAATCTAGGTTACTATGTGATATGCTTTGTAGTCAATTATAAAACTAGGAGAGCCAACATTTCAATGCAATAATACAAAGATGCCGAGGTTGCTATTTTTTTCTTCCTGATCACCCTCGACGAACTTTCAAACTGAACAGAATAATGACTGTAGAATGTGGTACTCAATTGTAGAGCAAAATTTGTCACTTGCTTTCAGATGTGTTAAAGCTGTTGTTAGGGTAAATTGATAGATATTTAAAATTTCTTTTTCTTCTAATTGTTTACTTGCTGTTTCATTAAATTGACCCTCAAGAAAAGTAAAAACGAGCCCCTGTTGTAGACCATGAATTACTATACGTGCCATACTGTAGACCCTCCCTCAACTTCTGTAAGAATGCCAAAAAATTCTTCAATCCAATTAGGATTACTTGAAAGGCTGGATCACTAATTGTGAATGCTCAATGTATTTGCAACCATGCTTTGGTGCATTATAACTAAAAAGTTTGGTGCATTGTAACAATTTAACTAAACTACAGGCTTTATACAATGGCCATATGCTATGAACGCATAATGCTAAAGAGCATAACCCGAAAAAATGAAGAAAACAAGCAATACTACCATGAGCTTGTTGCTGCTGCAAGCGTCGCTCTTTTACAAGAGCGATTCTTTCATTCACTGTACTTGCTCGTTTTGAAGCTTGCATCTTTGAAGCATCAAGCACCGGTTGAGCGTAAGGTGCTCGTAGGCTTGTAGAAGCTTGACCTTTATTGGTAGATGCATTGTTACCACCAACATATGATGCCGCATGATCTGAACATAAACACCATTATCGTAATATAACATCAAAGATCGATATTAATGTACCTCAACACCCTTTCAATATGGCAATGGTGCTACTGATGATAATTTGTGCATTTATTAAACATTCAACTACACAGTGGATATATTTACTAATGCTGAAAAAATTTTTCTGAAAAATTCGGTAGTCTACGTTTATATAACGTTTAGACATAAGTATACTGATTATAACCTGGTGTGCCATCAAAATGTTAAAATAATTTATTAGTGATGTCTATCAATAATCTTTGTTAGGATTTAATAAATAGTTTCAAATAACAAAGTGAACAAATGAGACAGCACGGTAAGCTATATATTTAAAAAGATTTCATGTACACAAATTCTTTATTTCAAGCTATATTTGAATGAATGAATGTATATTATGTGATAGCTTACGACTACTTGGTGCTTAGATTTGCTGCTTCTACATCAAAAATATTTAATCATCTAAATTTGAAGTTCCAGCAATTGGTATATTAAATATAAATAGCAATATAACTACGGTATTTCAACTCAACATTAGAAAGATAATCAATAGAATATTGATCACGTTTTCGCTGGGTAAAAGCAAATTTACACAGCTCTTCTATTTTTAGTCTAGCTGTACTTATTCTTGTTTAACTGTTCAACGTCCATTAATATTTTTTTGACGTTTCTAGGTTGCAAAAATGGAGGTAAAGCTAGCCCTGGGTCTTGTTCCAATGGTGTCGTCGCCAAGCTTCAATTCTTATCACAGCAACTTACTTTTACGAGCAAAGGATTACCATTAATAATAATCAATAACACCCAAACAATCACATTTACATCTCAATAATAGTTGATTTCAATTTGAGACAAATGCAAAGACAAATGAAAAAAAGAAATTTCGAAGCGCAATACAATCGCATTAAAGCCTTAGAAGATATAAGTTTTGTAAAGCGCATAGTAAAATGATTCTGATGTAAAACCAAATTAAAAAACATGAAAAGTCATCATACTTTTAGCACATCTTTCACCATCAGTGTTGTGAAAAGCATAAGGAGCTGGAGATGGCGGCCGTTGTCTTTTCACTATATCCCCTCCTTCAGCATTTCTTTGAACTTTATTATCCTTTGCCAAGTTATTCTTGAACAGTTTCTTGCTGTCATTTTGCTTGTTTATGTCAGATAGGCCATTACTATCATTATCCATTTTTACAAGCAGCAAATGTTACTAAACCAAATTGAACTATCTAACACAAAAACAACCTAGCACAAAAATGAATGTTAAGAAAACATGCCAATCATTTGTTTGCATTATAAACCAGCACAGTCCTAAAAAAACACCTATAATCATGCCAAAAAAACTCGTCATGATGTTACCCAACCCCAAATGCTGTACTGGTACTAAAAAAATTGTGGTCATTTGAGTTTGATTCAAAAGGTGCTCACACATATCAGTCCGCTAACATAACAAATTAAGGAATTTGGTTCAAATTCCTTAAACAAATTAGGAAATTTGATCAAGTTTTAAAACATTGATTGTATTTGATTATGTGACATAATTTCATTTGAGCCAGCCGTGCAGCGGTTGCTGCAAATGATGACGTTCTTAAAAAGTACCATTTACAAACCAAAATATATCCACTTGATAACAACTTAACAGGCAGTAAATATTAAAATAGGACTAATAAAGCAGCTTGGTATCTAAAGATTACTGGTAACAAAAATAAGCCATGTAGCAGTTCAACTAATGATACTAATCTATTTGTTCTCTACGCATGAGTGATCATAATGAGAAACATTCAACACATTAAACACAAAACAAATGGAAGGCTTTGAGAGAGTGCGAAATGCCTTGCAGTCTTTAAGTCAGCAGTCACCCATACTTGTCATAGTTGTCAACACAAACCAAAGTTTGCAAATGAATGTAATCCGTAATGCGCAGGCCAAATCTGCTGGGTCAACCCATATACAACAAATTCTCATTAAACTGTTCAGTCTTTCATTCCATCGCACCATGCTGCTGACAATACAAACGTCTGTGCATAAACATCTGATGTATAATAAACAGTAACAAGTAATTAATAAAAAGTACAAAAAATATGCCCACTGGTAATGCCATTTAATGCAGAATACGTCAATTATAAGATAATGTACGCAACAACAGGAGATAATTTTTCGTTAAACGGGCAAGTTTTAAGAAATGTTAATATTTGACAATACTTTACAGTCATTTATATTGACTAAGACCAAAGTTAGTATAACCTTGCAATACAAAGCAAAATGTCACTGCCTATTGTTTGCGGAGTACATTCGACTGAAGCTACGTGTCAATAAATCTATTGCCACATGACTTCAAAACATACAGCAGAATGAAATGACCAAGCTACCAACCAGCACTACAGCCACTCAAGCTCTAACACTAACGTTTTAGAAAGCACTATTCCAAATGCATAGTTTCAATGTTACGGTAAGAATTACTACTTCAGCACAATAAATGCAAGCAAAATAGAATCTATTGTAATCTATCTACAGTGTTCTCTTCAACATTAGCTTATCTTCCTTTTACAAGCCGAAAAATACAATCACAAAGTATTTTTAAAGTTTGCTGAGGTTTTTGTTTTTTCAAAACAGTGGATTTTTTGCACGCTTGAGATAATAGGGGGCCAATAGCTTGTTCCTCTAGTTTTTGATGATGAACATGACTTTATTGGAGTTTTTTTACGTTAAGGGTCTTGACGTTAATTTGTACCCACAAACAAAAGGCTGTTGCAGACCTCTAAATAGTTTCTCACGGACCCTGGTTTTAGAGCCATTGCCTCAAAGAATAAAATAAAATCCAATTAAAATTAACAAATGCACATAGCTTTCCGTCAAATTATTCATTCAAACAGATTTAAAGAAAACAATATAAAGAAATTTGAACAAAAATGATAAAAGTAAAAAGAAATTTAAGCTTGTAATGAAAAACTATTTAGCACAAGTAGCAAATTTAATGTCACTCATACAAAGCATAAAAAAAAAACACTTGAACACAGTGACAAAAATGACCGCAAAAAAGAAGCATTACAGACAAAGATGTCTTTTGGGGGTCGAAAAACACTGAATTAACATAGAAGTTTTGTGGCTCTGGATTCTTGAAAAAAAAATGATGCTTTGGACATTGAAAAAGCAGAAAAAAGACTACTATATTACAAACAGCTTTTTTAATGCAATTTTACGTAAAAATCAAGTAGAAATATTGCTATAAAGATAGAGTACTGATAGTGGTTACTAATGTAGTATTCCATAAAGCTTCCTCAAACTTTGTTAATTGTAGCAGTAACTTCTGAAACATCAGAAAATGAACAACAGCAAGCCCATTTAGGTTACCCGTGCCCATGAGCTCTTCTTCAAATATGCTGCTAATTGCATTAGTGGTTGAAAAAATTTCATGAAAGCCATCTTAGTGTTCATATAGCAATACATGTTTTGGTCTATCAAAGGTATGCTTTTCAAGTACTTGATTAAATTGATGATTTCATTAAATTGAAGATATCCAAAAGCTAGATACAGATTGTTTTAGGCTTCCTTCTCAATTATAGGGATTACTTCACTTATTTTAAATGTATTGAGTAAACACAACTTTTAAAAGCGCATTTTGCCATTGCAAAACATCTTTCTTTTATGCACATTATTATGCAAGCACTATTCTTCTGACCTGATACCGCCTCTGATTAGAGCATCATGAAATGCTTATGACAGAAACATATTTTTTAAAATTATCTTTTTCTTTGGTACTTAAAACCATGTGCCACTGCTGTGAGCCAGATAACAACATCATAATTGTTTTTGAAGCAAATAACCATTGCTGCTTTTCCATAAAAGCCTACTATTAAACCAAAGCACAAAATACCTGTTACTCAGATTCTGTGTTTTCTTAATAAGTTAAAATAAAGGGCAATTTGCTGTAAGAAATAAGTTGAAAAATACATGTCTGGCAGTAACCTTTTTTGGTTTTGAAACAGGGTGGCCCATAAGTCACTTTACATTTTAGAAATTAAATAATTTTTTCTTAAATGACTATATTTAATTAATTCTTTTTTTATTACAAAGTTTAGAGTCTGTAAATTAGTTCTGACTTAGATACGAAAGATTAGTCACTTTACATTTTAGAAATTAAATAATTTTTTCTTAAATGACTATATTTAATTAATTCTTTTTTTTATTACAAAGTTTAGAGTCTGTAAATTAGTTCTGACTTAGATACGAAAGATTATGTCTCTTAAATAGCCTCCATTCTCGGCTTCACAAACTTGAGCTCTTTTTAAGCTATTCTCCATGACACTTCTTAACATCTGAGGTGGTACTGAAAGAATTTCCTGTCGTATGTTTGACTTAAGTTCTTGAATAGTTCGGGGCTTATTGACATACACTTTGTCTTTAAGATATCCCCAAAGCCAAAAGTCTGATGCTGTCAAATCAGGAGAACGTGGAGGCCATTCAAAATCGGAATTACGAGAGATTATCCGATCCTGAAACATTGCAGTTAACAACTGCATTGTGGCTCTAGCGGTATGTGCAGTTGCTCCATCTTGTTGCCACCAATACCCTGCCATGTTTGCTAACTGAGGTTGAACAAAATTCACTAGCATGTCTCGATATCTTTCAGCAGTTACAGTCACAGCATTTTCATTTGCATCTTCAAAGAAGAAGGGCCCTATAACTCTTTCTGATGTTACTCCACACCATGCTGTGACTTTAACCGGGTGCAATGGAATCGCATGAACTTGCCGTGAATTTTCGGTGCCCCAGAATCTGGTATTCTGCTTATTCACATGTCCATTCAAATGGAAATGAGCTTCATCTCCCATGATCAACTTGTGAATAAACTCATTGTCATTTCTTGCGGTTCTCTGAAACCTGACAGCATAATTTAGTCGTTTCTGAAAGTCTGGTGGTTGTAAAGATTGCACTAATTGAATTTTGTAAGGGTACATGTGCAAGTCTCTTTGAATATGCTGCAGAGAACTCCGTGAGATGCCAAGTTCTTGAGAACGCCTTCGAGTGGATGTGGTTGGGTTCTCTTCAATGCTACGTCTCGCAGCTTCAGTATTTTCACGTGTACGTACTGAACGACCTCGTTCACTTCTAGACCTATCACTTACAGAGCCATGCTCTTGAAAACGCGCCACTAAGTTCATTATTGCAGGCCTACTAGGGGGATGTCGAACATTGAAATTGCGCATATACGATCTTTGCGTTGCAACAATTGAGCGTCCATTTTCAAAGTAAAATTCAATTATCTTCACTCGTTGTTCTGTTGTAAACTTTTCCATACCAAAAATTTACAAGGATTATATTTTTAAATTCTGAAAAGAAAAATAGAAATATATTAATAGAAAAAAAATTATTTAATTTCTAAAATGTAAAGTGACTTATGGGCCACCCTGTATAATTTTTCTAGCAAAATTTTCAATCAATCATGTTTTTTTAAGTACGAGAAATAATGAAAACAAATGCAAATTTCTAAAAACTACCACATGCCAAGCAACACTGATCAAAAAAAACTAATCTATATCTAATCACCACAACAAAAAAACAAAAAGATGTGAAAGTGTGATGTCAAAAAGCAGTGCAATATATTTCAAAATGACTTTGAATACAGTCAGTTCTGTTAATGAGGCAGAGGGTAAAAGACTGAAAATACTCTGGTACATTGGTTATGCTTTAGAGAGAGAGACTGTGCTGGCACAGATATCATCAGATCACCCATGCACATTCACGCATTATTTGCCAGAAAGAGGCTGCAGGGTCAGGCTTCATAGGTACAATTTCATACTGTTAACATTTTGCAAACAGCTATTTTTCTGTCAATGGCAAAACACACCCACAGGATATTTTGCCATATACAATTAGTGTGCCCTTAAACAAGCACATTTGGTGAATCACCTGCAGTGACACTGTGATGCAATGGATAACATTGTTGCATTCAATTGCTGATTCTTTTAAAATAGCCGTGTACCCTTGGGTGGAGGTGTACAGGGGAGTGTATACTGAGGATTAAATTCACATCAAATTACATTTTAATAAGTCAAAGAAGTTGACCAATCCAAGCATTTAATGGCAAAAATGATTCCAAGGGTAAAATGCAGGCAACAACAAAATAGCCATTGCCTAATACTTTTGAGTGATTGATTGATTATTTTCACCATTTTCACTTGTTACACACTTTGGTATTCATCAACAAATAGAAACATGCATTTACATTAATATCATCAACTGTAAAATATTTGCAACCTAAACTTTTTATTTCAGTTTTTCTGTTTGTTCAGCAATACATGCAAGTGTGTGCACTACGTCTGTGTGCCTTCAGTTACTCTCTATAAACAGTAATCATATGCATCGTCACATTCAGTTATTTTAGCGATTTTAGTTTTTAGTCTTTCACTACTATCATCAATGAGAAAAAAATTGGATTTCTCTTTTTCACACTAGATAAGAGCCAATTCAGCCTAAACATAATGCTGTACTCAACTCAGTCTTTTAATGACAAGACTAAAACTCAGGCACTCATACCACACTGCTGACATTGTGCCAGGCTGCGATCCCTAACTGGGCAACACGAAAATACAGAGATATAGAAAAATACCAACTATATGACAGAAAATTCAGAAATAGAGAAATATAATGCTTAGTGAAACTCAACTCAATTACCGTATTTGCCGGTGTATAAGTCGACTCGTTGTATAAGTCGACTCCCTAAAATTCGACAGAAATTTACGATTTTATGATATATCCTTTGTATAAGTCAAGCTCAATTGTTTCATTATCTTAAACTTTAAAATTCAAAACGGTAATCACGCACAACAAGATGCCGAACGAAGTATTGAGCGACTTCCACGTACGAGAACACATAATGTGTCCTTTTAAGGGCAGTGAACGCAATATCTGCCCTTGTAAGGGCAACCACATTATTCTGCTTTTACTGGCTTATAACTTTTTGTGAAGTGTAGTAATTACCATCACATTTGAAGCGATGAATACAAAGTTGAATTTCATGACTCGGTGTATAAGTCGAGGTCGATTATTTTAGGTCGATTTTTGATCGAAAAAGGTCGACTTATACACCGGCAAATACGGTATCTGGTTTTACCCAACTGGGTGTTCTACTAATTATCGACTTCTGCATATTTCCATAATTCTTCAATTTCTGTATGATAAATTGGGGTAATTTGAGACAAGTTAATATAAATTTGGTCCTGCTTCACATAATTCAAAGAAACACATCGATTTTCACCTTGCTTAATTCTGAACAACTTTTGACACTCTATTTATTTAACCCAGGCTGCCACCTTGAATCGAATGCGGCTTAAAATGCTATGGTTATGGGTTTGAATCTTCACTGGCAAACCACTTGGACAAAGGTAGTGTATACTGGAGGGGGAGGCCTGGTATGTGAATGTACAGTGAAGTGTACAATGGGGGAGCAATTCTGCCCAATACATCCAAGATGGTGGCCCGGGGTAACAAACAAAAAGGCACCTAATTTTTGCAACTCCAACATGGCTAGATTCACCTTATTTGATTTATTTGGTTAGCTAATAAACAGGGGAAACAGTGGAAAGTAATAATACAATATCAAATAAACGTGGAACAGAGTAGTAGAAATAGTGCAGAAAGAAGTTCAGCAGTACACAAGCAATGAAGTAATTAAGAACCTGAGAGTTTTGGTGCGTTTTCGTTAGTTACCCGAGGCAATATCCACTTTAGAAATAACACTCAACAACAAAACATTTTTTGTAAATGCTTTGTTTCTGAGTGTATTTAAATGTTTCAAGTTTCTTTAGATTTCATTTTTCCCACATGTCTTTAGTTTTCATTTTTCCCACCTGTCTTTCTGTACTCAAAACAAAAGATTGTTTAATTCTGTCCCGTACAGTCATGTTTGATCCAAGATGGTGGCCTGGGGTAACAAACAACAAAGCACCAGAGTGTTCTTCTAGTCAAGTTGCTTCTTGATATTAGGTTATTCTACCTGACCACACATGCAGTGATACTTGGCTGACAGAGATACAATGTAATGATGTGCAAGCACCCTAGCAATACTTTCACTATGAGTAAAAGGTAACTAATAAAAGTCAGAAGGGTTGGTAACGTTTGTGCCATACAGGAAAATTGATATTGCATATAGGTGAGTAATATGTTAAAATTAGGATTAAGGTCAGGGTTTGAATTCGGACTAGGGTTGCGTATTTGCAAGATTACTTATACCTGTTTGACTTACATATATGCAAGATATGCAACATAACTTTACAATGAGGGACTTCACCATATTCAAATTAACCTTATCACGTACCTATTTGCAACATTACTCAATCCATAAGCTATAACTTTCCTACGGCTACCACAAAATGACTTGAGACCTATCTCATTTTCCAAGAAAAACAAAGCTTTTATTTGTTGTAAAGACTTTTCTTCCTTTCGGCTTCTCCCTATTTGGGGTCGCCACAGTGCAAAAGTATTTTCCATTTGACTCAATCGATTTCGTCTCCCTCCATAGCTCCAACGCTTTTCCAGTCTTCTCTCGCTAAATCCATTCACCTTCTCCTTGGCCTTCCTCTTTTCCTTCTACCTGGCACCACCATCTTCATCATCCTTTTTCCCACGTAGCCTTCTTCTCTCCTTTTCACATGTCCATACCAGCGTAGCCTAGCATTCCGAAGTTTGTCTCCTAGCTTTGCGATTTTCACATTCCCTCTCACATATCATTTCTTTTCTTGTCACTCCCAGTGCCCATCTCACCATTTTCAACTCTGCAACTTCCATTTTTCCCACCTGTCTTTGGGTCACTGCCATAGTTTCTGTTCCATAAAGCATGGCTGGTCTAACAACACTCTTGTACATTTTACCCTTACTGATAACTTCCTGTTGCACAGAACACCTTCTTCTAACTCATCCATCCTGTTTGGATCCTTCTCCTCACTTCTTCTTTTCATCTTCCATTGCTACTAACTGTCAAACCCAGTTATTTGAAGTTTTTTGGTCTCTAAGTTTTCTCCAAGCAGTTTCCACTCTTCTCCATCATCCACATCCCCAGCCTTCAAAAACTCCATCTTGCTCCAGTTCACTTTCAGGCCTCTTCTCTCCAGCACATTTCTCCAAACCTCCAGATCATCCTTTAGCTCCCTATGATTTTGCCTAGACAGCACTATGTCATCTGCAAACACCATATCCCATAATGCGTCTTTCCTGATGTCCTTGGTCAGGTTGTCCGTGATGATGGCAAAATGAATTGGCTGAGAGCTGAGCCTTCATAAAGTCCAACACCTACCTTGAATCCCTCAACCCTGCTGCACTTCTCACAGTTGCTGTCATTCCGTCATACATATCCTCAATAATCCTTACATAGTGTAGCACTCTGATGTTTCAGCTAACCGCAAGCATTCCCACAGTTCCTCTCTGGGGACCTTGTCGTATGCCTTCTCCAAGACAATAAAGGCACAGTGCAGTGGCTTCTGCCCTTCATTCCACTTTTCCAACAGCATCCTTAGACAGAAGATTGCGTCGGTGGTACTCCTTCCTGGCATGAACCCAAATTGTTGAGCGATCATCACCTCCTTCCTTATCCTTGCTTCTATTACCCTCTCCTAGTTTCATAGTGTGGCTCATTAACTTGATCCCCCGGTAATTTCCATATTACTTGATGTCTCCTTTACCTTTGTACAAAGGTACAAGCACGCTCCTCCTCCATTCATCTGGCTTCTTCTCCCCTTGCAGGAGTCTATTGAAGAAGTTCACTAGAAACTAGAAATTTGTTGTAACGACATTTATTGAAAATAAATACTTTTTTTAATATTTTGTCATATTGCCCTTGTTTTAAATAACTAATTGTAAGCGTTTGGGCATAGAGTCACTTAAATTTCAAAAATAACTTGACATCATCTCCAGGCACCACACTTTCTTCAGCTCTTCTTTGAGGCTATCCAAGTTAGAAGTTTTCTTTTCTGACATAGTTTTTTCATTTTCTGCCAACAATTTTTAATGGGATTTAATTCACGGCTATTCCCTGGCCATTCTAGAACATTGATCTGTTGCTGCTCAAGAAACCTTGTCACCTTTTTGGCCTTGTGGCAGGATGCACTATTGTGCATAAACAACTCACAGCGTGAATGCAGAAGAAGTTGAGCAAATGCTCCTCCAAAACCTTCACATAAAGATCAGCATTCATTTTTTATTTTGAAAAAAGTAAAGTCCTCCTTTTCTTTGTCACCAAAAAACTTCCCCGCAACACTCTGGGTGTTTCACAGTTGGAACTATATACCGAGAGTCAAAATGGCCAGATGACCTTGAACGTCGCACTGTGGTAGACTCCATCCTAAAAACTTGAAATTGCTCTTACTGAAAGCATTGCTTTTTTCCAATCTTCAGTGGTCCAATGGACATACATCTTGGCAAATGCCAGACGTTGTTTTTTCATTTGCTCAGTAAGAAGGGGTTTTTTTTACAGCTTTACAAATCCAAGTCCTTTTGGAGGTAGTGCTGATGGTACAAACTGTGACAATTGGATGAAGAGTCTGCAGATCCAATGCCGTTAAACAATTTTTTGAAGTTCTTGTTTCATAATGTTATCAGTAAATTGGAAGGTTTTTCTTCTCCCACCACCAAATTTATGCTTGGGAACTGTGTTGCATCCTGATGATGGTGGCTTTTCTACTTGCACTACAATCACATATAACTTTTATAGGCACGTTTTCCTGCCTCATGCATGAATCCGAGCCTTCTCTTCATCACTGGTGTACTTTCCAGGCATAATTAGACAGTTTCAAATATAGTCAATCATGCTAAAAACTTTTATTTTGCCCTCTCTAAAACTCTCAAACTTGTAATGAATTTGTCCAAAACTTACTCTGAATTCTCATCACTATTTTATTGTAACAAAATTCTTAAAGCAATTCTATGATATTGTCTTGGTAATAGCTGATTGCTCACATTTTATACATCACTATTGATTTCAACAAAATAATTAAGTAATATATGGTTTATTGCAAGAATGCAACTTCCAATGGAAAAAGACCACGTAAAAACTTATCAAACAGGTGAAAATGATCAAGGTCTCAAGTCATTTTGAAGTAGCTCTATATGCAACAAACGTGGTGCATAAAAGTGGTGTGAATTAAGCAATGGATTACAACTGGATTTGCATCGAAACCCTCTGCAAATTAAGCCACTACGTTATCCAACCAATATTTTTAACTATCACAACATTTTTCTCAGTCATTAGACATTTTAAAGCTTTTTTCACCCCCCCAACATTTTTAAGTTTTAATCTTGTCCTGAATTAACCTATTTAAAGGGAAACTGGTGACAGCAGATCTGCTCAATTTAAGAATTCATAATTTTGGATCCAACAATTAGGCCTAATGAAACATGTGGTTTTGCCAAGAGGTAAATAAATATGCACATGTTCAAAAAAGGGGTTAGATCAAAGTTGCAAGAACTACAACACAGCAGCAGTAGATAAAAGTCTACAAACTAGTAATTTGTGCCCAATTACCCCAGTTTACCCTGTTTCCATAGTTGATAGAATTTCCATAAGCCAGTAATTCTTTTTTTTAGAATGAATTCATTAGTTCCAATATTTTGTGTTTGATATGAATTTCCATATTTCAGAGATTTCCATAATTTAGTTGATGTTTTTTCATATTTCTATTGATTTCTATAAATCTGTATGTTAGTGTTATTCATCTAACTTATTTCATTTATAAATACAAGGCAAATGAAGATTTGGAAGACAGCAAAACAGTGTTTTTTTTGAGTTTTTGCCATCTTGGCATGAGCCCAAAATATTGGAAATAAACTAAAAATCAAGGCAGTGGCTATTTTACCGTCAACAGCATTTTACCCTTAGAGGCTATTTTGCTGAGAATTATTTGTGATTGGTCAATCTTAACAGCATATTGAACAAGTGACTTTTGGTCGTTTCTGATTGGTCAATTTAAATAACTGATTAAAAAAATTTTACACTTGCAGTGTCCACTCCCCCACCCTGCACACTCCCTTCCAATGTACACTACCCCATACATTCACATACCAGGCCTCCCACTCCAGTGTTTATCGCCTTTCTCCCAGTGCCTGCCAGCCAAGATTCAACCCACAACCATTGCATTTGAAGACTGGTGCACTAACCACATGCCACAGAGTCACAGGCAGAATAACAGCAATTGTGGCAATATGAACAAATGTGAATGATTACGGCAAAATAGTCTCCAAGGGTAAAATGCTGTCAACGTCAAAATAGCCACTCACAAAAATTAAATGTTAAAAGCACGTAACTATTATACCTAGCTTATTAAAGAAAAAAGACCATTACAAGGCTACTACGGTCAAATCGCAAAGTTGTGCCTTTGATAAATGATGCTTTTCAAAACCTTGCTATTTTGCTTGAAATGAGCACCTTTGATTGTCTTGAAAATATGTGCCTCAACCTGCAGGCATTTTCCTACATAAATATCCAAAAGTTGGTCTGAAGAGAACTAAGACTAGGTCTCCATCTACTAATTGTTGCTATTAGTATTGTCTAACTAACTAACCAAGATCAAGAATAGACTTATAAATTAAAAATATCATCTAAATGATTGGTTTTTCTTGTAAGCAATCCTAACACTATTGTTTTAGAATCTTTCCTAGCAATACACAAAAACGCGGAATTTCGTGGAAAGTGTTTGAAAGAAATTAGGTCCTACCGAAATTCGGGAATTCCGCGGAATTGTGAATGAGCGTTAACGTTGTGATTTGGGATGGCTATCGACCGTGCAAAGAACATTTGATCTGTTGTTCTGTTGTTTTTAGCGTGGTAACTACTTTTATTATGTTGTCACAAACAATACTTCCGTGGCCAAAAAATCATACGCCAACAAACAGTTTGCAAACTGGTGGGTGTTATAATCTTGTCCCTTGGGTAGCCAGTGTTGGGATTTCTTTCTTTTAATGTTGATTTAAAACTTTGGCAAAAAGAAATTAACCTTAAAAGAAAGAAATCCTTTGGTATTTGGATTGGGCAATCCCATTATCTCAAAAAGATAAAATTTTAACTAGCGTTGAGCAATTAGCGTATTTAGTCAAGAAAGACCCCGCTAATGATTTTAATGAACAAAGAATGAGTTAAAATTTCTTCCCAGAAATTTTGTCGATGATAATATGGTAAATGTTCTGTACGTGCAAGCCAATCTTTACACAATACACTGTCACAACTATCTAAAGACGCTTCACTTAAAGAATATTAATTTGATATAGGAAACGGAGTAGTCAGTTTGGATATCGCGCGTCAGTTTATGTGGAAAAATTAGACAAAGTGGTATACGATTAAAGCAAATTTAAGGAGTTAGTTGTTAAAGATAATAAAGCTCACTAAAAAAAAATTTAGTGAGCTATTACATCCGAAAATATCTGAAAAAAGTAGTGAATTTAAAGAAATTGAAAGAGTAGTATCACCGGGAAGCAGGCCACGTAAATTATACGAAATGGCTAAAGCTTGCAAAAATTGAATGCCTTTGAAACCTATGGTGTCAATGGTGGGAACACCGGAGTACCAATTGGCCGAATTTTTAGACAACATTATTGAACCTTAGCCTACATACCGGAACGTGTTTAACTTCGGAATAAAAGGTTTCGAGATCAAAATCCTATAAAAACATTATTTGGTTTAATAATGTGCATATTTCTTGGAACAAAATGGCTTCGTTCGAGTGAAAAAATGTTTAATAAAGAGGCCAACCACCTTGTTGCCACACCAACGCCCTTTTTAAACAATTGTTCTTCAACCGAATTCGCCGGGAGTCGAACAGCCGCCATGGGAACAACAGCCTTTTTGCACATTTTGTTTATCGCACTTCACTTCGTTATCTATTTTTCACTTGTCTGATCTTAACACAAAAACTCGCGGCTTTTGGGTTTTAGTAATTAGCTATATAAGAAACAGAAGTAACATTTGGATGGTTATTTTTAAATTTGAATTTGCTGCTGTTCAATCGTTCGGAGGATAAAGTTTGGTCAATTTTCCCGTGCTGGTCTGTTCAAAGTTTTTATCGTTTTGCTTTTGATATATTCATTTGGTTTTTGCTTTTTGCTTTGTTTCTGATTTTATTTCGTTGGATAGACAACAGTGCGGGGAAGGTCCTGGCCGTCTTCCCGTGACACCTATATAGTAGAAAATTCAATGCCGTTGTGAGGTGAATCCTTACCACACCTACGCCAAATGTTTTTGAAAAATGGTAATTCAAATTACTTCTTTGATCTTACTTTGAAAAATTTTGAAAATATGGCCAAGCAAAAACTGAAAAAGATAGACAACAAGAATTTTTCGAACAGAATTTGTATTCTGTGTTATAAAAATCCATTACATAAATTTGGGTGCAATTTAACAAAATCAATTGGAAAAAAATTTAACATTGATTTAGTTGTTAATGACAAAACAGTAAAAACTGCATTGTATTTTTGATTAAAATGTAATACTCTTGCCGTTCTTGTATCTAATGTGATCTATGCAGAGGCGTATACAGAAATCTATTGAAGGGGGAGCGCGAGAATGGTTTTTTGCAAATTTCACAAGATGGTGAAGATCTTTTTTTGAAATCAGAATTTTATGTGTTAATTTAGAACATATGCGAGTTACCGACTCAAAGATAATGGCTGTAACTCACGTTCAAAATTATTCTGAGAGGGGTGTGAGAATCACTTTTCGCAAATAACACTGGTCTGCGAAATTTTTGAGGTTTAATACCTGTTAGCTGTTTCTGATGCAATTTTTGCTGTTGATTGCAAAAGTGCAAGCAGTTTTGCTCTATCAGGTTTAGTTGTTTTACAAATCCACAAGGGATGAGCAGCACTGGCTTGTGTACTGCAATGATGTTAGTGGGCTTGTAAAAGCTTTGGGTATGGAATACAAGGCAGTAGAATGGAGATTGTATTTGGATTCTTCTGTCAGAGGCATGAAAGCAGTTCTTCTACCTATTGGCAGTAAAGTTGCTTCGGTTCTCATTGCTCATTTAGTTGTTCTCAAAGAGTCCTACTTAGACATGAAATATCTACTTGATGCCCCGTGATACAATCTTCACCAGTGGAAGATTTGTGGTAATCTAAAAGTGATATTCATACTCCTTGGTCTTGAAGGAAGTTCTACAAAATATCCTTGCTTTTTATGTCTTTGGGATTCCATAGCTGATAACGGACATTATTTACAGAAAGGATGGCCAGCTAGAGGCACTTTAACGCCTGGTAGATACAATGTAAAATCTAGTTCGCTGGTTGATCCTAAAAACGTCTAACTTCCTCCTTTACATATAAAACTTAATTTAATGAAAAAATTTGTCAAAGCCTTAAATAAAGGCAACCCATCGTTCAAATTTCTCTAGTCTAAATTTCCAGCTGCGAGTGGTGCTAAACTTCGATCAAGTGTGTTTAATGGGCCTTAAATATGTGAATTAATGAGAGATACTACTTTCGATGAAGTTTTAAGTGAAGCAGAAAAAAGAGCATGGGAATCTTTTAAAAATGTTTTCACTAAATTTTTTGGGTAAAAACGTAGCCCAAACTATGAAGATATGGTTTGTGAGTTAACGCACAGCTTCCAAGCTTTGGGTGCGAGAATGTCTACTAAGATGCATTTCCTAAATTCTAATCTGAATTACTTCCCAGAAAACTGCGGTGATTACAGTGAAGAGCAACGTAAGTGTTTTCGCCAAGACATTCGTATGATAGAAGAACGATGTCAAGGCCGTTGGAATATTAATATGTTAGCTGACTATTGCTGGTGTCTCAAAAGAGATATTCCTGTTCCACAACATAAAAGGAAAGCTTTAAAACGCCCCTTTGCTTGTGTTTAAGTTGCTTTTTGTTTACATGCATGTATATTTTAACCAACTATTAAACGATACTGCGAAAGTGATATTTAGAAAAAACGTATAGCATACTAGATAGCTGTTTCAACATATATTCTTAAAAAATTAAAATTTTCATACCAAGATAATTTGACCTGATTGAACAAAACTGATTGTGTATTGGAATTCTACGCAAAAAATGATCTGAAAACTGTCAAAAAACTTTCAACCTCTGAGAAAAAAAATTTATATGCAGATCAGTGTAATGGATGAAAATGGCGTTTAACTCTTTTTAAACGGGAGGGGGGGCGCATAGGGGCTCACCATCCCCTTGCGTACGTTACTGTGTCTTAGGTTCATTTGTGAGCGCAATACAAGTATGTAATACATTGGTATGATTTCTTGCCACTTTGACAGTACAGCCCAGGAGCATATTAATTCATGCTCATCTTTGTGGTATCAGCAACCTTGGCGTTGGCTACTTTAAAATATTTATAAAATGCAATAATGATCATGAAGCTAAAATTCAAAAGGGATAACTGATTAGGAAATTTAAACCAAAGTTGAACGCACAGTTGTAAGTTAATAATAGTTTTTTGCTTAGGCCGATGTGTTGTAATTCAAGGCAGGTTTGTTACCTGAGTGATTGTTTTGTTCTTGCGTGTTGCGTCATTAATCGTTCTATTATATAACGTTTGACTGGTAGGTTTTACGCCATCAATCGTTCTATCAGCGTGTTTATGTGCTTTTGGAGTGCAATTGGAAATTTTATTACACCTATTCATTTGTGAGTGTAATTTCTAGTATAAGCAGTGTATTTGTATTTACTGAGGAGGGCTAGGTGATGTGCCCAAAACGTTTATAATTTAAATAAAATGTTTGATATATTGAAGCTGCTATATATTTTAAATAAGCAATATGGGTGCGAATTAAAGCTAGTTTATTACTAGGAACAAATACATTTAATCAAAACCGATTTGGTTGAGATTACAATCATTATCTGATAATATTATTGGTAGGCAACCATAAGTTTTTTTATTACAGTTTACTTGGTCCACCAGCTTATGTAACAACCTTAAAAAATTATTTATGGACAGTTAGAGTCATAAAATTACGTTTGATATATCAATGCAACTGGCCTGCAAACATTATTGACAAATAGTTTCAAAGGAATATTGATTTTACTCTTTGATATGGAATGCAACCAATGAGAAATTGTACAGAAGTCTGCCCTGTCATTTAGGCCACGGTATGATTTAGCTTTACAATTGTTCAACATGCTTTTACAACTTAATGTGCTGTACAAGCTTCACATTACGATCAACTTGAACTAGATATTTTCCAATATGCTGATTTTTCAAATATAAAGCCCTACGAAAAGTCGGCTACTAATAAGCCTGCATAAAAGGCCTACAAAACTAGGCTAACCACCAGCAACAACAAATCAATCTTAAAACTTTTTGCCTTATTTTGTCTTCAGATTCATTTTATAACATCGGTAAGAAAACATATTTAACGTTTACTAAAACACTGTCAATTTTATCTATTTATTTACATGAAACAATAACACTCCTTTGCAATGTAGTGCAAAAATATTGAAAATAGTCAACGGCTGATTTTGAAAAGCGAATTTAGTGACGCTTGTTTCACTTTATCAAGTTGAACTTATCTTTTGGTTATGATATTTTTTCTAAATTGTAGTTTACTGATGCATTATGCGGTTACTTAATTAGGTTTAAGGAGGTGGAGGCGGTCAATTCCTTTGATTTGTCCACTTACCCATGGATCTAGAAGTAAATCTGACGGCGTCTTTAGAATTGTCCATAAACTCAAGGTGTTTTGAAAATGCTCATTTGCCCTGATGGTCACCAAATGCAGTAGTGATGGTAAAGTGTGCTGGAAGTTAAAGTCGCCAGCATAGAATAGGATGGTCTTTGATGGTACCAGTAATAGCGAGGAAGGAGGTCTCTAGATGTTGATTGTTTTATATCTAACACCGTCTACTCATTGCCATTCATTGGCATTTAATGTTTCAATCTTTGGTATACCATTAAGTCCTTGATGTTAATAAATTTAAACCGCAACCAGTGACCTGAGTCTTTGCTTTGTGACACAAGAAGCTATCTCTTGACTGTCGCTGCTCTTAGGTCACTGCCGCTGCATAGAATTTTGGTTCTATCTCGATAATGCTATAATATTTTATAACTGAGGCGACGTGAAGTATCCCTCAAGCAATTCTTCCGATTGCAACTTTACTGTGACTTTAATAATTCAATATCAAATATCTTATCTACTAACTGTAGATCCACGCGACTTTTTGTTCAAAGCAACAAGAAACATTTTTACAAATAAATTTAACTTTAACTGCACCACCAACTTTAACAATTATAATTTATATATCAATTCTACTTGGCCTTTACTGCTTCCAACAACAACCAATTATACTCGAATAATAATCAAATGTAGATACATATCAACACCATCTATCTATTTCTCTCTCTTTTCCAAAATTTTCCGCCACATATCTTAAGGAACGAACATTCTAGATCAGGAATTCTTAAACTGGGCTCCACGAACCCCCAAGGGTTCCGTGGACAAGGGGTCCGTGGAGTTTCAATAAAAATGTTAGTGCAACTTCATGTATTTTTTGTTCAAAAAAATAAAGATAAATTTGAATACAAACATAGAGATCTTTTTTGGAGATCAATTGCTGTTCTAGATGTTCCCGAAGATTCAAACAAAAACAACAATGGTAAATACTATGATGTCGTATGCACAAAGTCACAAGAATCAGAAGTGGTGTATGGAGGAAAGCTACTAAGTGCATTACCTTTAGGAAAACGTTAAATATCTTTTTCAGTCAATATGCTTGAAACTGTAGCAAACAAATAGCCCGGCGTAACTCAGAAAATAATGATCTTCAACCAAAGTCTTCTCCGCGATTTTGCGTAATCAATGGAAACAACATGGGTTACACACTTCAACTGACTTGTGAAATTTTGAAATAGTCATTTTGGTGCCTCCCCCCCACAAAAAATTTCTGTAAATACCCCTGAGTACAAGAACTAATATTCTAAATCCCCATTATACTAATGGACCTCTGAAGGAAACCCCGGCAGAGCTGACTAGTCTAGATACACAGTATGCCACTAGTTATTCAGTAGATGAAAAAATTTTAATTTAGTAGTAGTCAGAATTTCTTGCAGCATTTAGAGGCTTTACAGAATCGGGAAATATTTTTGTAACACAGTTTTTCAAGTAGCTCAACTGACTTAGCTTTGGTTTCAGAAATAATCATCAACCTCTTATTCATAATACAAAAGAAATGATAGAAGGTTGATGATATTTCCTAAAAGCAAAACTAAAGTACCGTAAAAACTCAAAGTGTGTCTGTCTGTCTGTCCGCTATAGAAATAAAACTGGAGACATTTAAATACAAACAAACATATGAATCTTATATAACTATTTCCAGGGAAGCCAAGTACGGTATTTTGATTTCGATCAGAATCGTCTGTGGGGGGCTACAAGCCTATATTTATTCAACCTATATTAAAATATGGTTATTTAATGTAAAAATTTAATCAGTCTTTACATTTTACCCGATCAACGACGGGTGAATCTGCTAGTTTACTATATTTAAAAAACTGAATCATAAACCTTTCATATGACGGCGCCGGCGCGATGGTGTAGCAGTTAGAGCGTCCGCTTTGCGGTCGGTAGACTAGGGGTTCATTCCCCTTGTTGAGTCATACCAAAAGACTTTAAAAAATGGTATCAACAGCTTCCCTGCTTGGCGCTCGGCATTTATGGGAGGTTGTAGAAAACAAGCCGGCAAGTTCGCTTGTTGTGTCCTTGGGCAAGGCACTTAACGGGACGCCTCCGTCTTTATGTGGAAGACAGATGGCCCAGACACCTCAAAAATGGCAACTCCCAAGCGAGTGCGGATGTCCCGTCCAAAATATAACGATGCAATTCGCTTTATCGTGAATGGAGGATAAATATGAACAAATACAAAATACAAAAATACATGATATAAAGTTAATTTGGTGAGAGCAATGAGGAAAATGAAATTGCCTAAATTGATTGATATTTCACTGCATTTATTCACCAAAAAAAAGATATGATTTTTTAAAAAATATATCTGAAACCAATATTGACTATGACAAGCCCATATGGCATCTAAAACAAATACTTGAAAACTTTCTTAAACCAAGAAAAAAGCAAACTTCAGATATTTAGAAACATGATGCTTTTGTTTATTGGAATCTAGCATAATTCTAAACATTTTGAATTAACAGATTTATATGTAAAAAGATTTGGGTTGATGGTAGATCGAAGATGTTAGTTTCAATAAAATCGGTCTGTGCGTCACTGCCATACAACTGCATCAACAAAAACTGATTTCGAGTCGGATTCGAACTTACGATTCGCAGAAGCTACCCTTGAGTGTGAACTCAGGCTTTTGGTGACAAGACATTCTAACCTGAAATACCGTCTTAACGGCTTGAGAGTAGCTGGCGCGGATCGTAAGTTCGAATCCCCCCTGAAATCAGTTTTTACTTATGTTGTCGTAAGGAAGTAACGTACCTACTGATTTCATTGAGGTTAACATTTTAATCGAAGTTTAATCTCGTTTCTCAATGAATTACTCTACAACAAACCCTTATCTGTGCAATCTTAAAGATAGCATTCTGTGATCCCTTGCTCTAGCTATATAATGCTGGCCATTCTAGCGATTATTACTCAATTATTACTCTACTTTAGAGCGCTATTGATCCGAGCTCCACGGATCTTTAAGCTAAAGCAGCGGTTGGTAACCTTATACGACCGATGACCCATTAGAGCTCGATTTCCACAAAAAAGAGAAGAGTGAGAGCCACAAAAAGATTGCTATCTGGCAAAAATGTATGATCTCGCCCATAGGAAGGTTGCACGCACATGATCAAACGTCATCAAAATGCGCTTTCTAAAAAACTGGCGGACAATTTTGAGTGATTTTGCATTGAATTGAATAGGAGTGATATCGTTTTATGCAAAGCAAATCGATAAACGTAACAGTTAATGAATGAACGTTAAATATGGTATTTTACTGATGTTAAGAAATGAATCTAAGGTCAAAGTAAGATAAGAGGTGCTAAGGTTTGCTTGTTATTACTAATAGTTGGCCTAATTTTATGGGCTAACATGCAAGCTTATTTGTAGCCAGTTTCTGTGAGGGTTTCATATTCGATTACCGTATTTTCCGGTGTATAAGTCGACTCGTTGTATAAGTCGACCCCCTAAAATTCGACGGAAATTTACGATTTTATGTTTTTTTATTTTATTTTATTTACGACTCGGTGTATAAGTCGAGGTCGATTTTTTTAGGTCGATTTTTGATCGAAAAAGGTCGACTTATACACCGGCAAATACGGTAATCAGCGTGTTTGGGAATGCTGAATTTAAGTTAATTGTAATGTGTAACCTATACAGTATATTTAGTGGCATAAGCATTCTGAAAAGTTGAAAACTTAAGTTATACTGTTGCCTAAATGACAGGGCAGACTTCTGTACCGTTTATCATATGCTGGATTAGTTATTGTTGGATAAAATCAGTAAGTTTTTGAAATCTTTTGTCAATATTGATTGCAGGACAGTCATATTGATATGTCAGATGTAATTGTGTTACCTTAACTACTCCTTAAACAATTGTTTGGGCTATTACCTAGGCTGCTGGACCAAGGGTAATTTAAAAATTACGGTACCGATTTATTCATTCATGCGTATTAGCTCATGCTGTGTTTGCATGTCTTTCGTCACACTGGGTCACCACGATGGGTAGACTGCTTGGCCCCACCACCTGTTTGCCACATAAAGATGGAGGCACACCGTTAAATACCTTGCTCATGGACACAAGAAGTAAGCTTGCCGGCAAGCTTACCGTACTGGTAGTAATGATCAAATAATAGTTATTTTTGCTAATGTACCGACTGGTATCTAATTGTTATAGTTTATTTTTAAATGAGGAGCAAATGGTAGTTAGATGGCTCTTCTCTTGGAGGTATTTTTTAAAAATTAGTGCACTGTACTAAGCTTATACTAGTCAACTGAAAGATCTAATCTCAACCAAATTGTTTTTGGTCAAATTTATTTGTTTGCGAGAATCCAACTAGCAATAATTCATTCCAAATTTTAATTAATTTTTCGTTAGTTTTCAAAATAACCCTAAAAGTTGGTGTTCGCCCTTTACCTCTCCAGCATAAATTACAGCTTTTGGTCAGCCAGTTTTTTTGGTGCGAAATTTGTGACGTCATATGCAACCTTCCTATTAACCCCTTAACTCTTTTGCTCCCGCGATCATCGATTGATGATCTCGTGTTTTCAGTGTTTCTCTCAAATTTTTTAAATTGAGTTACAAAATTAGTTTACTAAAAAATCGATTTGTGACTTTATTTTTCATCCGATTTTCATAAAATTTTCAAAAGATCACGCTTATTTCCTCACGAATCGGAAGATGTACAATTTGTGCCTTAACTCTTGGATTTTTATACCCAAAAAGGGTTAAAAAGATCAACAACCCAGTTGCAGACCACAAAATCGGCCAAATTCTCAGCACGTGCCAACTACACTAAAATCAAATTGAGATTACATCTTTACCACATAACCAAACCCTTTATTATTGACACAGTCTGAAAACTACTCTTTTGGGGCATCATTTGACAAAATTTCAAGCGATAATAATAAATTTTACGTTTATATATTTCCAAATTTTTTAGGGGTCTCAAACCCCCCCAAACAAATTTGAATGGTAAGTAGATAAAAGTAAATTTAGTGCGTAAAAAATATGATATGTTGCTAAATATCGGTTACATTTGAAAGCTTAGGAAATTTGCTTTCCAGCAATATATAATTTTAAATAGTTTAGACTAAGTGGTATATGATATTTACTGATCAAAAATGAGTACTGCACATCATGTCAGTTTAAAACCCCCAAAATTTTTTGACTTACCTTCACTAAATTATAACTTTTAGAAAAACTACACCCTATAAAAACATAAAATAAATTGCAAATGTTTCACCAATAAAGTTGTCATTTTGTATCAAGTTTCCAAGGAGACAAGAAGTGAAATACAAGTTTAACAGCTAGCAGAAGTTTGTCTTTCGTAAATCAAAGTTTGCTGTATCCCCCTTGTTTCTCAACAAATGGGAAGGGTGTAAACAAGCTTCTGTTTCATTGTCAGTGACAGTATATTCTATTTAAACTTGATATTTTCTGAATCTTGAAGAAATTCCCTGTTCAAAAATACATAATGTTACATGGTTTAGGCTAACCTCTAGCAGATAATAACTGATCGTATTTTAGGTACTGAATTTAACTACCAAAATTTGGTACCGGTCGGTACCGGTCAAAAAAAGGTCATTTTTCTTAGAAAATTGCAAATTGTAGAAAACCTAGGCTTTTAGGTAAGTTTTGATTGATGTACCTTTAAAGCTTATTTCCTTAGCATCATTTTGCGATCATTTCTAAAATAATTGGTAAAAAATAAAATCTGTAGTGATCTTTGAGGTGAGGGTACCTCTTTATTTTTGAAGACAACTACCCCCCAGTTGGGGGGGGGGCTAATTTGCATAAAATTTGCATATTCAAAAAAATTTTTTTTTTCTATTTGAAATCCTCAAGAAATGTAGATTTCAACGATATATCACACTTAATGTAGAAGTAGACAGCTGAGTAATGATTTACAAACAAACTTGAGGTACATAATTATGATTAATTGTGATTGATTATGACAGTTTTTCGTGCTGCCACCTTACGGACATTTTTTTCGCTTTTCACGCGGGAGCAAAAGAGTTAAAGCATTACATATTTTGGAAAAATATATCCATTCTGCAACTAAATTTTTTTTTATCGTTAAGTAAACAGCAGTAAAAACAGTAAAATGATCAAATAAATATTATTTGTTTTTATTTAGATAAACAATAGTAAAAACTGTAAAATGATCAAACTTAATTTGGACGAACATATATGGGATAATGCGAAAGTGATTTGTAAACGACAGACGATTATATGTGGGTTTATCCTTTAAGGCAGGGGTTCCCAAACTTTTTGTTCCTCAGTACCCTTAGACACTTTTTATAGGTTCCCATGTACCCCTAACACTAAAAATGAAGCCTAATAGTAAAAAAAGACATTTAAATATTTTGATATTTTAAGTTTATAGAGTCTTCATGTTTAGATTACATAGGCATCTTAAATGATGAAAACAGAAATAAAGCAATTGCTAAGGTAACTGATATTTTGATCCAGCACATACAATACATACCTTATTATTATTATTATCCAAAACATTAATGAACAAAACTCAGGTATTCTTATTTTAATGCATCGCACTAACTCAACATAAATGGATCACAACCAATTCAACACACATTCAGTCCTACAGATAAGGCAGGAAAAGGGAAAAAAATGTTAATGCACTCTAGTATGGAGACAGAATTATTGATAACAATTGTAACCAAATCTAAACAGAACTAGTGAGATGGGTGAGCTTGTTTTTTAGCAACAAGCTCACTGATACAAGGGGAAACTTTAGCAATTGCACAACGAAGATCATGTTCAGGTGTGTTGAGTTTTGATCTGTATTTTGATTTGATACCTAACAGTACTGAAAATGCCGACTCACAAAGCCATGTTGATGGAAATACCAACAGTGCTTGAATAGCAGGTTGAGCAATCTGTCTGTATGAGTTTCTCATTGAAAACCAAAAACCACACAGATTTTTGTCAGAGTAAACATGTAATGCAGAATCATCATGTTGCATTTCTACCAACTCCTCCTGCCTACCTGTCCCAGCCTGCAACACCTGAGCATCTGTACTGAAAGGATTTCTAAGATATACAAATTCATCTCCATTAAGGCTTGGAAAATAACTTTTAATTTCTTCCTCCATCTTCATAAGATGCTCAGTGACTAATCCTGTGAACTTGTCAGTCTTAGATCGTGGATTTTGATCTATATATTCTGTTACATTACTAAACATAGCCAAGATATCAGAATGAATGTTTCACCTCCACAGTCGAAGTTTTGCAATGAATGCTTTGAGTTTAGCTATACTGCCACAAACTGTTACATCTCTTCCTTGGAGACTCTGGTTTAGCATATTTAGAGCATCAAAAATATCCACAAGATAAGCAAGGTTAAGCATGAAGTATTGATCCTTCAAGGAAGTGACGAAATCTTCGCACATGTGGGAATGTTGAAAAAATTCTAGCAATTCTCCATGAAGCTCATAAATACGTTTTGTGACACTTCCTCGGGAAAGCTAACGTACATCAGTATGGAGCAGAAGTACACTGTGATTAGCATCAAAATCTTCACACAATAGTTTGAATAATCCGCTGTTAAGAGCACTCCCTTTTACATGGTTAACCATCTTGACCACCAGTGATAACACACTGGCTAGTTCAGCAGGAAGAACCTTGCATGACAAAACAAACCGATGTATCATGCAATGCATAAATGTCACATGAGGTGCTACTTCCATGACACGAGCTCTAAAACCAGACTTTCGCCCCAACATTGCTGGTGCCCCATCAGTTGTGCATCCTCTCAGATTTTCCCACTTCAAACCATGTTTCTTGAAAAATGAATCTACCACTTGAAAAATATCTTCGCCTTTAGTTGTTGCTTCTAAGGCTGCATTCATTAAGAACTCTTCCTTAATACCTTCATTTCCTACATACCGAGCAAATATTAGTAGCTGAGCACAATTTGTAACATCGGTGGACTCGTCAAGTTGAATTGCAAATCCACTTTCAGACATAGAAATTTCACTAATCACTTGCTGAAAAATATCAAGTGACATTTCTTCTTTTCGTCGTTGCACTGTATTGTTTGACAAGGAGATAGAGTTGAGCTTTTTTTCTGATTCATCTCCAAGGACACAACGCACCATTGCTTTTGCAGCTGGAAGAACAAGGTTTTCCCCAATGGTATGAGCTTTCTTTTGTTTGGCAATCATAAGTGAAACTTCATAAGATGCCTGCACCACTGCACTGTTTTGTTGGAAAATCCTCCCACTTGGATCCAGTCGTTGCTTCTTAAACACTTCTTCTTTACGTTTAAAAAAATTAAGGTCTTTGTCTTTGAACTGTGGATGAGCTCTCTCAAGATGTTGAGTAAGTAGGCTTGACTTCAATGAGTCATTTCCCAGAGTTTTTTGACACAGTACACACACTGGAATATCCATACCATTGCTTACTACGAATGTAAACCCGAACTGTAAGTAGGTCTCTGAACATTTTCTTCTTTTACTCATCATTATTTACCCTTCTGAAAGATAGAAAAAATATATTAGGTAACAGTAACTAATAAGCCCAAAAAGTGCCATAAAACAGCATCCTGCCACATCTGAAACAAGGTATGTGTATCTACTCTAAGAATTAAATACACATACTAGGTTTCTGATCTGGCCGTATGATGTTTTATGGCACTTTTTGGGTTTATGTTATGTTTCCAATGCAAGGAATAAGAATATAGCTACTGCCACGGAAAGTACATGGCAAGAAAATTAACATCACTTTGTATACCGTATTTGCCGGTGTATAAGTCGACTCGTTGTATAAGTCGACCCCCTAAAATTCGACGGAAATTTACGATTTTATGTTTTTTTATTTTATTTTATTTACGACTCGGTGTATAAGTCGAGGTCGATTTTTGATCGAAAAAGGTCGACTTATACACCGGCAAATACGGTATATTAATATTAGATATTTATGTCTTTTCATTATTTTTCTTAATTGTATGTATAGAACTTTTAATGCAACACGATCTTACAACAAGGATATGGAGAGTTAGTAACGAGAAACGTTTTCACACTTTCACTAGCTGCGAGTGTAAACAGGACTGAGTCTGAGTCACTCAGTGAGGCGTGAGCCGCCAGGCACTGACGCGTCGATAAACACGTCCTGTACCAGTCATTTCTAGATTAATACAGGTAGTCCTACACAGGGGCGTCATTTCAGATTTTTCTTGGGGGGAGCAGAGACATGTGAGGTTTATAATAGTAAAAACAAATGGTATTACCTTACACCCAAGAAATTTCAATAAAGGTGGTGCTAATCAACACAAAGAAAATGAGAAAAGTGCAATCTGAGTGCAGATTACAACACCATGTATTGTGCAAGTAATTGTTTCCTTCAGACCAAATGTACCCCCTGAAACATGCAAATGTACCCCTGGGGGTACATGTACCCCAGTTTGGGAACCCCTGCTTTAAGGGGTTAAATCCAGAGTTTTCTATGAAAAAATAGGTCTTCACCTTTAATTAGTGACAAACAACCAAATTTTAAGGCACGCTCTCCTGGTTCACACTTTTTTAACAGAAGTGTTCTCCAAACAAAATTGACAAAAGAGCTGCAGTTGAGGAGCAAAAGAGCCACATGCGGCTCCGCAGCCGAAGGTTGCCAACCTTTTAGCTAAAGGCATCCTCGTTCAAATTACAGTTCGCTCATCTGATCGGCGCACTTCCATGGCTAACAGTGTTGCCAGTTTCGCAGTTTTCCCGCCGAATTGGGCTAGTTTGGATTAGGTTTTGCGGGAAAACTTTGCAGTCGCGGGTTGCGTTTTTCGGGGCTGATTTTTATCATGCAATTGCGCTATTTTGGGCTAGTTTTTGGAGTTGCGAACTCACCTAAATCTCGGGGTAATATGGGCACGGCAGCAGCGATGACCTTCTCTCTATGGGAATCATACCAAAAGACCGGCTGATTTGTGTGTGCATATCGATGGGATTCAAAACACTGTGCTGATGCAGGGACTGGACTGTTTTCCCAACGGCCCTGAGTGGACTAAGTTTGGGCTACTTTTCAACAGGCAAGCTTTGAGCTATTTTAGGCTAGTTTTAACATTCCATTTGGACCGGAAACTTGAGGAATATCTGGCAACAGTGGTGGCTAAGGCGGTGCTTCCAGAATCCCAGTTTAGAACGCCCAATTTCCAAAAATAGCGTTGTTTCATTCCTCAGGGTAGCTGGTGCGGATCGTGATTTCAAATCCCACCAGAAATCTGTTTTTACTAATGCTGTCGTATGGCAGTAACATACAGACTGATTTCATTGAGGCTAATATCTTTCACGAGGGTTAGACATCGTTTCTCAATAGATCACTCTCCATTAACCGTTATCTATGTAATCTTAAAGGTAGCATATAGTAATTTCCTACTCTAGCTTTATGGTCTTGTTGGCCGATCTAGCAGATTATTACCATACTTAAATCTGGCAGATCATGTGTTTATGATCTGGCCCAAATGCTGCCCATTACAAACTTTGTTCTCTGTGATATGGGGTGTGTAAAGATAAGGCAGTGGCTATTTTGCCGTTGACGGCAATTTACCCTCAGAGACTATTTTGCCGTGAGTTGTTTGTGATTGGTCAATCTTAATGACGTACTAAACATGTGACTTTTGGTCGTCTCTGATTGGTCAATTTTAAAAACCAAAAAAAAAATTTTGCACCCCCAGGTCTCTATCCCTTGCAGTGTACACTGCCCCGTACATTTACATACTGGGCCTGCCCCTTCAGTGTACACTGCCTTTCTTTTCAAGCCCTGGCCAGCTGAGATTCAAACCCGATACCTTGGTATCTCAAGACCAGCACTCTATCCACTAGACCACAGAGTCACTAGTGCGATAACAGCAAATTTGGCTATATAAACACACGTGAATGATCATGGCAAAATAGATTCCAAGGGCAAATTGCCGTCGACGGCAAAATAGCCACTGCCTAAAGATAATGCTTGGTATTAAGCTACTATACTAGAAAAGCCACTGGTTCAAGTAAGGTTTGCTTAGTACGCCATTTTTGACGAATTACATTATTTTTTGGGTTTTAGTTTTGTGATTTTTACAGGCTATCCTCCCTTTGTTAGCGTTTGTAGAAGTTACTGGTACACTTGGCAGTCTGTGGTGAGTTTAGCAGTTAAAGGCTGGCGATCTCACATAAATAAAAAAATGGAGAAGTGTGGTTACAAATTTATTGACTTGAAAGACGTTCTTCAGTCTATGCAGCCTTTGCGGTGTGTTCTTTCTGATATCTTTGGACCAACCTTGGGAAAAGTTATGATGACAAAACAAACTGGTGAAGTTGTAATCACAAATGATGGATCATCAATTGCACGTGCAACAATATCTGGAAACCCAGTTGTTAGGTGAGTAGGCCTAAATATTTTAATATGGCAGGGAGACCTGGAAACTACTTAACCTACATCTACCATAGTTGCCATTACTCATTGTGCAAAGATCTGCAGAGAGTATGAGGATCTGTGACGAACTTAAGTCAGCAGTCGTTTACAAATATAGTAGCAGTTGATACAAACTATAATTTGGACTAAAGCATAGCTTAAGAGCAAACAAAAGTTTTATTTGGCCATTTCTGATATAGAATGATAACGTAGGCTTACAAACACTCTGTCCCACCAAAGTTTGATAAATTAATAAATAAGCCTACTTGATCTAATCATTTCTTTTATTTCCAACTTTATTATGAGCTTAGTTTAAAGCAATCTTCCTAATTCGAAAATAATCCATTGAATTGGAGTTGTTTTACATTTTGAAGAAGAACTCAAGGGACTATAACTAGGTCAAAAACTTAAATAAACAGTAATATTTCTTCAATACAATTTGTATAACATGTTTCATTACATTAGATTGATAATTGAAGCTTGTCTAAAACATCACAAACTTTGTGGAAACTTTTGCAAAAGTTATTTTCTTATGACACATGCTGCACTGGAGAAATCTGGTATTTTATTGGGAAATTCATTAATTGGATCTTGTAAAACAGCAAGACGTCAAGAAATACTTAATATGTTGATCTGGTTTAATCAAAATATATTGTGTAATGTCCACTTAAACAATTTTTTGTTTAACCAATTAAATGGAATCACTGTTACGAATGTTTGTTCTGAAGTTAAAGAGCTTTCTCATCACATAATTAAGTCTTCTCTTATTGGAAAGTTTTCCAACAATGCAGTCGACTTTTTAACCCAAAAATTGTCACAGATGCTTTGGAACTCGTGTAACTGTTCTATACAACAATTTCTGGACACTGTGTACAGTTATATACAACATTTTGATGAAATTGTACACTTAGCAAGTGGTGTTTTGCTGCAGCATAGCACTTTGCATGAGGGTTTGCTATTAAACAAATGTTTGCCCCTTACCAAGTTTACTAAAGTGTGTGGCATTCATCAAATAATTGTTACAAATTTTGATGATAAGTTGCATCCACTTAGTGATATTGTACTTCAATCTACAAACAGTTATGCTGACTTTGTATTTCCTTATAAATACTTAAAAGAATGGATGCAGCAATGCCATGAGCTTCAGGTCACAGTTATCTGCTTTCAAGGAAAGGCTTTGGGAACGTTGGCAAGTTTATGTAAAGAATATGACATCATCCTTATGGATTGTCTTACTGCAGAAGAAATTACAAGTATTTGTTCATATCTTGATATTATGCCTTTGACTGATGTAATGGAAACAATTTCATCTTGTGTTGTTAAAGTAGAAATCAGTGAAATTCAAATTGGAAATCAAATTTTTACTAATTTCAATTCAGTTGGCATGTCAAACACACTATTTGTATCACATAGCCTAGTTTTATGCTCACCATCTGTTGGGTTGTGTTCCCAATATAAAAATAGCTTGTATAATTCATTACTAGCTTTGCAACACTGGTTCTACAGTTGTGGGTTTACTCAACAGAATCAAAATCTTAAAGGTGTTTCTGTAGAAGGAGGTGGCCTGTTTTATATTAAACTTTATAAGTTGTTGTCGAACTTGAAACTTGTCAAATCAGCCCTGACCAATATCCCATGGAACAAGCAGGATCTTGAGGCTTATGAATTTGCATTCGATATTTTTTCTGACATTCTTTTAGCAGTGCCAAGACTTTTGCACAACAATTCTGTTGCTGTAAAAGACAAGCATTCAAGATTTATTCACAGTTTACAAAACTGTAATGCATCAGAATGGAAGAAGTTGAAGAATGTAATTGAGCCACTGAACTGCCACTTGACTCTTTTGCACAGTGTTGTTGATACGGTGATACAGATTGTGCAGTTGGACATCGTTGTTAGGTAAAATTATTGTGAATAACACACAATTTGCAAATGGCCTGTTATTAGTATTTAACAATTTTGATAATGGGATATTCCATTGTCATGATTGGTTTACTGCATTATTTTGGCCTAAATAATTAGTTTTATTTACAGATTTTTTTTTGTGTTGTCCATGGTTATCCTCCATTCATGAGAAAGTGAGTTGTATCACTATATTTTGGACAGGACGTCTGCACTTGCTTGGGAGTTGCCATTTCTGTGGTGTCTGGGCCACCTCTTTTCCACTTAAAGGTGGGGGCATCCCGTCAAGTACTTACGCCCATTTTTTAAAGTTTTTGGTATGGCTCAACAAGAGGAATGAACCCTAGGCCTACTGACTGCGAAGCAGACATTCTAACCACTGCACCATCGCATTAGGAAAGTGCTTTTAGTCAGTTTGCACTGCTTTGTTGCAATGCTTGTTGCAGAAATGTCAGCAGCACTGGACCACTGGCAACTACTAAGGAAGTCTACACTAGCATCATTCTGAACTTTAATTTTTTGCCTTCAGCAAAAACAAACAGCATTCGAAAGGCCCTGTAGTTTTTAACTGCTGAAGTACTAAGCTTATATTTAAAGCTTGGATTTAAAGCTAACTGTCACCAATGCCAGTGGCTGGATGCTACAAGGAGGGGCAGCCCCATCAAGTCACCTAGTTCCTTTTGGTTTCATGGCAAAACTTTTTTGGAGGTTGTTACCATCTTGCCTTGTAAAGACTTACAATCAAAGTAGATTTCTGTTTTTGTCATGTTCTGACAATAACAGTACTGAGCATTTAATTGAAGAACGCAAAGGGAATTCTTGTGTAAAATAGATAGCTTCTGTTCATGCTAAAGTTGAATATCATTTGGTGGAAGTTGGGGCGTCCTGCATTCGGTTTCTTGTCTGAACACTAACGACCTCCCTATTCTCTACAATGAGTTTATCTGAAAGCTAGTTGAAATAGATAACCGTAAAGATTTTTTTCTGGACTGGCGGCTCAAGAAATGACTAATTTTTATCCAACGATATTATTATAGTGTGAATCGTAAATCCTCTTCTGATTCTCTTGCGACTGGTGGAACAACAGTGAACACAACAATAGATTGATGGTAAGTAACAGACCCAGTCATTTGTGAGGGTTGATGGTCCAGAGCAGTGGTTCTCAAACTTTTTTCAATTTGATGCATTCAAAAAAACATGCAAGACATTGTCGTGCCAGACGCCATCTTAAAGTTATAGTTTGCCATACTGCGAGCTAAACGTGAACCAAAATCTAAATAACTGTCATTATGCTCCCGAGATGTGCCATCTTCAGTTGTAAATTATGCTCTTCTGATGTTGTAACTCATCTTCCCTGTTTTTGTCCAATTTACAACTGACTGCTTTAGTCTTAATATATTTTGTGCCAATTAAGCTCAATTCTGCCACTGGATTTTTGAATAACCAGTCAATAATTACAACAGTGTATTAACAACACTTTTGTAAAATACAATTACCCGGTATTTATAAATGTTGGAAAAAGCAAGGAAAGCAAAGCAAAGGCATCTGCGATCAGAGCTCTCTTATGGAAATGATTGGCACAAAACCAAATTATCGTGCAATGCCCATGGAAAATTAAAACGATGCACAGTTTAAGAACCACTGTTCTAAATCATGTTTTTTTTGTCCTGTGCTTCAGCTGGTGTTGACGGGATACAGGGTCCAAGAAAATAGAATAACATTGCAAAAAAGTGTACAATAGGGCTGTTCAAAAATACACTTTTTTCAAAATTTGGAGGTCGTACCCTAGATTGGTTTCAATTTATGACAAAAGACCCCGCAAAAATTTGAGTTCTCTTGGTTGAGCACTGACCGTGTGAATCCCCTTTAAAGTTTTGAGGGAGCAATGCGGGTGGTGGGCCAAAGCACAAAATTGATCATGACTCCCAAACCAGAAGTCCTAGAAGACCATAATACCGCTAAAAATTTGCAAAATACCGATTATACGTAGCAAAAAAAACATTAAACAAAACATGAGATTTTTCGAAATTTGACTTAACTTTTGATGAATGACAAATTGTTAAAAAAATAAATTTTCGAAGTGTTTAGAACATTTTTTATGGCGAAGAAACTAACTAGCCCAAAAATGAATTTGAAAAACCGCTGTTGGACTGTTATATCTCAAATTGTAATAGTCGTTAGTTTTAGTGGTACAAGAGTTAAACTAGTCATTAATGAGGCAAATTTGTTGGAAACTACCTCTCTAGAAGAATGAACTACCAAAAATCAAGCTGAAGCAATCATCTCAAATGATTGGGAGTTCAATAAGCAATGCGTGACTATGTGTTTTGATACCACAGCATCAAACGCTGGAAAACTCAACAGCGCATGCATGCATTTGGAAGCACTGCTACATCTTCGTTTAAGCTATTTGTAATGAACATTATGTATGAAGATGTACATAAACTGCGTGAGCGCTCATGCTCGGTTTGTAAGTCTTCAGTTAGACTGGCCCACCAAGACAATTAGACTGCTTGGCCCCACTACCTGTCTGCTACATGAAAACGGAGGAATCCCGTTAAGTGCCTTGCCGGCTTGTTCTTCACACTATCCCTATTGTGCTGAGCGCCAAGCAGGGAAGCTGTTCGACTTGGGAAATAAACCCCTGCTCTACCGACTGCGAAGTGGACGCTCTAACCACTACACCACCGCGCCGGTTAACCACTACTGCTAGATCATCCTTTGCTATAAACTGCGCGCTGCTATCATATGCGCGAAGTAATTTTGACAAAAGTTTTTAAAAGCATCTCTGGGTAATCTAGCAGTCCCAAATTATGTTTTTTTAGATTTGAAAAAAAATGGAGTACTATTAATTTTTCTGTAGACCTAACTCATATTCTTCAGTTGAAGCAGATTCTGAAATTTTAGAAAATGCCTTCAAAGCTCTTCACGAAATGAAGGACAATTCTAACTCTTACATTCTTCGAAATAACTAGGCTGAGCTGTTGGATCTTGTTTATTATTTAAATAAAAATTACTCGAACACTTATCGGTTTTGGAACCCTGGTGCCCAACATCGAGCACGCTGGATGTCTTAAAGCAATATATGCACTTAAGATGTTGCTGCTCTTAAACCCAACTTGGAGTGGATGCAAAAATTCTCAAGAGTTTAGAACTGTTTCTTTATCTTGTTGCTATCATTTATGCAAAGCACTGGTTTAAAGCTCCTGTAGGCGCTGAAGCTGCTGCTAGTGATTTACAGTTGTACAAGCTGCTGCTGGCTCATGAACGGATACCAGTATTTAAAGACATCTGATACTGCTCACTCAGCATTAAAAAGACATCTTTAGTATTTGAGCGAATAGCTAATCCCATTTGCTCTGTGCTTTCACCAACTGCAGGAGCACACTAAACAAAATCTGGCTTCTAAGTTCGTGTTTACCAAAAAATTTTTAAAGACAGACATGTCTCCACAGAAAGCCGGTATTTCAGTCAGTATCAGAAGACACAAAAATTGAAAACTTGGTTGGAAAAGGTCAGTTATCATTTTTTAGCGTAGCAACTTTGCAGTTAAGGACGTTCAATTTCTACGGTTTTCATGCAAGAAATTGAACAACTTCAAAAGTTTTCAAAAATTTAAAGACTTGATTTCAACGCTGCATGTGACGAACGACTTGGGAGAAAGAAATATCAAGATATTTGCTGATCACAAAAACGTTAACAGAAAATTTGGAACAAAGAGCATTGATATTATATTGCGTGGAGAGAAGTACACGTGATTGACCTGATTTTAAGAAGGCGACCCTAGCTGGCTCTTCTTCATGAAAATAAAACTTTCTTCAATATTCAAATGATTCTAACACTTCATTTTTGCATATTGTGAGTGACATTCACCACTTGCACAGTTTAACGCAGGGAAAATCGTTTTATATTGGAGTCCAACAGTGCAACACCCGTTCATGAAATTCAGTATTGGGCTAATTTGTTTCTTTGTTATTAAAAATGTTCTAAACACTTCGAAATTTTGTTTTTGTTAATTTGTTTTTGAAATTTGTCGAAAATTATGTCAAATTTTGAAAAATCCCATTTTTTGTCCAGATTTTTATTTTTTGCTTAATGTTTTTTTGCTACAAATAATCTGCATTTTTTATACTTCAGTGTAATGTGTATAGGTATTTTGCAAATTTTAAGTGGTAATATGGTCTTCTAGGACTTCTGGTTTGGGAGTTATGATCGATTTTGTGTTTTGGCTTCTCCCCCCAAAGCTTTATAGTGAATTCACACGGTCAATGCTTAACTGAGAGAACTCAAATTATTTGTGGGGTCTTTTGTCATGAATTAAAACCAATCTAAGGGTGTGATCTCCAACTTTTGACAAAAATATATTTTTGAACATCCCTATTGTACAACGATTTGGAAAACAAAAAGACTTGGGATAAAAAAAATTAAGAAATACCGACTTGTAATGCCGCATTATATTGGGTGTTTCTTTCCGCATAGTCGGGTGTTTCATGATGTTATTGGCTGGTGTTTATGTTGAGTAGCACAAAAAGCAAAATATGTACCGTAATTGAGCGTTTAACACGTCAGTTGCAAAGCTTTCTGTTTTTTCTAAAGCTTTCAAGTGATTGGAATTTATCCAATATCAGCTGGTACGTGAGTGTTAAATTGGTATTTATATGCTTGAAGTTGTATTATGCTCTGATGTTTAAGTTTGTGAGAACGGCTTCCCATACTGTTTGTCATTCACCTGACTGGAAGATGTATTTCTACTCTGTACGTTGCCGCACTTTTTTTTTCAGCCTTACTTCCCTGATTAGGTCTACAGTTCTCAATACATGTAAGCCTGGAAGGGCCGTAACGGCATGTTTGGAGAAATTCTATCACGGTACTATGAAATAACAGCTGTGACGACTCACTTCAGAACAAAGATTGTTTGCATCATAGGTTAAAGGCAGCGGTCGGCAATCTGCGACTCTTTAAGTTCTTTTTTACGCATTTGTGAACCAAGTGAGCATGTCTTGGAAGTTCGATTGTTTGCCACAAATTGAAGGTGAAGACCTTTTTTTGTCAGAGATCACCCTTGATTTGATGGGCTATGTCATACAAATTCGCCCGAATATAATTCTTTTCGGCTCTCATTGTTTTCTTTTTTGTGGAAATCGGACCCAAATAGCTCTTCGGTCTGAAGAGTTTGCTATCCCTTGATCTTAGGAAACTTCATATTCTGCTGAAAAGCATGCTCAAATTGGCCTGTAGGTCATAAAATGGCTATTTAAAGCGACCTGTTTTTTACTCAGATCGAAAGCTAACTTGACGTTCTGAAGTCGCAGCCAAAGGCAGAAAGTGCAATTGACGGTTTTGTAATCCGTTTCAAAATGGAAAGTCTGCTTAATCAGCAGCCTGATATGGTTTGCAAAACGTGAGGATTTCGATGATGCACAATAAGCCGCCCGTTTTCGCCATCCAATTCAATTGAAAGACTTAAGCATTTATCCACACAAGAAAGCTAATTTATACATTGAGTTTTGCTTTAATCTTATCGTGCGTAAATGTGATTTTTGCGTTATGTTGTATTTATTAAATTTTTTGTAGAAGTATAAAAAACACAATCTGTTGTCATGTTCAACATGAGCCAGTACGGTGGAAGCTTAACGCGTGACATATAACAGGGATAGCCCACCCTAAAAGAGCCTATGATGATAGAGGCCGTCATTGAAAGAGCCGCTATACAGGCGAGCATAGGTTTGCGCGGCATAGTATTCGTCCAAATCCAGGGTAGTAGTGATTCAGTTTTTATCCGGTGTTGTCCCTTTAACAGAGATGGCTGGATTTACCCCATTCCTTCTGCAATTGCTCGCACTCCGTTCCTCCACTTGTCTCGTCTCGGGGCACCCTCCTTCTTCAAACCAACTTTCTCTGTCTCCTCTTCCACTTGCTTCTTGCAGGTCTTCTTCGGTCGTCCTCGCTTTCTCTTGCCATTCACTTCAAGATTCAGAGCAACCCTCAAAACACTATCGTCATCCCTCCTCAGCACATGTCCATACCATCTAACTCCATTCGCTGTTGCTAACCGGTCTGTAGTTTCCTTCAACCCCAACATATCCATCTGTTCTTCCGTCGTCTTTTTGTCTACCACTTTGTGACCTCACCACAGCTCTCTCCGTTCTTCTCAAAATTGCTTTTTCATTTTCTTTTAGACATCATGTCTCACTTCCATACAGTACTGCTAATCTTACACAACAACGATAGACTTTACCTTTCATCTTCAGAGGAAACCTATTTCCAAGCAACAATTCTCCACATTCCCTGAATCTTACCCAACCGATTCTTACTCTTGCTGTAACTGCCGCTTCACAACCAGCACTAGCATTTAGTCTGTCTCCCAAATAACAAAATCCTTTCACTGTCTCCACTCCATCGCACAACTTCTCGATCGAATCTATCGTTCGTATTCGCCTCTCTAGCACTCTTTCAACAATTTTCATGGCATGTTCTAGCAGTTTCACTTCTCTGTATGATCCACGGCTCATCACATCACCCTTTCCTTTGAAGATAGGTACAATCACACTTGTTTTCCACTCATCAGGCATTCCTCTACCATCCAATACACGCTGGCATAGTTTCATCATCACTTTAACCCCTATTTCACGACTTGCAACTATTATCTCCACGCTTACTTCAGATGTTCCAGTTGCCTTTCCTGATTTCATACTTTGAACTGCTTCCACAATTTCATTACGAACCACTTTTTCCACTGGTCCTTCTACTAAATCAGTTTCCACCATGCGGTCCCATTCGTTCTCTTCATACATGATCTTTTCCATGTGTTCCTTCCAAATTTTTGCCCTGTCTTCTTCAATAAAACCCAATCGTCCGTCTCCTCCTCTCAAGAACCTTCCTCCTTCCACATCCTTCCCTTTTTCATTCTTCTAAGGAAGTAGAAAACACTATTAGATTCAATTCCCGATTAGCTTCCATTCTCATAGCTCTAGCCACAATTTTTCTCGTTTGATTTCTTATACGTTTGTATTGAGTTTTATTTTGTTCTGATGGAAATCTGCACAGCTTTTTTAATGCCGCCTTCTTTCTTGTTATGGTATCCTTGACCTCTTCATTCCACCACCACATGTCTCCTTGATCTCTCCTAGACTTCTTCTTCCCACACAGTTCGTCACATGCTTTTAGAACACCATCCCTAAAAGTTTTCCACAAATCAGGCGCATCTGTGCTCACTAGTTCTTTTACTCTTTTTTCAAATCTCACTCTTGTTTGGTTTTCATTCAACTTCCAAATCTTTCTTCTTATGATCCGTTCCTTTCTCACAACCTTTTTTAGAACCTTTTTATCTAGATCTACGACCACCATCCTGTGCTAAAGCTCCCATGGAATAACTTTTACATCCCTGATATACTTTCTGTATTTTCCTCCACAATGGTGGCAATCTTTCTAATTTTTTTTGGAGATTATCCTTTACAATACTGAAAGTGCTAGATTTTCTATCCCAACGTTAGTATAAACCATTTTTTTGGGAGGATCATTTTCAAAGATATTTCGCACGTACCGCATCGCAGTTTCCACAATTCTACACTCCACCACTGCACTTAAAAAAACGCATCAAAAGAGCCGCGGGTTGACCACCCCTGACATATAATCTTATAGCAGGGGTTCTAAATCTTTTCTATTGGCGCATCACTTGAAATCTTTGACCTATTGCTGCGCACCTTGAAGGCGCAACCAAAACCTGTTGTGCCTCAAAAATATGATAACCGATTTTTTGGGAAGCAGCTATGTAAAAGCGCTGGTTTTGGCTGTTTTAAGTGATTTGCTTGTCAATTCTTTTTGGAGTTGCTGTTTTTGCTCTTTCTCAACGTCATAGCCTTTGTACTTTTTGAAGATCAAGCTTTCGACAGCGATTAAAGACTAGGAGATGGCAACATTTACCAAGCGTAGGCTGTCGTCAAGTCTTTGGAGCGCTTCTGTGAGAAACTAGTTCGCGCACCCACAAAGTTTTTCTCGCGTACCTCAGTTTAAGAACCCCTGGCTTGTAGTTTTATATATTCAATGGATTCTATCTGATTAGTGTTTAGCCCCTATCGTAACTGTCGTGTCCTTTGGACAAAATCAGTTTTGCCTTAGCTCTACGAATTGACAACTGATTTTATACCATTTTCTCACTTTTTGAAAGTAATAGTTAAGATTCATCATCATCATCGTCTAACCTGCGCAACGGTTCGATTCATGATCAATAATTTTCATTGATTAAACTTCGGTCGTTACTAGTTGCTATGGCTTGAGCCGATGGTGGAAAGTTATTTAAGCATCACCTGCCTTTAGGTGTGATCTTTAAAAGTTTCACAAAGTTAATGGTTTGAATTCCCCGTCCACGTTCATTCCGATTACATGAACATGAAATGAATCGTCAAAATAAAGAATCCTGGTTCCAATGTCCGTTGGAACAAACGATCAATCCATTTTGAAAATAGAGAGCGAAAGCTTTTTTGTTTTATAAAGGCAAGTGAAGTGTCATTACTAGTGGTTTTATATCGGTAGGAACTGATGATTACAGCGAGCAAATTAAACATACAGTACCGGAAAAAAGTTTAGAAATATTTTTTGAAAAGCCGACAAAACGCAAAAATGACACATTTTTATGTTTTTCTTTTATTGAACGTAACAATATGGGAAACAAACATCATGCACCTCCAACATGGTCCAAATTACAGCAGTTGCCCTAGTATTTAGTATGGTAACCCTTGTTTTTAATGACCTTTTGAATGCAGCTTGGCATGGAATCTGTAAGGTTTTTGCAAACATTTTGATCAATATCGTTGCACCAAATCTCTTTAATGATCCGCTTTAGCTCATCCATAGTTGTCGGATTTGATGTAGAAACTTTCTTTTTAATCAGTGTCCATGAATTTTCAATGGGATTAAGGTCAGGAGAATTTCCTGGCCATTTGAGCACTCTGACATTTTTGGTTTGAAACCAATTCATGACTAATTTGGCTTTATGGCATGGTGCAGAGTCTTGTTGAAATGTTGTTCATTCGTGAATGCTCATGAAATTCAGTAGATGATCATTTAGGACACTAATATACCGTGAGGCATTCATTGTTTGTCCTTTTGGCACGAAATAAAAACCATCTCGGCCTTTGCTGGAAAAGCACCCCCACACCATGCCCGATGGGGGTGCTTAACGGTTGGTTGGAGGTACCGTGAGTTTACTGGTGAAGATCCAAGAGGTCTGCAAACAAAGGGTTTGTAGGAAGCAAACTGTAAGAAGGTGGATTCGTCTGAAAACATCACTTTCTGCCAGTCTTCACTTGTCCAGTCTTTGTACTGGCTGCAAAATTTAAGCCTTTGCTGGGCCATTCTTGGTGTAATTAGGGGTTTCTTCAGAGGTTTGCGGGCAGGAAGTTAAAAATTTTTGTGCAAACGGTTTCTAATCGTTCTTGTAGTCACACTACTCAGCTCTTGCATAGATCTTTTAATTTCTGATGAAGAAATGAATGGTTGCCCTAGGCAGAGTCGTTTGATTTTGCGGTCCGTCCTGAGAGTGGTGGTACGGGGTCTGCCACTTCTTTTCAAGGGAGAAAGATTGAGGTTTTCCTTGTTTCTCTGTAATATTCGACTAACGTATGCTTCAGAGAGTTTCAATCGTTTTGAAATATCAACATTTTTGTAGCCTTTTTCTTTTAAAAGGATGACGTTGCTTTTTAAAGCTTTTGAAATTTGAGGCAATTTTCCCATTTTCACAACAAATTTTGAAAATCAACCCTATGCTATCAAAAACCGTATTAAATGTAAAACATATTACCATTATTTGCTGAAAAATACAAAGAATAATAGTTAAGTCAACACAAGACACAATAAGCAATAAGCATTTCTCTGTAAAATTGTTGTAAAGTGACTTTATCATGAGAAGTTCATCAAAATAAAAATCTTTCTAAACTTTTTTCCGGTACTGTATTTTATTAGAACAAAAATATTGCTGCAGTAATTACGATAGAACCGAATGGAAACGTTTTTACTGCAGAGCAGAGCGTAGATGCCGACTAGTTAATTTCTTGTTACTGGGCTGCAGTGTACATGTTTGAAGAAATACGTGGTAAGATGACAGATTTTTTCAAGATTACTGAGCAGAGTAGACCTGGCACTAGTACCGAGAGGGATGAAGAAAACTATAGTGTACAAGAAAAAGAAGACTATGACGATCAGCATCAAAGTGATTGTGAATTTCCAGAAAATGTAAGTTGTGATTTACCTGCCAATACGCAACCTTCAATATCAAAAATAACTGAATCTCAATTTACCTCTATCCCTGATGACCCATGTAAATGGCCTGAAAGTATTTCTGATGCTCAACGATGTGATATAGTAAAGCGTGGACCACATCAACTAATAATGATTTTTCCATATAATAACACAACTCCAAGGCGACGTTTTTCCTCCAACCATTATAAACGTGTGTTACCTAATGGTGAAAGTGTTTCACGGTCGTGGCTAGTTTATTCTGGGGAATCAGATCAAGTTTTTTGCTTTTGTTGTAAGCTATTTGGAAAAACACTAAGCCCCTTTTGTAGTGGTATAAATACATGGGAGGGTTTTTCGAAAAACTGAAAGACCATGAAAACGGCATTTCCCACCAACAATGCTGCAGTCAATGGATGTTGCTAGCTGAAGGGATAAGAAATTCATCCACTATCGACAAACGCGAGATGAATATTTTTTTCAATGAAAGACGTTTTGGAGAAATGTTTTAGAGAGACTTATCGACATTGCCTTGTTTCTATCGGAAAGGAATCTTGCTTTTAGAGGATCTGAAGTAGTCTTAGGATCTCCTCACAATGGAAATTTTCTGGGTATATTTGAGCTTTTGGCAAGAAGAGATCCGATCCTAAAAGAGCTTCAAGACAGAATCAAGAATAAAAACACTAAAGATCACTATTTGAGTCCTACCATACAAAATGAACTAATTGAATTGCTAGCGACAGAAGTTGAAAAAGAAAATTTACAGCAATTGAAATTGGCAAAATATTTTTCTATAATTTTGGACTGCACTCCAGATATGTCACATCATGAACAAATGTCTGTCATTCTCCGTTATGTACTATGTAATGAAGAAGCTGCTGTTGTTAAAGAAACATTTTTTGGCTACTTGAGAATAAGTGACAGTACTGGGAAAAGCTTGTCGGACGCTTTCTTAGAAAAAGCGACCGAACTGCAACTCGAATTGTCTGATTGTCGAGGTCAGTCATATGATAATGGTGCTAACATGAAAGGAAAACATTCTGGGGTCCAAGCAAGAATGCTAGACATCAATCCCAAAGCTGTTTACGTGCCCTGTGCAAACCATACCCTTAACTTAGTTCTTGTTGACAGTGCTAATTCATCGACGGAAGCATTGACATTTTTTGGAGTACTTACAAGGTTGTATGTGCTGTTTTCTTCCTCTGCTCAGCGTTGGGAAATTTTGAAGAAACATGTGGAGCTGTCCATAAAGTCACAATCTGATACTCGTTGGGAAAGCAGAATTAAATGCATCAAACCTCTTCGATACAATTTAAAAGAGGTGTTGCTGGCACTGAAAGACTTGGAAGCCATTTCCATAGAAAGAAAAGATGGAAGAGCTGCCTCAGAAACAAAATCGTTGATAGCTCATTTATCAAAATGGAGTTTTCTTTTGTCGGTGTTTATTTGGTATGATATCCTATTCCAAGTCAATAAAGCAAGCAAGATTCTTCAATCGTATGGAGTCTCGCTTCATACAATGGAAACGGAAATCCAGGCAACTGAAAAGTTTTTGCAAAACTATCGCACAACGGGTTATGACAGTGCCGCAACATCTGCTGTTGAAATAGCACAGGAATTGGATATTGATCCTTCTTTTCCTCCGTCAAGAAGTGGAAAGAAAAGAAGATTGTTTGATTACCAAGGTGAAGAGGAACAACGAGCTACTCCTGAACTGAAATTTAAAAGCAACTTTTTCTATCCATTAGTAGACCAGGCTATTATGTCAATAAAGGAGCGCTTTAATTTGTTACGTGAGGTTTCTTCCGCCTTTTCGTTTTTGTACACACGAGACAAACTTTTGCTTGTGCAACAAGAAAATGCTCTTCTTACTTGCTGTAAAGAGTTCCAAAAAAAGTTCGGTGACATTGATTCTGATGAAATGAGCGCTGAGCTACAGCGGTTTGTTTTAATTTTACAAAAAAAACGCAATCTCAATACGGCTCAAGACTTTCTGAACTATCTTCTAAAGACTCATTTATTTGAATTGTATCCGAATGTGTACATCGCACTTCGAATCTTACTAACTTGCCCCGTGACTGTTGCCAGCGCTGAAAGAAGCTTCAGCAAATTGAAACTGATCAAAACTTTTAATAGAACGTCTATGACAGACAGTAGACTATCTTCATTAGCCATGTTGTCAATCGAAAATGACTGCGCCCGATCTCTTGATTATGACAATGTCATAACAGCATTTGCGAACAAAAAGGTTCGCTCCAGACTATTTAAATGATACTGTGTTTTTATAAGTTTTTCATGTTTTTCAGTGTCATTGCTTTCGTTTCGCAGTGTCTGCATAAATGTCCTACTGAACTCTGGCATCGGTGCCGAATTTTTTATGACTTGCACCTTCGGTATCGGCATGCTTTATTCTGACATTAGCCTGTTTACTTATGTACAAATTGTGGTGTATTTTCTTAATGCAGCTTTTCAATTTTACACCTCTAAAGTGATATGACCTGTGCGCAGGGGCTCTTGCGCTTACTTTGGGGGGGGGGGGCGAAGTTGGAGTGCTACGGGACTGGCGACATCTTGTTGCGTGCGATTTGTGTCGTACAGTAGCAGTGGCGGCTCGTGGTTGAATTTGCTGGTGGGGCTGAAAGTGACTTTCTAATTTTTTAGCACTCTTCGCAGGCAGTTTAGCTATAAATGAGCAAATTTTCCTAAACTGGGCTGTATTAATTGTATGCAGCCGGGCATTATTTGATTTCTACAATTTAGTAGTCAGTGATGTTACAGACAATAAGCTACGCTTTTAGCGATGCCCATGGCTTATGACGCCAATTACTATTACCAGCACCAAGTAGTGTGTGATTGAACTTTGACTGCGGCGCCGTTTTGGAAAACTTGGATTTTCAGTCTGCTCTGTATGCTCGCATTAAATTTGAAGTTACTCTTAAGAGCTAGCCTAACCGAAGATTTGACCAACAAAGATATTACTTATAAGTAGGCCTAGCCTTTATCTATTCTTCGTATGTATAATCTAAGCAAAGGGCTTCCTTGTATTATGAGTAGAATTTTTGCTGTGCGTTTTCTCGTAGCTTATCTTATTTATACACAAAGTTAGTTCGTCTACTCTTTTGACTCGCAAAATTCTTAAAACACTACTATTAAAACCTTTCAAATTGGTAATCATCATTTTTCAATGGAAAGCATGGCCAATGCAGTAAGCCGCTAGTTAGTCATTGAGTTTCGAAGAAACGTTTTTATGCGCTTCAAAGTCGAAAAGCATCTTTCTGCTTCTGACGTTGTAAGTTGGGTGGTAATAAAAATCTGGAGCGATTTCATGGTGTTAGGGAATGTACATTGAAGATTTTGTTCCAAAATAAACTTGTGACAATTTAAAAGGTTTTCACGCACATTTCTTTTCTCACGTACAAAACAGAAAGCTCATTGCGTAAACGCTCACTGTTAAGGAAGGGATATGCTCTAATCGTTTCTGTCAACATAGCGGTCGGAAAGGTGTTCTGATAACTTGGAAACTTTGACGCAGCAAAGAGCTGAACTGCTGCAAAGTGATAGGTAAAAGAAAACCGCTCCCTACATTGCACAGTAACAACATGGCATGATTCGCGTGCATCAGCCGTGAGCTTGTTGATGTGCAATCGAGATTTACCTTGTGCATATTCTGGTTCTTCAATTTCATTCCTTATTTTTTGATCAATTGAAACCAACAAACTCACTGCGGTATGTGCAGAGCTCGGGGTTATTTCTTTTGACTGTAATTGCCCGTAAAGGATGTCAACGTGAGGCATTATTTTCACGAAGAATTGCAGCCAAAATTGAAACTCTGGGTGTTGTAGAGTTTGTTTGATTCCAACAGCCCCAGCGCAAGTTTCTTTCGATAAAGAGGTTTCTAATTCATCGCAACATTCAATAATTTTGTCTTGATTTTCATAGACAGTTGCAACAGTTCTGCTTTCAAAATTCCATCTCGTTGTCGACGGTGTTGGAATTCTTCAGTCACAAGCTCGTTCCTAGTGCAGACATTCTTTGCGGAGATCGGGAAAAATATGACGATATTCCCGATGAACTGCTAAAGAAATTCGCACTCGGGTGTTCTGCGATGTAGCTCGCTGTAAGATTCAATTCAACTCATGGCCGTAACAGTGAACAAGGTGCGTGTTATTGTATAGTTCTTTGACGAGCACCTGCACATCTCCATGACAACTACTCATCGCAACCGCCCCGTCGTAGCTCTGAGCGATCAGGCATTGCGAACGATCACTGATTAATGGTCGAATTTCCTCCAAAATAACGTTGGCAAGGCTTTTTGCAGTCTGATCAGTCGTATTAAAAATTCCCCAAAAGCTTTCAACGGGGTTTAATTAAACAAGGTACCGCAGAACAATGACCTGGTGAGTTTTACAAAAAACATTGGTGATTTCGTCACTTTAAATCGCTAAATACTCGGAATTTTTAACCTCATCTCGGATTTGATCTTTGCATATATACCTGTAGACTGCCATCCAGCAACTCATTTGGAATTGTTTTTGAAGTACCTCTGAATACAGAAGTTGATCTCAAATGCACATTCAAGCTGAGTCCAATGAGCAGGAAAAATTTACTAGTCCCAGAAAAAAACCCGGGTTTTCAGATTCTGCGCTTTCGTCGAGACCTCTAAGAGGCAAAACAAACTTTCCGCAGAATTTCAAACAATCAGTCATGTTAGGCAGTGCATCTCTGTTTTTCGTCACTCGTTCGTTATGTTTTACTATGAACAATCTGTATCCACTGTCTATTTCTTCGGCAACGTTTAGGTTTCCAACCATGGTCAAATCTACAGTGTTGCTCATATGCGTTGTAGATTTTTCGTGTTTTGTAATTTTTTCAGTTAGATGCCTGAGGTCTCTGACACCATTGCGGGTCCAAATGGTGTCTCCTCCGAACAGTAGGCAAGGATAGCAAAACAAAGCATTAGCAACATCACACCCGCAAAGCCACAGAGTTTTGTCGTAGAAAGAACGGTTAAATGTACGAGTGTAGATCTTTTTTTTCTGCTGTTACATTTTTGCTGAATGAATATATTTGGAGTTGGTCTTCCGGTCTCTTTTATTGAAATCTTTTGATTAAGAGACAGACAAGAAAAACGGATGGACTTTAAAGTATGACACGGTGCGACATTGCTCTGCTGCCATTGCACATAAAAACTACAGTAACAAACTGCGGTAGACAAATTTAGTGTGCAGCGTAGCAACTCAAATTCGCTAAAAATATTTCGAAATCTACAAAGCAAATAGAGCCAATCAAGCTTTGTCTCGCTTTTATCATCAAGCTAAGGACTAGCCTGAAGAGTGAAGCATATAAACAAGTGTAAGTCGTACGAATTTTGCATTTGAACTAACCGGTCAATTCGATAATTGTTATACTTCTTTTAGCATCTCTGGACATTAACAGTATATACCTGGTACTCATTGCGGTAATCTGATATTTAAAAGACTAAGCGCAAGTTTTACTAAAGACGACTTTTTTAACCGGTAGAAGAGAAAAAATATGTTAAGCAACTTCCTCGCCTTAGACAAGTTTTCTTACACCCTATTTATTTTGTCTACTTTATTGAATGACACAACTAACTAGCAACATTGAATTCGCTTACCTACAAACAAACTTACCAACTATGACAAATAGCCCTGTTATAAAGACACAACCTCAGCAAGCTTAGCGGGAATTGATACGTCATAAGAAATACAAGAGTCAAACGACCGTAAAAGCAACGCACAAACGTCAATTGTCTGGGCGCTACTGATTTTGCCCTTCCTGCTGTTATCTTTTGCAGCTTAACAAGCGGTGTTCAAAAGTTTAGAGATAATCACTTACACAAAAAAATTTGGATTAGTTACGTTGACAGTATTTGCTATGGAAAAAATTTTGCTACGTTATGTAGACATTATAACTTAAATACATTTATAAAGCAATTAAATCGCTTTACAAAATTGCAGTCTCGAGTACGGGTACTGCGGCTGCAGCCCCTCATACGCACGATTATGATATTGTCACATGGAAGCGCTACATCGCACGCCCACTTGGCTTAGTGTTAGTAATTTAAGAAAATTCGCCTTTTCAGTGACATAAACTCTGCTGCATTGGTAAATACGGTATGAACTATGACATTTTGACATTATAAAAAATTTGAAAAAATAGATCGTAAAAACGGGTGGTGGAGCTGCAGCCCATGGCACGAGCCGCCACTGTACAGTAGATTCTGTTTGAAAGCATTTTGAGTTGCTGTGTCTGAATTGGAACTGGAAGCAAATGGTTGTCAGTTGCTGTACTGTACAACAAACAAAAGAAGACTGCTGAAAAACTCATATGTACACGTCATTCTTGATGTCCCAACATGCTTCAAGGACCATAGGTAGAGAGATTATGCTTATTATTTACAACAAATAATGACTTTCGAATGAAATGAAAGGTAAAATTTATTCACCTTGTTGAACACTAGAAGACAGTGTTTGTGAAATTGTGAAGTGACCATGCGGTCTTCCAGTCAGTAGTCAATTGGGTCATTACGGTTGGTGCACCCCATAGTTTGAACCAAAAGCGTGATCATTTAAGCAAACGACGTTTAGCTCTGCAATCGAACGCGTTGAACGCTGAACTCGTGGTCTTTTGATGATAGGTCTGACGCTCGGCCCCATTGCGATACGCTGCTGACGAATACTGTTAGGCTTGAATCTTTTGGACATACAGTCGTGGCCAAAAGTGTAGGACCACCTAGTAAAAAAGTGGATTTTTTAAATTTTTTAACTATGGCTTGATATATTCATTTGCCAGTTTGTTGCGGTCACTTTTATTAGTCAATCAAGATATTACTCAAACATTATTAATAGTTTTTTTGTGTTTTAGAGTTTATTTCAGTAAAATTTTTTGATAATTGTCAAATTGTTATAGAGGTAAAATTGAAGAAAATGGGTAAAAATGTGCCACTTTCGGAAGTTGAGCGGGCTCAAATTGTGGCTCTGCATAAAGAAGGTCATTCAGAACGATTGATTAGTCAAAAAATGAAAAAAAGCAAGACTGCTGTCCACAACGCAATGGCAAAATTTCGGAATACAGGAACTTATACAGCAGCTAAAAAATCTGGTAGACCTCGAAAAACCACCCCAAGAGATGACCATGCCATTCGGAGAATAGCAGTTCGATCTCCAATGAGTTCTGCAAGCAAGATCCGATCATCACTGCTTGCAAAAGGTACCGACATTAGTCGAAGAACCGTAAGTCGGCGTTTGGTTGATGATTTTGACCTAAAAGCTCATAAACCTGCGCATAAACCGAGGCTAACGCAGGCTATGAAAAGCAAGCGTTTGGCGTTTGCCAAGAAACACGTGAAATGGACGATTCAGCAGTGGCAACAAGTGCTGTTTTCCGACGAATCTACCGTGCAGCAGTTCACCAATCGAAAGCGCTACGTCCGGAGACCATCAGGAAAAAGATTCAGTGAAAGATATACCATTCAAACCATGAAACACCCCCCCAGTGTCATGATTTGGGGGAGAATGTCAATAAATGGAACGGCTGGACTCTTTTTTTTACCACCTGAAACAGCCATGAACGGTCAAAAATACCTAGATTTATTGAAAAACAAGTTGGAATTGCATATGGCTGTTCATAAATGCAGTGTATTTATGCAGGATGGTGCTCCATGCCATCGTGCCAAAATCGTCACCCAATTCCTGAAGGCCCAAAAAATCAACATCTTGGACTGGCCTGGAAACAGCCCAGATCTGAATCCGATCGAGCATCTTTGAACCATTTTGAAAAACAAAGTTTCCGAAAGGCAACCAACTAATGCTAAGATGTTGGAACAAGCCATAAAAGAAGTGTGGGTGCGTGATATATCACCGGCATATTGCCGAAATCTGGTGGAGAGCATGCCAAGACGTTTGGAGGCTGTAATCAAAGCCAAGGGTGGTCCAACAAAATATTGACTTTTTTGAAAACTTTTAATTGAACTATTGATTTGTGCGTCTAGGAATTGTTAATTTACCGTAACATGCCAATATCTTTCTTTATCAAGCCAATATCTTTCTTTATCAGCGAATGAATAAGTTAAAAATATCAGAGTTATTTTCCCATGCAAAATTCCAACCCGGGGCGATAGCAATGTCGTTCACTGTCAAGTGCGGGTGCAGTAAACAACGTCGCTATTATTAGTCAGCATCGGAAAAAAGTAGCTTCGTGTGAAATTTAGACCCAAAATACCAGTCAGCCACCCTGGAGAAAGGGGAGCAATATTGCTGATGTTTGTATAGCACCCGGAACCACTTCAAAAAGTGCCCCTTCAACATTAAAAGATATTGCTCTCAAATGCGTTTGTTCAAAGAACATCAATTTAAATTTCACGCAATTTTCATTGTGTTCTCAAAAAAGCCCCTCCTCCTTAGACCGACAGCTCTTTTCCACCATATTTGACACCACTGCCTGTGAGTAAACCCAGGCTTTTGCAGCAAGACAGTTAAATAGATGGTTACAACCACTTGCTAACTGTTAGCCTATTGTCATTAGTTCACTTTTTCTACTGTAGTAGCCTACTGTTTCTAGCTAGATACCCTGCCGCATGCCATGCTTCATAGTACAGGCAGTGTAAGGTACATGCTGCAAATAAGGCTCCGCATATCATTAAGCCCAGGGGTCGGATCTCTTAGATGAACCTCAATTCGTTCACTATCAACCTGTTGTCATAAACAAAATGTTGATGCAATCATGGCAACTTCTCTGCCAAATCAAGAAAGGTAAAAGCAGGTGGAGTTTTTGCCTCTGGCAAATTGAGCTTTTTGTTGCTGTAGTAAGGAAATATTTTGTTAACCACATAGTTAAAACTGCTCTTTGTAAACACTTGTAAGAAATTGGAAAAATTGTGGAATTAAACCATATCTTTTCAAAAAAAGTGCCATTATTTTGTCTATAATTGATAAAGAGGTAGAAGCTGGCGATGTTGACAACAAGGTTCGCGTTTAATTCCATCGCTTTGATTAAGCTAGGAATCGGCAGGGGATCAAGATCTTTTACTTAGTAAAACCGTTTAAAAGCATCCACAAAGATGCAGTATTCGTGTGATTTTTCTTTTACCACATAAATACTGTCAATTTTTCCAAAAAAAAAACAGCACGAGTAAACTGCATATTATTATCTTTTTCGACGTCAAGTACATTTAAGAAAAATTCTGGAAAATATTGAGATGTTCTTTTGAGAGAACATTGTTCTTACATCACCAAATCTTGCCGAAAAATTTAGAACTTTTCACCAGATATGCTATATAAGTATCGATTTCAGCAATGCTTTGCAGTTCTTCTTTCTTCTCTTCCCTTTCGTGGTCGCCACAGCAGATCATTCTTTTCTATCTTTCTCGGTCGATTGCTTTCTCTTTTTTTCAATTTGACCACCTTCAAATCACCTTTCTCTGCATTCATAAACCTTTTTTTCGGTCTTACGCTTTTCCATTTACAGGTATTAGGTAGCCAAGGTACATTTCCATCATCTTTTGTCGGTGATATTTTATAATAATTCTTCAAAAATTTAACAAATAGAATGCTTTTTTTATGCAATGCTACATCGGGCCTAATTTGTTGCATATGAAGTGAAAAGGGCCTAAAAATTTTTGATTTTTTAAATTATTTAATAACATTTTTTGTACAATTGTAAAAACAACGACCATTTTGGCGCTACTATCATTTTTGACCTTTTTTCCTACCCTTTACTTTTTGGAAAGAATGAACAACATGATTTGTTCGTAAGTACTACCAGTCTTCATTGATAAGATGCGGTTTCTGGTCTTGATTTGATTAATTTAATTAGGAAATTAAGATATGATAGAAAAAATGGTGAAAACTTTCTCTAAAAATTGCAAGTTTGTTAGATGTAGTAGAAAATGTTTTATCTAAAAATGTAACATGATGTATGGCAATCAATTTTTGGTCAGCTAATACACAAGCTAATTTTCAACCCTAAGTAACTTGAGTCGCATGTTGCTGGAAGGCAAATTTCCTAAGCTTTCAAGCAACACTAATTGTTAGTACCTTATTATAACCTTTAGATATTAAGCTTACCTGTTTTTACTCAGCTCACCACTTCTTTGTTTTTTTTTGGGAAGGGAGTTAAAAAGTTACACAACACGTGGTAAAGTTCAATTTTTTAAATATAAACATCGATAGTAAAGGTACATGTCATATATTATCAGAATTGTATATGAGTTGCTAGTTGCTAGCCAGCAATTTTCAAGGCGATCTCCTATCAAGAGGGATCTACCTCCAGCATCAAAGTACAATAGAAAAATTTGCTCAAAATGATCACTAGCATCATACGGTACCATACAGCAATCTATCACATCATGTCAATAACCCGCGACCGGTTTCGACCCTATTGGGTCTCATCAGGCGGGTGTAAAAAACACTCAATAATAAACATGCTAAAAAAACAAATTTGCCATTGGGTGCAAAAAAAAGAAAATGCAATACAAAACAATATGATACAGCAATACCTATATCATGGGGGTCACATTCAAGGACACACACACATGACATGGACAACAAGTCACATCGGTAAGCCCTAATAGGGGTGCAGGATCATTGTCAAGACTTATCATTAATACATGAGTTGCTAGTTGCTAGCCAGCAATTTTCAAGGCGATCTCCTATCAAGAGGGATCTACCTCCAGCATCAAAGTACAATAGAAAAATTTGCTCAAAATGATCACTAGCATCATACCGATGTGACTTGTTGTCCATGTCATGTGTGTGTGTCCTTGAATGTGACCCCCATGATATAGGTATTGCTGTATCATATTGTTTTGTATTGCATTTTCTTTTTTTTGCACCCAATGGCAAATTTGTTTTTTTAGCATGTTTATTATTGAGTGTTTTTTACACCCGCCTGATGAGACCCAATAGGGTCGAAACCGGTCGCGGGTTATTGACATGATGTGATAGATTGCTGTATGGTACCGTATGATGCTAGTGATCATTTTGAGCAAATTTTTCTATTGTACTTTGATGCTGGAGGTAGATCCCTCTTGATAGGAGATCGCCTTGAAAATTGCTGGCTAGCAACTAGCAACTCATGTATTAATGATAAGTCTTAACAATGATCCTGCACCCCTATTAGGGCTTACCGATGTGACTTGTTGTCCATGTCATGTGTGTGTCCTTGAATGTGACCCCCATGATATAGGTATTGCTGTATCATATTGTTTTGTATTGCATTTTCTTTTTTTTGCACCCAATGGCAAATTTGTTTTTTTAGCATGTTTATTATTGAGTGTTTTTTACACCCGCCTGATGAGACCCAATAGGGTCGAAACCGGTCGCGGGTTATTGACATGATGTGATAGATTGCTGTATGGTACCGTATGATGCTAGTGTAGCGTGTCGCGCCTCGCACTTCATCGAGCTGCCACGCCAAACATCTTTTTGTCTTTTTTTTTACATTTTTTTATTAGTTTGCTTTCAGTGGCTTAGCATCTTGCTCCCACTGATGTGTGTGATTCTAGTTGTTTACTGTTAGAGCTGTGTTTGCTAATTTGCAACTTTATGAGTCCCCAGTTTGACGCCCAGCTCGCGCACCTTTGCTGTTTTACCCTATGATTTTGTTGATGAAGTAATGTTAACTGACGAAGTATCTACCGTCAGGTTTGTAGCCGCTCGGCTATCTCCGTTTCAAGTATATCGTGCTCCTATAGTCCGCACGCCTGGCGATGTAACCTCACGCCAGGAATCTAGCCTGCATGGCTTTCCGGCAACCTAGCCGTGATATTGCAACGCGTATTGTTTATTATTATTGTATGCGTCTAAAATCACACACATTTATTTTTCTTTTTATTAGGGCTAGATTATGTATATTTTTGTCTTCTCTTGGTAGCTCGGTGATCGGCTTGCCTTTCCCGCCATTAGGTTGTTTATCCGTTATTTTTTTGTTAATGTGACGTGTGCAGTGTCCCGTTTACATAGACGTGTGCAGCGACCTAATTCCTGGTGTCGCGTGCAGATTTTGTTACCGACCATGTGGTCGGAGATATTGTGCTCTCTTTCTTCGTCGATCGCCGTGGCGAACGGACGTGTTCTGGTTGTCTGTCATGTTTCTCGTACGTTGTTGATCGTCGTGGCAGAAGAACGTGATTTTTGATTATCTGCCACAGCTTGCGCAAATTGATAGAATAAAATATTGCTGTAGTGCTTTCTTCCTTGTGACTGCCATAGTTCCCAGCAATTGGGATTCAGTCAGCACGTTATTGCTCGAAGGATCTTAGTTCCTACATTGGTGACCCCGACGTGATTGAAGGAAGGAAGAATGAAAACAGCAAAAATAAAAAAGGAATTAATTCAACCGCCAAATTTGCAGAAGAAAACTTACAAATCGTCGCAAGAATTTAAAGTTAAGTACTTTTCTCCAGTGTTTTTTTTGTATAGTTTCCACGTAACCATACTAAGTGTAATGTGCCGAGGTAAAACCATAATACTCCTGGTTTATGACAGGAGATCGACGGAGTTTTAAATTTATTCTCGTCCTGGGCATGACATAAAACTGCATCCGACCTTCGTCCTAAGCACGACGTAAAACTGCATCCCCCTTTTTCGTCCTGGGCATGACATAAAACTGCATCCGACCTTCGTCCTGGGCATGACGTAAAACTGCATCCGACCTTCGTCCTCAGCACGACGTAAATCTGCACCCCCTTTTTCGTCCTGGGCATGATATAAAACTGCTTCCCGTTTTTTTGTCCTAAGCATGACGTAAAACTGCATCCCATTTTTGTCCTGGGCATGACGTAAAACTGCAGCCACTTTTTTGCTTGTGCTGGTACACCCTTTTATTTCTTTTGTTTTAGTCGTGCAGTTATGTTTTATGCTTCATTTTTGGGAGAAATTTTTTTTATTAGCCCTAGTCAGAAGCTATCTTCAATTATAATTTTAACATATGCCTGATCACTGCCATGCCTTACCTTTTTGTAAACACATGTATATAACGTCTATGAGCCGCACTGATGCTTGTTTGCATTTTTTCCAGCCTACCGTACAGTTATCCTGTGCTGCTGCTTTTTATTTTTTGAACGCCTGAAAGACAAGCCGGAGATCGACAACGATATCTTCTTTCGCGCGTCTCCGCTGGCTGCGCGTGCTTGAGGGGGGGAGTTGTGTAGCGTGTCGCGCCTCGCACTTCATCGAGCTGCCACGCCAAACATCTTTTTGTCTTTTTTTACATTTTTTTATTAGTTTGCTTTCAGTGGCTTAGCATCTTGCTCCCACTGATGTGTGTGATTCTAGTTGTTTACTGTTAGAGCTGTGTTTGCTAATTTGCAACTTTATGAGTCCCCAGTTTGACGCCCAGCTCGCGCACCTTTGCTGTTTTATCCTATGATTTTGTTGATGAAGTAATGTTAACTGACGAAGTATCTACCGTCAGGTTTGTAGCCGCTCGGCTATCTCCGTTTCAAGTATATCGTGCTCCTATAGTCCGCACGCCTGGCGATGTAACCTCACGCCAGGAATCTAGCCTGCATGGCTTTCCGGCAACCTAGCCGTGATATTGCAACGCGTATTGTTTATTATTATTGTATGCGTCTAAAATCACACACATTTATTTTTCTTTTTATTAGGGCTAGATTATGTTTATTTTTACCTTCTCTTGGTAGCTCGGTGATCGGCTTGCCTTTCCCGCCATTAGGTTGTTTATCCGTTATTTTTTTGTTAATGTGACGTGTGCAGTGTCCTGTTTACATAGACGTGTGCAGCGACCTAATTCCTGGTGTCGCGTGCAGATTTTGTTACCGACCATGCGGTCGGAGATATTGTGCTCTCTTTCTTCGTCGATCGCCGTCACGCCGTGGCGAACGGACGTGTTCTGGTTGTCTGTCATGTTTCTCGTACGTTGTTGATCGTCGTGGCAGAAAAACGTGATTTTTGATTATCTGCCACAGCTTGCGCGAATTGATAGAATAAAATATTGCTGTAGTGCTTTCTTCCTTGTGACTGCCATAGTTCCCAGCAATTGAGATTCAGTCAGCACGTTATTGCTCGAAGGAACTTGTTTCCTACACTAGCGATCATTTTGAGCAAATTTTTCTATTATCAGAATTGCCTTGAAATTTCTTTTGATTTGTTAAGAATATTTTATAATCAGTGTTACGGTGAGAGATCTATTATTTCTCGGCCTTTGTGATAATTAACCACGTTTTGTTTGTAGCCAATTAGTCTTGCCGCCATTGTGTGTTTTTCTCTTTGACGATAATCCTTCTTGACGTTTTCTATTTAGTTTTCGCTGTAACAATTCGTAGCGGCATTGGTTTTCTCTTTTAATTGCGTACAGTGTCTGGCGGGCCACCTTACGATTGCATGTTAATATTAGTCTCAGTTTACTTGTTGGGGTGGCTGGAGTTAAGTTTTATGTTGGTGATTTCAATTGTTCGCTAGTTAGTCCTTGAGTGCGCTACGAGTTGGTGTATTATTGCTGCCCCCACCGCAAGGACAGTTAGCGCCCCGCAGTTTATATTAGTATTAGTGCATGTTTAGACCTGATCTATCTTGCTGGATTGGCTTAACCGGTCCAGCTTGTGTATGTTAATGCAATGTTGTTTTATAGGTTACGCACACATTGCCTTCAACGCCGTTTAGCTTGTGCTGGTCTTGTCGGCTGACTATGTGTAAAGATTAGTGTCAATAGAATTTTCATTTAAGTCTTATCTGCTGCTGTGCTGTATTGATCCTGAGATCAGCGTAGTCTATTGTTGAGGCTAAGCCGTCTCCCTTATTCGGTAGAATCGCCGTTTGAGTTCTTTGGACGTTACATCTCTTGAAGGCAATCAACTACATTGCTGCTGTGTAAGCCGTTGGGATCATGCCGCGCAGCACGCCTGAAATGACTTCCTGTACTAAGGAAGACGAGCAATTAGACATTAAATTTGAATTATGTAATTCAGCTTCGAACTCAGCATTGACCGCTAGTAGAGCTATTGGAGGGCTAAGAGGTCATGTTTCTATGATCATGCAGCAGCTCGCGTCCATGCTTGAGTCACGTGATTTTTCCCGCGCTAAAGAAATTGCAAAACTCAAATCACAGTTGGTCATTGCACACGATAAATTTGTTGCCACCGTTAAGGACCTTTGTTGCGCTCTTGCTAGCGACAGCAGTCGATCCAAAGAATACACGAAGGACGTTGAAACAAGGGACAAGGAAGTGCAAGAACTGTTATTGCGAGTTGCTGATTTCATGCTTGACGGAATTGAGACCGTTTCCGTTACAGTGTCAGATGGGGCCCGATCTCGACATTCAAAGAGTAAAGGATCTGGCCGGGATCTCATATCCAGCCATTCAGAAGCTACTGCAATGTCTTCGGCGTGCAAGGCACGCATGGAAGCCAACTAGCCGAGGTGCGGTTGGAGCAAGTGCGTCGTGAGCGAGCGCTAGAAGAAAGAAGGGCAGAAACCCGTTTTGAATCGGAGCAAGCTATACTAGATGCTGAAGTGGCATTAGTGAAGGCGCGAATCAGAGCGGAAAGCGATCAAGCTCTGTCCGGACCAGATGGAATAGAGTCTGTTCTATCTGCGCATGATAAGGTGGATGGTTATCTGAGTAGTCTAAATCAGTTCCCTGCAGAAGTGAGTTCGCCAGCTCAGAATCTGCTTCCTGTAACCACTACAGGAAGCTTTGTGGACACCAATCCCGTTGCCGTTGTGTGTTCAGTTCCAGTCCATGTGGGGGCATCAGGTACAAGTGCCATGCCTGTTAGTCGAGCGTTGGATCCTGAAGCTACGCCATGGCTGGAAACTGCAACTTCTGCACCAAGACAAGACGTCTCAGGTGCTCATGGGCCGGCCATTACTGAGCATGAGCGATCTGTTCATTGCCCGTCGGTGTTGGCGGGGGGCTTTAAACCACCGTTAACAGTTCTTAGTTCGGCTCATACCCAACATTCAACTATCCCTGGAATGGTGTCCAGTTCTGCACCTGGCCAACTGTTTCCAATTTCTGGAGCCAACGTAGCTTCAACGAACAGTCCTAGGATACCTCAAGTATCGCAGTTCCACGTCCATGATCTTGGCGCCTACCAACCGACAGTAGTTCAAGGGCCGGCCGGAAACTCCCGTACACTCCCTGACTCTTCCTGTTCAGTGAACGATGTGGCAAGAATGTTTGCTCGATGCCAAGGTACTCGTACCCTCACGAATGAGGAAAAGTTTGATGGCAATCCGTTGCATTACCATCTTTTCATGAGACAGGTACAAGATCGAATCCTCAATATTTATGGAAACCCTGACCCAAGACATGCATTGCAGCTGCTTCTTGAAGCTACGACTGGTCGAGCGAGAAAGCTGATTAGCAACTGCGTCATGTTGCAGCCCAGTGAGGGCTTGAACAATGCACTGCGACTTTTGCACAAGGCGTTTGGTTCCCCTGACGTGGCTATCAAGGCCCACATTCAATTGGTGTCGGATGGACCACAGATGAGCGTAGCTTGCAAGATTTGCACTCCGATCTTGTCAACTGTAAAATGGTGGTCGAATCTGCTGGAGCTTTGCAACTTCTTAATTCTGCTTCAACTATTGATGGCATCTTTAATCGGTTGCCCAGGCAGTTTCAGGAGCGGTTCACGGAACTGGCCTTTAAGAAGGGGTACGATATGGATGTTGTGCCCTTTGATCTTTTCTTGGAATTCATCGAAAGGAGCCAGCGCCTCGCTAGCTCACGTCTAGGAAGATTAATGGCTGCCAACAAGGCCAAGACACTACCAAATGTTGGTACTCACTCAAAGGTAAAGTCGGCCCGGGCCCACTTTGCGCAAATTGACTCCAACGCTAAGCCTGCATTCTCCCCCGAGCGAATCAAATCCTCAGAGACACAGAGGATCAAGCGTTGCATGGCCTGTGACTCCGTTAGTCATGTCATTTGGCATTGTGAGAACTTCATCAAGCGGTCTCTAAGCGATCGCAAGGCTTTGGTTAGACAGAAAAATCTTTGTTTCAACTGCTTAGGCGTAGGGCACCTAGCAAAAAAATGTCCAAGTCAACGCAAATGCCGAACATGTTCCGAAGCCCATCACTCTTTATTGCATCCACCGGAGGAACAAGGTAAAGCTGCATCAGTCTTTAAGTCGACTCGTGCTTCTGGCGGAAGCTCTCAGTCGATGCCAGCTGGAAACGTCGAGTGTACCAGGAAAACAGAAACAAGTAATGTAAACGCTTCATGTTCTACAAAGTCCAAAAAACGACTCCAAGTGTTGCCGGTTCGTGTAACAAATGAGGAGAATGGATCTAGCATAGATGTCTTAGCTCTGCTGGATTCTGGTGCTGATACTCACCTTTTATCTCAACGTCTGTATACTCAGTTGGGGTTGCATGGTAATCCGATAAAGTCAAACTTGCAGTTGGCAGACGGAAGTGTCAAGAGGCTAGACACATTTGAAACAAAGTGCTTGGTGCGTGGAGTAAAAGAAAGGGCCCACTTTACATTGGAGGAAGTTCGCATTGTTGACCGCTTACCCGATATGTGCGGCAGTATGCCTGCACCTAATGATATGACCGATAACGAGCATCTGCTTAATGTGGACATTCCTATTATTGATGCCGACCGCATAGACCTTTTGATTGGCATGGGTTCTCCGGAGCTGCACATCTTTTCGGAAGTTCGTCAGGACAGCCATTCCGCGTTGTGGGCTGGAAGGACTCCATTGGGTTGGGTCCTGTTTGGTTGTGAGCCTGAGAAGGGGAATACTGCCGGGAAAGCTTTAGGAACTAATTATGTTAATTTAATTCTCAATCAGGAATTGGATAGAAACTTCAATGCAGTGTGCCCATGTCAACTTGACTTCGTAGATTTGTCAAGAGACGATGACGTTCGCCTTCCATCTTTAGATGACGAACAGGCAACCAAATCAATGGAGAGCTCGTGTGTATGGAAGGATGGTCACTACCGCATGCGACTTCCTTGGAAAGAGGGGTATCCGGACCTTCCAAACAACTACAGTGTTGCTCAGTCTCGTTTGAAGAGTATTGGCCGTCGATTGCTGAGAGAGCCAGAGACTCACGCCAAGTACAAAGGTAAGATAGATGAAATGATTCGTTTGGGGCATGCGTTTGAGGTCACTGATCCCCATGCTGACAAGGCGGCCCACAGCACGTGGTACATTCCGCATCACTGCACAGGCGGTAAATTCAGAGTAGTGTTTGACTGTGCTGCTAGTTTCCAAGGCACTTCCCTAAATAAGCAGCTGCTACAAGGACCCGATAACACCAACTCAATGATCGGGGTTCTCTTGCGATTCAGGCCTCATTCCGTTGCCGTGGTCGGGGATATCCGCAACATGTTCCATCAAGTTAGAGTGGACCCTATTGATCAAACGGCTCTCAGGTTTTTGTGGTGGACAGATGGCGACCCTAACATGCCAGTCAAAGTCTATCAGCTTACGGTCCATACCTTCGGACTTACTTCGTCTCCCAATATTGCAGGTTTCGCCTTGCGCCGTACAACAACAGAGAATCGAACGAATGCATCTATCAAAGCTCAGCTAGCAATACAGAGACATCTTTATGTTGATGACCTACTGACAGGGCCGGCCTTAGAAGTTGCGGGGCCCAATTAGTTGGATGCTTGCGGGGCCCCTCTATACTATTTATTATTGTGCATAAAGAAGAAAAGAATTGCAAGTGCAAAGTGGCCATTCTCAACCTTTCTAATATTTTTTTTATATATTCTTCAGAAATTTTCTATATCCTAAAAATTTCTCATGGCGGAAAATTTTATAAAAATTGAAAAACGAAAAAGACTCTATACACCCTTTTATTAAATAGTTGTCTTTTTAACCAATTTTATTTTTATATATTTTTTATTCAGGAAAAAACGGAGCGATTTTTTTGAATCCAACTGTACATCAAAATGTCTGACATTGCTCTACATTCATGAAAAATCTAAAGCCTACTTTGTCTTACGCGGGTGTGAAAGGTCTCCAAACTTGAGCAAAAGTTTAGCCCTTTAGTTTAATCTCAACCAAAAGTTTAGTTTGCAGTAGTAACAGTAAACTTTGTCACTTGATTCAGAGTATATCAGTCATGGCCGTTCTATAACTTCTCCATTTTTCAGCTTTCTTTTACAATGGAATTTCGAAAAATGTAACCCTTTTTCATTGTGAGGAAAATCATCAACAATAATTTTAGGTGGTCCTTTATTCACTAAATAATCTCTGACATTTTGATTTATCCTATCTGGCCATGTAGCAGGATCATCTTTTATCGCAAAACTATTGTGTAATGCTGGGTTAGAGTCCTCTTCGCTTGACTCTGAAGTATCATTGTCACCCATGTTTGTCTCAACCGGCGAATTTTGACATAATGATGTAATTTGTTGATCGTTACTGCTTATTGAAGAAAGATTAGGTTTACCACTGGCTTCTCTACATGTCATTTCCTGAGAGCCATTTCCTTCATTGTTGTCTGACTCTACGTTTACAGATCTAATAAATTTGTCCATCGCACCTTTCTCCTTTTCTTCCTTAGCTTTCTTCGCCTTGGCTATGGCTCGTTTCTTGCTGCCACTAAGATATTTTCTGCCGATATCTCTCGGTCTTTTGCTCATATTTAAGAGGGGTTTCTTTTAAACTTTTGTACTAAGAAAACTAGCAGTGCAAAACATACACGTAAACTGATACCATAGACAGAATACTTAAATGTATGACACTCACTGGCACCCAAAGCACGGTGTATATACGACGTAATAAATACGTTGCTGGCGAGGACGTACCACGTTTTGCTTTGATGTTTTGGCGGGAAAGATACGTTATTAATTAATCTGGTTACTACTGGTTTGACTGCTGGGCGCTGACTGGCTGAGTGCACACATGTGATTGCATCAGCAAGATCACGCCTCGGGCCGGCCGCCAGAGGATCGAGATGACCGAGATTGTCGCCTTTTGAAAAAAAAATGCGGGGCCCCTCTCAGCGCGGGGCCCGATTTGGAGCAATCGGTCAAATCGGCCTAAGGCCGCCCCTGCCTACTGATCTCTGTGGAAGACAGTACTCAGGCCGTTCAATTGGTGGATGAGCTAAGCGACCTCTTGGCTAGTGGAGGCTTCCAATTGACTAAATATGCCAGCAATTCCCGTGAAGTCCTGGAAGCTATTCCTACTGAACTTCTCTCTCCACAACTGCACGAAGTCGATTTACACGAAAAAGAACTTCCTATGCACAAAACGCTCGGCCTGGCTTGGGATCCGGATAGTGATCAACTTCGCATCAAAGTAGCTGTTGGCAGCCACCCATTGACTCGTAGAGGTTTGTTGTCGGTCCTGGCCAGTGTTTATGACCCCTTGGGAATGGTTGCGCCTTACATGTTGCCAGCGAAGTTACTTCTCCAAAGGTTAGCCAAGAAAGAGTTGGATTGGGACACTGTTATCTCTGATGTTGATCGCGTTACATGGGAAAAATGGTTAAGGGCGTTATCTTGCTTGAATGGCCTCTCAGTGCCAAGAGTTTATGAAGGATTTTCATTTTCAACATTTGTAGAATTGCATTGTTTTGCCGATGCCAGTTGTGATGGTTATGGTGCTGTTTGCTACTTCCGTGCCTTTGCCGGTACGGCATATGCTTGCTCATTTATTATTGGTAAGTCTAGAGTTGCTCCAGTAAAGCGGCTCTCAACTCCTCGTCTAGAACTCTGTGCTGCTGTAGTTGCCATTAGGCTGTCAAAAATAGTTAAGCAAGAGCACGATATCTCCTTGCGCCGCATTTTGTATTGGTCTGACTCCACCACTATCCTTAGTTATTTGAGAAATACGTCCATGCGACGACCAGCCTTTGAAAAAAATCGTATTAATCAAATCCTCCAGTTTTCGACAAAAGATCAATGGAACTGGGTGGATACAGGCAACAATACTGCTGACTTGTATTCACGAGGCGTTTCCCCAAGGCAGGTTGGTAAATCCGAGAGGTGGCTCCGCGCCCCATCGTTTCTTTTGAAAGAAGAGACAGCCTGGCCTCAAGTCGCGCATTCAAATGAAATTTCTGATGCTGAAAAAGAAAAAATTAAAGAGTCAGCTGCCACAATCGGTTGTTCCTCCGTCTCAGCTGCAGTCGAAATGAAAGACTCGGATGAAAGTGCTACAGAAGTAAAGAGTTCAATTTACAGTGCAGCTGAAGACCCCCTAAAAAGACTTACTTCTCGATACAGCTCACTTCCACAAGCTGTTAGGTCGGTAGCGTGGCTTCTACGACTAAAACAAATGTTACGTATGCAATCAACTTTTGGCACTTCTACGTCGGTGGAGAAGGGCCCTATCAATGGCAAAGAATACAACGCTGCCTTGCTAACACTTATTCGTCTTGCTCAACAGCAGTCCTTTCCTCATTTAGTGGAGGCCTTGGAAGAACATCCATGTCATGAAGTAGGTGATGGAAAATGCGGCGAACTGGCCAGAACGGCTCTTCGACCCTTGCAAAAATTTTGTCCTATTGTCACCAATGGAGTTATTCGTGTTGGTGGAAGGCTGCAGCGATCTAACTTGCCTGTGGACTTCAAGCATCCCATTGTGCTGCCGAAGCGTCACCACGTGACAGGACTGATAATCAACGATGCGCACTGTGCTGGAGGCCACCTCGCTTCACAATATGTTGCTAACAAATTGCCGCAGCGTTATCACATACTTGGTCAAGGTAAAACTATCAAGTTCTACATCAAAACCACCTGTATGACGTGTCGTAACTGCAAAGCTGTTGCAGGTGCTCAGCTGATGGCGCCGCTTCCATCTGCAAGAGTGAATCCGAGTAGGTGCGTGTTTGAACATTGTGGAGTGGATTTTATGGGACCTTTGGAGGTGAAGCAAGGGCGTAACCTCTTACGTCGTTACTGCTGCGTGTTCACCTGTCTAGCTTCTAGAGGTACTCATTTAGAAATGGCTTATGATTTAACAACTGGCTCATTCCTCATGGCTTTGCGGCGGTTCCTGGCAGTTCGCGGTCATGGTACTAGAATCATCTATTCGGACAATGGAACAAATTTTACTGGAGCCTCTGCGGAACTTAAGCGTGGTCTGAAACGCCTGAATGATCACAAGACAACAAATGAACTCGCCCCATGTGGGATCGAATGGAGGCACACACCCCCTCTCGCTAGTCACCAGGGAGGAATCTATGAAGCAATCATTCGTCTTGTTCGTAAGACAATGGCTTCCATGGTTGCTGATCGTCACTTGAGAACACTTACAGACGAGGGTTTGTTGACGCTGTTCAAAGAAATAGAGTGTATATTAAACAATCGTCCCTTAACTCGAGTGGGAACTGAGCTTGGTGATGTTGAAGCTTTGACTCCATCTATGCTTTTGACAGGAAGCGTTTGTCCTGGTCTTCCTAATGATGTCTTTTTATCATCAGACAGCATGCGTTCATCTTGGCACGCATGTCAATTCCTAGCTGACGAGTTCTGGCGAAGATGGCGTGCAGAATATCTCCCCCTTCTACAGCGACGTCAGAAGTGGTTGGCACCTCAGCAAAATTTCAAAGTTGGTGATCTTGTTTTGCTGGTTGAAGACAGTCCCCACCGCAATTTGTGGCCTAAAGGAGTGGTGGAAGAAGTCCTACCAGATCGTGATGACATCGTGCGCCGCGTAAAGGTGCGAACAGCCGACCAAAAGACATTCCTGAGAGACATAAGAAAACTGTGTTTCCTCGAAAACGATATGTAAAGCGCTCCTATGGACTGTTGACTGAACTGTTTATAGGCTAGAGCGCGGCCTATCGATGAACATTAATATGAACATTTCGCTAGCGCTCCTATGGACTGTTTGCTGCACTGCGTATAGGCTTGAGCGCGGCCTATTTTACACGTAAAAACGGACTACTTGATTGAGCATTTGGGAGTCGATGGAAGTGGCCTGTGGTTCCATAGATGCACAATTTCATGCGCAGTTGCAGTTACGCGCGAATTCGGTTATGTCTCCGCGGTTCGTTGTTGTGATTCACAAACGTATGTATGTGTTTTCCTTGTGCCTTTCATTTCGTCATTGTATTGTATCAGCTTGTTTTTATCATACTTTGCTTATGTACTTTGTACTCTGGATGATGATCTGGACTTATTTCAACATCTCTATCTCACCTTTATAAATTTGAAAATTCTTCCACTCCCATCTGATATTGTTGTTCCTGAATTTTCGGGCCGGCTATGTTACGGTGAGAGATCTATTATTTCTCGGCCTTTGTGATAATTAACCACGTTTTGTTTGTAGCCAATTAGTCTTGCCGCCATTGTGTGTTTTTCTCTTTGACGATAATCCTTCTTGACGTTTTCTATTTAGTTTTCGCTGTAACAATTCGTAGCGGCATTGGTTTTCTCTTTTAATTGCGTACAGTGTCTGGCGGGGCACCTTACGATTGCATGTTAATATTAGTCTCAGTTTACTTGTTGGGGTGGCTGGAGTTAAGTTTTATGTTGGTGATTTCAATTGTTCGCTAGTTAGTCCTTGAGTGCGCTACGAGTTGGTGTATTATTGCTGCCCCCACCACAAGGACAGTTAGCGCCCCGCAGTTTATATTAGTATTAGTGCTTGTGTATGTTAATGCAATGTTGTTTTATAGGTTACGCACACATTGCCTTTAACGCCGTTTAGCTTGTGCTGGTCTTGTCGGCTGACTATGTGTAAAGATTAGTGTCAATAGAATTTTCATTTAAGTCTTATCTGCTGCTGTGCTGTATTGATCCTGAGATCAGCGTAGTCTATTGTTGAGGCTAAGCCGTCTCCCTTATTCGGTAGAATCGCCGTTTGAGTTCTTTGGACGTTACAATCAGTTTTAAGAAGCTGATTATCTACAAAGTTTTCAAATTTTGAAAAAATCATATATTCTTGGGTAGCGTAAGTGTGATCACATCAGACAGCATTTTGACGCCATAAGAAAGTTTGAAGCGTGGAGAAAAAGTAGCAAGGTTTAAAAAGCTTAAAATGCTCAAAAAAGAATTTGCTGTTGCATCGTCAATAAAGTTTTAATTGTTGTAGAATTGTTTTTATCTAAAGCACCTTGTTAATATGTTCTATAAAAACTTTTAATCGCGTTTCTACGCCTAGTAGTTTTTGAGAAAATGAAGAAAATAAATTTTATTATTATTTGTCATGTTGAAGTCGGTAAGTCGGGTACTGGCTACTACCGGTCGGGTACTACCGCTTTCATCGGACAAAAAATGCAAATTAAAAAACTTATGTTTGATTTTACCGTCATCAAGATGTAATGAGCCCCCTAAGCCCTATTCGGCCCAAGCGGGGCAATAATTGCCCGAGCAATTTCCTCTTAAGTACAGCTTTGTCCACGATGACCCTACAATATCAAGATTTCATGACTTTTCCTAAAAATGATTCAATTTGTTTTTGACAAAATCTGAGTTGACTGTTGGTTGTAGATTGAAAGTTATTAGCAAATTTATACACATGACTGCTAAAATATGCACACATATAGCTAAAAGATAGAAGAGATAGTAACCTCACTCTGCGCTCGTCGTAGTAGCCTGAGAGCGAAGCGGGCAAGTCGTAAACAAGAGGCAACCAAAGTTCACGAAAAACTACTTATCTGCACCAATCAACAGCCGCCTCAACGTGGTGGTGCGGTCCCCGGCCCCGTTTGGGTTGGATCGAAATGGCTGTTGGCCTTCCCGAGGGTCCCAGTTACCCCGGGCACTCCCCATTCATTTTTTCGCTATGCTGCCCCCTGAACGACCGCAGAAGGGCAGCACACAGCATCTTTAAAATCGGTCGCCTGTTCTCACTTTTTCTTCTCTCCTGCCCTACTCTTGCCCTTCTTCGTCTCCTCATTCTTCTTCTTCTCCTGATGAGCGGTAACGTTCATCCCAACCCTGGCCCCATCTTTCCTTGCTCTGTGTGCGCTGGAAATGTGACCTGGCGGGGCAAGTCAGTGCAATGCTGCGCTTGCTCCAAATGGATCCATCTAAGGTGCTCACAACTTTCTTTATCTAACTTCAGAGCTCTTGGCAGCTCTCACTCTTGGAGCTTCCCCCCTGCCGTAACACTGTGACTCCCCCCTCCTCGGACTCCTCCGGCATGTATACCTCCACTGTGGAATCCGCCCCCCCCTCTGCTAATGCTGCACTCTTGCCCCACCCTCGTCTCCAAACTTCTTATCCCCCATCTGCCCATCTTATATCTCCTTCCCCTGCCCTTCCACCACCGTCCCTTGCTCCTGGCTATACTTCTGCACCTCCTGCCTCCTCTCCTCCCCCTGACTCTCTCAGGGTTCTTCAATGGAATGCTGGAGGTCTTCGAGCCAGGAGCACTGAACTAATTCACTTTCTCTCATCCCATCCTGTCGACCTTATCTGCATTCAGGAATCCAATCTTAACTCATCTTCCTCTTTCCGGATTCCTGGATTCTCTGTTCTGCGTTCTGATCGTACTCACTCCCGGTCTGGCATTTTCTCTTCTGATGCCTCGCATGCCAGTGGCGGCGTTGTCATTTTCGTCAGACAGGGCCTATCCTTTTCTGAACTTTCTACCACCTCTCTTTCTTCGCTCGATCCCTACTCTGATTATGTAGGGGTCAACATCTCTCTAAACAAATCCTCCTCGGTGTCATTTCTTAATGTGTATGCCCCCCCTATTCGCTCCTCCCCAACGGATGGCAGAACCGATTCCTTCTCTCCCTCAATTCTTCCCTCCTCCAGAAATCTCTTCATTCTTGGGGACTTCAATTGCCATCACCCGCTTTGGGACTCAAGAGGTACTTCCGACCCCCGTGGGAAGGAAGTATTCGACTGGGTCATCTCCTCAGACCTCCTCCCCCTCAATGACCCTGACACACCCACCCTTCTCCATCGCTCCTCTGGCAGTCGCTCCTCTCCTGACATCTCCTTTGCTCCCTCTACTCTTGCTTTTTCATGCTCCCGGGAGGTGCTTCAGGACCTGGGTTCTGACCACCTACCAATTCTTCTATCTATCCCTCTCTCTCCGGTCTTTCACCCCAACGAGCGCCCCCCTTCCTTCAATTTTCAGAAAGCTCGCTGGGATGACTTTGCCTACTACTTTGACTCTCACTGTCCTACTGCAGAGGAATACTCGTCTCTTTCTCTCTCCTCTGCAGCTGCTCTCTTTACCTCTCTGGCAATGAATGCGGCCAAATCTTCCATTCCTTTCGGCCGCATCAAACGCCCTCCTAAAGCCTGGTGGTCTGCTGAGGTGAAAGACGCAGGGCTTTCGCTACTGCTCACAGAAGTGATAAAGATCGCCAGGCTTACATCTTCGCCTCTCGACGTGCCTCGTCGGTCATTGCCAAGGCCAAGGCTGAGGCATGGCAGACGACATGCACTTCTCTTTCACCTAAATCTAATCCTAAATCTGTGCACTCTCTTCTTCGCTCTATTGCTGGCTCTCCTTCCTCGTCTTCTTCCTCTCCTAACTTTCCTAACTGTTCTTCTCCTAGGGAATCGGCTTCGGTTTATGCCGCTTACCTGAGGTCTCACTTTTCCGTGTCTCAGCCAAAGGCCCTGCGCAGCAGAGCCAGAGGCTACCTCACTGAGCTTCGCCGAGCTACGTGCTCTGTGGAGTCTCAATCGTCCTTTTGCTCTCCCTTCTCTCCCACTGAATTTCTTGCGGCTGCCTCCAACCTCTCCTCATCCACTGCCACTGGCCCAGACAAAGTTGCCTATCCCATGCTAAAGCATCTTCCTCGCTCTGGCATGGATTTACTTCTTCACATCTTCAATCTTTCTTGGTCTTCACATTCCTTTCCTTCCATCTGGAAGACATCTTCCATTATTCCCATACATAAGATGGGAAAACCTCTCGACTCTCCTGCTTCCTTCCGGCCTATCTCTCTCACCTCCTGCGTATCAAAGCTTTTTGAACGCATCATACTATCCCGTCTACTCTTCTTTCTGGAATCTAATTCCATTCTTTCTTCCCGCCAGGCCGTTTTCCGCCCTGGACGGTCTACTCTTGATCAAATTCTGTACCTTTCTCAGTCCATTTCGGATGGGTTTAACAAACCCAGGCCGGGCTCTCGGACGATCCTGTCTACTATCGATTTCTCAAAAGCTTTTGACCCTGTCTGGCATCTCGCCCTTTTCCACAAACTGATTTCGGCTGGCCTTCCCCTCCTTGCTTTGCTCGTTGGACTCAATCTTTCCTTTCTGACAGGCGCGCTTGTGTGGTTTTTCAAAATCACAAAAGCCGTTCCTTTCGAGTCCGTCGAGGTGTTCCGCAAGGATCCGTTCTTGGCCCTGTACTTTTCTCTCTCTTCATTAATGATCTTCCGGCTTCTCTGCCTTCTTCCGTCAGCTGCTCTCTTTACGCTGACGATCTGGCCATTTGGTCCTCCTCCCTCTCGGTCCCCACTGCGGTGGAGGCCACACAAGGAGCTCTGTTTCGATTGGAGCGCTGGTCTGAGTACTGGTGTCTTCCTCTCAATCCGAGCAAATGTGAGGCCTCGTTCTTTTCAGTGGATTTCCACCAGGCTAACCTCCAGCCCAACATCCTCCTACTCGGCTCCCGCCTCCATTTTAATCCCACTCCAACTTTTCTTTGGGTCACCTTCGACCGCACTCTTTCCTTTTCTAAACATGTATCTTCGCTGAAGGCCAAGTTTTTCCCACGTCTCAAGGCCTTACGCTGTATCTCTGCTTCCTCATGGGGCCCTTCTAAGGAGTCCCTCTCTGTTCTGTATAAATCTTTTCTTCTGCCCCTTCTCACTTACGCTTCACCCGGATGGTTTCCTTTCCTAAGCACTACCAATATTACCAAATTGGAACGCCTTCACCGAGCGGCCAGTCGCACCATCACCGGCTGCCTCTCGTCCTCCCCTATCCCTCTACTACTCACCGAGGCCTCTCTACCTCCCCTACGAGTCACCCTGACTCACTTCACTCTTTTTTCTTATGAGCAGGCTCTTCGTCTCCCAACCTCCTTTCCCATCTCAGGTTTGGCCAGACTAGGAGTGAAACCAAGACTCTGCAGATCGTCCTGGAGAGCTTTTGCGTCCACTCACCCGCTCATGCTTCCTTCTACTTGTTCTAGGGAGGCTCTTGTTGTTTGCCCTCCTTTTTCTCCTTGGAATCTGCCTTCCTTCACGGTCGAGTCCACCCTTTCCTCTCCATACTCCCGCTCTGATCCTCCTCACTCTCGCCAAGGTGCGGCTCTCGCCCATCTTGACTCTCTCCCCCCTCATGATCTGGTACTCTGGACAGACGGCTCTGTTCGTTTTCCTTTTGGCAAGGGCGGCTCCGGCGTTCTTGCCATCTGCTCTCTCTGTGGCACTGAGGCCACTCTTTCCTTTTCGGCAGGCCCAGTTTGTTCAAGTTTTTCGGCTGAAGCCTGCGCCATTCTGCACGCTTTTTCCTGGTCTCGGCAACACCAACAAGTCTGCCATTTTTCTTCTCTTCTTCTCCTGTCTGACTCTCGTTCGGTCCTCGCTACCCTGTCCTCTCCTCCATCTTTCCTGTTATCTCAAACTCTGTGGCAGATCTGGCAGGAACTGTCCTTCTTCTCCTCCTGTTCTATCAGGCTACAATGGGTCCCCGGGCACTCGTTTCTCCCGGGGAACGACGCAGCTGATGAGCTTGCCAGACGGGGAGCTCTACTTGCGCCTTCCGCAATCCCTTGTAGTCTCTCTCCTCTTATCTCTCGTATCCACTCTCGTCTTATCTCGGACTGGAGGCGTACTGTCTCTTCAAAGTATTTTGACACACAAGTTCCCTCAATTTCCACTGAGGAACTTGTGCTCCCTCGTCATGCTCGCTGTGTCCTCTCTCGTCTTCGCTGCAACGGACACAGCCTTCTTTTAGGTTCTTATCTCTCCAGGATTGGCAGAATCGAGAATTCTTCCTGCAGCGCCTGTGGGCACTCGTCCCAGGACATCTCTCATCTCATTCTGCACTGTCCAGCTACGGACTCATTGCGCCGCTCACTCTTTGGCGACTCTTTGTCTCTTTATGACCTCTGGTCCAGACCCTGGGGAGTTGCCCGGCTTCTGGGGCTCCATGGACTTCCGCCATGCCCCCATCCCTCGGAAGGGGTCGGGTAAACAACAACAACAAAAACTACTTATGGTCAATTGCCATATATAGTGTGTACATTGCCCAGAGAAAGCAACTTATTGCCTGGCTGTGACTTGAGAAAATAGAGGGAACGCGTTTTTTGTTTTGCGAACAGACAACGCATTTGTTCTTGAATTGTATCATCACAAGCAAAGTGACTGTTGATGAGTGATGAGCAATATCACTTTTCCATCGCACTGCTAGCTTTAGAGCAAATCTTTGTCATACATAATTGTAATTCCATAACACGTGTTGTTACGGGTACTGTTTCTACCGCGCAGCTAGACAGATATAAAAGTATGGTTATTTTTTTGTAGTTTTCAGAAAAAACGTCACGCAGTAACGAATTATCAAATATTCGGAAACCCGTTCTGTGCGATGCTTCAATAAATAAATAAATGCCCGCGTGTAAATATATACAGCAGCGGTTCTCAAACTGGGTGCCGCGGCCCCCTGGTGCAACGTGAAACATTGCCAGGGGCACCGCGAAAGTTGTTGCATTTGTCGCTGTCAAGTCCGCTCTGAACCTCGAAATTCTATAATGGAAAAATACAATCTGGAAGAGTTGCTCGTAAACAGATGACGTAGTTTACGTCACAATGCAATATATTGTGTAACAATTGCCCGTTCAATTTTATTAACCTGAGTGAAGTAAAAATTCGGCGAACATTTTTGTCCACCTTTGAGAAGATAATTAAGAAACATAGCGCTTTTCTGCGTATTCTATTTGATTATGGAAAATTGTAATTATATTCTATTGTCAATTCTTGCCCGGATGATGGTGTTAAAAGCTTTCCATTTTAATTAAAATTAATTAGGCTTTCCATTTTAATGAAAATTCCATTTTAATATTATTATGTACTAAAAGCTTTCCATTTTAATTAAAATTTCATTTTAATTTTATTATTATGTGTTAAAGGCTTTCACTGTATTAAAAGCTTTCCATTTCAACACATTAATTTATTTAATCGATATTAAGGCATAACAGGCTAACTGCAATCAGTTGAATAAAATACCACTTCCACAACCGGTTTCGTTCCTATTAGAACTCTTCAGGAATTCTAAAAGGAACGTTTATATACTTCAACTGATGCTGTTAATTTTAAGCTCATATATGATATATACATTATATACATGCTTTATAAACATCATTTGAAAGGACCGGTGGCGGATTGGTATAAACTGCATGAAGCAATTCATGTGATCGTCGATTCAATACCTAAGTCCACCTGAAGAGTTCTAATAGGAACGAAACCGGTCGTGGAAGTGGTATTTTATTCAACTGATTGCAGTTAGCCTATATGCCTTAATATCAATCAATTAAATTAATATCTTAACAGGATAACACCAGCTCCTATAATTCATTTCAATACAGTTTTCTTTTCCACTAAGGATTTGTCGAATCAGCTCTCATGCTGCTAAGATTCCGAAATAAAGAAGGTTGGTTGAATTTTCTTTATGATGTTTATGGATTCCTAAATTCACCTTGAAACTACCTGGATGAGAAAAGAACCGCCTGGCTCAAGCTTGCATAGAATTATCTGTTTGCTTTCTCTGTCTGTATCGCCTGCCTAGACAGGGCTATTTCCTTGACAAAAGGACAGTGTAGGACACTAGCAGCCTAACTGCTGTTTGGTGACCTCTGCTGTAATGTACTGTTAGTGGGTCATATATCGTATTATACGAGAAGGCGATATATTCGCTGCTTACTTTACAAAAAATTACAGTGCGCGGTTAGCAGTAGCTTGTTAGCGGCTAAACAATTACAGTGTGAAAGTTGTAAACAAATTACAATTTTACAGCTTGTTAATATTTTTTATAGCAACCCTACGATTGTGGAAAGTAAAACTTTCCGTAGTGACAAGCATCTGCAATGTGTTATTTGTTGCAAAGTTTTAGCTGTGAAATGTATGCTACCTAGTAAACTAAAACGCCACTTAACAACAAACAACAACAATTTATCTGGAAAACCAAGCGAATTTTTCGCTTGATAAGTTATCAGAAATGAATAAGCAATCGGTCTTATTTTCAAATTTTTTGCACACACCTGCCAAGGCACAGCTTGCGTCTTTTAAAGTTGCGTACGGAATCGCGAAATGTAAAAAACCGCATACTATTGCGGAAGAACTCGTGCTTCCTGCTGCTCTTGACTTAGTCTCGACAATGACTGGAGAATCAGTAGCTCAAAAACTACAAGCTGTTCTACTCCTAAACAATATCATTTGTAGGAAGAGCGATAAAATTTCAGATATTAGTGATCAGCTGGTAGCAAAAATGCGTGGAAATGAGTACAGCTTACCATTAGATGAGGCAACAACCAGTACCAGTGATAAAGGTGCTTATTTGACTTGGTATGTACGCTTTATTGATAACGACGACAACATCGTTGAAGATTTGCTCTTTTGTAAGCCGATTTTAACAAATTGCAAAGCACATGAATTGTTTGCAATACTGAACAATTTTTTTCTGGAAAATAACTTCGAGTGGAAATACTGCGTTGGTTTATGCACTGATGGAGCTCGAGCTATGTCTGGTCGTTTTGGCGAGCTGCAAACGTTAGTGCAGGGGGTTGCCGTCAACGCAAAATGGACCCATTGCTTAATACACCGTGAGGCGCTGGCTTCGCAGCAGCTCCGCGATTACCTTAGTGGAGTGCTTGAAGTTGTTCACAAAACTGTGAACTTCATTAAAGCAAGGCCGCTTAAAGCTCGGCTTTTCCAACGTCTTTGCGATGAATTAGGAGCATACCACAACAATTTGTTGCAGTGCAAGGTGGCTTTCCGAAGGCAAAGTTCTCTTACGTATGTACGAATTGATAAACGAAATCTTCATTTTTTTAAAAGAAGAAAACCATGCACTTGCTATTACCTTTGAGGATGAAGTTTTCCTGACTCAGTTGGGGTATCTCTGTGATATTTTTGCAAAATTAAATCAATTGTACGTCCCACTTCAAGGAAAATACACTCACCTTCTGCAACTCCATGACAAAATTACAGCCTTTAAAAGAAAACTACAGTTGCGGAAAACTGATCTGTTGATAAATAACAAGCAATGTGATAGTTTTCCGCTTTTAAAATCCCATTTAAACTCGCAATTTCTCCCTGCAGAATACCGATGAATGAAGACTGTGATGCGTTTGGATTTGGATGCTCTAATCTCGCATTTTGAGAAATATTTTTCTGAAGACATGGGGAAGTACAATTGGATAAGAAATCCTTTTCTTGATAATGCAAATGCACCTCAGGGGTTTACATCTCTGGAAGCTGAAAAATTTATCGATCTTACTTCTGTTCTCACTTTGAAAAGCATATACAACCCTAATTCACTCATTTCATTTTGGATTAAGGCTCGAGTTGCATTTCCACTTGTAGGCTGTAAAGCTCTCTATGTTCTTGTGCCATTTGCGACGTCATACTTGTGTGAAGCCAGTTTTTCTGCGGTAGCAGTAATCAAGTTGAAGTACCACAACAAGATTGTCATTGAACGCGAAATGGGTGTTGCAATATCAAACATTGCACCACGCTTTGATAAAATGTCCATAAAGCAACAAACTCACTGCTCACATTAAATATTTTTAAGTATTTTGCATTTTGAACAATAAACATGATTTAAATACAACTTTTTGGTAAAACTTGAAATTCGCAAATTTCGGCTTCATTGCGGCGCCGCAAATATTGATAAGTTTTAAAAGGGCGCCGTCAACAAAAAAAGTTTAGAAACTTCTAATATACAGTAACAAGCAAAATAAATGAGAAAAAAGCCAGTTCGGTCGTTTGAATGCATAAAAAAAGTTTTCAAATGGTGACCTACATTTGTGGCTCCATATAATTTTCCCAGACTTAATTAAACAATAATATTCAAAGTGTTAAAACAGCGGAGGATATTTTTCACAAAGCTTTCTCTGGGTCTAGATCACAGAAATATTAGTATGCAATTTTTGCTTAATTATCACAAAAGCTTCTCCACAATTATCCTAATTCTGGTTTTACGAAACCATAAACTACCGAAAAAAACTAAAACAAAGTCAGTCGTATGTTTAGTGTAAACTGTGTAATAAATAATGATCAAACAATTCAGTCACTACTCTATATTTCGAAGCAAGTAAAATTGCTATTATTGCTAAAATGTTTCATGGGAAAAGAATAAAAAAATTTAGGAAGAAACTTGAATCGCAAGTTCACGAGCCATTTTCAATGTTTCATAGATATACCCTCGTGCAAATTAATCTGAACACTTGCAAAAAAGAGTCAATTTTTGAAAGTTTTTGTTTTATTTTAAAAATAACGAAAGTACAAGCTGTTTCTGAAATAATCAATAGTTAATATGTCCACCTTTATTCTCTAGCACTGATTTCACTCGTTTTTTCATAGATAAAACCAAGGTTTTGCAAATTTTTTTGATTTCTTCATCATGGAACCAAACATGAATTACAGCCTCAATTAGCTTGATTTTAGTGGTGCAATCCATCTTCCTCAGGCGATTTTTAACAATCGACCACAAGTTTTCTATGGGATTTAAGTCTGGCGAGTTCCCTGGCCAATCCAGTACTGTTATTTTCATTTTTTTAAGCAATTTGTTATGATTTTAGCCTTTTGGCAGGGTGCAGAGTCTTGCTGAAAAATGGCCTGTGGGTGGAGTTTAGACAATTCTGTGGAAACTTTTCTTTTGATGATTGGCAAATAAGCTTTGCTGTTCATCATACCCTCGACCGGCACAAGCGATCCAGGTCCATTAATAGAAAAGCAACCCCAGAACATCTTTTTGTCTGGGTGCTTTACTGTTTGCACAAAATGTTCTTCACGCAGCTTCTCGTTGGGAGAATAGCGAATGAATTTAGGATTGAATCCCTGAACAAAAAATGACTTTCGTCTGAAAAGAAGACACGGCTCCAATCATCTTCAGACCAGTCTTTGCGTTTTTTTGCCCAATTGAATCGTTTCTGTTTCATCGCGGCGGTTAACAGTTGCTTCTTTTTTGGTCTTCTCGCTTTCCTTCCTTTCTCCAGCAATCGTCGTCGAACGGTAGATGAAGACACATGCACACCACTGTCATCCATATCCCTCTTCAATTCTTCACTGGTTTTCCGTGGATTCAATTTGCTTTTGCGTAAAAGAGTCAAATCATAGCGTTTGGTAGTTTTTCTTTTTCTTCCACACCTTCCTTTTCGTTGAACCTCAACATTTCCAGTTTCTCTTTTTTGTTTAAGGATGCTGCTGACGGACCCTAAACTGACGCCCACAGTTTCAGCAATTTTTCTTTGAGAGATTGTGGTGTGCTCACGAAGTGTAACGATCTTAGCTCGTTTTCTTGGAGTAATATCCATGATACACCCACTCTAAGCAACAGTTTCAGCAAGATATTTTATTTCTGATAAAGAATAGTAGGCCTATATACAATCTGTAAAAAAGGTCAATGTTTATGTGAAATTAAAGAAAATTCTACACTTTTTGTGCATTGAAAAATCATCTAAACTTTTTATAATTTTACGGTTTACCTTTCCAAATGCATTTGTCACCTTTAAGGAATAGTATCACCTCAATTACAACTGATTTGTGGCGAAAAATTTGCATTGTGACTAAACAAAATGCTTTGCTCAAAGAAATACTGAATTTTTTAATTGATTTGAGGAGTGTTCAGATTAATTTGCACAAGGGTGTATTTAGAATTGACGTTTTGTCAAATGAAATAAAATTTCGCCATGAATAGCCAACGCAGCTCAAGGTCGTCAAACCCCTGATATCTTTCGTCCAAATTAAATTTCAAGGTGTGGCCAGAACTAAAAATAACAGATGATTTATCGCTACAATGAAAAATAAATATTATTGAATTTGTATTTTGAAACTAGATTACAAATTATGCTGATTGTTAAGAAATTCATGTTTCCAATATTTATACAAAAATAGCCTGAAAACTTTGGCAACCCCTAAGAGCCAATTGTAATCAAGGCAGACAGCTGCAAACATTGTTTGCTTGTTCATGAAAAAGTATTGATTTGGATAATTGTATGCAGATGTCAAGTCATTTTTTCAAACATGTTGCTGGAGAGACAAGATTTATTGTTTTAGTAACAAAACTCTCGATCGTCGTTTTCGCAAATTTATTTGTTCAAAATATGTTTACTGTTTATTCAAAGTATGTTTACAGACGCATTTTCTGTTGTTTCTAAAGTGACAAACCGGTAAGTCCGGCAGCGACGTGCAACTGAAATCTTGTTCATTTATTTGTGCACTATTCTCCGGAATGTCTTGTCAGCATTTGCCCTTGAACAACAACACTGCATTCCTTTGATTTGTTACTGTCATGTTTTTATGCTTATTTGTCAAGTAGACATTTCACTACGCAACAGGGTTATTCATCGCGTAAATTTCCAACAAATTTTCTTTTTAACTTATCACTCTTGTTTTTGCATGATCCTTTGTTCTGTAATTAGTATGTTTTTATGCATCTACGCATTTATCACGTAGAAAACTGTCCGCACCATTACATCATCACGTGTGTTCTTTGCTTTTGACGTTTGATAGCGAATGATATCTAAATATCTCACTTCGCTTTTCATAGACGCATTGTCGAACAATTGAATTAAGAAAGCCAAGATCTATGTCAAACGTGAACTGTTATCAATTGTAAACTAAATGACTGTTTTGTATTTATTTCAGCATTTGACTTTCTTAACGCGAGTTATGAGTGAGTATCTCAAAAAGCTGTGTATTTGAAAACCTAATTGGGTTGGCTAATAGCATATGCTTGCTTTGAAGATCTATCTTACGTTGTCAAAATAGCTGAGTGCATAGCCTGTTTACATACTAAAGAGTGTGCTTTGCGAGTCCAAAAGCAAGCCATAGATTTTCAATTTGCCAACTATACTGCGCCTATGGTAGAATAATTTATAAAAGATAAAAATGGCGTAGGCCCACTACTTTCAAAACAAAGTGTTTTTTTGCGTTTTTATCTTGGTAAGCATAAAACTGGTGCCAGGCGTAACTTATACAGAAAAGAAATTGTACAGCTAACACTGGTGTAAACTCTAATGCTAACAACGTTTCAACAGAGTCCTTCAGTTTTCGTCAAGTAAATGCTTAAAAAAGGGTTTGCCTAACGAAGACCAAACGGACTCGGAAAAAATGTTGACATTGTTAGTATTTTAGAGCCACATTATATTAGAGCAGTGGTTCTCAACCTTTTTCGTGCCGTGGCTCATTTTGAAGAACCACGAATCCTTGTGGCCCGGTTTCTTGCCGTGGCCAACTTTTTCCGTGTACCGTGGCCCACTTTAATTTCGTCTGTGTTGTGATGGTGACAAAGTTGCTGGGATTTGCATCAGAACTCATTGTAGCCGAGGTGATCTCCAAAAAAATGATTCATTACCTCCCAGTCTCTAGGACGGCCAGTTCACGGTCAGAGTTGATTTACAAAGAAAAATAAGGTCATTGCGCCTCCCATTCATGGGTGCTGGTTTGTTTGGCGATTCATATGCACCACTATTACTCAACCTCATTCGACTTGCAAACTGATTATTAAAGTAACGCAAAAGTCTGTGGCCCACCCAACTTACGTGCTGTGGCCCACCGGTTGGGAACCAGTGTTTTAGAGCTACCGGTACATTATATTTTTTTTATGTTGCACAGTAAACTTCTGGCCATTATCAAGAATTACTTTTTGATAAATACCACTTTACTAAGTGCTAGTCTACAAATTGAAAGACAAAATTTGGTGCTACTATAGCGTGAGGTCTACCACACTATAGCGTGAGATCTACCTCCGGTTACTACTATAGCGTGAGGTCTACCACTGAATTATTTATCCCTCTACCCTCTATAGCTACACTATAGCTACACACTCACTACTATAGCTATAATAATTCCAAACACCACACATACATTCCACACACAAAGATAAATATATTCTAACGATACACACTTCGTACACCTTCTAAGAATGGCACAAATAAATGATTGGTTTGGGTTGGGGTTAGGGTCAGGGTTAGGGTTAGGGTAGGGTTAGGGCAGTGGTTCTAACCCTAACCCTAACCTCACGCGGTTTGCACCTCGGTAGGTGCGAGTCAAGCGGTAGACCTCACCCTGGATCTCGGTTGGTGACTTATGTCGGTAGACCTCACGCTATAGTATTTTATGTACCGGTAGCAATTGAACATGGTTTAGTAATTATTAGGGTGACAAAAATGATCAAATTGTTCAGTTATCACCATTTTCTTATCTACAAAAGAGAGTCAAAAAGTTCTTAGACCAGTGGCGTAATTTCAAAATGCGCAAAGTTCTACTTGTTCAAACATGTCTTTATGGTTTCCCCAAATACCTGCAAACGTTTCGTCGTTCTATTTAACGGCAATATCAAGATAAATGGTATCTCAAAAGAGCTAATATAATTTTTGCTAGTATTGGCCAAAAAAGTCAAGGAGAAAGCTGCACAGTCAAATTTTGCTTCATCACGACAAGGCCCTTGCACATGTTCGTGGGACTAAAGATACAATCAAAAGGCTTGTAACAAACTTGGAAAAGCACACATCACTTTCTGACAGAAATATATCGTATGACCGTTAGTACACTTCAATTTCACTAGCAAAATGGCTGCTGGAACGTAATGTCACAACTGTAGGCATGCTGCATGCAAATCGCAACGGTATTCCTGAAGAAATAAAGCACGTTGGCAGTCGGGACTCTAACTCTTACGAAGTTTTTTGGGATGAATCTGGCAAATTGGTTTTAAATTCATATACCGTGAACACCAAAAGCTCCGAAAAAAGAAACGTAATGCTGCTATCCACAATGCATCCAATTTTAGGAACAAGGACGATTTAAGATTGAAACCAGCAATCTATAAACTTTACGACTACACTAAAGGAGGCACAGATATCCTTGATTAACAAATGAATTTTTGTTCCAGCAAGGCTAAAACTCGTCGTTGGGTTATGACTGCTTTTGCGTATGTACTGGACACTTGCCGAGTGAACGCTTCCACAGTCATCGCACTAAATCAGTCTATTGAACCACGCAATACAAATTCATTCGATTTTGAGATAACTTTGGTTTTACAATTAGTACGCCCATTTGTTGCGCTCCGTTCAAAATGGATCTTGTCGAAAACCATTCGAGATAAAATCTAAATCACCCTTAGTGAACCCAGAGAAGAATCTTATGATTCGTCGCAGTTATGTGCATTTCCAGTGCATTTCCAGTGCTGCTAGTCTACCCAGAGACGTAGCAGCCGCCCCCCAAACCCCACAATTGGGGGGGGGCCAGGCCAACTTTGGGGGCCCAAGTTAGTCTGAAATTGCTTTTTGGCTACGTGACTATTTTCAGTTCAGCAGACTTGTTTACAACCGATTTAAACTGTAGGAAGAAATTGGCTTGTGACATCATAAGTGAATGTTACGTCATTTTATCTCGCACAATCTAGAATATTTCGATTGATTTTCTGGTAGAATCTTGAATATTCGATTGACGTAACAATGCCGTTGTTACGCAACAATCATAGAATGGTCTGGAATTCTGTTTGGCTATAAATACCGGGACAATATATATACACTGCAGAGTGCAGATAAAGTATTTTATTGACATTGTATAGAATGAAACGTTCAAAAAGTGGTGCTCAAAAGAGAAAAGAAGCAGCCACTGCTCGAGATGCTGTAGCGAAATTGCCCAAGATGACAGATTTTTTCAAGATTACTGAGCAGAGTAGACCTGGCACTAGTACCGAGAGGGATGAAGAAAACTATAGTGTACAAGAAAAAGAAGACTATGACGATCAGCATCAAAGTGATTGTGAATTTCCAGAAAATGTAAGTTGTGATTTACCTGCCAATACGCAACCTCCAATATCAAAAATAACTGAATCTCAATTTACCCCTATCCCTGATGACCCATGTAAATGGCCTGAAAGTATTTCTGATGCTCAACGATGTGATATAGTAAAGCGTGGACCACATCAACTAATAATGAATTTTCCATATAATAACACAACTCCAAGGCGACGTTTTTCCTCCAACCATTATAAACGTGTGTTACCTAATGGTGAAAGTGTTTCACGGTCGTGGCTAGTTTATTCTGGGGAATCAGATCAAGTTTTTTGCTTTTGTTGTAAGCTATTTGGAAAAACACTAAGCCCCTTTTGTAGTGGTATAAATACATGGGAGGGTTTTTCGAAAAAACTGAAAGACCATGAAAACGGCATTTCCCACCAAGAATGCTGCAGTCAATGGATGTTGCTAGCTGAAGGGATAAGAAATTCATCCACTATCGACAAACGCGAGATGAATATTTTTTTCAATGAAAGACGTTTTTGGAGAAATGTTTTAGAGAGACTTATCGACATTGCCTTGTTTCTATCGGAAAGGAATCTTGCTTTTAGAGGATCTGAAGAAGTCTTAGGATCTCCTCACAATGGAAATTTTCTGGGTATATTTGAGCTTTTGGCAAGAAGAGATCCGATCCTAAAAGAGCTTCAAGACAGAATCAAGAATAAAAACATTAAAGATCACTATTTGAGTCCTACCATACAAAATGAACCAATTGAATTGCTAGCGACAGAAGTTGAAAAAGAAAATTTACAGCAATTGAAATTGGCAAAATATTTTTCTATAATTTTGGACTGCACTCCAGATATGTCACATCATGAACAAATGTCTGTCATTCTCCGTTATGTACTATGTAATGAAGAAGCTGCTGTTGTTAAAGAAACATTTTTTGACTACTTGAGAATAAGTGACAGTACTGGGAAAGGCTTGTTGGACGCTTTCTTAGAAAAAGCGACCGAACTGCAACTCGAATTGTCTGATTGTCGAGGTCAGTCATATGATAATGGTGCTAACATGAAAGGAAAACATTCTGGGGTCCAAGCAAGAATGCTAGACATCAATCCCAAAGCTGTTTACGTGCCCTGTGCAAACCATACCCTTAACTTAGTTCTTGTTGACAGTGCTAATTCATCGACGGAAGCATTGACATTTTTTGGAGTACTTACAAGGTTGTATGTGCTGTTTTCTTCCTCTGCTCAGCGTTGGGAAATTTTGAAGAAACATGTGGAACTGTCCATAAAGTCACAATCTGATACTCGTTGGGAAAGCAGAATTAAATGCATCAAACCTCTTCGATACAATTTAAAAGAGGTGTTGCTGGCACTGAAAGACTTGGAAGCCATTTCCATAGAAAGAAAAGATGGAAGAGCTGCCTCAGAAACAAAATCGTTGATAGCTCATTTATCAAAATGGAGTTTTCTTTTGTCGGTGTTTATTTGGTATGATATCCTATTCCAAGTCAATAAAGCAAGCAAGATTCTTCAATCGTATGGAGTCTCCCTTCATACAATGGAAACGGAAATCCAGGCAACTGAAAAGTTTTTGCAAAACTATCGCACAACGGGTTATGACAGTGCCGCAACATCTGCTGTTGAAATAGCACAGGAATTGGATATTGATCCTTCTTTTCCTCCGTCAAGAAGTGGAAAGAAAAGAAGATTGTTTGATTACCAAGGTGAAGAGGAACAACGAGCTACTCCTGAACTGAAATTTAAAAGCAACTTTTTCTATCCATTAGTAGACCAGGCTATTATGTCAATAAAGGAGCGCTTTAATTTGTTACGTGAGGTTTCTTCCGCCTTTTCGTTTTTGTACACACGAGACAAACTTTTGCTTGTGCAACAAGAAAATGCTCTTCTTACTTGCTGTAAAGAGTTCCAAAAAAAGTTCGGTGACATTGATTCTGATGAAATGAGCGCTGAGCTACAGCGGTTTGTTTTAATTTTACAAAAAAAACGCAATCTCAATACGGCTCAAGACTTTCTGAACTATCTTCTAAAGACTCATTTATTTGATTTGTATCCGAATGTGTACATCGCACTTCGAATCTTACTAACTTGCCCCGTGACTGTTGCCAGCGCTGAAAGAAGCTTCAGCAAATTGAAACTGATCAAAACTTTTAATAGAACGTCTATGACAGACAGTAGACTATCTTCATTAGCCATGTTGTCAATCGAAAATGACTGCGCCCGATCTCTTGATTATGACAATGTCATAACAGCATTTGCGAACAAAAAGGTTCGCTCCAGACTATTTAAATGATACTGTGTTTTTATAAGTTTTTCATGTTTTTCAGTGTCATTGCTTTCGTTTCGCAGTGTCTGCATAAATGTCCTACTGAACTCTGGCATCGGTGCCGAATTTTTTATGACTTGCACCTTCGGTATCGGCATGCTTTATTCTGACATTAGCCTGTTTACTTATGTACAAATTGTGGTGTATTTTCTTAATGCAGCTTTTCAATTTTACACCTCTAAAGTGATATGACCTGTGCGCAGGGGCTCTTGCGCTTACTTTGGGGGGGGCCCGAAGTTGGAGTGCTACGGGACTGAGTCTACCAAGCAACGCAGGTGTGAAGTTTGCGCAACTGAAGCCACCGGCCGTGAGAGGGATAACGTGGGACGTGTTTTTAGCCATATGACAAAGATGTGGTAAAGCTGTGTGCAAACGGCATTACTTCAGATTCTGCGGCGCCTGTCGGTAACTGGTTGGTGTTACGCTTTGTGTTCTATGGTGTGCTCATACTGCAGTGTTTTTTGAGGTGTTTTTCTATTACGTGTCCCAGTAAAGAGCTCTATGTGTTTTTTAAACTTACGCAGCATAAAGTGCGTAGCTAATTTGTAAAAGTTAAAGTTTCCTCCGTTGAACAGGTAGAAACACAAGGTTTTAGACTACATATGACTACATGCAAGTCATTTCCTACTCTAAACTGCATTATAAAGTATAACAACGACTTTGGCTTGGAACCCACACGCGTAGTGGTCTTGCCGACAATTATATTTGCTCACTGTCGACAAATCAGTGGGGACAAATTCAAGCTGATAACTGGAAGTAAAGCCTTTTGTCTCAAATTTGAAGTTATATCGCTGTTGGTTCTGGCTTGTTGCACTGGCACTTCAGGGCGTTTAGCCATTGCATCCGACTAATATATAAGTCAGCTACAACTTTTGATACTATTGCATGTTCATTAGAAGTGTCCACAGCACTGGTAACTTTTTTAGCATTATTTGCTATTTGCAGTGACAAAAAAACAACAGTAGCTCCTATCAATATGTCTGCAATTGAATGGTTATTTGGTTGAGGGGATTGCAATTACAGAAGTGTACATAGAAGTTTAATTCCTGCAGAAAAGTCATATATAAAGCAGTTACTATAGTTTACTCATAATTTCTGTAGTGAAGAAAGTTAGTATTTGTCTAATCATCAAACAAAGTAAATTATTTTGACTCCAACCTCAATCTTGTTTTACTCTGTGGTATTCGTTAAATAAAAACAAAGACTATAAAGAAGGATTATCCACGCATGACCTTAGTGCAGCCCCGCCATATTATTATGCAAAGCCTATGTGATACACATCGTAATATAATCTGTAAAATCTACGTCATACTTATCGTAATATAGAAACAGTTTCATGAACTGTATCTCAATGATATCAGCCAGGAGGTAAAGGCAAATGTAGGCAGGCGAACAATAACTCGCAAGGAATTTTGAAATAGCTGAGCACAGCAGTTTGATATTGTTGACTTCAAATAAGCGAGGAAATTTTCGCGCCTTGTGTGGTGTTTTGTAAATTGCGTCAAATCCGTTTCTTGACGACAAAACGCTTTCGTGTGAAAAAGACATTAAACTTAATTCTAAAAAATTGGTACTGCTGGGGTCGAAATTTAAACTTTTGCAGTTGTTAATTTGTTATACCAGTAAATAATGTTACAGGTGCCTACTAAAATGTTATAAATTGTTTAGCGGCGATGTATTCTTGGACTTCATAAGTTACAAGAGTTTGCTGACATTACGTGATCAGCCAAGCGCAACAGGCCTAAATAGTCAATTTGTCTTGCTGTCAGGAGTGGAGAAGTGAATGAGAAATATTTGTTTCTTTTAAATGAGAACTAACGGCAACTATCAAAATTTGACTTGCATTCAGATTATTTGTTTGCAATAGTTTCAGAAACATGTGAAACACTAATACAAAATAAGACAAAATCTTCTTCCGTTTGCAGATTCAATCGTTTTTCTACGTGGTATAGTTCAAAAGATATAATGCTTTAAACTTTCGGGGCAAAAACTACCCCACGTTGGACTTAGCACGACGCAAATCTCTTGGGCCGAATATGGTTAAGACACTCACTCTGGGGTGATGATCAATCGTGCCAAGTTTGATGTTTGTACGCATACACACACAGAATTGCGTTACATAGTATAGACTATAGACCAATTAGTTTCAGTGTGTTAGCCAAGTTTAACTCGACATAGCCGATGGCTAGCCCTGCCTGGATAAAATCGCACCATATTTGTGAAAAGCATTTTTGCTATTTTACTTGATAATACCTTTATAGAGCTACTGAGGTCAAAGATAGAAATGTAGAGGAAAAACAAGGCCCCTTTTAACTGTCCTGGGTACGGCTATGCAGGGAACAAGACACATAAGAGGTAGCCAGCAGTAGACTTACCATATTTTTGCAATGAAAAACCGGGACGCTTCAGAACAACAGGCCTGATCAGAGGGCTTTGCTATAGCTAACCAAAAAAAAAAAAAAAGGTCATCACTTGCTAGGCTGCAGAATTTGTCCAGTTGTTGGCTTGAAAATGACGCAAAACGTACAGCCAACCAACTGATGACCTTTTCTTTTTTGAGATCACCCGTTTTTTTCACTATTTTTCAATAACTGAACTTCTGCCTCAACAAACTAGCGTAACTAGCTGACTCCATGAGAAACCGGGACTTTCGCTCAGCTGACCGGGACAAGACCTAAAATTCCGGGACTGTCCCGGCCAAACCGGGACGTATGGTAGGTCTAGCTAGCAGGGACTTGAGAAAGTTAAAGCAGAAATCAAAAGATACACCCCTGAGTGAAATTGCACCGTATTGAAGACATTTCCACCAGTTTGCTTGAATATAACTTCATATGCTGACCGAGGCCAAGAAAAAGTTAGGGAAAAGCAAGATCTCCTTTGCCCCTCTGGCTATGCGTAAGCAATGAACCGAGCACATATACCCAGGTGTAGCCATGACCTTGAAATTACGAATTTAATTGCAGTAAACAGGGCGCCAATTTTTGAGACAAGCCTACTAATTAATGTCCAAGTTTTGTGCGTTTGAAAACAAGTGCCACTTTGGCCCTGCCATCTCCCTTGTTTAATTTAATTTAATTTTGTCCACGTTGGCCTCATTAAAAAGAACAGTAAAATCATTGTAGCGGAAATAAGAGCTATGGCTATCTACCTTATGCTTTTACTAGATCGGATAATGCACATTACATTTGTTTTGGGAACGAGAATTGAATGAGCAGAAAAAACATTGAATTCTCATTATTGTTCTCACAACTTCGTGTAGGAGAAAGTAATGGTATGATTTTGATATGATTAGGCTTTGGTATGATTAGGCCGAGATTGGAACCAGCAACTTACTGTGCGAATTCAAAGCGGTCGCTTTGCTCTCTGCGCCATAATGGCAGTTAACTGAAACTGAAGAACAAGGAAATAGCCTTGAGCAATGGCGGTAAGTATCGCTTAATCTTTCAATCACTGCTGAGATGCAAGGCCTAGGTTACATTACTTCACCAAATTAGAAAGTGTGGTTTTGTTATTCCTTCTTAGCGCAAAGAATTAGTGGCAGTCAAAAAATTTGTCGTAAGCTACGCTTGTCATGTTAGTTACGGTTGTTACGACTAATTCGCCGGTAGATAGTAAAGAATTTTATTTTTTCCCAAAACAGCGAAACGTAAAAAACAAGCAGCAGAAAACGAAAAATATATTACAACATGAATCGGCGTATATGATATGCAGAAGGACCATAGGGTGTGGTGATTGGGCTAAAAATTTTCTCTTAGCCATGTTACCTAGCAACAATTTTTTTAAAGATATCCACCAATTTAGTCACAAAAAAGAACAGGGTGTTCAAAAAGTATTACTACAATTTCAAAATTTAACAAAATTTTATTTTTTGAGATATTTTTATTCGGTTTGTTTTATAGTAAAGCAAAAGAGTTAAAGTTTTTTCTCCCTTACAGTTACTTCTGAAATAAACAGGTCTGAAATTATAACTTATTTAGTGATTAAGCAGAATCTTTTGAATTTAGCAGCGAAAGTGGAGTTTATGAAGATGAGCACCAGGCGGGAAAAAGCCTGGTTTATAGAGACAAAGTCAGTCATCCAAAACCATTGAAATTTCATACGATAATGAAAGAGAGTCACTTGCGAGGTCGACCATTCGACGGTGGCATAAAAAGTTGATCAAGAATGGGACTGTGCTACAAAGTAAGAGAGTCGGCCGACCTCAAGCACCAGCAGAAATTGAATCTGTGCTTGCATCACATTTCGGAAGCCCTAGAAAGTCCATTCGCAGGGTTTCTACGTGGTTACAGATAACACGCTTCTCTATTCATAAAGTTTTGCACAAAAGTTTGCGAATTCATGCACATAAAATGTAAGTCGCTACAGTCCTTAAGCCAAAGGACAAACCGCGAAGAACAAGTTTGCAGTGAGCATGTTGGGCGGGGTAGATTCAGATCCAAGGTTTTTGAAAAGTGTTTGCTTCAGAGATGAGGTGTACTAATTCTTGATCTTAAAAATCTTTAAGTATTTCCATTACTATAAAACAAACTAAATGAAAACATTTCAAAAAATAAAGCTTTCTTAAATTTTTGAAATCGTAGCGATAATTTTCCACACCCTGTAGTTTGTTTAGACAATATTAGCCTGGCCAGAAGCAAATTTTGCGAATCTGTTCCTCAACTTTTTTGAATGACCCTTTTCGGAGATCGATGTTTTGAAGCCGCTATCAACATGGCCTGCCTGGCATCACCTCTATTCCTTGACCTCAGGTTAAAAAAATATGCAGAGGGCCATGATCCATGTGGCCTTCTTAGCTCCGCCTCTGCTTGACACACCTTCCCATAAAGCAGTGGATGTTCAACTAATCATTAGCTACATCGGATACAACCTTCGCAAAACAAGCATATTTAACTTTAATAAGTTGGCAGCCAAAAATGATTTTTCGTTTGTTTCTTTAAATCCAAACATGACTTTTGTTATTCTCTCAGTGTCTAAAGAATTCGAAAGTATCTTAAAATTATTCCGCAACCAGAATTCGCAAGCAACTTTTTTTGCTCAAAACAAAGTTGAATTTACTATTTTACCAATGCTCGCCACACCATATGGCTCAATTAGCTATAGGCAGTGGCCTATTTAGAGAGAAAAGGGAGATGGCCCCCAAAATGCTATAATATTTGCAAAAAAATTTTGAAAAAGGTCTTCGTCTCTGTTTGGAGACCAAAATGGGAAAATTTTCTGTTTGAAAATATTGATTTCCAAAAATACTCCCGTCCCTCCACCAAAAAAGTTTGTTTTTAAGTGCGCCAGTGGCTACAAAGACCCTGCTTTTTTGTCATTAAAATGTTTTTTTGACAATTTCAGCAAACAATTAAAATTAGCTTTAACTTTAACTGAACTTCACTTTGAGCTCGTAGCTTAAGCATAGATTGAGCCGGGGGAAAAGACGTGGCTCCCTTAAAATTTTTGTGAATTTGATCACCACCTTAATTACACGTTGAGTGGCAAAAGTTTTGCACGAGGCACTATTTTTTTCTTACGATTTAACCCACCTTGACTTATTTAATTTATTTGTGGATTTTACTTAAAAGTATTTGGATACAATTATTGGTAAGTCACAGGCAAAACCATTTCACGCAATTTAGAACGCAAATTGCTACTGTTGTACGTTCTTGCCGTCAAACAACGCCATCAACTTTCTGCTTACGCTAACACTAGCAGTTGCAATTTTTCCATAAGTTAGCGGAAGTGGTAGCGGCGAGACTACTTTTGCTCTTTTGCTGTGTTCTTAGCATAGGCGCGAAGCATTAATTTTTTACAGAAGATATCCCATTGACTTTTTCTTTCATTTTAACTTTGTTGTTATTGTCGTGATTATAATGATTTTGCGATTCGCATCACGTAATTTGCTCAACGCCTGTTACGTAACAATTGCTACCAGCACTTCAGCGAAACGAAGCCAACTCAAAGGCAAATATTTTGAAATGCTCGCGTTTTTGCAAGGGAAAAAATGTTATGGTTCAATTGAAATAAAGCTTGAAGCTTTTTTGACGTAGGAGTAAAGTCGCGCTACAAGGCCTGAACGCCTATGACGTCAACCTTTCCTGTAGTTTCGCTATTGATGACGGCATTAACGTTTAAACCGGTTTGCGCTAACGCTGACGGCAACAATTTCTTTTGTTAACGCGTAGAACTCTGCATTTTGCCCGAAAATTACAAAATGTTATTTGGGTTTAATATCAAAATTGAAAATTTCTGAAAACACTCACTCCCAGTCTCTTCAAGCTTAAACTAAATCTAACTCCAACCATCGACGCAAAAATCGCGCGCCAAACAGGAAAGTTACGGATATCATTTTCTGGTACTTTATAAAATGGTAACCGTAGCTTTCCTGCTTGGCGCTCGGAATTTAAGGGATGTTGCTGAGAACAAGTCGGCAAGTTCGCTTGTTGTGTCCTTGGGCAGTAAACGGGACGCTCCCACCTTTATGTGGAAGACAGGTGGCCCAGACGCCTCGGAAATAGCAACTCCCAAGCGAGGGCGGACATCCCACCTAAAAGACAGCAATACAATTCGCTTTTTTCTGAATGGAGGATAAATATGGGCAAATGATAAAAAGCTTTGGTTTTGAGTGACGTCAATAAATGACCATAACAGATACGTCTCTAAACTGTTAAAATGTGAGCGTATGTTTCGTCATAAACCCACGCGATTTATCTGGTCTAATGACAAATCAGCATGACAATCAGCAAATCTGCACGCGCTGATTGTAAAAAGCAAAATAAATCGCAGTAAGATTCGTACAAATTGCAGTACGGTCTGTCAAATTGCAGTCGATTAATCAAATTGTAGTGTGATTAGACAAATTACAGTCGATGTACGTGTAGCAGTCGATTTGTGCTTATTGCATTGATCAGTGTCCGTATAGAAGAAGATTTTTTCTCTTTGAAAAGACCGCCTCATACTTCAGTCTTTGTAATCCAACAGGGTCCAAGGCGGAGCTCAGGATGCTATTGTCTCACCAATAAACTCCTGGCTTAAAACTAAAGACTATCAGCCATTTTTATGCGTCTGCATTTGTGCAAAAAAGGTTTTGAGAGCTGCTTCGGTTAAAACTTTTTTGCTGTTTTCTGGTGATCATTGTTGCAAGCCTAATTTGTTAACTCTGGTTCGCAATCCGTAGCCAACAAAAACAGATTAATAACAAGTTGCTTGACAATAAATAAAACTGTTACGTCTATTAGTTTAAATAGTGGTCTGTTTTTTAAATCAACCGTAGTAGGAATTTCGAAGCTTATAAGATTAAGAGCTCCTCGCCCCAATTTTAAACTTGAGGCGTAGGAAGCCTATATTTTTGAAACCTTATTTTAAACCGCTTGCTCAATGCGAAGAAAAAGTTAAAAACAATCGACGGTCATGGCCTTTTTTGCACCCTTTACCTTTGGTTACTTCTGAACTCGTCTCCTCCGTTTCCTAGCTATAACCAAAACGCGTTCTCGGAAATGTTTGGCTTATTGATAGGGTTTTCAGCATTTCGTACATATTAAACATTAAGTGAAAATAGGTTAGCGCAGGCTTCTCGTAAACTTAACCCTCAAAATATAGACACTCTATAAGACAAAATCGAAAGTTAAACTTAAATAAAAGTTTAATATAAAGACCACAAATTTTTCTCAACATTCAAGCTTAGGATTTTTTCATTTTTATTATTCCATGGCCTAATAGCTTAGATCTATCCTATACTTGATTCTACTAGAACGGAAAATATAATTTTGCCTTTGGCAAGCCATCAAGAATTTAATTTTTATCTTCAATTTGCTTTGAATAAAAACAGTAAATGGCTTTTAATAAATTTGGCGAATGCCAATCAGTCTGCGAGAGTTTTGAAATATTTGCTAAAACTTTGATCAGTAGTGACATTATAAAATATTTTTGACTTACATTTATTTATATTTATACTGTACAAATGCTGACTTTTTGCAACGTAAACAAAACTATCATTTTTATTTCACTGAGCTGAATTGGCGTCGCTTGCTCAATTTGCAGTCTTAGATAGCAGTATCTTTCTCATTGAGCCAAACTAGTATAAACAGCAGAATAATTTTGCTTGCAAAGAAAAATGTCTTTGATCAAAAAAGTTGCCCTTCATCGATGAACGTGCTGCGCATACTCCTATGCAGCGTTAGCTATTCACCTTCATTATCATACATTGACCATAGGCAAAAAAGCTTGATCCCATTCAACTAGAACTGCAAAAATTCCACATTAAATAATCCCCTATAATTGCAATAAAGTCACTTGAACACTCCACAAATCTGTCGAAAATAGCTCTAGACGAATGATTCCCAACTTTTTTTTGGCTCGCGGCACCTCATTAAAGAGATAAATAGTTTTCGGCACCCCGTAGCAAACTCACAACAATTTTGCTACGAGCTGTTATGCCACCCTGAAAATGTATTACGAAAAACACAGATTGAATCGTATGCACAACACGATATTTAAAATCAGTGTGAAATTTGTATTTGATTTCTTGTCAAAGTATCGCGGATAGCTTCAAAGATACCATCTGAGCAATTTTATATTTATTGCAGTTTAATGCTCTACGCCAGTGGTTCTCAAACTGTGCGTCGTTTTAATTTTACGCTACTGTGTAGCTTTTTTTTCTTTTTAATTTTTCATGATTTTTGATCTTTTTGATAAATTCACTTGATTTGATTGTTGGGCGCACTTAACTTTCATCTTATGGCAAAGATTTTCTAACACATGCCCAGCTGCCAAAAACCTATACACCTAAACTTAAGCAATGGGCTTGGGTCGGTATCTGAATTTGTATTGGTGATAATTTAAAAACAAAATAAATGGAAACAACATATAAATTTTGTCTTCGGGTAGAAACTTTTTGCAGCAGTCCATGGACTGCATTCATTAGTAGAACTGGCAGTAGTACTTATACCGCTTGTTGCGGTACCCCTGAGGATTGCAAATGGCAACTCAGTTGGAAATTAATGCTGCAGACCAGAGGTTACCAAACTGGGTTCCGTCACGACCCCTCAGGGGGTCCGTGGCTTCGTCCCGGTCAGTCAATGAATCAACGCTTGATCTAGGTAGTAAAAATCCCGGAAATCTTTTCCAGCGCAATTTCGACAAGTAACCCTCGACTGACGATGAAGTGGTGCGAGAGCGATGCAATCGCGACGGTAATGCAGGCGCTGACTTTTTTTTCTTTTTGGAGGACAGCTCAACTATCTGTCGTACTCGTTTTGTGTCGATTGTTGTTGGAAATGAGTCGGACGACAACAGTTATGTCGCGTATGATCGAGGCTCACAAAATAGGAGATTCGTGAAGCAGCAGATTCGCAAAGAAGGGGCCCGCGAAGCAGCAGATTCGCAAAGAAGGGGCCCGCGAAGCAGCAGGTTCGCAAAGAAGGGGTCTGCGGAGCAAAAAGTTTGGGAACCTCTGCCGTAGACAGTAAGTTTAGCTTGCATATGCATTTTTATGCACTACCAATTAATGTTGAGCAAAAATTCAAAACTTGGAATTTTGAATTAAAAAGATAGTTTTACATCGATTGTTTCTTTGTTATAAAGAGCAATTCCGTCTGCACGTACGTAAGTACAATGCACTCGTATGAAACTACCGCGCGTACAAACATGAAACTTGGCGCCATCGATTAGACAATCACTGCCGCAGGGTAGGTGTTTCAAAAGGATCGATGACGTCATGATAACGTCACAATCAGGAACACATTTCTAGGATTCGCATCTTAACAGAAAAAAGCGATTGCTAGTTCAAATGAAAGCCAGCAACCAACTTATAAGTTTGCCCTTTTAAGTTTCTGTGATGAGTAATCAAGAGACGGCAGGTTTGTACTTCAACAGAATCGTTATAGCTTTGTGCACTGCTCCATGATATGCATTAGTGTACCCAATTACTAACTGTAGCAACCAAGTTTTGGAAAACTAAGATCATGTGACTTTTTAATAACCTTCGATCATTTTAATGAATGCATAGAAAAGAATGAAATCCAAACAGAACTTGTTAAATGTTTTGACATCCATTTCATGACGTTCTTTAGCACCTTTTTTAGCTTATTTTTTATTGCATTTTTATTACGCTTAAGTTACAGCTGTGCTTTGTCATAACGCATAGTGGCGTTATAACTTTATTTGATACAATTTTATCAAAGTTTGCACTTTTTACTGTTGTTTTGGCTTAAATATTTCTGTATAGAAAATGGAGGTTGGTTGGAAATGCTTAATTGCTGTTTAGTTAAAATCGAAAAAGGGCACAAACACACGGTTTCACAATCAAAATAGTGGTAATCGGATCTCCAAGTCAAGAGTCAGATTGATGAGATTAAGTTTTCCAACGGAAGCCAAACCAATCTTCTCAATTAATCCGTTCAAAGATCCTCCTGGAGTGGTTCCTACAAGCCAACAGCCCAGAAAAAACTCCAACCGATGGATCTCACAACATTTGACCAAATCAACCTTTCATATTAAACCAAACTAAACTTTATTATTCTAAGCAATCTCTTGTTTAACTCTCTCTCTCTAAATAAGGCCCCGGGCTGACTTCTCAGTTGAACGTCGTCTCTCTCCTCCACTGATCTTTCATTCATCCATCCCTTCTCACGATGTACAACCACAACCGTTCCTGCTCACAGCACTTCTCCAGACCAACCTTCTAAGTTAGTTTCCAACCAATATGCTGGGTATTTTTACAGCCCTCCTCCTTGCTATCAATTATTTGGACAGATCTTTCTCTGTCATTGCTATGATTATCCAATAAATTGCCAATCCTACCTCATGACGTAGCCCCAATTGACTCTTTGCCCCGATCGTTCGCCAAGCTGCCCTCTCAGATTGCTGCTCACACGGTTGATCACTTTGTATGACACTGATCTTAAAGTTAACACCCCAGCTTTCACGAATGGCTCGCCTCCTGACTAGCCTAGCTTCCAGTCCACGATTGTACACATTCCTGGTCTGTTACAAACGAATGCCCTTTCCTTCCCCTGCCCTTTCAACTTCATCCTTCTGGATCATGTTTTCCGAGTAATCGACTAGCTATAGCTCACTTTTTACCGATAGATTTGTAGGACTCTGGCAGATACTGTTGAGTGGCGATAAATGAATTTACTAGGTATGACAATTAGTCTCTACTATTGCAATAGCTAACCATTTAACACTGCTTTCGATTTATAAACCAACATGTTGTCGATATTATTTTTTGTGGTTTGTAGTTGGATGTTATTCCTGCTCATACGTCACTTAAAAGGCAGATCACGACACCGCGACAGCTGCTCGTCTTTGCATCGAAGACACTGAAGTTGCAACAGACATACTAGTTTTTCTCACTAAACAAATTTAAATCAATGCCTTAGAACAACCTTTTCCAAACTGTGGGTCCATGACCCACTGGTGGGTCATGGACGCAATTTCAGTGGGTCGCGAATGCCATCCAAATTTAGATAAATGCATGCTTTGTCTCAAATAATTTAAATGAAAACTAGCATGTTAATTATATGTTTTGTTTTCACTGTACTTTTTTCCAAGTACTTCGAAGTACATGTAGAGTTATGTGGGACTCAAAAATTTATGTTTTGAAAAGTGGGTCGTGACTTGAAAAAGTTTGGAAACCACTGCCTTAGAACATTAATTTGCTTTGTTTCGATTTGGCACCAAGTAACATAAAACCGTTCTCACGAGTAAATACTATGATAAGGAAGCGATAATCAAGAGCTGCATAGCCACTATAAAAAGCTCAGCTGCTACAAGACTTTGCATACTTTTTTTGGTCCACGTTAAATTTTGCTATATTTCATTTTGATGACATCTGACGATTGACGATATCGACTGTAGTTATGTGGCCAGTAGCTAAAGTTAGAAACAGAAAAACACAATTTGCCGGTACCGACAAAGCAAACTTAATTCGGGATTGGTATACATCAAAAGCATATAGCCCTGGGCCTAAATCTCGGGGATGATCCCTAAAAACTTTTTAAGGAAAATTATTCTCAATTTCGCTGTAGAAAGTTGAAAAAAATGGGAGTAGTCATATTGTTGTTGTGGTTGGTTGTCGATTCCGCATTTCTTTTTCAATGATCAACCTCTAGTGGGGGAGACTTAACGATGAAGACCGTTTATTGGAATTCACATTTTGACCAGTAGCCTACCAAATTTTACCGTTTATGAATTGAAACCAATTGTCTATAGCTACACGTTTTTAAAAAAACTTACTCATTTTATCCTTTTTACCGCACCTTACTATTTTACTTTCGCTATTTAGATTATACTTCAGAACAGGCTTACTGATTGACAATTAACTTGTAACTTGTTGCATGCGGTATTGCATGCTGATATTGATTCACATTTTGTTGCAATTCTTTCCATTACCATTGGGCTGTTGATTATCTTCGGTTATTTTGAATGTTGTGTTTTGTTCTTTTCGATTATATTTACAATTTTTTTTCTTCTTTGCCTGTCAAAATATTTGCGGCCTGAACTAGGCATCTCTGCTTTGCACGAACAAGATAAGCAATAAAGTTGGATCACAGCGTTTCTCTATTTAAAAAAAGAAAACTGACTTCATTCAATAGTAATTTGTTTAAATTTTGGTCTAAACTCTGATGCAAAAGTAACGTTTTGTTTTCTTATTACAGACTTTGTGGCAAAAAATAGATAGCTATATATCACTTGCAAAATCATTATTTTTAATATTTTACAAGAAATTAGTAATATTTGGCATAACGAATGATTGTAATCTGGGCTTGTTTCACTTTTCTCCTTGTCGGTAAGTACAACCGAAGATGAAAAGCAGGTAGAAGTTGTCGCATACTATATAAATTTTGTTGTGATTAGCAAATTCACAAATATCTTGTATTCGCCTCAAGCCATAAGACAACACGTAAGCCTAAAATTCCAAACAGACATTACATCGCAATAATTTACCATTAATAGGTATTTGATTACGCTTGCCAAGATGGTTTTGAATACCATTGAATCATTTTTTGTGCGGTTGCTTAAGAAAGTAAATGAAACTTTATTCTTTAATTATTTATTGGTGCATTCATCTATCAACAACAATGAAATATTCTTTTGGTTTTCAGCTATAGATCTCACACATTCGACAACCAAATGTAGGTAAGACGTACAACACCGATATAAACTCAATCAATGTAGTAACTTTACAATGCGCCACTATAGAGAAAACAATTTGATCACACAGGCAGCGCATAAAATCAGCAATCTGTTTAAGTTCCACTCATCATTGAAATTATTCTGAGTAAATATAGTTCACCACTACGCCATATTTTAGTAAATTTACTGAATGTATTTTTATTATGAAATATATTTCAGTTGGAATGTTGTCAGCAGCTAGGGGCGTTCCTGTTATTGTTGTTGTTGTTTACCCGACCCCTTCCGAGGGATGGGGGCATGGCGGAAGTCCATGGAGCCCCAGAAGCCGGGAAACTCCTCAGGGTCTGGACCAGAGGTCGTAGAGAGACAAAGAGTCGCCAAAGAGTGAGCGGCGTAAAGTGTCCGTAGCTGGACAGTGCAGAATGAGATGAGAGATGTCCTGGGACGAGTGCCCACAGGCGCTGCAGGAAGGATTCTCGATTCTGCCAATCCTAGAGAGATAGGAACCTAAAAGAAGGCTGTGTCCGTTGCAGCGAAGACAAGAGAGGACACAGCGAGCATGACGAGGGAGCACAAGTTCCTCGGTGGAGAATGAGGGAACCTGTGTGTCAACAAATTTTGATGAGACAGTACGCCTCCAGTCCGAGAAAAGACAATGGTGGATACGAGAGATAAGAGAAGAGAGACTACAAAGGATTGCAAAGGGTGCAAGTAGCGATCTCCGTCTGGCCAGCTCATCAGCCGCATCGTTCCCCGTGAGAAACGAGTGTTCGGGGACCCATTGTAGTCTGATAGAGCAGGAGAAGAGAGAAGATAGTTTTTGCCAGATCTGCCACAGAGTTTGAGATAAAAGGAAAGGTGGAGGAGAGGACAGAACGAGAGTCAGATAGTAAGAGAAGGGAGAGAAATGGCAGACTTGTTGGTGCTGCTGAGACCAACAAAGAGAGTGCACAATGGCGCAGGCTTCAGCGGAAAAACTTAAACATACTGGGCCTGCCGAAAAGGAAAGAGTGGCCTCAGTGCCACAGAGAGAGCAGATGGCAAGAACGCCGGAGCCGCTCTTGCCAAAAGGAAAAGGAACAGAGTCGTCTGTCCAGAGTACCAGATCATGAGGGGGGAGAGAGTCAAGGTGGGTGAGAGCCGCACCTTGGCGAGAAAGAGGAGGATCAGAGCGGGAGCACGGAGAGGAAAGGGTGGACTCCACGGTAAACGAAGCAAGATTCCAAGGAGAAAAAGGAGGGCAAACAAGAAGAGCCTCCCTAGAACAAGTAGAAGAAACCATGAGCGGGTGAGTGGACGCAAAAGCTCTCCAGGACGATCTGCAGAGTCTTGGTTTTACACCAAGTCAGGCCAAACCTGAAATAGGAAAAGAGGTTGGGAGACGAAAGGCCCACTCATAAGAAAAAAGAGTGAAATGAGTCAGGGTGACTCGTAGGGGAGGTAGAGAAGCCTCGGAGAGGAGAAGTGGGATAGGGGAGGACGAGAGGCAGCCGGTGATGGCCCGACTGGCCGCTCGGTGGAGGCGTTCCAATTTGGTGGAATTGGTAGCGATTAGGAAAGGAAACCATCCGGGTGAAGCGTAAGTGAGAAGGGGCAGAAGAAAAGATTTATTCAGAACAGAGAGGGACTCCTTAGAGGGGCCCCATGAGGAAGCAGAGATACAGCGTAAGGCCTTGCGACGTGGGAAGAACTTGGCCTTCAGCGAAGATACATGTTTAGAAAAGGAAAGAGTGCGGTTGAAGGTGACCCAAGAAAAGTTGGAGTGGGGTTGAAACGGAGGCGGGAGTCGAGTAGGAGGATGTTGGGCTGGAGGTTAGCTTGGTGGAAATCCACTGAGAAGAAGGAGGCCTCACATTTGCTCGGATTGAGAGGAAGACACCAGTACTCAGACCAGCGCTCCAATCGAAACAGAGCTCCTTGTGTGGCCTCCACCGCAGTGGGGACCGAGGGGGAGGAGGACCAAATGGCCAGATTGTCAGCGTAAAGAGAGCAGCTGACGGAAGAAGGCAGAGAGACCGGAAGATTATTAATGAAGAAAGAGAAAAGAACAGGGCCAAGACCGGATCCTTGCGGAACACCTCGACGGACTCGAAAGGAACAACTTTTGTGATTTTGAAAAACCACACAAGCGCGCCTGTCAGAAAGGAAAGATTGAGTCCAACGAGCAAAGCAAGGAGGGAGGCCAGCCGAAAGAAGATTGTGGAAAAGGGCGAGATGCCAGACAGAGTCAAAAGCTTTAGAGAAATCGACAGTAGACAGGATCGTCCGAGAGCCCGGCCTGGGTTTGTTAAACCCATCCGAAATGGACCGAGAAAGGTACAGAATTTGATCAAGAGTAGACTGTCCAGGACGGAATCCGGCCTGGTGAAGAGAAAGAATGGAATTAGATTCCAGAAAGAAGAGTAGATGGGATAGAATGATGCGTTCAAAAAGCTTTGATACGCAGGAGGTGAGAGAGATAGGCCGGAAGGAAGCAGGAGAGTCGAGAGGTTTTCCAATCTTATGGATGGGAATAATAGAAGATGTCTTCCAGATGGAAGGAAAGGAATGCGAAGGGCGTTCCTCGGTGGAGCATGTATTGTGAAGAATGCAGCAAACTGTGGTAATTTCACACACTTTGGAATGGGTGTAGCGGGGGATCCTGCCAATGTAATAAGGAATCTTATAACGACTATTTATAATGCTAAATAAACTTCCACTAACGATCCATCTATTCTTGCGCTCCAACTCAATCAGTAGATCAAATTAACTATACAAAACCTTTTTTTTCTCCAACACAAGATTAAATTAAAAGTTAAAATATATTTATTGCATTATTGTGATTTGTTACAGAGAGCAATGGAAACGTGATTGAAACTATTCCTAAACTACCTCGCAATTTTTTGGCAACAAAATATCATGGTTTTTTCATTCTTAAAGCAACTATGTCTAAAGACGATTTGCCCAAAGGTGATTTCCGCTGCCGTTGGATACACAATGGTACAGTTGCTTCCCACTTTTGGAATGATTATCAGGGCTGCATAACTGGTCGAGATGAAAATGATGAATATCACACAAGCTGCTTGCAAAGCGGTTCCGAAATTCAAACAAACCTATCCTTCAATATTTTTTATCCATTTTTTACGGATGACAGCTTTGGTATTAATTGCAATAACAATCATGAATCATTAAGCTTAATGACCGTCAACATCAAAATTCGAAGTATGTATTTACAGCTGCGTACATCTGTCTACCTTAGGTCAACTTATTGTGATATAGGCTCAAGAAAATTAATACGAAAGCAGAAAAAATGTTGTTTTCAGACTGGCTTAACGTTAGTCCTGCTAACATCGTACATTTCTTGCTCACACACTGTGAAGTGCAGAGCATTACCGCCGGCGAATCTAGAGAACGATTGGATCCCCCCACATTTTTGATGGTCATTTAGTACTGGTGGCCAGTTTACCCCTTTCAACAATCAATCTCAAATTTCAAAATCAAACCCCAGAGCATAGTCGCTAGTTGCAGTGACGTAGTCAAACCCCAGAGCATAGTCGCTAGTTGCAGTGACGTAGCTACAGTAAACCGGGTAGTAAAAAAGTTTACTTTGTAGGTTTCGGTTTACTTTGTAGTTTGCTGTAGTTTCAAATAATTTGCTATTTGCCTCAAGCTGTTGACAAAGTGTGAAAACGACCCGCCAAGACCTCGATCTATGCTGTTTTACTGGCTACCGACAAGTGCGATCACTAGAAATTTTCAAGACGGGCCCGATTCTCCAAAAAATTTTCAACGATTCCGTGGTTTGCTCCATCACTCATTCGCGCGATGTAAGAAATTGCAAAAATACTGTCATTAAATATCACCACAAATCGAGACGCAGATATCAGCGCTTTGTATCAGACAATGCACATTTATGGGGGGCCAAGATAAAATTTTAAGCGTTGTTTGTCCCCCAAACCTCCCGCAGCTACGTACTTGACTGGTTGAGCAAAATAGACAAATATTGGCTTTCGAACAAATGATCTACAAAAAGTGGTCTTCAGAAAATAAGGAAAAAGGTCTATAAATCGAAAAGAAACGAAATCACCTGATCAGGTTACATCAGCATACTCATGATAATTAACACCAGCTGAATCCCCCCAAACAAAGATGCTAGATCCGCCCCTGAGAATTTTTAGTAAGTGTTGTTTTCATGGGTCTTGCTAACTGCATCCAGCAACATCTAAAACCAACGAGGGCTTAAAAATTGAACGCATAACTTTACTATGTTCTTTGATGCTCGAACAACACATGGTCCTATTAGACAAGCACAAGCCTCAATGTCCTATGTGGTATAGCGGTGGCTCTAAAATGCGGAATATACCTATATGCATGTGGATGTAATGCATTTAAGAATACGCGAGTCAGTTAGAATGCTGTTTCGGCCAAATAACATCAAATTTCTTGTTAGGAGAAAATAGGAGAAAATTCTAAGTTAAAAACCAATGCGTTGTTGTGTGGTAATCAATAAATAATGGAGATGTTCGCTACTAGAAGTGCTTTCTCAATACGGAAAGCAAAAAATGCAGTCTATCACAACAGAAGTATATGAAATCATTTTTGAGGTTTTTGGAATTTCCATCATCGAAAAATACTTTATATTTAGCACGATGAGATAATTAGATTTTTTCTCAAGCTTTGATCTATTTTAAACGGTAGAATACCTTAGCAGTAGCAATGCAGTGGTGCATTTATATTTTTGAAGTCCAGTGAGGGCAGCAGAAGTCATATACAAAAAGATCACTTCAAGAATTGTCAAGGTTGCCGATCGTTTACATCTACACTGCATTTTTTTAATCCGTTTTTTCTTTTGGGATCAAAAGTTTCCTGTAACTTTTGCTCTCTCTAGCAGCTACGTCCGCAAACTCAACTGGTTTTTATTCTCAGCCTTGAAAAAATCAAGTCGATTATGTAACCCATCCCCCTTGTTCTTGGGCGGCGAAGCGCTCTTTTTCGTGTTGGTGTGATAAAACAATTTGACGAGTGACCTTTTCTTGGAATCGATTTCCTCAACAGGTTCTTGTAAACATTTTATAAACCACACAATTAAGATGAAGAAAAAATTGTTTTTTTTAATTGCTAGTAGGAGAATCTTCCTTTCCAAAGAGTTTGGTTCTCTTTCAATAAGGCCGACTAATAGAAACTAATTGGTTGGAGTGTTGGAAACGAGTCGCATTAAGATGAAAAGAGTCACTAGTCGCTGATTTTGTCTCGAGTCATTTCGCGCAAACAACTCGAGTCAAGGCCAATCTTTTTGTTTATATGACGAATCGCGTCGACCGGAACCTTCTCACACTAACTGCCAATGTTAAGTCTCGTGTGATTTTTATTTTGACAACTGTATTGTTTGACATCTTTTTACCTAAAAACAAATATTATTGAAGTCAAAGTTATTCACTGCTGATTTTATGATTGGATTGAAACAACATATTTTCAAAGTTTTTTGTCTTTAAATACTAACATAGCTTTGAAAAAAGCTGTTTTAGCCATAAGCTTTTCGTGACGCTCTTATCAGTGGCAAAATCGCGTCAAAATGGAAGATCTAGAGCGAGTAAGTGTATCATGTGATTAATTAGGAAGTTTGACACTCAAGACAAGCCAATGATAGAGCTAAAAAGCGTATGGTAAAGACAAGCCAAGCCAAATGTAAAGACCAAAAAGCCAAGCCAAAGATAAAAACAAGACAAGCCAATGATAGAACTAAAAAGCGTATGCTAAAAAGCGTATGGTAAAGCGCGCCAAAGAACGAGATTTCACAATAGCGAAATGCTAGAAAAAGTGTAAGCAAAATGCCAAATAGGAACGCCGCGGTTATCGAAAGAGTTTGAGAGTGTAAACAAACTCTTTCTGTCTGCATAGCACCGGGCGCTGAGCCTTGATATAAGCAGCTTCTAAGAGATTAAGATGGAAAGAACTGCGTGCTGTGGCGAGGATTGAAAATCGCTTGCCATCATAGTTTAATGCACATTGATCATTATCTAAAAGATGCTGACCAATGGCAGAGTCACAATCCGGTTTGGTGTCGTTTCGTTTGCACGATCTGTGTGGTTGAGATCGGCGTGGACGGGTCAATTGTTGTCTTAACCATTGCGGAACATGTTGCTTGATGCAATCCTGTAGTCGTTGAGATGTTCGCCCTACGTACCGACTATCGCAGTGGCACTTGCATTCATATATGACAAAATTTTCTGAGTGGTGGAAGAACATCCTTGCGGGCCACAGGCAGCATACGCTTTGACGTAAAGACCAAGCGGGTGCTGACGGAACTATAGCAGCTTTCCACGGCGGTTTTGACTTCGTTTTTCAAATTTATGGAAATCTTACCTATCCAAGAGACCATTAAGTACACAGGACACTTTTCTGGGCCGAATCGCTTAAGGGTGGAGAACTGAGCGATTTTCTTGGTGATCTGAGCGTTGATGATGTTTTTAAGGTAGCCATAGTCTAATAATATTTTCTTGATCCGTTCCATTTTTCCATTGAGTCTACGCTTGGTGCAAATCATTAGGACTCCATGAAACAATGTAGATATTTGACCTATTTTACATTTGAGAGCACTAAATGCCTCCCAACGCAAATACTGACCAATGAAAGTTGGTTTCCGGTATACAGTACACTGGTTTCAAAGCCAATATCTGTTCTTTCGATATAGACATCAAGAAACGGTAAACATTTTGCTTCTCTTTTTCAAAAGTGAATTTGAAGTATGGATGAAGGCTGTAAAGTTTGGTCAGGAATTCATCTGCTTCAGCTTCGCCATCAAAGATGGCAAACGTGGCGTCAACATATCTGAAGAATATTGGAGGCTTTTGCGTTTGAGAAAATAACTTTTCTTCATAATATCCAACAAAGATGTTAGCCAAAGCCAGAACAAGTGATAATCCCATAGCTACTCCGTCTGTTTGCTCGTACATAGTGTTATTGACCCTGAACTCAACTGAGGATGTAGCGCTCTTTATCAATTCAACAAACACGTCTTTTGGAATGTCTGATTGTGAATCGGTTTTATCATAAAGAGCTTTTGAACAGATTTTGATGGTTTCATTAAGGGAAAGTTGGTGAAAGCTTTTTAAAAGCTATATCAAAATTCTGTACCACCAACAAGATTCCTTAAATACGAGAAAGTTGTTCCCCGAATAGGCTCATCAGTGATATTTCTTTTAGGCAATTTCCCATAAATGCAATTACCCACGAAAAATTTTGAAAATATTTACTTAAAGCTAGTCTTGAATTGTTTACCATGAAGCAACTTTTCAAAAAGTAACCGATTGTAAAAAATCTTGCCATATACACCGTCTCATAAAAAATCTTTTAGAAAATATCATACACCGTCGTTTAGAAAGCAGAAAGCACCGCACTAGAGTTTGTTTCTTGTTGGGGTTCTTCAGTAATGCATATGCTTCTTTCGACAACGATTTCTTTAATATAATCTTCAATCCTCAATTAGCCAGCAGGATTTTGTACGCTAAATAGCACTAATGATCGTGTCTTGTGATATAGTCTAGTGCAGGGCTACTCAACTGGCGGACCGCGGTCCGAATCCGGACCTTTGAAGTGTTAAAGCTGGACCTCGAGCTTCAGGATCAGTAACAGTAAGAGCAATGAGTAACAGTTGATCAAAGACGGGACGCTCAAATTCAGTTCGAGACCATTTTTTAGATAGAATTGTTGATTTTCAGAAAAATAGTTGGATTTTCGGCAGCCAAACAGGTGGCGACCTTTTTTTCTTTGGAGAACACCCCCATCGTAGGCGGAACTCCAAAAAAAAAGGTCATCACCTGTTTGGCTGCCAAAGATCCAACTAATTTTCTGCAAATCAACAATTCTACTGGGCTGGACCTCAGGATATACTAAACTTCTCCGACTGGACGTTCGTTAAAATTAGTTGAGTAGCCCTGGTCTAGTGAGTGGCACATCGACGTAATAATGGCCAACACCTTAAAAGCCGATTCAGTCAAGTGTAGGAGTCTGGATGATGGATGGATATACAGGGTGTTCCAAAAGTCTTAGGCACATTTCAAGTCCTCATTTCTACTGATCTATAAATGGTAGTTGAATGAAACTGTTGTCATTTTAATGCTAAATTCATTGAGTTTTTTTGTCAGGCTGATAATTTTTTCATATATCTTCATGTAGCTTAAATAACTAAGATAACCTAGATCTGGATTTCACTGGATTTCACTCAACCAGAAAAAGCATTTTGTGTCCTTGAACTTTCAAAAACTGATTCAGCGTCACTTGATGATCGCGTTCTCTTGCCCTGATATCCTAGGGCTCCAGATGTCACACCCTGTGACTTCTTTTTGTGGGTTTCATGAAAGCACTGATCTATGCGCCTCCCCCTTCCAAAAAATGTAGCTGATCTCAAGGCCAAATAACGGAAGTTGTTGCAACTTGCAACCATAGACAACACAATGTTGGAACGCATTTTAGCCGGAATTTGACTATCGGCTTGATGTGTGGCGTATGACTAACGGTGTATACATTGAACATCTTTGAACGTTCTATATAAAACTTGAGACTGCAAGCTTTCAGAACATATCAGATGCATTGTTATTTTCTTAATAGTTTTTGACATATTCAACGTCAAAATGTGCCCAAGACTTTTGGAACACCCTGTATATCACTAAAGACCTGAGACCAGAGTGAAATTTGCGTCTGATATTTCTTGCGTCACAAAAGACAGTATCTAATGAAAAGATTACGTCATTGGCGCAAACACTTGTGTTACTGCCAAGTGCATAAATATTTACGATTGCAATGAAAACAGTATAGATCACACGAGGCTTGTTATTTTCAAAGTTATAGGAATTTCTCAAGCCTAAGGCAATATTTGTTTGACAAATACTTTAGCTATTTTATTTCAACATAAAATTTTTATCAATTTGGTCAAGGCTTGCAAGATGTTGCAAGCTTTGATCTTTTTTTTACTTGCCATATTTATCCTCCATTCACGAGAAAGCGAATTGTATCGCTATGTTTTGGATGGTATGTCCGCACTCGCTTGGGATTTCCAAGGTGTCTGGGCCACCTGTCTTCTACATAAAGGTGTGGGCGTCCCGTTAAGGGCTTTGCCCAAGGACGCCACAAGCGAACTTGCCGGCTTGTTCTCCACAACCTCTCTAAATGTCCAGCGCCCACCAGAGAAGCTGTGGATATTATTTTTAAAAGTCTTTTGGTATGACCCGACGAGGGGAATGAATCCATGGTCTACCGACTGCGAAGCGGACGCTCAAACCAAACCACTACGCCATCGTCTCGGTGTTGGATGCATTAAACGAAACTATGCGCTGCCATTTGAAAAAGTAACTTTTCTGTGCTCAGAAAATAAGTTAAGCATTTCAATGCAAAAACGAATATTTTAAAATTCTGACATTTTGTATAAATGATTTCCAATGTTTTTCAAGCGATCCAACTTTACTACAAGATAATTTTCGTAGAATCTCGTGATGTAACGGTATGCTTAAATGCTAAATGGCACGTAGTGAAAACTTTTTTCACAAAAAAATTTGAGCGTCAACTTTTCACCTCTTGCCATTTATCACCAATATCATTATTATTAAAATTTTTGCTTGAAATGGCCAAAACTAATTGGAAGAAAGTTAATAGAATATTTTTATTTTTTTTATCTTTTGGTCACCGTGTTTTAAGCATCATTCACTTTGAATCACCTTTTTGTTAAGCTCTTACTGGCTATTTTCAACACATCTAAAATAAAGAAATAAAATTATAATATAGCGAACTTAAATCAATCTTACAACACAATACTAGGTGATTACTGGAACAACTACCTCCTGTTACAATTTAGTGCGGTGACAAGTGATTAAGCAAGTCAAACGCGAGTCAGCACAATAAGGTATAGGCAGGAAATACACAATAACAAAAATACCGAATACGTGGTTACAAATCCTTGGTTCAAAACTCACACTAATCACACCGTCCAACTTACATTTTGGCCAAAAAATCAAGAATAAACATTATGACAAAATCGTTCAGGACGTCGACGAACGACCGACGCAGTTGCAAGCCGTCAGGAGTGCTTACTGGTGGATCAAAACTCTGATGATTGCTGTTAGAAGGTTTTGCTGATTATGATTCGCCAAGTGGCTGAAGTAGGGAAAAAGCTTGCCTTTTAGAAGCTTGTCTAATGAAAGTGCTTTTCTGATATAGCGGCTACAAAAAAGTCTAACTCAAAAAAATAAATACAAAAGGTCTTCAAACTAATTTGCAAAATTGGGGTCACAACACTTAACTTCAAACAAATATTAGAAACAAATTTACAAAATTAGGAGTTAGGAAATATCCATCAAGGTTTCCCAATAAATTGCAAGTACAAATGAACAAAATTACGGTCAGAAAATTTAATTGATTGTATTATTCTTGTACTGTGAAACCGCGGTGATTAAATTCGAGACTTAAAAAATTTTGGGATCCAGTTAGTAAAAACAAAGCTGCCGGTAAATAAAAGGCCTGTTTTGTATCGACAGGAACCTCGGCTTCATTTCCTGCCGATTGAAGTGCTTACTTAATTTTTGCAGAGGATTTAATCTTCACGTTGAACAGTAGTTAGCTGCTGACCCAATGCCAATGCAAGCCATAGTTTAAATCGAAAGTTCACCTTGAAAGCAAACAATCATACTGCATGACCACACGGCTCGCAACGTAACACTGTGAACACTCAACCCGAACGCTTAGCTGGCCCCTCCACGTTGCCAACAAATCGAGTTGTGCAGCTCCCTTCAAGCCGCTAACTTCTTGTAAAAAACATGCATTTTCAGATGGCTCGGCAACAGTATCATTATCTTCAAATAGCAAAGCTTAACTTCCTCGTAAATTTTCATATGCATTTGCATTTTCAGATTGCCCGGCAACGGTGCCGCTATCTTCAACTAGCAAAGCTTGGCTTTCTCGCAATATTAGCAGCATCTCACCAACTGTTGCTCTGCAATTCTCAGCTAAACCGTGGTATTCCTCTATTGGCAGATTTGAATGTCCACCAAGATTTAAATTAATCAATACTAGCAACGGAAACGAAGTTTTGGATGGGGAAAAACGAACAACAAGGTGTAATTTTGGAGCAGAGTGGAATGGACAAACTGGTTTGGAATGCTGGAAAGGTAATTCTTGGTAGCTGCTAATAATCGAACATCATTTACAATGGTTTCGAGATTTAACAAAAAGAAAATGGATAGGGCCCGATTTTAATTTGGTTGAATGATTCGTGAAGCACATTTTGATAGAAGTTTTTTATATTTCTTTTTCAAACTAATGATCTCGTTTGGCCTAAAGGTGGAGAACTTAGCTTAAGTACATTCTGATCATTCATCTCTTTCAGTTTTTTTAATTTATTTGTTAAATTATTTGGATTTAGTCTACGTCTACCGTAAAAGAATAGATTAACAGTTCTTCAACACATCAATCAAACAATCAGAATAAAATTTGAAAAATTGCAAAATATCCTTATGATTTTCAGGTCGGCTGTCATTTTTACATGCTGTTGCGGTCAGCACAAACTGCAGTTTGAACCCAAAACATGAGATTGAAAATAAAGAATTTTTCTAAGCTATGCTGCATACAAGGTAATGTCCTCACATTTTCTCGATTACAAATCGGGCTTTCAGTTTGTTACACCACCAAGCCAGAGGTTTGCATAGACCGAGCTGATTTTTGATCAAACTATTTGATTCGGACCGAATTTGGGCTAATAGTTACGAGTCTGGCTTTTCTGTATAAGTATAAAAGTAGTTAAAATTTCACCAATGGAATAGGTTTTATCATTACAAACTAATTACTTCAAAATATTCTTCTATCAGAAATGATCAATAAGAAAACTTTTGTTCGCTTTCACTTGCAGTGAATAAACATGGAGTTCCTAGAGCCGAGTAATTTTCTACAGCCAGAACCAGCAGTTGTACAAAGAGAAAGGAGTTTCAAAGAAAGTGAGGCGTAAAGAGTCCGCATCAGGACAGGACAAAATGAGTTGAGAAGTGTCTAAAGTTCAATGATCGCTAGCGCTTTAAGAAAGATTTTCAATTATGCCGATTTGAAGAGAATGGGCGTTTGAAAGAGCACATTGCGAGTGTGACAAAGAAGCATTAGGTCCTCTGTAGAGACTGAGGAGACTAGTGCTCCTTCAGCTTGACTTTCATTGCAAATAGCAGGGTTCCAGATTGAGAAAAGAGAAGAGTGAATACGAGAGGTTGGAGAAAAAGAGCCTGCAGGGGACTTTGAATGGCTGAATAAGTTTACCTACTGTGGTTCACCCATCTGCCATGTTTTTGCCCATAAAAAATGAATGGCTCGAACCCATATCAGCCTGATAATCGAGGAAGAACAGAGGGCGGATAGTTCCTGCCAGATATGCTAAAGCAAAGTTTCTTAAACTGGTGTACGCCGAAGGTTTATTGGGGAGACGGGGCCCATGGGCCCATGGATCCCTTAATGAAATTGAAAAAGTTTGTCGAAATCAGCGCTGAAAAAAATTGTTCTCCAGAAATAAAGTATTCATATTGTTCTGGAGAACAAACAATGACCAATTTAAAGATTTTGTTATCAAAAAAATTTTAATGCTATGTCGGAAAGCAAATGTGGCAAAATGACAACCGCTCGAAAAAAATCATCTTCAAATAAAAAAGAAGGTTTCACATAATTGGGAGAAAATGGGTTGTTGCTGACGTTGCCAAGGACGGCTCACCTGAAACAATTTGGTTTTCGATCAAAAATATTTAATTGAGGCTGGGTTCGGGCCGAGCTTGGGTCAACGATTTATAGCTTCTGGCCGAGCTCCGGTCGGATTTTTTGTCACTGGCGAGACTAGAAAAAAGTTTTATTGTTGGGCGGGGGCGGTTCATATTTTGAAAAATGACAGTAGGCTGGACCGTAAAAATCTTTGTCGGGATGGGCTTGGCCAAATTTTTCGACCCATGCAAACCTTTTAACCGACAACACAACTATATCGACTTTAAAAATGTTGTTTTAGCAGCGCTGTTATTTTCCGTCATAACTTTAGCACGTCCCAGGTGTCGGCGTCTCGTCCAACCTTCTGCAAATAAAAAATACTAAAAGTTTTATACGAGTTTAACATTCTTTGAATATCCCTAACGTTAAAATTCAGTTTTTCAAGTCTATACAACTCTTTTAGTTTCTTGACCTTATTTACGATGCTAATGCACTGTGGCTATTTTTTAGGAGTTTATCCTCGAATTCGCTCATTTAAGCGTTCAAATGTCGCCCATGATTTAACTGAGGTTCTTGAAGGCGAGTCATTTTGGATTGCATGTGATTACGAAAATGACTATCCATTTGCCTATCAAACTCGTTTCTTTTTTAGAAATAAAACCTTCGATTTAAAAAAGGTAAGAATACCAAATAAGTTTGCTGCTATTTCACCACTTGAACCACGTGGTCCAAACAGAGTCGTTGTTTTTTGCGGCCTCGAGAAAAAAATTATTCTTGATCTTAATGCTTCCGAAATTTTCAGGGAAGATGAATTATTACTGGATGATAATTACTGGATATTATTTGCACTAGCATAGAGGGGTGTCATTGTGCTATGACTCTCCTTTTTTGGTTTGACTGCAGAGCAAAAAAATGCGATTAAATAGCGTTTACTCGAAATATCAACTTAATTTGTTCTTGTGGCTCCTTTCCCTCCGAAAAGTTTGTAGTGTTTCTAGTTTCCCCTGAACTAGTGGTCATAGTTGGGATACGCTACATTACATTGGGTAGCCTACACAGTTGATGCGCAGTCAGCAATCGGGGTCACCCACACCAACCACTCAGCATAGCGAAAGCAAATCCGGTAAGATTTGAACTGAGAGCAAATCAGCATTACGAGGTCTCAATTTTCTGGAGCTCAAATTGTAGAGCATTTGATCAGTAATCAAGAAGCTGCGGGCAAAATCCCACCAACATCGTTGTCAACAGTTCGTTTTTTCCGAGGATAAGTTGGTGACCCCAACTATTAACGGTGCAAATGTGCTTGAAAAGTAAAAGATAAAGCACAAACAAAAGTTCAATTTGGTTGTATGAAACCTATTGCGGAGGTTTATCTTTTAATTTATTGTTACGACTCTTATGAAGGTTTATTTGCTTAGTTCAGCGTTTCAGGTAACTTTGATAGAGGGGTTTATTAAGTGCGAATTTGTTATGTTGTGCTTGGTAACTTTTACGCAATGTTAGGCTACATAACGGTGCAATTCTACAATATCGCATATCATCTATTCGTATATTTGTGCTTAGTTTTAAGCCATTTTTGTATTATGTTTTAACTATTGCTTTAAGTAGGATGAATTACTACTTCGGCAGTTATAATTATCTAAGGCGCTTCATACAGGCTTGATGAGAAGGGGAAAGAGCCGTGCACTCCCAAAATTAATCAAACCCTATTTTGGTATAAAGGTATTTGCCATAAAATAACAACAAACATTTTGGTATCCAGCTTTATTTCAGTTTACCCTCAAACTTTGGATTTCATTAAATTTTTCTTGATCAGCACAAATTAGCAACTGTGCTATTGTGATGGTGCTGTTACCATCTCTGCTAGATTGAGTCAAAATGATTGCTGAACTCCCTTAGAACCTCAGGAATGCTAGTTACTCTCCGGTCAATAATTTTTTGGCACCTGGAGCGCCATGGTTTTCCTCCATGCTTCCGTTTCGAGGAAGGAATAGGGTAACACAAACAATGAATTTACCCGAAAGACTAAAAAATGGGAATTAAAATAAGCTTATCACATTTCTGGTCAAGTTTTTCTCATGTAAATTTCAAAAACAGTCCTACCTTCCCAATTAATTTCATGCACGTTTTTGTAATGTTGCTTCTATATCTAACGAAGTCGTCCAACTTTTAGTCACACTCATCAGTTAAAGGGGTAATCCATAACGTGCCTTTGTAATCCTGTATCCACAATATAGAGCTTATATCACATCAAATTCTTTTATTTTTGAAGGGTGATAATTTTCGAATTGACAAGATTACTAGATATGATGAAATTTACTGTCAAGCTCTATCCAACTACACCGAAATATTTCCCGCCGAAGGACGTACTTTTTTATTCTTGCCAGTGTATTGTAAGTAGTTCTAGTCAATTAAAAGCAAAGTAGCCACATTTTACGATCTGCACAGTTTAACGTAAACCAATGTGCTACCGGCTTACAACAATTTTGTGATAAGAGTTTCTAGAAGAGCCCATTGCATCAACTCACAAAACTGACAAACCAACAGTAAAGTTACCACCCAACCAATGCCACGACCAACCGCCTAACTAAATGACAGATATTGAAAGTCTGTTTTGATCTAAGAGGTTTTATTGAAATACAAGACAACAAGGCGTGTACCAGAATTAGCTTATTTGTTATCTCAAGGGGTTCAGAAAAAAAGTGACAAATAAGGCGTGCTGGCGAATTACCTAAACAGTTTTAAACTCTGTAACGACTCGTGTACATGGTGTTTTACTTGCTAAAAACGCAGTTTGTGACCCCTATTGTGGAATTCAATGCAGTCACATATAATACAAATTATGCAGTAACAGAAAGTTAATACAAAATCGGTGTAACCAAAATTGCTTACTCGCAAAAAAATTGTGATTTTGGTTTGTTTTATTTTAAAGGCTTCAGTTACCAATGTGCCCTGCTGTATTTTGGACACGACGCATTGCATCACATTGGTGCTATCTTGCGTTCTAAAGTAACGTTCTAATGTAGGTTCAAGTTCTTCCAGAGAGTTATCATCGTCTTCAAAGCGTTGGCTTGCTTTAAGATTGCCTACAGCTTAAATGACAAACAAGCCAAACAAATGGTTTCTCGGGAATACAAAGAGGTGACCAATCGACCGAATCGATGAATTACAGTAGATCAGGGTTTCCCAAACTTTTTGAGACACGGACCCCTATTTGCGAATAATTTTTTTCTCGGACCCTCATCTTTTTGAATCAATTTTTCTGCGTATCCAAAGAGGAAAGATAATACAAAGCAAAAATAAATAACACTAAATCACGTTTATTACCAACACTGATACATCAATGCGATGGATGAGGTTGCTTTTTGCTGCACAATTCATCAATTCTCGGAGCAATTTGTGACAAGCAAACTCGTAAGTCAGACTCTACTACAAGTCTGGACCTGTGTTTTGTTTTCATATTGGTGAGAGCGGAAAATGCTGTCTCACACATGTAGGTAGTGGCAAAAGGTAATAAAACTTTTGTTGCCTTTTGTGAGAGCAATGGATATTCGTCCAGAACACTTAACCAAAAAGATGGAAGAGCTTTTTGATTGAAACTAATCATTAAAGTTCGATCAGACGACAATTCGGCTAATTCTTCTTCTTCACGCCTGGAAAGATCCGTTTGTGCAACAACAAAAGGGTTTATAATCCAATCAAAATTGTCATATGACTCTTTTAAAAAGTATTTCCTAAAATGTTCAGAAAGCAATTTCAAATGTTGTTCAATGTCAGAGAAAATCAATTCTTTATCAATTAAGGGTTTGTTAGCAATGTAGTCACACAGAACTGGGAACATATTCACCACATTATCACTTATTCTAGCTTTCCATATGTTGAGCTTCTTGATGAATGCTGTTATTTTGTTTTGACTAAGTAAAATATTGGCATCTCTTCCCTGAAGTGACAAGTTAAGTTGGTTGAGAAGGTTAAACATGTCTGCCAGGTAGGTAAGTTTCCCAAGCCAAATTTCATCAACTACTAATGAAGCTAAGTCCGTATTGTGCTCTTGGAGAAAAATTGAAAGCTCCTCTCGCAGTTCAAACACGCGTTCTACAATTTTTCCTCGCGACAGCCAGCGAATTTCTGCATGGAGCAGAAGGCTTGAATGTTCCGAACCTAGTTCATCGCAAAGTTTCGAAAACATTCGAGAATGGAGTGGGCGAGCTTTGATGGAGTTTACAATTTTGACACATGAAGACAAGACTTCAGACAATGATTGTGCCAAACGTTTCGCAACAAGCACTTCACGATGAATCATGCAGTGCGTTTGTATAAAGTTCGGTACTTTTTCTCTGATACGAGCTACAGCCCCCGAGTGCTGGCCAGTCATTGAAGCTGTCCCGTCCGTACATATACCAACAGATCGCTCCCACGACAGTTTTGAATGTGAAAAAAAGTCATTAAGTACGTTGAAAACGTCTAAACCGGTTGTTCTGCATTGCATTTGATGACAAAACATGAGCTCTTCTACCATTTCTCCACTTCAACAATATCGTACATAGACCAACAATTGTGCTTGACTGGCAATGTCTGTATTTTCATCCAGTTGGATTGCGAAGTTTGTTTCAGTCTATCAAGTAACTGTGCTTTTATGTCATTTGAAATTTCATCTATTCTTCTAGAAATTGTGTTGTTCGACAAAGAAATTTGTTTAAGCTTCTTTGCGCATTCGCCATCCAAAACTGCTTCGCACATGTCAACTGCTGCTGGAAGAATTAAATTTTCAGCAATTGTGTGAGCTTTCTTGGATCGAGCCACTCTTAGCGCCACTAAATAAGACGCTTTCATAAATTTTTCATTTGATACCAAAGATTTTGTAAAAACTTTTTTCTGCTTCAAATATTCTTTCTTTTTTCTTTCAAAAAAGGTCTGGGGCTTTCCAGTTAACACAGGATGTTGAGTGATCAAATGCCGCTTCAACTTGGCTGGTTTCATACATTCATTTGACAATGTTTTGTAACATACTACACATTGAGGCTTATTAAAATCAGAGGGACATTCAGTAAAGCCTAGCTTAATATACTCCTCATCGTATGTTCGTACTTTTTGTCTTTTCGTATTTTGAGATCCAACATGCTGGGCTTCACATTCTGAATCCTTCGCATTTTTCTTTCGTACCAAAAATTTATCCTTAAGTTTTATACTGGACCTAAAACAAAAACACTAAAATTTAAGGTTAAGCCTTAACCTTAAAACTAAAACAGGTAGCCTAACCGTTAAGCTACCTGTACCTAAGAACTAATTCAATCCTCAATAAAATCACTAACTGCTGCACGTGCAAAACGGCGCGAATAATCTTAGCAAAGTCGTTCACATTCCAGACTGGTGATAAGTGATTCAACAAATATTACGTCACAAACGCTAAATGAGAGAATCGTTATAAAACAACTTTTGGGCTGCAATTGTTAAAGTGGCACAGCTTAATGATTTACGACTGCAAAAAGTTTACGTTTGGACGTACTTCACTTTACCAATGCATATGTTTGATTCTTTTGTCATAACGTCGCGGACCCCCTGTGCAGTAATCGCGGACCCCAGTTTGGGAAACCCTGCAGTAGATGATGACAAATTAGACAAACTGGAACGTAAACAAAAGATAGAAATTCTGCCGGAATTGACAAAAATGTGACAAATTGAGCGAAATGGCAATGCAATCAATGACGACTTAGACGAATTTTACTGTATATCAGACTCGACTTACAAATTGACTAGAAAAGAAGTGTTGTAGAGCGAAAACTTATTATGACTTTGTTTTTTTAATTTGAGCCAGTGGAGTACAAAGTTTTTTGCAGGCCGATCAATTTAATTTAATTGGATGATTCCGTGAGTTATTGACAGAGTTTTAACTGTGGAGTCCTTTTTTAGGAAATCGACCACTAAAGCAAGAGACATTAAAGTGAATTCTTAATTTTGTTGTGATCAAACTCAAATGCGCCGATTATTATTTAAAGTCAAAGCCTGCTCTCTTTTGTTTGTTCTCGAAAGCCAACCACAAACGGACTGTAAGCCTATCGCAAAGGAGCAATAACTTGATTTTGTGAACAAAAGGACCAAAAAGTGGTGGAGCAGAGCAAAGACCTCGGTGGCAGTTATTCTGTTGACCGCAGCTTGCTCACTTTTGTTTTAGGATACAATATAAAACAGCCTCATAGATAACCACGATTATATCAAATTGTAACTTCTACAAAGCTACTAAACACAGCACATGAAGCTTTGCAAAATTGATTACCATCCTGTAGTGAATATCATAAAGATGTTCGTAACACCACAACAACGTCACATTTTGAGATATATTGCCGCAATTTGAAATATATTTTTAAATCCTTATCTCTTGACAGAGGTAAAAAGAATCTGCTTTAAATAAACAATAATAAAATCAGCGCAGAAATTTATATGTTGCGAGAAATAATGATTTCGCTAAAGCATCTTTAGTTATCGTAAAAAAATCAAATTTGGAAAAAAACACGAAAACACTCATAACAAAGGGAAATGGTTTTTAGGTCAAACGAGAGCCAGCATCCAACTCACCAACTTGCAAAATTTGTACCACTTTGATGGTTACAATAGCATCTCAGTAGAAAAAATTCGGTTTGGGGGACGGGACAGGCCCTGCTGAGGAGTCCAAAAGGACGAAACGCGTCCAGGGATTGTCTCGTCAAATTGGGTTGGGTACATTGTTTGCAATACACTGTAAATTGTTTTCTATATAATTTTTGTGATTTATGTCGGTGTAAATCGTCAAACCAAACGTTTTTTGTGGCGTTTGTGTTCTTTATTTTCTCAAAAAGTGCCGCAGTGGCTGTTGAAATTAGGTTGAAAACTTTTACGAGCGTCGTTAACAAGCTACATACATAATTTGGAAGATTTTTCGTGCACTCCAGCATTATAGGCTTGGCTAAATAGTAGACCAACTGTACAAACAACGCCAATAACAAAAGAGCTTTTTATATTTCTTGTTCCTACTCTAACATTCGAGTGCCGCTCGTATAGCACAACATGTAACATTGATATACAAAATAATAGGCCTATACATTATTAAGACCAAAACATGTTAGCTTTGTTGTTAATGTACGAAAAGAACCCAAATATGCGATATTATTAGACCAACTTGAAAAAATATAGATGAATTATCAGTTCAAATAGATCACGTACCCAATATACTTCAAATTTTGAAACAAATCTCAATGACAGAAATATCAATCGGGCTTTTTTTAAACAGTTATAGCCTTAAACTCTTGACTCTGGCTCGTACACTAAAGTTGTAGTCTTACGTGAGTAAAATTATTTAAATTATCAATTAAAAGAGACAAAGTTTATGTGAAAGCATTTTTATTAAGGTAGAATGTCAAAACAATTCAATAAATATTCATAATATGCATGGCAGTGTTTTCCAATTTGTGGCCTCAAATTTAAACTAGTTGCAAGCACATCAAAAGACCAGGCCCTAAATTGGAGGCACTCTGTGACAATCTAATTTTTGAACCCCATAAAACAATAAAGGCGTTTTTTAGTTGTAGCCGATACAAAAGTCAATCTCAAAAGATCTTTTTGCAAATATCAGATAGAAATTCCAAAATTGTGTCATTAAAATATAATTGGTGTTTTTATCATCCGCGAAGAAGTGATTTTGGTGCCAAACTAGTCCACAGCAGAAAAAGGTTGAGGACACTCTTCATGGAAGGTGAATGACCTCACAATAGTAATTATTCCGAACTAGAAGGCGCAGATTTTAGCGAGCGCTCAAGCATATTTATACTTTCTGACCCCTGTGTCTCCCAAAGTTTTAAAACCAGATTAAATAATGAAGAATTATTTTAGATGTAGTCTCTGCAAATAGTCAATCTTGCTCAAAAAGAATATAAAAAGCTTTCCAACAAATATTAGGTACAAATTTACAAAATTGCAGATCAGAAAATGCAATTAGCACTAGTATTAATTGCAGAGAATTATTCTGATGCAAAAATAGTCGGTGGCGTAAAAAGGTTAGGAAACACTGGTGTGTAGATATCACTGCGCAGAGGTTTGTAAAACTTTACACACTCTCAAAAAATCCAAAAAAGCACTACTGGTGGCTTTAGCATAAATTTAAACAATATAAAAAACTATTTGCATATCATTGACTGGATGCAATCTGTTTATGCAACTGCTTATTACCAAAAGTTTTTTCAACCTAGAAGAATCACACTGAAACTTCTGTTGTCATTGGCACCAAGTCTCGCCAAGTAGTTGGCAATTTATTTCGCTTCTGTTTTCTCAACACAAAAAAACTCGACAATCGGATAAAAACAATGAGCGAAAATGAGTTCAGGTGACAAAACGAATTAACGTTAAACATACCCAAATTTTTTAGAGTTACCTAAAAAAGATTGTAGAAAGGGGCATGGTCACCGCGCCATACACAAAATAGTGATCGAATGATTAATTTGATAATAAAATTACCAAACCACGTAGCATGTCTTTCCGATATATTTAACTCATGATGCAGCCGATTGTTGCGCAATAGAATTTTGGATTTATTTCAATGTTGGCATTTTAAAATTGGAGTGACGTCATGTATCGCTCAAACAATTTGTCTGACTGCAGTGCAACTGCGACCCTTTTATTCAACACCGAGTATTTACTCTACCAGCAGTAGAACCACACCACTTCTAGTTTGAAATAACAAGAAATACTTTTACAAGTAAATTTGATACCGACTCCAACAACTACCAATTCCACTTTGCCTTCACGGCCTCCAACAACAGCCATATATACGCTGAATAGACAACCATAGATGCATTTCAACGGTATCTATTTATTTCTCTTTTTTGTAAAGATTGTCCATCATATATTTACCAAGTGTACAACCTCCTAGATCTTCTGAAAGATTCCAGTAAAAACAACAATGGAAATTTATGATGTCACAAGTATGAATTTGTGCAATTTTTACTGGGCCCGTGTTGCACTGCAATCTTACAATCTAAATATGGCGAACAAGCAGGGCTAAATATAGCTTCAAGTTTTATAATGTCGAAATGACAGCTTTAAAGCTGCTACAAAGTATTATTCGTGGCATCGATCACCTCCCAATATTTTTTTATAAGGGTTACACAAACAAAAAATACTGCTTCTAAAGTTTTGCTTAGGGATTGGAAACAATTTTGAGCAAAATAATGGCATAGACATCAACAAAAGCTGTGATTAGCTTATTTTAACAGGCTGCTCTGCAGTTGATCTAAATCATTCCTTACACACCATTAATAGACGGGCTCCACTTCCAATACTGTCTGAAAACAACAATGATTTGATTAGTTTCGATCCATTGCTTAGTGAGCGAATGCCATCTGTCTTATCGAGTAATTGTCTGTTGTATGATCATGTTATCTTGCCTTAACAGTATGATTTCTGCCGCTCTGCGTAAATCTCATAATTTGCCATGTGATATGACGTCAGTGCTAAGTTATTTCAATTATTCGACTTAATATTCAGTTTTACTATGCTAATTGGATAACTGATGGTTTATGCAAATTGTATTACTGTCCTTTATTTTTAGATATTGCTAATTTTTTGTTGAGAAAACCTTTAATTAATACAATGTTTTGATGTACGCTTCATAACAAACAAAAAGCGAAGCCAAAACTTTGTTTGTCCAAATGCATACTTATTTCTACAACGCAAAAACTGAATTTTTTGATATGCCACATTTATAGCAGCCAGTTGGGTCGTCACTAGTGTTGACACAAATATTGGGATTCATGTGCTCTGTACTTGATGTTGACTGATGGTGTAGAACTCTGAAGTTTATAGGTTTAATCCATTTCTGGATGACTCTAGACTGACGTGTTCTGTATTTGATGTCCACTGGTGGTGCGGATCTCTTGATTGACGGATTCAGTCCTTGACGGGGACGCTCTGGACTGACGTGTTTTCTATCCGATTCAAAATCATGGTGTAAAACTGAAGATTCACTGGTGTATTTTCTGACGGAACATTTGGAATTCTTGGGTTTTGTATCTGATGTTGACTGATTGTGTTGGACTGAAAATTTTGCGAATGCAGTCCACAGAGGAACACTTGGGATATGTCGGTTTTGCATTTGATATCGGCAAAGGATGTGGGACTCTAAATTTGTGATTTTTGTCCGTAATGAGAACACTTGAAATTCGTATGTTCTGTATCTGATGTCAACTGTTGGTGTGGACTGCGGGATTTACGAATCTAATTCCTCGCAAGAACACCTTAAATTCGAGAAGTTTATAGACCTTCATGATGTCGAGTGATGATGAGGGGCTCAGAATTTTCGAGTTTGGTCTCTAATGGTGGTGCTCTGGTTTTGCTTCATGGGTCTGCTAGTTTTATGCCAGACTGTCTTCTCGCGCCAGTATTTTCGTTTTTCTTATGCTTGTATTATTTTTGTTTGTGTTTTCCTCTTTTGTTCAGCAGTGCAGGTTGTAATGGACCTAAACAATGTGCTAGCTTGTAGCAACTCTTACAATGTTCACCCGGCACCGTTCCCCTTATAAATGAATAAATAGATGCGACCAGACCTGCGCAACATGCGGCCAGCGAGAGGTTTCCAAAAAAGTTAATTTGATACTAAGAAAATTTGTTTACCAAAATGATTGATTTTCCACAAAAATTTTTGATTTCAATTCGAAAAACAAATTGCGAAACCAAGTCTATGGAACCAGTGGTCCACAAAAAACTGAGTTTTCACAGGTAAAAAGTATTTGCTTTAGACCTGGCACCCCTAACAAACAAGTAACAGCGGCGGCATGCAGCCCGCGGAAAAACTACTTGCTGAATGTTGTTCTTTTACTGTCTTTAGTTGTGGAGGTCTGCTCATGACACTTACCTCGAGGTGGTGATCAGTCGTACAAAAATTTCGTGCTTCTACGCTTAGTAGTGTTGAAAGTGTTAAAACAAACAGACATGCGCAGACAGATAAAACTGACCAAAAACAAATAGTTGGTAAGGAAGTTGGTAAGTCAAAAAATGGTTCTGTTTATTTGTACAAGACTTGTTCTTGCAATATTGTTTTTATTCCTGATCACAATAACAGGGGTCCATGTAAACAAAGAAAAACAACTGCTGGCCACCCAGAAATAAGCTATCAATTTGTGGTTAAGTGCATGAAGGCAAGCTATTGGTACGAACATCAACAAAAAAACTGACAAACGTGGCATTATTTAATTTATTTCACACTTTCAGCTTGATACAAGTTTGGTATTTGTTCTTTACTGATGCTTAACTATTATAGAGCAGAATAACTTGGTGAAAAGGTTTTGCCTAATTATTGTTTTGTTATGAACGAACAGTTCCACCAGAAATACTTTCAAATACCACATGTTATTGGAAACTCAATGTTCCAGGAATTTGCGTCATCAAAATTGCTTCGAACCCTTACGCTTATGTCGAAGGACTGGTTAAAAAAGGCAAGTATCGGTGCAAGTATTTAACTTTGCAATTAGTCAACAGCTATAGCTAGATTTAAACCAAGAATAGCTGCTGGTTGTCATTGAATCATCTTGTCTTGAAATAAGGCGTGGCCAGGCAAATGGAGCGATTGCCAGCAAAAATCTCGGACCCGATTTAGACAAGGTCTTTTCAAGCAAAATGACAACAAAACATCGCTTATCTAGCAAAAGGGTCATCAACCACAATTGAGGGACAAAAAGCCGAAATGTAGGCTATATTTTTAGCCTCACTCAATTTTTTGGCAGCGCTTATTGATATGTAATGTCGTAATTAAAACAAAGTTTTTAATGTGATTTTATCAAGTGCAACAGTCGCTTGATGAAGCACAGCTTCATCCTCTAATGCACTGGTTCTCAAACTTTTTTGCAATGAAACCATATTACATTATTGGTAATATAACGGAACCCTTATTTAAAATAATACTTATTACAATAAAAGAAAGGTTGCAACATGCAATCTTCGACATGCAATCTTGGGATATATTCGCAGGATTGGCAGATATGTTCGGAATTCACTGCGGATTTCTTTACGAATGTAACTTTAGGGAACCCCTGACATCGCTTCGAAGAACCCATTTTGAGAATCACTGCTCCAATGCATTTATTTGAATACAGCATCGCATGTTGTTAAAGTGCTTGTATCCATTATTAAATATCTTATTTGAGATTAAGGTTAAAATATTGCTCAACAAATCTTGAAATACAAGTTTAGTGACTCGGGCTAATTGATGTAATTAGAGATAATATGTGGTATTACTAATTAAAATGTTTAGGCCTGATGCTTCTGGCTGCATTCATCTCTGGAAATTAGTATCTTAGAACTGTCCAAAAGCATGAAATTTCTGCCTGTGTTCTGCCTTTCTGAGAAACCAGTTTCAATCAATTGAACTTTCGTTTCCAGCCGGCCAGTTTTATTTCAGTTCTCGGAAAAAAGATATATCGAACAAACGCATCGTGATGTTTTTTGCGAATCCAGTGATCTCGTTCACTGGCTGTTGTTGTTGTTGTTGTAAGAAAACAATTTTTTAGATGTTCATAGACGAAGTTTGATTGACGTAGGCAAAACCGATACAATAGACGAAGGCGATGAGGTCTATCAGATATATCAATATGCTGTTCCAAAGGTAAACTTATTACTATTGCTAAATTATGTGAAATTGAAGGCAGCAAATTATTTTAAGTAGGCTTACAGATATCGATTTCAATTTAATTCAAAAATTAGTTTTTACAACCTTGAAAAGGGTGATTTTGCTCAAGTTGCTAAGCAACTGCGTTTTAGCTGAAGTACATGATTTTTGTTCAATCAAAATCATACAAGCCGGCTCTGCCGGAGTCTAACGCCGTTTTCCCTTAAGTAACATTGGGGTAAAGAATATCGGTCCTGTGAGTAGTTGCGAAAATAGTATTCAAATATAAATGTTTTCTTGATATAGCCAATTCTTGTGCCAAAACCAAAAGTACTGTTTTTTTAATGAAATGGAGTCAAAAAAACATTGTGATAGGTTACGAATAGCTCTTCTATACCCCTCAACATGATCACTCCATAGTTCCTTAAATGAGTGATGGAAAACAAATGATAAAATAAGAGGGTAAGACCAAAGTAGTAATCATTTTCATAAGCGCAAAAATAGGATAGATAAGTTAAGTCTATTTCACTGAAATTACTTGATGTGTTAGCATGAAACTTGGTACGACTGATCACTATCCCGTGTTGAGTGTCATAAGAGAGTATGTGACGTTTACTGTGACGTAACAATTGAAAATGATTGTTACAAAACTTGGATTTCTTAACGGGAGAAAAGCAGATATTTGGTTAAACAAAAACCACAATCCGACTTACCAACTTTAAGAAATTTCATCTTTTAATGAAATGAGATGACGTCATAATTACGATTGATTGTAGGCTAAAATTTGTTTTCTTCATTTTCTCAAGAAGTATTGACCAAAGAAATACGGTTGAAACCTTTTTCGAGATATTTAATTAGGTGCTTTCAGAAGAAAAAATTTTCAAATAATTTAAAGCTTCATCGACGATGCATCGAGCGATTATTTGTTTAAGCGTTTTTAAGCAGGCTATTTCCTTCTTTTTTTCTTGAACGTTTAAAAAAGCTCTGTTTTGTCGTAATGTTAAGTTACGTAATAATGCTGTGCAGTACCACTTTAGTGAAAACAGCAACAGGCAGCAGATGTAGCCCACTTATTTTTAACTCTAATTTTGAAAGAAAAAGTAAATACAAATTTTCTTAATGATGTGTTACCTGTTAATAAGAATGATACGTCACAGTACTTAGGCTACATACCGGTTTAAATCTGGTGTTTTATTAATGCAATAGCAAGTAACAAATTTATGGTAAATGAATTGTAGGTGAACTTAACACTCCTCGAATTCATTTTATTACGTGTGGCAAAATGAACAATATACTGAGTTTTAATGTGAAATCTTTTTTTTTTTATTTTCCATATTTAACCTCCATTCACGAGAAAGTCAATTGCATCGCTATGTTTTGGACGGTATGTCCGCACTCGCTTGGAAGCTGCCATCTTGCATAATATTCAAAAAAACAATTTTCTTCTTCAGCACAAAAAGCAGACCGGTAGTTTAACCACTTATTACCGAACTTATTGTAATAACTTGACTGTAGATGCTGGATTCTGAGATCCAGGTCACTTCGACCTTACCTTGTGCTTCGTTCATGCAGAGAGCTGGGAACATACGCACTACCAGAAAGTTTAAGTTTTATGATTAAGCTTACAAAATAGTTGTGAATGGTACGCCAATTAATTCATAGCTTATTTCCTGTAAATACATCAATTACTTCGGCCTTTTACTACAACACTGAATTTTTGCCGATGAGCCTTGCATCAAAAGAACGCATAATGTTTAAGAATTTGTTTGTAAGTAGTTACCGTTTATTTTTTCGGCAGAAAGGTTAGTATTAAGGGCGTAGTTAATGAAATTCAAAATTTGTTAGAAGGCAATAGATCAGTCAAATAGTTCAATCAGTCAAAAAATAGGTCAGTAGATTTATACCACATTGTGACATTAAAGTCATCGAAAGAGGCGGTCAACAACGAAGAAGTTTTGCTGAAGTAAAATTCTTCAGCAGGTTTTTATTGACCAGCTACTTACTTATTAAAGTAGTTATAATTTTTGGTAATTCTACTTTTACGTGAGTAAATTAAGGGCGATGTAAACGCTACTTGACTAGTTATGAAATTTACGAAAATAATCGCTACAAACTTAAAGTTCTGTTAAATAGGAATGCAGTGCACTAGTATAAAAATCAAAACTGAATTTAAATTTTCTTTAAACCTTAGGTTGATGTTGGCTAACTTCGAATTTTGAAAACCTACTAGAACTATTATCTAATGCTAAGACTAGATCCAGTCAGTTAATTGCTACCAGTGAGCCGTGTTATCACAAAGTATTTTGGAATAAAAAAGTTGTTGGCCCTAGGAGTAAATTAAAATGTTCTACAGTACTTAATTTTTGCAGTGTGTTTCATTCTCTCAAACATACATTGGTTAGTTCACGAAAGCCAGAACTGTAGAGTGGCAATTGCCTCCGATGGATATCAAAAATATCTCCATTTTTGGCTGAATTATTTGCGCCCAGTAGAAAAGATTATGAAACTGGGCTCAGAAGGTATCTACAGAACCGGGTCCGGATTGTTTTAGGGAGCCGCGAGTGTGTTGTTGAGCCGGCGAGCATAAAGAGCACAATATATATTTCCATAAAGTTGATTTCCAAAAAAATTTCTTCAACTCGAAAACGGCAAAAAACTTGATTGCAGGAAATTGATTTTCAAAAAACAGCTTTTTACTAAAAAATTTCATCTTCTGCCACTTGTTCTGATTTTCAAAACTTCGCTACCGAGCGCAGGTCAGCCTCGAACTGGCTCTGAATAAGCTTTATCTCTACAAATATCTCTAAAATTTGCTTAATGTTTCTCACTTTTATCTAAATCCCGTTGGGGTCTCTAAATGCAATAAAAAAAATCATCACAAACAATGCGATCTATAGCAAAAACACTTTTCCTCCTTTTCTCCAGATCTCCGAAATTTGAAACTGGCTGCGCTATATTGGCTTTGATTTCCGTAAATCTTAGACAGCATCATCGCCTGAGTTTTTCTATAAGCAGAGGTAGAAGAACCTTGGTGTCATCAAGTGGCTCCACTTTTTAATGAGTATGAACTATCAATGAGCAGTAAGCATTGCATCAAAAGCAGGAGACAACAATCAAAATAACAAGTTGAATAAACCTGTAGCAACATATTAATTAGTCTATAAAAATAATTGCGTCCCCACTGACCAACCGATGATTTGTGAAAGGAGATGGTAGCGTTGGTTTTTAGATGGGGTCAAAGAACAATGGCTTTGTATTTTCTTATTTTTTTGCTGATCAAGTTTGGGTAAAGGTTTTTTCTACTTATTTTTAAGGTGAATGATCTTATAAAAAAGATTACGGTCCAAAAGTTTATTGGTTATGCCCTAAAAGGGACTCTACCTAAAAAAGAGGCAAAACGTTGACGAAAAAACGACTATCTTCAAAAAAGGCAATTGAATAACAAAAATTATACTTTTGCTCTTCGCCAAATTTTTTTCCGGCTACGCTAATGCCCCTCCCCTCTCCCTATTCACGCCACTGGACGCGTCTGTACTAGGACAGGAGAAAACTGCTAAACAAAATGAAACCGCTGCTTTCCACTTCTACTACTTAGGTAGTTTAATTTTTGACTGCTTTTTTGCTTTACTTCAGTAGAATTGTTTGTAGTCACTTTCCAGTTTTATTCGAGTATTTTCCTTACTAACTAACAAAAGCAGATTTTTAAACTACTTTGGCCGCCTTTGGTCACCAAATATACAATCGCCCCAATGTCGCAACATTTTTTTTTAAATCGATTATTAGGCTAATGGGGTAATTGGATGCAAGTCATATAAGGAGAGAAACATTGTAGACCTTTTTGCTTTATTATGGAAACAAAGGGCCATAGCAACACGGGACCAAGGCACGTAGCTACAGTCAAGAAACTTGATATCACGAAGCTTGTGGAATAGGGTGGAGTGAAAAGAAATTTTTTTTCAAATCAAAGAGCCAGGTTTATTAAAGTAGGTGATTAGGTCTAAAAATACCTTCCAAAGTTGTTTTTGAGTTCTGCCACTTACACCCAGGCGGCTAAACACCCCCAAGAATTTTGCGCTCTCCCAAATTTATGAAAATCTCATAACTTAAAAACTAGTTAAGCTAGAAAGTTGGTTTTGGGCTTAAAATGCTCAGAAGACCCAAGTTTATATCTGCTCCAATACAACTTTTTCTTCTAACTACATCACACAAGCCACAAATTAGCAAAAATGATGTTTTTGGTAAAAATCTTCAAAAACTTATTTGTTGGTAAGAAATTGTTGTGCAATCCATGTTTTAACTGGGGTCATTTCTTAGCTGCTTTCAAAAATAAAGAAATTTTCATTTATCGTTTTAATCTAGCAGCCTTTGAAGCAAGAAAAATTGTCAAAAATGCTACCAACGCTACATACTCAACAATAGTCACACATTATGTAGAATAACCAAATGTTGCCCAATTTACTAATTTTCAGGTTTTTTTAGGCATTAAATTGCTTTTTGGTGTTAAAAGTTTTCATTAGTTTTCTTGATCGTATTTTCTGTTTGATAAGTCCATTTCTATTTTTGAATCTAGCAACAGCTGCTGAAGCTTCAGAAACCAGTTTTATATGCCTTTCAACAACTTGACTGTGGCAAGGATGTTCCAGGTTGAGTTTATGTTGTTGAAGAGCTTCAATATCTTTATTCAATAAGTGTATTAATGCAGATGGCTCATGCATGTCTGTAAACTCAAGCTTGACAAGGAAAAATAAGTTTTTGCAGTAGCATTGATTTTAGGTATTATGAATTTTCTTGCATCTGCTTCTTCATCACAACCAACATTATCCAAATTTTTCCTAGATATTCTAATGCTAAGTATTTTGTTGACTGCAAGAAGACGGACATTGTGATCATTATCAGCCAGCATTTTCATGGTGAGCAAAATAAGCATTTTGTAGCAAAACCGCTTCAGCAATATCCTGAATAATTTTGTTTGGAAATCCCATTACTTGTGTAAGGATATTGAGATAGTTCTTTGGTTCATCAGTAATCTTGTTGTTGAATTTGATTTGAAACCAATCACAGGAAAGTAAACTTTAATTAAAAGTTCTGCCAAAGTGCTTAAATTAGATGTCGGCTTTTCTTGGACAACATAAAATCGAAGAATACGACATCCAAGTATTAACCAGCGTGAATGGTTTAACTACTGCTTTGAGAAACTCAAGATCAGCATTAACTGATCCCAACATGACGGAAGAGCAAATCCTGTAAGCATAATATTGATCACTGCTTAAATCATCCATCAAAAAGTTTGGAATAACAGGAAATTTTGGATTTAGGATAGATTTGAACTTCACTACTTTCCACTTAGAAACAGCGCCATTTAACTGCCTACCAATAGGTCCTGAAAAAGAGCCTGGTCCAGAAGTCACGCTATCTAAGTTTTGAAAAAACATGTATGGAAGAAAGCTCATTTAAATGGACCATTATAACCCATTGCAATGGTCTTTCTATTAAAGTTTCTAATGATGCAATAAATTCTTTGCTTTTGCCAGTCATTACAGCGGTTCCATCAGATCCGACAATCTTCAATTTTTGTTCCAGAGCTGTATCTTTGATTGCAGAATAAACTGATGTTGCTGTTTTATATTCAGTCCCATCTTCTGGCATTACATGTGAGAGATAAAAACCATTAGGCTCTCCAACAATTACATAGTGTTCTTCAATGACTGTTTGGCGATGATAATTTCCATTTACTTCAACCATTGTCATTGTTGCATCTTTCCTTCCATCTACAAAAATGGAATCCACAAGTTCAAATAATTCTTGCTCCTTCTTTCTAATTTTTTCTCTGTATTTTTGCTTTTCTCTTCGCAACTTGCTTCTATCCACCACATATCTTTTATCCTCTTCAGTAGCAATTCCAAAAGCTTTTAATGTAGCCGAAGCTATAGCTGCACCAGCTCTATCAGACACTTCATATCGCTCACAAACCATAGCAAGTTCTTTTAACGTAACTCGATTCTGCTGCAAAATAGATTTTGAAGAGCAAGGTAACGCTGAATCAAATGATACTGATATTTCAGAATTTTCACTAGTACTTGTATCAGATTGAAAACCAATTACAATATCAATATTTGCTGAGCTGTTGAAATTGTATTATTAGAATTGGACTGTTTTTGAGACATTTTTTGAAGAAAATTTATATCAGACTGATCGATTGGTTCAACAACATCCAAACATTTTCTTTTTCTAGGACGTATTTGATCTTCATAAAATGCAAAGTCAACTTCAATCATTTTCAACTTATTAATTTCTTCAAGTTTTCGTCGCTGTTTCTAGTCATTACAAAAAATATCGAACAATTCTTCAATATCAAGTAAAAATTCCGTCGTATTATAATTAAATGTCGCACTGGTGTTGAATCCCTTTTTCCCTTGTTTTGGCTGAGATTTAATCTGTCGAAAATCTTTGACAAGAGTTAAAATCCTAAACGCAATGCCATCCACACTTATGCAATAAACATTACAGTGGATCCAACGTTCATATAGTTCATTTGTAACAATGAGAGCTACAGCTCTTGTTCGCCAATTTCTTTCATGAAGCAATCTTTGCAAAACATCTCTTTTGGTTGGAAGAACACCATTTGGAAAGGAGTTACAGCTTTTAAAAACATATTTTCCTTGACGCTCACAAACTCTAGTAACACCTTTTCTTGTAAGCATTCCCAAATGATAACGCTTTACTCAGTAAATGTACCAGTTTGTAAGATATTTTTGAGAAAGAGAAACATTTTCTCTATTTTATTACTCTCCTAAAAACATTTTGAACTTATGGTACCTAATTCATTTTGACTAGAAATACAGTTGTTAATCAAAACCACCTAAGAACTGCAAAAGCAATGATGTATATATAAAATACAAAGTGAATAAACAAGCCGATTTACGTTATAGGTAAAAAAGTTTTACTTCGCCATTAGCAAAAACATCATTTTTGCTAATTTGTGGCTTGTGTGATGTAGTTAGAAGAAAAAGTTGTATTGGAGCAGATATAAACTTGGGTCTTCTGAGCATTTTAAGCCCAAAACCAACTTTCTAGCTTAACTAGTTTTTAAGTTATGAGATTTTCATAAATTTGGGAGAGCGCAAAATTCTTGGGGGTGTTTAGCCGCCTGGGTGTAAGTGGCAGAACTCAAAAACAACTTTGGAAGGTATTTTTAGACCTAATCACCTACTTTAATAAACCTGGCTCTTCGATTTGAAAAAAAATTTCTTTTTACTCCATCTTATTGTGGAATAAGCTTACCAACGAATAACAATTTTTTTTAATTGTAGAACAAAAATAATTACGGCGCTCACCCCCAACTTTGACTATGTCCCCCTATGTGTATATATTGGTAGGGACAGAAAAAATTTGTTAATTAATCGAGCTTGTGAGTAAGACCAGTGTTAATTCAAAATACGATGATCGTTATTAGGAGCACAATGGCAGTGCCTTATTTATACCAACTTATTGTTACAGCTCTCAAAAATTTAAGTTGGGTCAAGCTGGTGCGACCCGACATATTTGATTGCAGCTCTGCCGGGCGATGCTGACAGAGCCTGTTAATCAATGGGTGTCCAATCTTTTTGGTGAAAAAGGCTACGTGCGATTTACGAGCGATTTCACTGGCCACTTGATTGGGATTATGTTCTGATTTTCATTTGCACGCCTTTGAAAAAAACACTTTGCATGGCAGTTTGGTGACGAAGTCAATTTGTGTACCCGTCAAGGTGACTCGATCTGACTGAAGACTAGCATCCATAGTGTGAGCTCGTACAAATGAATGAACTACGGTGCAGTAATATTCAATAGTAAATCATCTGCGATTTTGCCTTACGTTTTTTGGTTTGCTGCTTCTAAGCTACTACTGCAATTTGGAATTTAATTCATATGCAGCACAAAGCTAAGTATTTTACCCATTGATATTGTAATTTTTATCCATTTTGAACTCCTGAGGGTAGATTGTCTTGTTTTGAGGAAATCAATAAAAAAAATCAACCATGATGATGTTCTTTAGAGTTCGGTTATGTGCTGCAAAATCAGGTTTTACTGTTTTTTAAAAATTAGTTTTTGCGATTAAACATTGGTCTGTTCAAATCAGGGATGTGGAAGCGGAAGCGGAAGCTGGAAGCGGAAGCGGTGGAAGCGGTACTTTTTCTGTGGAAGCGGAAGCGCGAAGAATCCACCGCTTCCGCTTCCACATAGGAGGGAAGAATGGAGAAGGAAAAAAAGTTGGTTCTACTATCCTTCGTAGAAGAACGAATGGGGGAGCATACACATTAAGAAATGAGAACGAGGAGGAGTCGTTCAGAGAGATGTTGACCTCTACATAATCCGAGTAGGGGACAAGCGAAGAAAGAGAGGTAGAAAGCTCAGAGAAGAATAAGCACTGCTTGACGAAAATATGACGCTGCCGCTAGCATCTGCGACATCAGTAGAAAAAATACCAGATCGGGAGTGGGTGCCATGGGATTGCAGAGCAGAAAATCCAGGGATCCGGAAAGAGGAAGATAAATTGAGGTTAGATTCCTGTATATAAATAAGGTCAACGGGATGAGACGAAATAAAGTGTATTAGTTTAGTTCTCCTGGCTCGGAGACCCCCAGCATTCCATTGAAGAACCCTGAGGGAGTTAGGGAGGGAAAGAGAAAGCAGGAGGTAAAGAGAAACAGCCAGGAGCATGAGGCGGTGGTGAGGGTGAAGAGGGAGAAGATACAAAGTGGGCTGAAAAAGAATAAAAAGTTTGAAAGCGAGGGTGGTGTGCAAGTGCTGTATTAGCAGAAGGGGGCCAGATTGAGCAGTGAAGGTATACCAGCTGGAGGAGTCCGACGAGGAAGTCACAGTGCTGGTAGGTGTAGAACCTCCAAAAAAAGCAGGAAGGGAAGCTCCAGAAATGAGAGCTGCCAAGAGTTCTGAATCTAGAAAAAGAGAGTAGTGAGCACTTTAAATGAACTTAATTAGAGCATGTGCAGCATTGCACTGACTTACCCCGCCAGGTCACATTTCCAGCGCACACTAAACAGGGAAAGACAGGACAAGGGTTTGGATGAACGTTGCCGCTCATCAGGAGAAGAAGAAGAATGAGAAGACAGTCAAGAGAAAGGCAGGAGTAGAGAGAAGTCAGGCCAATGTTAAAGAGGCTGCGTGCTACCCTTCTGCGATCGTTCAGGGGACTGCACGATGAAAAAAATGGTTTGTGTGAGGGGAGTGCCCGAGGTAACTGGAACCCTCGGGAAGACCAACAGCCATTTTGACCCAACCCAAACGGGTCGGGGACCGCACCACCACATTGAGGAGGCTGTTGATTGGTGCAGTTCAATTTTGCTTGCTTTACATGTACATACTATATATACGACAGAAATTTCACACTTCACTATCCAAAAAGATCGGAGTCAATACGTGTTTTGAGGACGGACAGAAAGTCTGTAATGATGATTAGAGTTAAAGTTAACTCAAAGTCAGAGTTAGTTGAGGATAGAGAGGGAAAATCAACGCTATACGGTGTAATTTGTTGTTGTGACGACAGGTTATTGTCGAGAGCTGTAATGTGTAACCATACGGTTTAGATCTGAGAAGCATTAGGTTAACTGTTGTAAAAGTGGTTGTAAGTAGTGAAGGAACTTGTAATAACTGTCTATTTGTTGAAGTGTTTAATTATTTTTTGAATTGTAGTAACGAAATAATTGATTTTCTTGCAAGCAATTCGTGATTTCTAAATTTTTGTTACTGGGGGTTCCGTGACAAACGCGAAAGTACATTAGGGGCTCCGCGATGACAAAAAGATTGAAAAGCACTGTTCTACATTCAACACAACTTCTAATATCTAAGAAAAACAAACACAGAGTAGTTCGAAACAACAAGCTCAAGCGAAGTAGGTAAAGTAATAGCAATAAATGAAGGTTTTTGTCTTCTCAAAATGATAAAGTGTTGGAGAAGGCAGGCTAAAGACCCACAAAAGTTAAAAAATATTGTCAACGGTCGTTTTTTCGTTTTTTTGTTGGCGGAAGCGGAAGCGGAAGCGATAGGTGTGGAGCTACATCGTGGAAGCCGAAGCGTTTGAAAAATAACCGCTTCCACATCCCTGGTTCAAACTGTAAAAGATTTTATCTGTCATTGTGAGAAAAGATTTTATCTGTTCTTATGAGAAATGAAGATTTAGATAAATCTCAGAAAGTTAGCCTCCTCTTCAACCTCTTGTCCGATGTTCCCTTTTGAAAAGACCACTATTGTGGGGTTAAAGCTTCATCCTTTGCTATAGTGAGCATAAAAAAAAGTGTGCTATGCTCTCACTTTCTTCAGTTTCTATTACTTTCATTCCCTGTAACCTATCCTTTATTTTTTTATTGGCGATATTGAAAAAATAACCTTTCAATTTTGAGTTACGCTAGTTGACTAGCAACAGTCAAGGACGTTTGATAAATGCAGCGATTTAGCTCACACAAATGCTGATTTTAGGTTTCCCTGCGTCACTCCGGAAATTACGAAGTCACGCTTTCGAATTCCGCCTTTATTAAAACAACCAAATTTACTTTTACCGTTGTTGTTCATACGGAAATTACTACAACTACAACTACAGCTACTACAACTACTGCTACAACTGCAGCTACAACTACAGCTACAACTGCAACTACAACTACAGCTACTACAACTATAGCTACTACAACAACTGCAATTAAAACTACTGCTTCAACAGCAAATGTAACAACTTTTCATGTAGTTACTTTATTTCCGATTGATTGGTCTGAAAAAATTTTGCCCACAGCATCTTCTGCCAAACTGATTTTAATTGTTATGCCCTGTGGAGTTGGGGCAGCTTTAATTTTTCAAATAATCTTTTTATTTTGTTTAAAGAGAAAAAACAAAACAACTCAAAATGGCTCTTAAATTGTATAGGTGAATGTCAAATGTACAGATTTGATTTTGTTAAGCTTTGCATGAAGGCTGTTTTATCGTATATTTAACAATGATAAGCATTCTGATTCGCCCGGCATAAACTGACCTATGGGTAAGGAATCTAAAAGGGTTCAACCGCCACGACTTCCATCGATGTTAACTGGGCTTGTAAGCAGCGGCGTATTTAGGGTAGGGGAGATGATTCTAGGACAAATACCCCCGGACAAATACCCACCGGACAAATACCCACCGGACAAATACCCACCGGACAATTACCCCCCTTGCCAAATACCCACCGGACAAATACCCCCTGGACATATACCCACCACAAGATGAAATGTGAGGAAAAACCCTAACCCTAACCCTAACCCTAACCCTAACCCTAACCCTAACCCTAATCCTAACCCTAACCCTAACCCTAACCCTAACCCTAACCCTAATCCTAACCCTAACCCTAACCTTAACCCTAACCCTAACCCTAACCCTAACCCTAACCCTAACCCTAATCCTAACCCTAACCCTAACCCTAACCCTAACCTTAACCCTAACCCTAACCCTAACCCTAACCCTAACCCTAACCCTAACCCTTAAACAAAACAAAAAAAACTGGTGGGTAATTGTCCGGTGGGTATTTGGCAAGGGGGGTAATTGTCCGGTGGGTATTTGTCCGGGGGTATATGTCCGGTGGGTATTTGTCCGGTGGGTATTTGTCCTGATACCAGGGGAGATATAGGGCAATGGCTGCCCAAAACAGTGTAACAGAATGAAGAAATGTAATGAAATACATTTTGAAGTGGTTGATCTCGAATTATTATATCTTTTGAGAACTAAAATAGGCAAAATTGTTGATTTCGAATGGTTAATTTCTCAAAAAAAGATGCCTTCACGTCTGATGTCACAGATGATATTCCTCGGTTTCTGTTTCTTTCCCCACAAATAAAACAATTTCCAAATACACCAGCGCTTGTGAGTATGGAATTAAATCTAGGTTGTCTAGCATGGACTTCACATTCGCATAATCATGCAGTTCAAGAACTACATCAAAACAAAATTTCATGTGTGGCAGAGCGCGACTCATCTTCACGAAAGTTTCTCTTATTCTTGTTCAGAGTCGCATTGCCTAGGGGTAGGCCGGAAACCCAGCCATGCAAGACTGGTATACCGGATCACAGTCTATAAACAGACCTTTCTCAAAAATAAGTAAATCTGTAAATTTTGTGTCTAATTGTTTGATGAAAATCTTTAATTTTTTTAATTATTTGAAGTGGCACTTTTTTATCTGCACCACATTTATAAACTCTAAATAACGCCACTACTTATTTAACATGATTATTATATTAGTGTTAGTTGTACATTTGATTTGATATAGTCTTTGTTTATACAGTATTATTGGTTGAATGCCGTGCGCTGCCCAAAAAATAAACTTTCTCTTTTTCTCTCTTGTCGGATAAAGGATTTTGAAGCATTTGTCTTTTTTAAATATTTCAAAAATTAAAAGCACAGCAAAACAAAAAGCTGGAAATGTTCCTTACGTAAACGCTACGGCATAAAGACCGGGTTCCAATGTCTGGAATTCCCCGGAATTATTGCTCCTTTGTGTTTCACGAAATTACCAATATTTCTCGAAAGATAAACAATCAATAGTATTAGTAACATAAAGATTAAATAAAATGAAAAACATTAGTTAAAATTTTATTTTTGCCTTCATGTCAAGAAGATTAAAAACCTTTCAAAACAACTGAATATTTTAGCAATCTCAGTTGAAGCCGAACATCCTTTTTTACTACGAGATTGTTCATCACCAAAAATGGTTCAGGAAAAAGCCGTAAATGTGTCCATGCTGCGAGTTTTCTATGCAGCTATTATAATTACTTGCATAGTAAGCAAATCAAGCTTTAGTGTATCTTTAGCTAGTTAATTTTAGATGTTTTGCTTCTTGTGTGTTATGATTAAGATCCCCGACTTTTTCCCAGACCCGGAAGTGATTTTTCCCTGTTTTCATAAACAACCGGGAAATAAAAAAACCTTTGTAAATACCCACTACTAGCACGTTGTTGAAAAATTTTGTGTGCAAATATGGGAATACGATGGTCCCTCAAATGGGGTAAACGCGTCAAGTGCAACCACTTCCGTTTGTTAAGCGAATACCAACGCTTTTTTCTTAAATTAAAGATACTTTACGCTCTAAGTTTGTTCTACGGAGCAGCGCGATATTTCTCACGTTCGCTATAATTTTATGAAAAAACAAGAAAAAGCGAAAAAAATGGATCTGTCAAACTTAGGTAATAAGCCAAAGTTCAAAACTATTTAAAGTCATCATTAGCATCATATTTCGCAGAACTCCAGGATTTGCAGTAATTACCTTTCATTACGCTTTTTATGTCATTAGTGCACAGGAAATGTATTCTTTTTTGGTGACAATATTTTTTTTCATTACCGGTAGCCTATATCTAAAATATCTGAAGAATGTCTAAAAATGATATCTAAAATTATTTGTGGAAGCATTGGGCATAGCTTTACCTTTCGTCGGGACTCGCCAAACTCATGTCTATGATTTCGCTGTGGAAAATCTAAATTAAAAGAAAAAGCTATCCTCCAGCAAACCAGTAGCAGTAACTACATTTAAAGTATATTTTGTGTGTCGTCTTAGCATTTAACAGCATAAAATAATTTTAGAAACAAAAGCCTAGCCAAGGACTTTAAAAATATTCTAGCGTAAAATCTCACGGTATACAGGAAAAAGATTTTTGTTTGCCTTTCTTGACAAAGAAAAAAGCTGTGTCGATAGTCTGTTTGTAGGTAAAACAAATCTTGATTTATAGGTAGGGTGGTCGAGATCAAGACTTCAAAGAACCTTTTTTGCTAGAAATAGCTTAATAGGCGTATTGGGATAGGGTTCATTGCTTTGGGAGAAGGCATGGCCCGCTTTTCTCGCCTTGCAGCAATCATGGAAATAGTCCAGCCAAAGAACTTGATAACACAAAAACAAATGCAAAAGGGAGTGCACCAAATCGTGGGATAGACCTACCACATGGCGTTCTTATACAGGCCATACCATCGTGCATACTGCAGTCGAAACTGGAGGCGAAGAATTTTGCATACTTTATGTGCTTTTTTATGAATCATTTTCAGATTAGAAGCAAGATAGATATTTATTGCAACCGTAGCATAATGTGATATATACACTTGGCCTCATAGGCAGTCAATGATGACGTCATATGTGATAACGACGTCACAAAAATACAATAAATCTATGCAAATTTCCAAAATTTGGCAAAAATTTAATATACAACCGTATCGCTTTACTTTTGGGATTAAGCTAGCATCAACGGTGTGGTAGTAGACTGCCTCACAACTCTTGAATTTCCCAAGTAGGGATTCTGCTGAGATACCTCTGCCTTAATGGCGTTTGGATATGCTATAAATACTGGCAACCACAAAACATTTATCATTTCAAAGGTATATTACGATTGTCAACCAGAAAAAATGCAAATGGTTGGATACATAAGAGTAATAGAACATCCGCAATGTCATAACAAATAAAACTTGCGGGAAAGCATTTGCTTGCTGATGACACTCCACGTGTAGCCTACTAACTAAAAGTTTTAATAGACACAAAAATTTTAAAACAAGTAGGAAGACGCCTATCAATTTTAAACACAAACCGAAAAATATTAGCTTTGAGTCGGTACTTTTTTATTTTATCAGAACCTTTAAATCTTGTTATACCTGCTGCTTTGGTACAGAATTTATGGTTTACAGTATGCAGAAAATTTGAAAAAAAAGTCAAACTTAATTTACGCTTAGCTTAAGCACTTTTTGTGGTGATTCTTGAGTGGATTTTGGAGAATAAAGACAGCAATGATTATTAAACAAAATGTTGGTAAGTCTTGGGGGATAACAATCGTTAATTGATAAATCATAACGTTCGACAATAATCAATAGCACATTACATAAAGATTTTCTGCAGCAATGGTGGGCTATTTCATGAAACATGACATAACTGTACACCCATTGACAGACGGAATCTCCTGGAACTTTTCATAATAAAAATGACTGTTATCTTCATTGATTTGTTTTTTATCTTTTGCAATTAAAAAGCCTGCTATGTAAACAAGACCCATCATAGAATCTTCACTTATACTAGACTGCATTTCAGGTAAAAAATCCATTATATCACACATTTGTTCTGTTAATTTGAAAGAGCATTTGTCACAGTAATGATAAAGATTCAATTTGATAAAGATCATTGACAGTTTCACTGTTTAACTTTAGAAGCAGCTCTGCTTTAGAAATGTTGAGTTTCTCCAAAATTTGTTGAACAGTTATGAAATATGTGCCACCAGATCCTTGCCGAAGTTTGCTAAATTCTTTTTCCAATGGATCAGTGGAAAAACTACCCAAGATTACATATTCGAATAAATCTTGACGAAGAAGATATTCACTTAATTCAACCAAGCCATTGACAGTTTGCGACAAACAGGCAAGTGTGTCTCTTGTCAAAGTTTTCATTCTTTTCCCCCCAGTGCAGTACATATTTTGAATAAATGCATTAAAGCTTTTTAGTTTTTGGATGCTAGTACCATAGGAAGAAGTAATTACTGCTTTTAAGTTATCAAGTGTTTTTTGCGCAGTAAATTTTGAATTAACATTTACTATTTTCCAGAATTCCAAAACAAAAGTCAAAAAGTAAATTGTTCCACTGGCATCTTGAATTTCCGGATGCACCTTAAGAGCAGATATAGTCTCATCACAGAACACTCGCAAGCACATCCCAACCCTTTTCCTTTCGATAGGAGTAGGGCAAACCGCTTCAAATGTGAGTCGTGACATTTTGACAAGCTCTTTGCTTTCATAGTAGTACAGTTTCCTAATGTCAGACCATCTGGCTGTATATTTCTGATCATTCAAATAAAATTCTAATTCTTGTGTAGCTTCAGTAATTCAGTTGTTTCTTATGTTTTTAAAAATGTGAACGTAGTCAAACAGAAGGAACAAGTTATCTTTGGTGAGCCAAGAAAAAATAGTATCAAATTTCTTGAAAAATGCCTGATTTACTTTGTTGCCCTCACAGACAATTGCAATTACTTTCGCTCCAGCATCTTTTAAATTTTCCAATAAAATATTAGTTTGTTCAAATAAAAAATCAGCATTTAATTTTTTGACAGGAAGCATTTTACACCAGAACTTTGGACCACTATACATGCAAACAACCATATAACTTAGCACTGTGTTGGCTAGCTTAGTTGAATTGTTGAGAGCTTGACCAAAAACTTCACCCCCATGATACTGTAACATGGATTTAATGTAAACTTCGTCAATGAGAACTATGCAAGTTTTTTGCTGATTTGATGAATTAGAAAATACTTTGGAGTAGAAAGCAACATCATCATGACGCTTGGTAGATAAAGTCATCCGTGTTAAAGTTGTGACGCTGGGTAAATCAAAATCTTGGCGCAATCTATTGTACGCAGTTCGAGAAAGAGCAAAATAACCAAACGCACGTACGATTGTGGCATTTGAAAATTTTCTCTCACCAACGCTTTTGACACCCATTGCTGAAACTTGCTGGGGCAACACAGTCTCTTTTCGTGTTGAAGAATGATTTTTTAAAAATCTTACAGCTTCATCTACCTGTGACCACCGTGTTAATTGAGTTATTCTATTTTGAGATAATGATGAGATGATACATTTAATACCTGAATGAAATGCTTCGTAGGAAAAATCTTTAATTTTTATCATGAATTAAAAAATCCCAGTTCCTTCTAATAGCTCGTCACATTGCAAGTATTTTTCGTTTTTTGATTTGCTCACTACAGCTAAGCATCCAAAATTATGATGCAAAATATCAGATTTAAAATTTTCATGATTCGTTATTTTATCTTCTTCGTTAAACGCACTAAGCTCATCAGACTACTGAGTTCGCACTTCAAAGAAGGTTCTGGCCGTTGTCCTGAGGGCTGGCGTGGATGTCCGCGGCAGGCTGGGTTTTATACAATCAAATACGGAAGGTGTGGTCTTTCTTTTCCATAGCATTGCACAGATTCGTAACCTTGAGGCCAGTGTCTTTCACATACAACGGTATGTTTCGAATCCCGAATGTTATCACGTGGGATAACTTTTAACCACTTTTTTCTTTCGTCTTTATCTTTTGGAAGGCGAAAAGTTTTTTCTTTTGATGTACTGTCATAATTACCATTACAATTTGTTACACAACATTTTCTCCCAATTTTCTGAAAAAAAATGTAATTTGAGGGTTTCGGAATTTTCAAAATTTTCTGAGACAGTTCTAAGAAACTGATTTGAACCAGCTGAATCCAACAACTGAATCTAGGCTTACCCATCTTTATTCCTAGCCTCCGAATTTACTTAGGATTACGTTGCCTAAACAAATTGTAGCAAAATGTTACTTAAACCATGGCTACTTTACTGAAAAAAATGGCTTCAAGTCACAATTTCATAGCAGCAAAACTTGTCCTATTCTTTTAAGTTACATCTCATCCTTAATGTATGCTAATGAAAATGTAGGCCTACAAATGTAAACTTCATATGCTCAACATACTCAGTAGCATACTCTATACAACGTTTCCATCTCACTAGGCCTATAAGCTATCCGTCAATATTAAGTTCTGTTTTCAACTAAACACAAAGCACGCTTATAACTTTTATATTAGCTAAAGCCAATGGTCAGTTTAACTTTTGTTTGCAACTAGTGTTCAGACTACATAAAATTAAAGTACCTGCTTTCATTTACAAGTCAACATCACTAAACTGACTACCGTCGATTAAATCTTGAGTTAATTCACTAGTTTAAAATCAAACAATCGTTATCGACATGCAACGTGCGCGAACATACACACAAATGCTACTAAAACCTTCTGTCTAGTAACAAAAGAAATATAGCTCGCCTCCAGTTTTCTGTCGCCTGTGCACGATGAAGTGGCCTGTATAAGAACGCCATGACCTACCACCAAACAGAACACTTCTGTAACTACAAAAACGGCACCCATTTTGGCGTTGCCATCATTTTTCGCTTTGATCTCCCTCCTAACACTTTTTGGAAAGAAGGAATGATAGTTTGTGAAATCATACCTCTTTTGTGAGTATCACCAGTCGTAATTAAGAGTAAGATAATCATCGTTATGTGTACAGGAACTATGGCATCCATTTACTAGAACATTTTGTTGCTGCTTTCACAAATATTTGTTCGGTAAGACCGATGCAGCTGCCTAAACTAATGCTTTTTAATTCGGCATAGCTGATGGCAAGCCCTACCGGGGTAGAAGCGCACCATATTAGGGAAAACATATTTGCTAATTTGCTTGATAATAGCATCATACAACTGCCAATTCAAACAAACATTTTAATTATTAGAAGTGATATCAAAACTCATCGCTACAGGAGAGGAAAGCAAAAGAGGCCAGCATCTCCCGTTACAGCACATAGGCAAACACGCTGCTGTTGCGGCAATTATCTTTTTTATATGTTAATATATTTCTTCGTCCTACTGGATAAACCCTTTTCACCGTAAAATTACAAAACATTTTGCCGTATAATTACAAGAGCATGGTAATTCTAATTAGTAGGGTATTTACTAGTGATGACACGAGTACTCGGAATCGGAATCGAGAATCGAAAATATCGAACTTTTTCTGGTATCGGTATCGGAATTGGAGAATTATAATCAAATTTCCGATTCTGAAAACGATTCTTTGGAATTCGTATGTTTGCAACTTAAATTTCAATTAAAGAATATTGGGACTTGAATATTTACTTGAATATTTACTGGAATTTACTTGAATATTTTTTTTCTAAACAATTCCTCTTTTCAGGTCATTTTGTTATACATGTATAAGAAACTTTTTTCTTTCTTGCTACAACAAAACCATTTATGTTCCTTCTGAATGCATAATTAATAAAAGTACTTTGTCATAAAAGTATTTGTTTCTTAAACCAGCTTCAGGGTCTAAAAATTATTACCAATTCATTGCATGTATCGAAATCGGAATCGGAGTTTTAATGAGGTATCGGGACTCGTATCGAAATCCTTATGAAATTTGGTATCGTCCCATCACTAGTATTCACAAACAATTTTGTTTTTTGGGAAGAGACGAAGTGGGCGGAGCTTTTAGTAAACTCAACAATGTCATCAAGCAACCTACAAAATAAGTGTGCAATATCTTATTTAGGAGAGGGAGGGCAGAGCATTAAGGAAGATCAACTTTCTAAAAGTGAAACCTTGTAAATTTTGGTTTCCAAACAAGCATAAACACGTTTTCTTGGAGATCAGCTTTTTGTAAGAAAGAATTTTGCCGTAATGCGTTTTTAAACATAGACGAAGACCTTTTTCCGTTTTTGAACCGTTAGGGAGCATTGCTTTTTATTTTCTTTCTAGTTGCAAAAGGCATAAGACTCGCCAATTTTGATCGCTTCCAGAAGTGAGTGCCATAAAAGGGTCTGTGATTTCATCGTGATATCAAAATGGAGGATATATTTTAAATTCACATCTTTGAAGGAGGAAACGCTTTTGTTAAAAAAGCCAGCAGCCGATTCACCAAATTTCAACGATTTCAATTCTTTGTTGTTTAAGATGACGCCATAATCGACCATTGATTGTAAAATTTGTTTTCGTCATTTTTCCCAAAAATACTGACCCACTACAGTTAAAACCTTTTTTGAAAGATGAAATAATAGGCTGTTTGCAAAATGACACCAACTTTTATTAAGTAAGAAGTGTGGACTTTTTCCAGAAAAACAATTCATTTATTTTACATCTGGGTTAATATTACTAGTAAATTAACTCTTTACCTCCGTTTAACGTTTGCTTTGTGAGGAGTGATTAATTCTTAGTGTCTTAATCTTAAATGCGTTATTGATTTAGAGGGAGAGATACATTATAATAAAAATGATTGTTGGGTATCGCTTGTTTGATCGTCTTCTTACTTATCAACTGGATTGCTTCTTGGCTCAATGTCAAGTATTTGACCACGTTTCCTTTGCTTTTTGCTGTAGGTACGATAACCCAATACATTTACCAGTTGCGATTTTTTGAGAAGCGTGCCGTATAAGAAGTATTAGAAAGGTTAGGACCTGGGACATCAGTCAAATTATGCCAATGATTTTTTTATTTCTTTACAGTTTATATTATTTTCTCGAGTGGGTTACACCAAGTTGTTAAATATGCATGCTACAAGATAACTGATTTCTGTGGACGAAAAACAAAAGCTATTACGTTATCTATCCGCCATTTTGCGTTTGCGCTCCTGTACAAACTTATGTGAAGGAACAGGTAAAATTTGTGAAAGGACCATGAGTTTCTAAGACCTCTCTTAATTTAAAGTACTCGTTCTGCAATCGGGATTAGGGGCATAGGGGAGAATACCCCATTTGTACCAATTTATCGCTGATAATCTTGAAAACACAATTTGGGTGAAGCCGGTTGAACCAATGTCTCCAACCAGACATGACTGACTAGTAGCCCCACCGGGCAACACAGGCTAGTATACCACAAACTATGCCCTAAATACCGGCCTCGCTACGGGTACATACAGCAAATAATTTCACGAACTTTTATACGTTTATCAGACTAAGTGCACAGGTAAGTGAATTCTAAGTAGGGGAAGAAAGTTGAAGCGATTAATATAGTCATAGAAATCACGTTTTGAATAGGCCTACAACTTGCAACCAACGTTTTCGTAATCGTAGGCCTAGTTATCAATCTTTAAGTTCCTGGCTGCGCGTACTTTCCTTGGTGTCAACATGAACGCTTCCAGAGGAAGAAAAACTGACCGGGAACGCAGAATCTACATTTTAGTTCTTACAATAAGTTAGGCAACGGCTTTAATGGATAACTTATCGACTGGGATTTTTGCTTTAAAAAGTGGAGCCTTGTTTCTAAGTTTTGCAAGATTTTACACTAAAACTCTTCATTCGTTCCGCTTTACTACTCATGATAAAAAAATGTCTACGGAGTTAAAAGTGCTTATGCGCTCGGAATGGCTGTACTATAAAAGTATTCTAACATGAATTCCTCCTACAGTTCAATTAAAATAATTTTTGTACTTGCCAAAGCATTATTCAAAGAAATAGAGTTAAACTGATTGGTAGGTATTGTCATACATCAATCAATTTTCATAAGCAGCATATCAGCAATAACTATTACTATTTACATTACGTTGAAAATGGAAGTGAATTAAAAATACAGCTGCTGCCCAGTGCTGTTTTCATTGAAGTGATACCAGACAGCATCATGTCGTCACGTTATAAATGTGGAAACAATGGTTCATTGAAGCGTTCAAGAAAATAAAAAGAAAAAGCATATGCTAAAAAATCTCCAAATTGATTAATCGCTTGTTTCATCGCAACAACCTTGTTAGCAAAGAATTAGTTTTATTGAAAGCACGAGCTATTTTCTCCCGAAAAAGCATTTTACCGCGTTTCTATCATCAGTACTTTTTGATAAAATGAAGAAAACTAATTTTACAGTCAATCGTGAATTATGACGTCATCTTGGTTCCCAAAAACAAGTCAAATTTTTTGAAGGAGGTAAGTCGGATGCTGTCTTTCGAGTAAGCAAAAAACTGCTTTCTTCCGTCAGGAAATGCAAATTAAAAAATCTATCTTTAATTTCGACGTCATCATTAGGTCAGCAACCCTTATAGGACACGTACTCATTCCAGGGTGGTGATCAATCGTGCCAAGTTTCGTGTCTGTACGTCCAGTAGTTTCGAAGAAGTTAACATAACAAAAAGACAGAAGTATCCCTTGTCGAATACCTTAAATAAAAGTAAGCAAATTTTGCATTAAATCACTATCCTTTCTAAAGTAATATTTGGAGTAAGTTAGTCTAGGATTGCACAATTTACCCTCGCCTCGCAATGTTTAGCAGATAGGCCACAGAAGAACTGGCTACAGTCTCAGAGTCTAGTTGCATATGTAGCCGTCGCTGCAGTTTTCAATATTTCCCACTCAGCCAGTCACTTAATCTGCTTTTCTGATGCACTCAAGTGAGAAAAAGCCATTACATAACAAACCGTGACCAACAAACAATTGAAACCCTTCAATGGCAAAATAAGATATATCAAAAAAATAACTTTCACGGGTAAAATAGCGTCGAAGACAAAAAGCCTCTTCCGTAAACAATGAACATCACCCAAAGTATAATACAATAACAGGCCCAGTGTGCTAGAGCACATTGATGCCAGCAATAATAAGAACGATCCCAAGATCAGAGGTGGACGCAGTTGCCTATTTTAGGGTCCGAATTCGATACTGATTTTAACGCACTACCCCTGAATACTGATCCAACTCCTTTTACGCGGCAAAGAATGATTTCTGGCCCTGATCGTACTCCTAAAAGCTAATTTTTCAACAAATTTTTGTAAGTTAAGTAACCCCCACGGTAGGTAGTTATAAGTTTTTCTTAATTGCTTAAAACAGGGGTGTGCAATCTTTTTTGCAGGTGGGCCAATTTCAAACTTCTTGAAAATTTCGCCGGCCAATCAGAATTTGTAATCGGTTATGTGCCTACGCACAAGTGAGCTTCGAAGCAGTGGCTGGTGGCAGTGTTTTTGTCCGAAAAGAAGGTGAAGACCTTTATTTTGAGATCATGTGCTCTCAAAGCAACATCTTCGCCGCAGGTTGTAAACCCTTGGCTTAGAAGTTAAACCTACTTTTATAAGTTTTTTCCATAACGCGTTTGTACCGTAGACAAGTTATCGGCTGCAGTACAATTTATTTTCATACGTTGCATTTACATCAAACACGTGCTTGAAGAGGAAAGAAATCAACCAGTAGCGATTTTTTATTGTATGCCTACAAATTATTTCATAAACAGTTTTTAAATTTTCTATATCAAATATGAAATTTTATGGCGCCACTTAGTTCTCAATATGGTCAGTTTGCGAATAATTGGCCTGCTGATTTTTTACAGTGAATTACAAATTTGCCACTAGGTATGCCAAAGATTAGCGGCAGTGTTTCCAAGCATGATACTAAATGCAAAATTTCTATGTTATCTTGTTACCCTAGCTCTTCCTCGAGATGGGACAAGATGGAAGAATATAGAGTCCCAGATTCCGAGCAACTCTTCACGGTCTAAATCAGAGGTTGTGTGAAAAAAAGTTTTGAAATAGCGTTCGGCAAGAGTCTTGAGGCAGGACAACAAAAAATAAGATGATAATTGGCTTGAGTCGGGTGACTAATGACCACAGACGTTGCATGAAGAATTTTCAGTTTTGCCAATACTCCAAGACAAGATTTTGAAAAAACTTTTCCCACAGCAACAAAAAAAAAGAGAGCACAGCAAAAATGACGAGGAAGAACGAGTTCTTTAGTGAAGACTGAGGAGGAGAGCCGAGTATGTTACAAAAATTGAAGAGACGGTACGCCTCTAATCCAAGAGAAGAAATGAGTAAATACGAGAGGTAAAAAGAGATAGAGTACAAGGAACTGTAAATGACTGAAGCAGCACACTCAATCAAGCTAGCTCATTGGTGGAGTTGTTCCGCGGAAGAAATGAGGACCCATTGCAGAATATAAAAGGGGAGAGGGCGAATAGCTCTTGACACATATGCCAGGGAGTGTACAAAAAGCGGAGGAAAGAAAACCACAGCAAGAGAAGAGCAAGAGTTTGAGAGAAAAAGTGACAGGCTTGTTGGGGCTCGCCAAGACCAAAAATAAACTTAAAAAACGGCATAGACTTCAGCAAAAAGTTTAATGAATTATACCTGCCAAACAGAAAAAGGATCATTCAGTGCCTTAAAGCGAGCCTGTTATTGGGCAGAGCCATGCTGAAAGTGGATGTGATCATATTGCAAGGGCGCTTAAAAGAAGAAATGCTTAAGTGGACTTTTGGTTGCAAACCAAACCAACAGGGCAAACAGCAAAAGTGGAGTACGATAGTTTTACAGCTTTTGTTCTAAGACTGCGTGCGTTTCACTAAAAACTCTAAGTCTGTCAGGAAAAAGGGAAAGTGCAAGAAGAGAAAACTCTGCTCAAAGATTTATTGGCAGAGCAGACAGAGAGTAATAAGTCACCAGATAATGGTGAGAAGGAAGAACTGCCCTGAAAGGAGCAGAGTTGGGTAAGAAACAGCTTGCAGTGAAGGTGCACATGCAGTGGAAGCCCGAGCCGAAAATCGCAGGCCTTATGCGAAGGGTTACCACAAGCGGAAGATCAGGGAAAACAACTCCATAAATTTCTTTGTTGTGATTGAAATTAAAGTTGCTTAAAGATTTTTATTAAGATGTTAAAAAAGATTCAAGATACAGTACAAAAGTTAAGTAGTTATTAAAACAAAAATTATCCTGCATTTCAACTTTATTGCATGTCATAACCATATGTGGCTACGAGCAAGACGATTTTTTGAGCGTCGTTTGGGGCCCATTATCTCGGGGTGCCTGAAAGAAACGAAGAAACACCATGCTCTCGAGTGGGTAAGAGCGCTAGTTTTATGACAAGAATAATAGTGAATGCAAACTTTGTCACTGCGTCATTGTTGTTCCCTTGGCAAAGAAATTTCCAGGCCATTTTCTCTGTTCGGATGATTCTAAAAAGTAATAAATTTATCAGACGTAATATTTATCGAAACGTTTCAATTTTTTAAGCTGGAAAGGTCGGTTAATGAGTAACCCGTGCAATAATCGCAGTTATTTGGTAGGCTATGTTTAGTACCACTGACGATCTCTTACGAGTCTATCAGAAAAAATGCAACCCAAAAATACAACACCAACCGATCACCTTTCAGTTTTATCAGGTATCTCCTTGTTGAGTTTCGTCGCAAAGTTACCAATAAACCCACAAATATTTTTTGGCATGTTTTTGCCAGGAACAAGACTATTTTGGGCGTAAGAATACACTTGATAATGTTATTGTGAGACCAGCAACTACGGTATATCAGTAGAATGGGTATTAAGTGTGCGAGCGCGTAGCTACTGTCTGCGCCAATACAACCACAACTATAATTTCAAACCTTTAAAGTAAAGATAATGTTTAATTATTCACCGGCAAAACATTGATTACACAAAACATAATTCAACATAAATTCGAAACATCTGGAAACAGCAAATAAAAAACTGATGTGATTTCTTTGTTCGTGATCCCCAGGGTGGACTAATGCCAACAGGAAATAATATTAGCGAGCCATCTTTTTAGAGATCGCGATTAGACTGTTTCTGCACTGGTTTTCCTACACTGATGATTAAAGAAGACCTTCCAACGTCTGCAGCATGCAATTCCGTTATCGAAAACAATCACAAGCTACATTGTACCAGAAATGGCGAAACTCCTTTCTATCACCATTCGATACAGGTGATCTGACTCAAGACGGTTTTGGACAAGGAAACAATAGAGTGAGTGATATAATTGGTCATTCTAAACTGAAAAAACAATTGTTCATTCATTCTGAACTACTTGTCCCCCATTCACCATCCACTAAAAGAATATTACAAATCAAAAAACAGTTTCTCATGAAGTATTCTTTTTGTGGCCTTCTGATTGCCACAATTTGCACTTTAGGGTTGAACTAGTTCTTCCCAAGCTTTTTCAGCGAGCGTCAAGGACGGATGTAGATGACGAGCAGCAGGGGGGTAGCAAGAAGTGCGCAGGGGGCGCGGTCCGCAAAAGATGGTCGTTTTTGACTAAGAGGGACAAAATTTGCTGTGTTGGAACAAATATTTCAAACGCTGGTATGTATGATTTACTTGATGAAAAATGGGGCGGTATTTTTTGCTTTCACACAGGCAGCCAACCCCACGCTACGCCTCCGCGAAGCAGCCAAAAATGTTGAAGAAACACATTGTTTGAGTGCGAGAGGGTTACCGTGTCTAAAAAACAATTTCCGCCACTCTGAAGTCGGTCTCGTTTACACTTTGAGCTTTTAAGCCCGCCCTGTTCATGAATCATTTGCCCATTTCTTTTTTGGAAATCAACATTTTCGAAAGAGCTGTTTGCCCATCTTGGTCTCGAAACAAACATGAAGACCTTTTTTTTGTGGAGGTTGACCTCACTTTGATGAGAAAATTTTTCACTTTTAAACACTTCTCAACCTTTCCTCTTTGACGCTTATTTTAGAACTAAAACACGGACATGTTAGTGAAAATGCAACCCTAGTGTATATTAACTTTAAAATGGTCAGCATAGATATTGAGTCCAGGTCAACCGATCGTGAAACAAATGTATTACAATTGCTTCCTTTTTACCCTGACTCTACGTCAGTGAGTGCAATGACAAATACTTGTCATTTTGCCTTCAGATTTTAGTTGTCCTTTAAACACAAACTTGGCATGAATACAATTTCGTTCGAACGGAACGAGTAGAATTGAATGAAAGCCTCGGTATTAGCTGTTAGAATCAACTGAGCTTAGTGAAAAATTTCTACGAAACAAGAATCTACTTAAACTTGTATTTGAGAAAAAAATATTTTTGAAACAATGGGCGTTCACGATCGACGATGATCAAAAAGATGTTCTTGTAAAATTACTTTAATCTGACCTGCACACTCACAGCTTCACCCTCATTTAAAATAGTGGCTTTCAACCTTTTTGTGCGAGCGGACCGGTAAATATCATCAAAAATTATTGCAGAGCGGTGACAAAAGTCGTAATGAAAGGATGAAACACAACGAGTTAGTGTAGTGTACATATACTTAAAATTACAAACAAAAAATATACTTGAAACTACGAACGAGATAATGCCATCAATGCGCATACAAAACAAAAAGCGATTTATCAAAGTTAGTGAAAACTTTGTTGCTGTTTCATCGATAGTATGCGAGGTAAACGTGGTAGCAACAAAAGTTTCGGAGCTGAAGATGTGTGTCGATTATCAATCTGCTTCTCTATTTGGTTTTCATTAAAGCTAGTGGCGAAAAATGCTGAAAAAGTTTTCTCGCATTAGTAACTGCTTGAAAATGTCTCAATCAAGTTTATTGTTATTTGACTGAGAGGCGGATATTCGCTTGCAAGAAACATCAGGAATTAAAAGAACGTCGTTTTATCATCTGTGCAGCCAAGTGGCATCACAACACAATTCTCTCTGACTTTTTTTGCAGAAAATTCGGGTGCATATGCTAACTTTTGCATTTTTGATGAGAAGAGTAATCAAAAAGTTGCGGTTTTAATTAAGGATTTTTGTGTACAGGGAAATAAAATGTTGACTTACGAAGCTCTATAACCTTTTAGCTTGTCTGCAGCAACGATGATCTGCACCTGCCAAAATGTCGTTTAAAGTTGGAAACATCTCTTTATCCCGATTAAATAAGTGCCAGCTTATTTTTGAACTCGTCTGCCTTGTTTCTCACCACAAAGAGATGCAAAACCTCTGCAGAGATGTATTGAGCTCCTTCAAATGGTCAAATATATTTGCTCGACAGGCGCGTTTACCACTGGATCATCTTGAAAATGGGTGGGGTTTTCTGTGAACATTTACTCAGGAGCGGCCTTAACTGGTTGGAATGGTTTTTGCATTAGTTACAGACCTCCCTCATTGCTAGCCCCGAGATCATAACGACAGAACAGTGGCGTACGTAGAGAGGATCCTATGCGCGCGCCCCCCCCCCCCCCCCCCGTCAGGTCCTTCTTAGAAAAACATTAAATGACATTTTCAGCCATTATGCTTGCAACGGTATCAAAGAAATCACATGTTTCGTAGTGGTAGATTTTCAAAGAAAGTTCTTCACCGCGATTCTACATGGCCACTGCCACCAGGTACTGTGATTGAGCCTGGAAACAACATGAGTTGCGAACTTTAACTAAACCGTGAAATTTTCAAAAAGTCATTTTCGCGCCCCTTTTCTCAAAACTTTCTTCGTACGATCCGGCGACAGAATCATATTAGCGTAAAAACTGTGCAGTTACCTGAAGCTAATCTCTATTAGCTTCACTTTTATTGCATAGGCCAAGCCGAGATTCGCAAATTTTACTATAATCAAATGTTTTTTACGACAAAATCCTGCTTCAATGAAACGTAAAATCAGATTTATAAATGAGGCAAACATTCAGAACAAGGACCGGCAAAATTTTTGTGCGGCCGGCGGTTAAGAAACACTGGTCTAATAACATATTGAAATAACTGAAAGGAGTTCACGAATTGCTCTCTGTTATTATATCAAAGCTTTCAAGGGCCATTGTTCACTCACCTAAGTTACTGTTTTTTGAATGCTAAAAAAACAAATATGAAAGTATAATATATTGATAAAAACAATCTCGTTGATGCTTCTTCAGATCGAACTTCTTTCTTAAACACCGATGGTTTTTATTCACTCATTGCATGATTTAAATTTAGACCTAGATATCAACTTTTCTCCTTCTCATTAGTCGGGTGAGAATGGGGTGCTGTACTTGCTGTTGATAACTCAAAAATCAACTATAGAAAAGATATTTGAGAAGATGGGAAAACTTTTTTTTAAAAATGACAAATTGAGATTTGCTCTTTTGCAAGCCATAATTGAAAAACTTGCTCATTGGTGAGGGGCGAACCTGTTTCAGGGGTCACATGGAAAATGGATAAGAACATTTTTAGTGGTCACCTGCAAATCCTAACGTCCTACGGAAAGTTGGCCCCCCATTAAGTGTTTCTGGCTGCTCCCTTGGGTACATATCAGAAGAAAGAGAGCTAGCACAATAAAAACGACCCAAAAATGCGAATGCTAACAAAGAGCAAAGCAGCTAATACACAACATGCATAAATACTGTAGTTGTTTATTAAAACAATGAAGCTGGTACGCTGTCTATCCAGCTTGCAATCATTTGTATGTCACACTTGCAGACACTTTAGTATACAGTACTTTAGTTAGAAAATTCATTTAATTTTGCAATATGTTGTTTGTTAATTGATGCATTTTAATTGGTTTTAAACAAGAGTCACCTTTCGGCTTGGTTTTCGAAAAAAAGGAAAAATAACATATAAAATCGATTTATAGGCCAATTAAAAATATCGCGTTTAACTCTTAAAGTAAACTTTCTGAAGGCAATGATTTCAAGAGAAAACTAGTGATTTGTCTACTATTGATCCTTTAAAATTTTTGATAATTTATTATAATCAAATCCGACAGTGGTATCTTTTAGATGTAGTACAAGCAAAAGCATGATCAACGACCTATCATTACGAAGCAACGCACATTCAACATCGTATTAGAATACGTCAGTCATGTTATTAACTCTGGCTTTTACAAGCTGCTTAAAATAAGTTAAAATTCCGGCAAGGATTTTCAGCGTGTAAAACTTTCGATTGAGCAAAGATTAGCGCAACGTTTGAGAAAAGCAACAAAAACATTCGCTTCGTATCGTTCTTAAACTTACCCGTTGTGCGCCTGCTGTACAGTAATAGTTAGCGAGCTACCAAAGAGTTTTTTGTTGAAATGGAAATATAGTAAAGCTTTGAGATGTTGATAAGTTTATCTGGTTAAGTAAATATTTGTTTTACATGATCGTACGCTGTCTGCCTAGCTGTTTCTGTGAATATTAGCCGAAACGAAGCCGACTAAAAGTAGTTCGTTGTGTTTCAAGGGCTACGTGCGGAACCTTATGTCGAGTAGTCATTAGAGAAAGATGCTAGGCGCACGAGTACTCGAGTAAACAAAATACTAGACTTCAGTCGTATTTTGAAGTGAGAACGTATTCAGAAATTGGTTTCATACAAAGTGGACAGGTAGAGGAAGGGAGTATGGCCTAATGGAGGTTACTGTAGAAGGAATTTGCTTAATCTGATCAAAAAGAAGTGTTCGTCGATAACAAAAAGGTTGTCGGTCGTGAGTTAGATACAAATTCCAATAGGAAAGTTTTGCTCATTTTCTCGGTCATGTAATCTGAATTTTGTACGGTGTAAAACATCGCTTTCCAACCAGCAGACCAGTAGCGTACGGAGGGGGCTCCTATGCGCCCCCTCTCCTATGTCCTTCTCAGAAAAACGTTAAATGTTATTTTCAGCTATTATGCTTGTAACAGTAACAAACAAATCACTTGGTATAGCTCTGAAATTATTGATGTCCAAAAAAGGTCTTTACCGCGGAAATAAGATGCGTTACGAAAGTCAGCTGATGCGTAAATTTTTAAAGAGTCACTCTCGCATCCCCCCTCAAAAAATTTCTGCGTACGCCTTTGCAACAGACCACGCAGTTTTTTTGGATGGTCGCAAAGCATTTCAAAATACATTTACTCCGCTTTTTTGGCCTCAAGTAAAACTTTTTCAATATAGGCAGATTTTCTATTGATTAGATCTAAGTTTCCTATGAACAGTAAGTTATACATCTTGTCAGTATTTTGTTTCTGTCTCATTTCTCAATTCATTCCATTGTCGTTTTGGAATACTACCGAAACGCCAAAATTCCGCCGAAGTCCACTTATCAGCCCTAGCCCTAATTGTAAGCCTTACTCAACACCAACTCAAACCCTTACCTCAAGGCGAACCTAATCCTAATCTTACCCCAATTTAAACGGTGATCCGCCCTGGAGATTTCCATCTGTCTGTAAAATGCAATTCTACGGAAGACTTTCTGCGTTTTGGTTTCTGCCGTCGTTTTGCTATGATATCACATAGTGGTCCCCGCAAAAAACAATGTCGGTAGAAGTGGGTGTGAAGCTCAAAAAATTTAGGAAGTGATGGCCTGAGGGAATGTAGATGCAGTTAGATGAACAGGAAAACACCTCATTGGATTATTATTCGAGTGGAAATAGTTGAGAAATTCTTGAAATAGCGTAAACCGCCTACACACTACATCATAATTACGCATGCTTAAGCTTGACAGTTTCTTTATTTCAAACAAAATATCTCTGTAAGTTTTTGAAACGTCACGAACCACAATAAACCATTATTTCACCAACAGACCGCTGCACAATTAACTTAGTTCATAAATCTATGCTGCACAGTCGGTAGCTTGTTCATGCAAAAGGCATGGCTTACAATTGTTCACAAACTAACTACATTGTAGTTACTTACTACAGAAACTTTTCCATGTTTTCTCCCATCACACATTTTTTGTTAAATACGTCATTGTACCTGCGCACAGAGAAAGTTTTGGGCCTCGACTTGAAAGGCGGTCAAAGTTATGAAACTTTTCACAGCAATGGAACTGTATCATGATGTTTAGTGTGTGCTGATAAACAATAAACTTCGCCATCGACTTACTTGTCGTGTTGTTAGCTTGTTGTACGACAGATGCTTTTATCGTCACGATCAAGGTTTTTCAACTTTCTTTGAAGTGACTTTCTTTAATCTTTTGTCCAATTCAATGTTGTAACTGATAAAGTTGTGTAAATATCAAGTTGTAGGCTTATGTAGTTTAATGTTTGCCACGTAATCGCAACCGCGCAATCGGAATTTTGGGCAATTGTAGGAAAAACTGAATAAAACTTCATCAGTCGCCGAAACATTTGCTTTGAATTAAAAGCTCGGCACAATGGCAGATTAAGGGGAGGGAGCGGACGGAGCTTAAGCCCGAGGCCTCGAAAAATTTGGGAGCCTCACAAATCTTGGAGGCATCGCAAAATTTAAGGATTCCTCCAGATTTGCCTTTGTAGTACATTGCGATTAATAGACCTTACCGTATTTTTCGAACCTCAATTCAAAAAGGCCATCACTTGAAAATAATGTCGTGTTGTATGCAATGAGCTTAATCAAAGCCATCCTCGGTTGCCTTGGTTGTATCAGCTTGTCTTGTGCGTCGTAATGCTGATTATTCGATTGGAATGACTTGTATTTCGTGTAAAAGATTTGCATTTTATTTTTTTGTTACATAACATAGTTAGAGTAATGAATGGTTGTGGCAGCTGGTGCGGTGAAAAAAAGTTATGATTTAGGAGTAGAAAGATCAACTCGAATATACCTTATTACAACAGTAGCCTAGTATGCCTACTTATTAGAGATGGAATACAAAATTTGAATACCTACCAGTACATTAAACTTGGATCGCCTCCTGGATACTGCTGTCTGATCGTCATCTTTGATTGAACAAGTTAGCGTTGTCAGCAAGTGATCACCAACTACATCTGAGTAGTTAACTACAGTACTATAACATCACAGTAATATGTAGTAATACCTGTAGTCCAGTAAATGCAGAGCCACGCCAAAGCTACTTTTCCCTTCCTCGAAAATTGAGTTGGAGGCTTTCAGCATTGGAAAGCGTTTGTTCGTTACGGGCTTCACCCAAAACTGTTTTGTCATTTTAACCTCCTTCAGCTATCGATTGTGGAAGCTCTTCATAGAGATATAGTTTTACTCATACAATCAAGTTTGCCTTTTTTTCTGATCTAAAAATCAAGGCTTCGCCTGCACCCCAACTTTTCTACTATTTTGATATATACTTCATGTAACTATCGATCTTAGCACTGTGCGGAGGCCTCCACGTATGGCTGCTCCCTCTTCTGGTTGGGAGGGTCTGTTCTATCACGGCTTTACATGCGTTGAGTCGATATCGCAGCAAAAAGATAATTTTGTTTTTACCACCGAGATCGCAAGGTGTTAGTTCAACTCGTACACCCCCGCCAGGCAAATTTAATTTTATTGGTTCAGCTCCTGTTTAAGTTCAGCGCTTTATAGAAATTAGGGCTCGGGTTTAGTTCGGGTTCACCACTGTCAAATTCCCTTGGATCGTTTTTGGTTCACGATCGGTTCGGGTTCAAATCTTAAAGAGTTCGGGTTTGGTTTAGGTGTGGTTACAAAAATAAAAACAATTTAAATCTGGTGTTTGAGTTGATTGCTTTTGCCTGCTTAGATAGCATGTTTCAATGGTTTCTGTTTTCGTTACACTTCATTTTGTTGTTGTTGGTGTTGTTGTGATTACCCCTCCTCTTCCTCGGGATGGAGGTACTGTACGAACGGTATTTCAGGTTCATGCCGTCAACCTAATTGAAATTGGGCTAGGGTAAAACTTCATTTTTTTCGTACCTTGTATTTATGAACGAGTTTTTGCTGTGAATTAGCCAAAAAGATAAAAAGAAACTTAACTAATGTTTGACCAAGTTCATGACGGTCAAAGGAAGAATAATATAGCCTGTTGCCCCAGAACACAATAGTTTCAAAAACATAGAAATTACTTTTAATGGTTGATTCAAAGTACAGAAAATTTGTAACCGCGAAATTAATTAGACTTGCAAGCAGGAAATCGAATAACAAAGAAAATCTTAACAGCAAAATTTCAGTTTAATTTTCTTCTTGCATTCTCCCGAAATATAATTTTGGTTACTTATTTTATTTTTCTATATCGTACTTTTGGACATTAAGCGAAGTCCGAACCACAGTTTGAACAGCTACATATACACTTGTTAGGGTCGCTAGTTTTCGGAACGGATCTGTGAAACTAGTGGAGCAGTTTTAATTGTTACGTTCCGGTGTAGGCTCAGGTTCAACAAAATTCATTTTGCCCCTTCAGACCAGGTTCAGCTTCAATGCTATGTAGAAATTGTGGTTCAGATTCAGGTTTTGTTCGGGTTCAGGAAGAATAAACGATTAATACCGGATTTGGTTCAAGTTGGGTTCGTCGCCCTGGTTGTCACGTGATTGCATTTGTGAATAACACGCTTTCTGACATTTATCTCATCTTGGCAGAATCAAAGAAGCAGCACACGTATGTTAAAATAACAAAATAAGAACTCAACCGGAAACACATACTACAGTAGTTTCAGATTTTGAATCAGGCAGCTAATATTGCTACCGATAGGGATCGGTCACTTGACTTAGCAAATGTTTAGATAGTATGAAGATGAATATCTTTGTTATGTAGATGATACAATTTATTGAAATGTCGAGCCATTTAGTCACGATGCGCAATTATCTTAGTGGTGCCCAAAAACATGTCCTGGCTTCAAAAAAAAGCGGAAATAAAATGAAGCTGTCAAAACACAGCAAAACCAACAACGTTTTTGACGAAATGCTAAAAAAAGTTTGTAACAATTAGGATTGTTCAAAAAAATAAAAAGAATTATTTTAAAAAATTGCAAAAAGAGTGGTTTCAGATTAGTTGATCTCTAAGTACTGTCTTTACTTCCAATTTGGTTAAAAAGAGAAAAATTCTGACTTCCAGAAGTTGATCCCTTTCCCCAAAAAAGATTTTCTCCTATAGTTGGGGCAGAAAATATCTATCCCAATGCCAAAAGTGTTTTCCTTTTAAAATTTCAAAATATGATAGCCCTAATGTAAAGCCAAACAAAATCGAGTGGAATTGGAGTTGCATCAAGCAAGCTCGATCTCACAAGAACAACGTTGCAACTTTTTAATGAGATTTTGCGCATGACCGAGAAAGATTTAACAGCTCTGTATAATGGTAAGTCGTACTAAAAGCTAATGACTTTCCTATTAATGGCTGGTCACGGTTTAACAGACAACGTTTATCTCAAACGTTAGAATGAGAAAGTAGCCTATCACTAGAACAACGAAAAAGATTTTCGTTTGGTCCACACCAAATTGAAAGATTTTTCGACCTCCTAAGAAGAAAAATGTGAATAGTCTACTTTAACTGCATGTTAAAGTAGACAAAAGTTTTCTGCTCGTAAGGTTGGTAGCAATATATTGATATGCAAGGTCTGCTACTACGAACGAGTTAGCATGTTACTAAAAATCACGTAGCAGTGCTTACAAACATTCGATGCCAAGTTGCTGTGGGTGACTCTTGCTGAATTTCTTTTTTTTTCATCACTCCTCATTTTTCACGTCTTACTATTTTGACCTAATATTAACTACCCAGTTTTTCTGATTTCATAATGCTTGATTAGGATATCATGCATTAATTTCATTGAAAGAGGCATATTAGGAAAATATGTAATATTTTGAAATTCACAGCAGATATCAATGACGAAATTAAAACTCTTAAACAAAGGTCAAGCATCACTTGAAACATTTAATGAGATCTTATCTGGTATTGACTCATCCAGTAAAGTAATATGATCTGGTATACTGTTGTATTGGTGCTGATAAAAAGATAATGTCCACACTAATCTGGTATCAACATGCTCAACTAGTTGTGGGTAGGAAATGTGATTCGTGAGAACCAGTTTCCAGTTTTGCTTGCGTTGTCTTTTGTGCGCGAGTCACGATGATGGAGCTGACGTATTGATTTTAACAAAAGCAAAGCCGCACAATATTTCGTTGTTTGACTTGTAAAACTCACAAAATTATATATTACGAAGTTTTTGACTCTTTTAAACAGCAGCACGTTTCCGTTCCGGGCACGGGGACGTGTTTTAATTATTACCAAAAACGTCAGTTTATTAAAACCATATGTTAATTTTTCTGAAAATGGAAAAGGCTAAACTTCTTGAAATTCAAGCTTTCCGTAAAAAATTGGCTTCTGATATCAGACGGACTTAAACAAATATCGTTGATTATTTCTCGCCCTCTTTTTGACTTGAGCTAGATTCTTGTTTAAAGCTTCGAATTCCATGAAAGTGTGTAGCGCATATTTCACGAAATTGAAGTTAACATCAACTTCAATCTTGAACTGACAAAATCTCAAACCTTGTGCGCCTCAAGCAGGAATTGCCCTGAATAAAATTTTCCTTCATTTGCGAAAACTTTTTGCAGTAAAAATTTTGCTGAAGTCAATCTTAGATTACATGTATTATGTTTCACTAACCTTACCTGATTTCGTTGTTATGTTTCGTGCCAGAAAGCCGTTGTGGCACTGGAGAGGAAGGTACTTTTTGACAGTTTTCGAGGCTGTCTCTTATGGCACGGACTTTGCGTTCGCCTCAGTCTGCTGGAAAGTAAGCATTTTGGTAATTTCAACTGTTGATTTACATTTCATTGAAATAGGACAAAGCGAACGAAATTAAAATCTAGTGGTAGCATTGGACTTCAATATGAGGGTTTTTACTTCGGACTTGGACTTACAATTTTTACAGACAAATACAAGTATAATTTAGTTAAATTCAACATGAAATGGTGATTCTCCTACACCAGGCACAGTAACTAAACTATGAAATTATTTTCTTCTGATATGCTGGTTGCTCTCTTTCAACTGGGTTACTTTGGTTACGCACTCCTGCCTGATGTATTTTTCTTAAATACTGGTACTATGTTTTTCATACTGATGAAGGTGCATCTCTGATTTCTATTTTAAATTCATGATCAAGAGATCACTGGTTCGTGTTTAAAATTTTGAGTAGGGCTTGGACTTGCCGAAAAACGTCTGCTAGTTTAATGATCTGGTTTGAATATCTGTTCTTTCAGCTTCAACATGTGTGCTTGTTGTCAAAATCAAGATTGGTAGCCTGTAATCTAGTTTTCACCACCTTGTCTTGAAACTTTAAAAACAGCTACATGAATTGTTTTTTAGAAGGGCATTTATATGCCCGTCAAGTCCAATTCCTTTGTTGAGTCGCAATTACCATAAACAATGCCCAAAGATTTCAACCAAATATAAAGCAGTGAAGTTCAATCAGTTGAGGGCTCATATTCACAGGCAAATTAGTAGAGCTGAAAGGAAGTATACGTACATTTATTTTCAGCCATGTAAACCAGTGGTTGAAATCAGATGTTGATAGTAGTGCGATAGTTCAAATCAAATATTGGTGATAGTGCGCTTCGCCACTTCAATTTGACACAGTTAGTAGATTTTAGCTTTACTGACAACAATTGATCCATCACTCTGGTGTTTTTAATGACCAACGGTTGAAGAACGTTATCGAGTAATGCCCATGATGATTTCATTTTTCTTAAGTAATCTTTTCCATTTGAAGCGTGAAAAAGCCATTATGTATTGACCAATACAACTTCTCAAAATATCGAACTTGATGGGTTTGATGAAAATACTACTACGATGTGGGTACCCGACTGACGTGGACTACAGCGGCGTCTCCTCAGGGAGCAAGTGAGATTACTTAACCTCACTTCGACATCGACTACTTTCGTAATTTGTGAAAATCTTCTTAAGTTTTTGTTAAGGGCATTACCCCTTCGCTTCCACAACAAACTTTCTAATGCGTGAGTTCCACTAAGTTTGGAAGTTGTGGTCATTGCCGAATGTTCAGTGCCAGCATGCTTAGTCCTGCTTTAGGCAGCACAACTCTGGCTGGCACTGAACAAGTCGTGAACCGCTGTCGTGAGGTCTTCTTGTGTGTTGTTATAATTCCAATCTTGAACTCGCCCAAACTACGGTTGGCCCGCTCTTTTTGCATGTTGATGCTTCACAACAGGGTTTGTGTTTCTCCTTTGAAATTACAATAACGCTTGCACGCTAATGTTGTAGTAGGTAGCTGTGTATTAATATGATTATTATCAGTTTCATTTACCGGTGCTACTATAGCGTGATTTCTACCACACTATAACGTGAGATCTACCTCCCGTCCACACTATAGTGTGAGGTCTAGGGTTAGGGCTGGGTTAGGGTTAAATCTAACCTTTGTCTAACCCTAACCCTAACCTCACGATGCACCTCGGTAGGCAACATATGGCGGTAGACCTCACGCTATAGTAGCACCCATTTACCTATGTAAAAAGCTATACCAAAGTTTTGTGCCTCCAAAATATTTAGTTAGTTTTGACAGTCAAGACTTGTTTGGAGAAGTTTACTACAGGTAAGGAATAAGAAATATGTAAGAAAGAGCGTAATGAGTAGAAACACGTACCACGATCCAGGAATCTTCACGTATTTTCCGACGACAGATTACGAGACGAGACAGCAGTTGGCAAGCCGTTTGCTTCACTGCGCGGCGGAACTTCTTAACACTATCGTAGTAAGAGCGTTCCGTTCTTTTGATTCAGGCTTTGAGTAGCATTGCCAAATTTCGTTTTGTTTGTTTTGCGCTTGTTTGCATTGAGTGTTATTGACAGAAGTTTGTAGCACAAAAATTGAGCAAAGCTTCTTCGAAAGGCTTGTGGCGAAGAAGTGATGTAGCGGACTGATTGGCACAAGTGCTTTACGAGTGGCCGCAAGAAAGTGTAGAATGATGCTCCCAGGTCGGGACGACTTTCCACAACGAAGATTAATGAAACCACTGGATAGTTTTGTCTCCTCCTGTCTTTAACTACTGGTTAATAATTGGTTATCTGCAGTAGCACAGCAAAGCGGGTACTTAAAAGAGAGTGGCCAGTTTTGAGTAAGAGAGACAAGATTTTAGGTGTGGCTGAACACAGGATTCTAACCGACTTTTATGATTTGCTTAATCTGGAACGGGGCTGCATGTATTCTTTCGGCAGTGGTTGGTCAAAGCCAATGCTATGCTACTGACTATCTGTGTTAAATACAATAATGTCAAGACCTCACCTCAAGATGCACAAAAATGGAATACTTGTTTTATTGAAAATTTATGAGGAAGCAAACGTCAGAACTCCTGATAGTTTTTTGGTTTGCTGTTGAATGAGTTTGCCTCGTCTTTTTTTCGCTCATTATTGTGTAGCGTGTCGTATCCCACAAAACGAATAATTACATTTAAACAAGTTACTGATATTGTGTGGCATCATGACTTCATCAAAACAATGACATCTTATTGCCCCACGCTTCTTGTCGGAGACGCCACTGCTGACGTTGATACTTTTTAAAAGATGGCATGCTTATACCCATCATACATCAGTAGCTTTCTCGCAATATTATAAACCCTGTTTTTTTGAGAAGCAGCCGATTCTTTCCCGTTCATATTTTGTTGATTCACAAGTGCCAACGAATATCAACATAGCCTTGAGTATATTTAATTTTTAAACAAAAACAAACCTTGTCAGAAAGCAACTTGTATTATTTTTTTTGTTTTGAGAAAAAATCTGTTTGAGCAATTTAATTACAATTATCTTGAACCACAAGCTGTATGTTTTTTTTTTAAATTGTAGAATATAAAGCTGTAATTATTTTTGCAGAAGTTTTGCAGTAATTAAATTTAGATTTGTGAATGAGCTGTTTGATGATATTGTGGTGTTGAACAAAAAGGTTTATTGACATCTACTGACGTAAATATTGTACGGATTACCAAACCTCTCCAAGGCTATTATGCTTTTCTGTTTCGTCATAATTACTTTAGTGTCATCTTTACAAACCGGTTGGTGCACAGGTGGAAGAGAAATGGTCGCACATCCCCAAGAGCATTCATCATGCAACAAGGCTCTTTGTGCCTCAATTGTCAGTTACTGCATGATCCAGGAGAAGTGTGGTTGCGATCCTGGGCGGAACTGTTCCTGTTGTTCGGAGTGCGCTCTTTGCCTCGGGGATTATTACCGACATTGTTGCGACTGCGTTGGTGAGTTGATGAGTGTATAATTGATGAGTGTATAAAATTCATGCGACATGAGGAAGCGGTGTTGGTACTGCATCATACTGAAGGGGAGAGTTCTAGCATTGTTGGCTTTAATCGCTTTGGAAAGTTTGTTTACGCAAGGTTTTTCGTGACGCACTCATCAGGGGGGTATTGTTTCAAATGGAAGAGGTAAACACGACGTTATATGCCGTGTGTTAAGAATAGCGGTACAGTGTACTCTACCTAGGCCTGGGATGTACAATCAGAGGCGTGGAATTTTTCGGCCTTGGATGGTAAGCCTATCACATACGTCTCGGGATAACCGATCTTCGAAAAGAAGGCCCTCGCTTTTTAAGTTCGGAAAATTTGGCTTAAATATTGCTTTCAAAATATTGATCTCCAAATAAAGGTCTTTTCCATCTTTTTGGATAAACACTACCACCAGCCACTGGTTTTTCGAGGCTTATTTGTGCTTGGAGACGTTACGGATAATAAACTGGGCCACAACATTGTCAAGAAGTCTAAAATTGTCCAGCCTGCAAAAAAAGTTGCACATCCCTAGCCTGTGTTACTAGCATTCGCTGAATCAGCCTGTCTATCGATACACTTAACTGCAATAAAAGTGATCACAACTAATCCATACCACGTATTACTGTATGAAGAGAGTTAGTTTTGAAAAAAATGTTTTAGCATGCTGAGAGTTGTAACATTTAGACATAGATCTAATCAATAATTCTCAACGTTAAAACGATGTTTTAACATGCGCAAAGTTATTATATCTGAAGGTAGATCTAAATGTGAAGTCTCTTCACACAGTGATATCTCAAAAATATGACGCGTTTTGAGGAACGATGCTTGTCTCGTTTCTTTACAATTGACCTGATACTGCCACTAATCAGTGTGCTACGAAAACTTTCGGCAAAACCGACGCGATGGCGTAGCGGTTAGAGCGTCCGCTTCGAATTCGGTAGACCAGGGGTTCATTTCTCAAGTCGAGTCATACTAAAAGACATTAAAAAATGGTATTCACAGCTTCCATGCTTGGCGCTCGGCATTTAGGGGAGGCCATGGAGAACAAGCCAGCAATTTGACTTCTTGTGTCCTTGGGCAAGGCACTTAACGGGACGCTCCAATCTTTATTTGGAAGACAGGTGGCCCAGATATCTCGGAAATGACAACTCCCAAGCGAGTGCGGACGTCCCGTCCAAAACATAGCGATACCATTTGCTTTCTCGTGAATGGAGGATAAATATGGCAAAAAAAATAAAAAATAAATAAATAAAATTTTTCGAACTATGAAGCGGCTTTACGGAATACCTTTTCAAGTTTTCAAAGCGCATGATTCTTTCAAAACATCCTGCAGATGCTCACAGCTTGTTATCATGGACGACTCTCAGTCAAGGGAGCCTCACAATTCTTTTTCCTTACTTCATTTCTTCGAACCTTCTCACGCGCTCATGCCGAAGAATGAGCGCAATAATTACGAAGAGCAAAATAAAACTGCTTCGCGAATAGTTGCGATAATTATTTAGTTGTGGTGATTATTTTTTTTTGAAAATTCCGCAAACAATCATAGCTTCAACTGATTGCGTAATACATTATTATGATTTGAGGAGAGCTTAACTTGAAACTCATTTAGAGATGTACCGATACTTTAGAGTCGGTATCGGTGGTATCTGTCTATTTTTGTGGTATCTGGTAGTAGTATTGGTATCGCTTAAATATAGCCGATACCTTACCGATACCTTTTAAGCAAAAATGATCATAAAAATTTTTTGCTATATTTTTTCATAGTATAAATATAGAAAAATTTTGTTTCCCCCCTGGAACTGGATTGGATTTGTATTGTATCTATAATGACTGGGGGAAGGGGTCTTTCAAGCAAGATCCAAACATCGTGTAGCACTCAATATTGTGCTTATATAAATATACATATTAATAGTATTCTATAAATTTCTGTTTCTCTTTTAGCTTCAGAGGCAGTGGTTAATGAAAATGACTTCTAATAAAAGCATTCTATGGAGATATTTTTTTGATATTAAAGCTACTGATGCCAAAAAAGTTATCTGCAATTTATGTAGCAATGAATTTTTGAGAGGAGGGAGTGATGAGAAAGTTTTTAGTTTTGACTTTAATATGAGGGTAGTTTGTTTGATGAAAAGAGTGTGCAGTTTGTGAATGGTTTTGATTCTTTTAAGTATGGTATACACATTTTTCAGTTTTGTCTTATCAGCTGTTTTTTTTTTGCTAGAAAAGCTGCAGTTTAGTAGTATTTTTTTAGTTTTGACTTGTGAGTGCTGTTTGTTTGATAATAGCTGCAACTGGCTAATACTTTCCATTAATACGTCTATGGGAAGTTTTCACTTGCCGAGGTGTTTTCATTATGTTGTCAAGCCTATTTTTTTCTTCGGTTACGGCATTGTTACTTTCTCATTTTATTTTATTTTTTTAAATCTTTTGTGTTTGTAAAGTAAGCCTATTTTCTCTGAAAATGGTATTCAATCCATTGCTTTAGTATTTTGCTATAAAAAAGTACTGCTTGATTTGTTCAACTTTCTTTTACAGATTTGCAATAATGTAATGAATAATAATAGATAAATACCTGGAAAAAATTCAAAATGCAATAAAAAGCTAGATTTACTAAATACATTCTTTGGTACGGTTTACAAAAGCTTTTATTGTTGAAGCTCAATAGATAAAAAGTATCGGTGGTATCGGCTCTAAATGCTGGTGTCGGTATCGGCTTAAAATGTGGTATCGGTACATCTCTAAACTCATTATTACAATTTCGTATGCGTGTTCCCAAGAAAAATAATCTGAAAATGAAGCGGAACTGGCTGTTTATTTTTTAATTCAAATTCACCTAATAATGCCAGAGTATTGTTGCGGATGTTGCTTGTTTTAAAGTATTACACTATAGCAGTATCAGATTTGACATTGTGTAACGTAATGTTTGGCTCATCAAAACAGCATCACAATGAAAAGAGCTTAGCTTTCATTTGTTGTTGTTTTAACAATATGCAATAGTTTAGGCCGAAAAAAATAACAAGTGTTACCTATAAGCAAAATCAATGTGAAAAACTTGGTGACTACTTAGTAAAATGAAGATGAAACTAGCTGGCTCTCTCGGTGTCGTCAGTAGGCCGCTATGAGCAATGGCTGGGTTAGCAACACCGGATCAGTCGGCCACACTGGTTTCACTCAATGGGCAGTTTTGAGATCGGCAATGAAAAGTTAATGTTATTCAGCTCATCCACTTCTCACTCCTCAATCAAATGTACTTTAAAAATTGATCGAGTCAATAACATCATGAGCAGAATAGGCTTACCCATTGCTTCCATGACACCGATTTCTCTATTCTTTTAAACGAGTGATTAATAATGACACAATTTACATTAAACGTGGGAGATGGCTGTGCGAAACTAGCGATTGTTTTAAAAAATATCAACTTTGGGTATTAAGTTGAAGGTGTATTTTACAAGTTGGTGCGCTACATTTCATAATCAGATTTGTAACTGTAAATTCCTGGCTACGCCCTTGGTCTTCAATGCGATTTCACCCAAGAGTGTTGTTGTCTTGTGATTTCTCCTTTGAACCTTCTCAAGCTCCTATTGGATACTCTTCATGTGTTTTGTTCCCTGTTTAGACGCACCCAGGGGAGTTATAAGGGACCTCGCCTTTTCCCCAAATGTTTAGCATTGATCCGTGTAGCGTTTTGAAGCTATCATAGAGTAAAATAGCTTAAATGTTTCTCTCAAATATGATGCCATTTTACCCCGGCAGGGAATGCCATCAGCTGTGCCAAGTTAAAAAAATTTACTACGGGCAGCTTCGCCGGCTTTACCGTAGAAACATTTGTGAAAGTTGCGATGAAAAGTTGTGGTAACTGGAGGCCATAGCTCCCCTCCCTGTAGTGACAATCATCTCACTCTGCTCATCGAGCCTGACAATAGTCTCATACAAAGTATGATTTCACAAACTAGAACTTATTCTTTCCATAACGTAGGCGGGGATGAGAGCTGGGAAAGAAGTGGAAACAAAGTCAAAAATGATGTTGGCTAATATGTAGTTGTTTTCACAGTTGCTCAAATGAACTATTTAACGGCAGATCTGTTTCACTCTTGGAGTGCCCAATGTATTTATATTTGCAATATTTTCTTTGGCTGTGCTATTCTCCTTGGCTTCGGCACTGCGAGATAAGGGGCTTGCATTATCATTTATGCACCCGATCGCAGTACACTTGCTACGCTATTTTCAACCAAAAGTGTTTCGTCGAGGTCCAGTTTTACAAAGTAATGGGTTTTATGTTTTGTTTTGATTTTTTTCAAAACTTGGAATTTTGTTACATATAACTTTGTCCCTAATCCCGATCTTTCTACTTTTAAATCAAAAGCAGCCTATCTACCACAAATATTCAACCATTCCTTTCCGAATGTGTGAGGAGGGGAAACTAATTCAAAGTTTAATGTTGTTCTTTCTACTCCTAAATTATAAGAAGTCTTATATACAAAAATCGTCTGGTTTAAGAAATATATCAGCTCCTATCATAACTCATCAATGAACTTCAGTTACAAGTAACAGAAACACATTTTTTCACTAGTGAAAACATGATAAAAGACTCTTAAAATTTCCGGCAGGATTTTCTTAAAAATTGCCGCTGCTATGAAGCTGAGAGGAAATGTAGTGGCATCGGGACACGTGACTTAATTTTTCACAAACTTTTCAAGAATAATTGGGAGTGAAATCATTGCGTTGAGTCATTGGTCCATGTGGCTCAGCGCTAAAATTCACATCACAACTTTTCACTGTGCTACACGTGATCAGTTGGTCTTCAGAGTTAAGCTTAGCCAGGTGCGAGACACAACTATACGATAATCTAACGTGGAGTATTGTGCCGTTCAATTATTGTAATTTTTGTACTCGCCATAGCTTTGTTAAAAAAGCAGATTTATACCGGTGTGTCAGCACTGTACTGAAGTATATCATTCTTTTTTAACAGACAGCACCTCTGCAATTTACGTTTGCTTTTATGTTGCAATTTACATTTAAAAAATGCTAATGACACACACCTCGGAGTAGAGATCGATCGTGGTGGGTTTCATGTTTGCACGTCCAGTAGTTTCGTAGGAGTTAAGCGCACGTACCGATGTAACTATGTTTTGTATATTGTTTTCTTTTGCTTTGTTGTCAAGGCTAATGGACAAAAATTGGAGAGGGAGGGGGGGAGACTGTGGGCATTATACAATCGCGCTAGATGCGTTGGTCTCTATAACATTAGAAATTTTACTGCACTTTTATTTTTCATTTCTTGGTTCAAATTCACGGAAAGCTGCTTGCAAGCGAGCACCAGTGATCAGCCCGCTATGATGAAAACAACGATACGGGGCGATAAAGTAATAATTTGACCAAAGAAACATTCGATTGAATCAACAATGCATTGAATCAACATCTTCTCTTCTTCGTCCTATGATCTATTTGTTGTGAGCGTTATGCAGGAAGATGTATATACAGGTTACACTGCGTTTGCGCTCACGCTCGGTTTGCCAGTCTTCAGTTAGACTGGGGCCACCACGATGGGTAGACTGCTTGGCCCCACCACCTGTCTGCCACATAAAGATGGAGGCATCCCGTTAAGTGTCTTGCCCAAGGACACAACAAGCAAGCTTGCCGGCTTGTTCTCTGCATTATCCCTATTGTGCTGAACGCCAAGCAGGGAAGCTGTGAATACCATTTTTTAAAGTCTTTTGGTAAGGCTCGACTTGGGAAATGAACCCCAGGTCTACCGACTGCGAAGCGGACGCTCTAACCACTCAGCCGTCACCCCAGTCAAAACTGCATTAATGTCTAATCTGCACAGACGCTTGACCAGAATTTTTGCAAGAGGGGCTTTCTAAGAATTTATTTCAATCTCGCTAAAAAGTTATTGCGACAATTAAAGAGGGCAGAGAGTGCCTCCAAAACAATGCCTTCACTCGATTTTTCAGACGACGTTAGCGGGCATGGGACCGTAAGCGATACGGCCGAGAGAGGTGAAGGCTCCACCATGCTCGCACACCTCATTGTCAGTTTACATCAGGATACAAGCTCCTTTCTGTTGTTATTTCGTTCGTGGTTTTGTGCGTATTCAACTATAGCTTGCTCAAGTAATTTGAAATATTTTATCTCTAACCTTTGTCAAACTGATAGATCAAACAGACCATACGTTAAACAAATAGCAGAAGTTTGGTATGACTTGGCTTAGCTGATCTATTACAGTTGCTAGACAGCACATATTTAATTTAGTTTCATTGAATTTGCTCTCCTGTTGTGGATGGGCGTAAATATAGTAGCGTACTTTACTTTTTTGTTTCAAAACTAATTAGTCGAATAGACTTCAGCATAGGCTCAAAATCAAGAAATTCTATCTTCAGCCTCATGTTTATTTTTGTTTAGTCAATTGTTTGTTTTAATGAATCATTTTAGGATTTTGTGAGCTGACTTGTAGGCGATAAATATTTACCATGCGATAGTGAATTGTAGGAATTATATTGATAGACAGTGAGCCAGGGTATTGGGATTACCTTTCAACTGGATTTGATTCAATGGTTTAAACGTTTTTCAAAGTATCACCCTTAGCTGTCATCCAGCTGTCAATACTGTTTACTATTGACATATCGGCATTTAGAGCTTGTTTCGGGCGTACTCCGTGAGCAACGCCATGCCGAAAGGGTTAGTCAGACTTCGTGACACAACTGGAGGTGGAAGAGCGGTTTGATGAGTGACCACAGGTTAAAAGGGAGCATATAGTCGGTTAGCCATGCGTCTTGTCACATTTAGTAGATTCAATAGGCTTGCATTGAAGGGTTGTGAGTTCAATGTTCTTTTGATTATGCGCTATCGTACTGTACCTTTCATAAAGACACGTATGTGGTTGCAGTTCTTGTATAAGTAATGTAAAAAAAGCAACAGTGTTAATTATTCTATCACAAATAACAACAAAAGATCTAGAGATCGCGTCAAAAGGGAAGATCTAGAGAAGTAAGTGTATTTTGTGGTTAATTTGGACGTTTGGCAATCAAAACTAGCCAATGATAGCGCTAGTATTGTAAAGCGCGCCAAAGAAAGATTTCGCAGTAGTGAAAGTTAGAAAAAGCACAGCAGGAGGCCAAATGCCGCGATTAGATCTAGATCTCTAGATCTTCCCTTTTGACGCGATTTTGCGACTGATGAGAGCGTCACGAAAAGCTTATGGCTCAAACAGCTTTTTTGAAAGCTATATTAAAATTGTGTACCACCAACAAGATTTTCACAATTTTCAACTGTTTTGTAGTAGTTATTCTTGTTTTTGCGTGATTTGAATGTATGTCAAAGCCTAAAGCGGTTATAGGATTGCGTGCTGAGGGAATTGTTTTGCTTTCTCTTTAACATTCAGTAATTTCAAGTATTTTCGACAAGTTTTTGACGATAATTTGATTGTAGAATTTGTGATTGTGGCGTAACATTGCTTTTGACATCAACAAATTTCTGTTCATCGCATCCTCACGATACCCTATTTCTTTATAAAAAGCATCAAAATTCTAGAACATTCTACTCTAGGTATATACGCGATTGAATCTAGTTGACTGATCGTAGATCATCGCTTTTCAATCTGCGGGTCATGAGGTTCTTTCAGGAGAGCGTTGAAGCGCTTCATAATGTTCGTTATGTTACCAAAGTATTTCTTGAAAATTAACAAATTTAATTTTCAAGATCATTTGATTAGATCAGGGTGATCCAAAAGCGTTCACCGAACGCGGCCAGCGAAAACTTTTTGTTTGTGATATTTTCCAGTGCAGAATGCTCATGTTTAAATACACGTAAGCGTTTTGCATAAAATGCATTTCATTAACAACATCTCTAGAACAGTTGCACATCATCCAAGTGCTAATCCATATGAAACTAATATGCTTTTTCTCGCATAACAATGCTTTTTCTCGCTTTGCGACGACTCAAACCTGCGTCAATGTTTGCACTTTTTTGCAAGCACGAACTCCTGAGTTCAATTACTGGTTGGCAGCTGTGCATTGTGCAAGTAAGCGTTTAAGCAAAGAGCAATTTCCGCGTTCAAGGGACATACTACTGCAGACGTTCTCCATGTATGGTAACGCCAACACCTGCGAAAGAACTTTCCGATTATGAAGCTGCTGAAAAGCGACATACATAGGGGCGGCTCGTAGCTAAAATTAGTGGGGGGGCTGCTTCAGAAAAATTTAGCGATTGTTTTAATAATCAAACAATAAAAAAGGAAAGTTATACAAAAACTTGAAAAACTCTAAGCAAAAAATAAAATTAAAAAAATTTACTTACGAGTAGACCAAACTGTTACATTAATTTGAAAAAGAAATTTATACACCAGCACACAAAGGTCGGTACTGCATGAGCGACAGTTTTCTTTCTACAGCTGCATTGCAATCTACTGCTAATTTCAAACACCATATCACAGGAGCTTTGAAGCAAAAAGATTTTTATATTTTTTTCATAAACTTAGGATGGTTGTTGAGATTAGCCTATGTATTATACCGGGGTGGCCATAAGTCGCTTTACCGAGTGGCCATAAGTCTTGAATAGAGAAGAATCAAGTTGTGTATTGATTCTGAAGACAACGCTTTGAAGATAAGATGAAATTGTTTTCATGTTTTTGTTTTGAAATCATTATTGTACGATGACTAAATAAAAGTTGTATCATTTGGAATTTTGTGTTTATTATTAAAACTAGGTAAAGCGACTTATGGCCACCCCTGTATAATGTAGCTACAAGTATAAGAAAAATAAAGAAAAAAAAAGATTAGTTATGTCATCGACAAGATGGAGTGGGGACTGGGGGTGCTGCAGTTCCAGAGTACCATACACGAGCCGCCCCCTGGACATACAGAACCGAATGGCTGGAAGTAGATTAGATGCTGCCAACTTGAGTCCTCGGATTATCGAAATTAAAACAAGCATTGACAAAATAACCAAATCCAAGAACAGGAAATTTGGCAAATTTGTTGGTGTGTCATGTATCCTTTTTAAGAGCAGAAAATCATTTTTTTGTGGTGGCAAACAAGCAAAAACATCAAAAGTGCATTGTTTTAATGCGGCCCTTCGTCCTCACAATCTTGGTTCACCATGGATTACATCAAGTTCTCATTTAACAGCAAATTGCACACGTTATCACTATTTTTTTTTCTGTACATATCTCAATTCTTTTTATTGCTGTTTTTCTACAATATTATATTGCTAGCTGCAAGTGGTTACGATCGATAGAGAGCGTTTTGCAAATGAGAAACAAAACAACAAAGCGAGTCCTGAAGGCGCGAGGCTACCGAAGGGAGCAATGCTATTGAGAGATATATTCAAATTTACAAAGCCATCCCTGGACGCGTTTCGTTCTTTTGAACTCATTAGCAGGGCTTGACAAGGGCCAAGAGATCCCCCAATAGCATTAATGTTGACTTTTTTAAAACAAACTGACGCAAAGCACAAGACTATTAGGCCCTATTAAAAGCCCTATTAAGTTTTTGTTGTTTAAAGCCGTAGAGATTGAGTTAAACTATCTTCTATAGAGGTATAGGTAGCGCAGTTGAGGTTTTAGTTATTTCTTTGTGAATATGTCTCTTGTTGTTTGAACAAGAGTGGCGTTGATCTACTGTTGGTACACTATATATATTTGCTATTGAAGACATCGAGGTCTTAAGAGTGTTGAGTACAGAACATATTTTTATTTTGCCTGTGCAACTCCGGAGCTAATCTGAATTCAAGTTGGTCTGTAATTAATTGATAAATGGTTTTTGTGCAATGATCAGATGATAAGAGTATGGATGCAATAGAGGCGACTCCTGATGTCGTTACTGGGGCTTATGATCATTTTGACACTCATAATAATCGGACATTAGCATAACACACGCTACCCATTTATTTACAACCTAAAAATTGAAAATAAATAATAAAATGAGTACAATACGGTGGAAGGCAAAAAATTTTTTGCCCCCAGTGATTTTTGCATTTTAAACATTACGCCATTTTTCATGATAAATTAAAAATTAAAGCTAAAATTTGCTAGTGATTATCTGCTGCACATTCCCAGTAGAGAAATCCTTGGTTTTGGTAAGAAGCGTTGCAATTTTTTTTCGTTCGTTTTCTCGCTATTGTTTCAGAATGATAATGTGAGATGACTTTCAAAACAACCCCAGCTTTGCTCTGGGGTACTCGCCGTCAGCCAGAGAACAAGTTAAGCAAAGAGAAGCGCCTGCACCAAGTAGTGAGGTCATTTTTCGCCTATCTACGATCCTACTTGGACTCGTGCTATTTTTCTCGTGCCCGAATAAGACAGGAAAGCAAAGCAAAAAGAATGTCTGATTCTTCTCCATAAAATATGTTTATTGAGAAAATGACTGCTGGGACTATCACGGACGCAGGTGATTTCTATTTAGACGTTAATGATTTGATTATACATTGAACACAATCATGATTCCTGTAATGCGCCGGAGTGATAACTAGTTGCAGCATGAAAAGTAGATGACAGAATACAAATTAGAAATAATATTGCTTTAGCTGAGCCCCATAGTCGCTACTCACATACAACCTTCTATTTGTGATCAGCTATGAAAAATTTCGAGTTAAGCTTCGAAATGTCTGCCCAGGCATGCTTTGGTAAAGAGAAAATATTTTTCTTGACGTATTCTTTCGTCACCATCAAGTCTTTACAGTGAGTGCACGTGACGTGCTGTTGTGGTTCATTGTTGCGTTTTATCGCTTGCTTACACTCTGTTTGCTCAAGATCAGCTAAAATCTTCCTCAGCAACAAACCGCGTCAGTGATCCAATTATACTGAATTTATTTTTCAGCTGTATACTCCGAAAAGGGAAAGTGAAGTGTAAAGTTTTGCTCAGAACATAACAAAGGTGCAGCAGTGTAACATGAGCCCAAGCCTTCTCAAATTTAATCTTTTAACATTTCTAACTTCATACCTTGAAGCAACGCGAATCATTAAATGCATAGTTGCGAGGCGAGGCCACCCTGCAAGTGATTCGATTATATTCGAGTTTGCTTTTTAACGCTTTTTTTGCAACTAACTTCCTGCTCTGTGATTTGTTTTGAACACACGTTTGCTACCTACAATGATTTTGGAGCGAGCATGGGCACTATATTATGGTTTCTTTAGTATAGTACTAAAACATAAAAACATGTCCAGGATAATATAGGCAGCCCAGCCAATATTTGCGGTGATATAAAGTGTCAAAACATGCATTAACGCACCATCAGTTATATTCATCAGCGCGGCTGTTGCAGTATACATATGAATTTCTGTATTTTTGTGATCACAGCTTCATTTAATCTCTGTAACTAAGCTCACAAGCTGAAGTTTTTCTTTTAAACTGAAAAATTACTGTCGTATTTAGGAGACGACACGTAGCGCCATGGCTCCTTTTTGGCCTTTACAACTAAGCCAAAAAATCAACTTCAATCGCGTTTATGATTCCTTCTGCTTTTAAAAAATTCCTCGATATAATAGTGGTAATATGCAACATACTATTTCTTTTGTCAATTTTGTTCTAAAAAAATTTTCGGTTTACGCAATTGTTCGTATGGAACGATATTTTTACGTACTTGTGCTCATTTCATTCTTACGTAATATCTCGGCCCCTTGAACAATGAACCACTGTGTGCGCAGTCAACTCAAGATTACAAGTTTGGCTGCTTCTCATTCGCTCGGAAAAAGCTGCTTCGGCGCTGGAGCGGCATCCTAGTTGAGAGTTTAATTCTTACTTCAATTATGCTTACATTTTATTGCATTTATTCTGATTCAATCGCTTTACAGGACTGCACAGTAAAAAAATCCGTTGTGATCACGTGACCATAAGCGTAGTTAGCGGGCGGAGCGGCTGAGGGAACTTGCTTTCCGTAAAATTTTTTGAACCAGATCAACGAACGAAAGTGTTTTTGAGTACGGCTTAACAGCCACAAAACATCGATATCTCCTCTGAGAACGCTGATGAATGTGAACCCTTTATACTTGTAAAATTACCACAATACCGCGAACAACTTTCTTTTTCTGATTTTGTACTGAATAATTTACCGCTAGATAGAAGGTTGTTGAGGGTTAAATTACAGCTGGTGAATTCCATTGATTAAAGTCGGTGAAACGCTTTGTTTTTTTATTTTCACAACTCCATTACTGCTAATTGGTTGTCGTCACGCTTTACTGAATTTGCTTTTTTCCGCGTGACTTTTTTTGACGGTATAAAGTCGATCGATCTACAGACGGTGGCGCATCTAAAATAGTGGGGTCAAAGCGCAACAATTTCTCGAACGATATGGCATAAACAAAAAATGTACAATACATCTCTTTAAAAAAGTTGATCTCCAAAATAAAGGTTTTAGCACTGAGAAAAGGTAAACACATCAACCTGAACTGGCAATCTAAGGAAAAATTTCCGGCTGCTCATCACAAATTTGCGTATAGCCTTCGCTTAATGATAATATTGAGCTGAGTTATTGCTTATCCCCCACCACCCCAAAGAAATCTTTTAAATACGCCACTGTCAACAGAAGAATATTTGACTGCAACAATTTGGAGAAAACAGCTTGATAGAAATATTCCTGTATATAATCAAAAAATTATACCGGTACCGGCGCATGGAAACTTTCTGCTCTGTGTTGACGGCACGCGGAGAAGAGATGGGAGGTTTTTTGAGCAAATTTTAGAAGTGCATATTTTTGCTATGTTGTTCACTATTTTTTAATGATGAACTTTATCGCGTTAAGCCGCATTGATGCTACTACATCTGGGACAGCAACGCTTAACGCGCTGGTCTCTCACTCGAAAGTTGGTGGTTCAATGACCGCAATGTGCTATGAGTGTTTGCCTTGTTTGCTTGAACTGAGAGTTTGGAAACTGCGAGGTGACTTTACCGCCTTTGAGTCAGCACTCAGCCGTATATTTTGTAACGGTCAACACAGGCAATGGTTTGAAATGAAATGTAAGTTTAATCAATAGTAAACTACTTTCTGATGAGCCGTGCCTCATGCAACAGAACATCTTCAGCGTTAAACTCGCAGAGTTTTTGCTACATGCTAAACGCTTGGTTCATTGTGCATTGCTGCCGACAGCAATATAAAAGTACTTTTTGCAGGAATGAGGAAAGGAAGCAACTATACAGTTCCGCCGCTTGTTCTCAGCACAGTTGGGGTTCTTGATGAACCAGAACCAAAATTATTTAGGAGTTTAACAGCCAAACCTATGCCGTCGCTCCGCTACACCATCTTCCGATTTTCTGTCATGGATGAATTTGTCACGCACCGGCGCCGTCACTCTCACCATAGAGGTAAGCATGGTATTAGGTGTTGCATCATATAGACATAGTATTGTTGACCAACGCCGATTATTAAGCGGGCTCATGTAGCAACATATTTTGCAAATGGTGATAAGGTTTCCAAATTTAAGATCTGAAGTTTTATTTTGATGAAGCATCGTAATCTACTCTTGCTAAGAATATGCTTTTGCCTAGGCAGGTTGAAGCGGGAGAATGAGAACTCACTCAAGTTTGAAGATCTCCCTCACGAAATATTTATTATTAAACGTTTATACGTCAAAAACTTATTTTCAATCCCGGTGTTTCTAGGCGGTGACGTCGTCATGCTATTGTGTGAGTGATTTTGTCCAATGGTTTGGCTTCACCCTTGCACAAAGTGCGTTCGTGCCTTTGCATGCAAAGAAGTCACGTTGTCTGCTGCACCATGAGACAAATGAATGTACATCAAAACATTTTTTAAAGTTAAAACTTGAAATGATTTGTTTAGAGCTCGAGTCGGTGCCGCACCCCGCTGATGGACCGGATCAGTTTTGGAATGATATGCAGGTTGTGTTGCAACGCGACTACGATCTCGATGATAATGGCTTCTCGCGTTCCGTTTGTACTGCTACTTACTTCGACAGGTGCATGCCATTGAACGAATGCAGATGGAGCTGTGGAAGGATGGGAGCAAACTCATTCAGATGGTTTCATAACGGCTGCTGCGAGTGCGCCGGGCCAACTTGCTTTAATTACGGAAACAGATTCCTCAAGTGCTCAGAGTGCATGCAGTAAAACAGTTTAATTGTACCAAACGGATCAGACTTTTTGAATATCTGCCAAGTTTTTCGGGATAAAAAATATTAGTTTCATACCGGTAATACATTATTTGCAGCCAAAAGCTAAAGCGTTTCCACTGTAAGTCGAAACGGCCAACTCTTTGAATGTCTGCTAAATGATCTGCGGATCGTACAATCGAGTTGCGGATATCAATTCTTCGAGTACTGCTGAGTTTGCTTGAGTAGCTACTGCTAATTAACATCTTGAGTTCGAGTCTAATAAAAAATGCTTTAGCCTTTTTGTGCTATCCATTGGAAAATACATTATGTGGAATTTAAATGCTATTTCTTGCAGCGGCTATCTTCCATTGTATGCTGTATAATGCTGCACATAAGTGCTGTTACACCCTTGCAACTTATTTAATGATTTGCACTGAAGCCAACCAGTCTGTATTTTTTCTGTATTAAAGTGTAGGCCCAGCCTTCGGTCATAACTTTTTACTCACATATTCCTGTAAATTTTGAGTAAACAACTCCACTTCATTTTGTGCTATATTTAAGTGATCCAATTAACGATAATTTTTTTTGGTTTGATTTCATTTGATGAATGTTTTCAAAGCACATATACAAGCCCCTAAAAGACCTTGTCAAATTTACCAGCCAATTTTTTTTTGTGTTGTTATCTGATAACTGAGGTAACAATAAAACAGACTAAAATGCTCTGATTAATTTGCTTTTTGAAAACGTAAATTGGCCATAAGGGCTTCGTGGGGCGAGTTGAAAAACGACGGTTCTGCATTTACTGAACTTAATATCAGTAATTTTTTCCTTTTGTATTTTATTTTTTATTCCGATGTTGTTTTTCAAGCAAAATAAACTGAAAACGATGAAATGACTGCTTTCAGATTCAATGGCTTTCAAAATGTTGATCAATAGGATTGTCTCAGCTCATTTTTATAACATTGTGCTATTGGTATCCTGCTTTTGTTGGTCTACTTTTTGAGTAGAATAAAGTTGAAATCACACTGCGTGCAAAGCGATGTTATCTTCACAGTTTCTGCTTCTTTCATTCGATGTTTTGGGTTCGTAGTTTCAAACCAGAATTTCGTCTGTGCGTTCATTCGCTTTGACTCCTCCGAATTCACATTTTGCTCACCAGCCAACAACTCGCATTTCTGTGCCTTATTGCTGTAATTCAGCTTCATAGCTTCACCTAGCGACGTGAGCAAAAACTTCAAGTTTTGTTTTTCTGTCCGACAACTGGTAAGCCCTAATACAGTGTACATGAGTACGTAGCCAATGAGGTGTGTGTTGCGTGTGCGCAAGGTATGCGTCAGCACAGTTGCTCTGTTTAATAAAGCTAATGCTGAGTGTAACGCCATTTTCCGTGTTTCAGCAATTTCAGAAAAGGACAACTCGTAAATGCAGATTTACGGAAATTCTTATTAAAGTTGAATTACTGAGTAGGCTGAACAAAACTTGTTTTTCACCTTCTTTAAAAAGCAAACAACTGGCAGTGGCTTGTCAATGGGTAGGGGTCTGGCTTTCGGGCCCACCATCTCAAAGGGCTGACAGATAATAGGTTTTTTTGCGCTTCAATACCAACTTGTTTTCTTCAGTAGCTGAAGTTTACTGCGGATGAGTACAATGAGTAAGGTAACTTTATTCTCTTGTAAAGCTACTTTTTTAGTCTTGACAAGGAGTGTATTGAAGAGAACCCTCTTTATGCATCGATGCAATGAAAATATGGGCGACATTGTCATTGGCCTTCTTGCTAGCGCAGCTCTGATAGGGGGACCTAGATTACTTTGGCCCTCGGGTCTACAGATGTCTTGGCACTGCACTGACCGTTGGTTTCTTCTGATGTTTTTAATTCAAAAGTATTGAAACCGACAATATGAGATATCCTAACAAAAAACGGGCTACAGTAAAATACGGAAATCCAGATTAGCAGAAATAGCCAAAATTCATTCTGGTATTGAACTATGCAATTGCTGAATGGCTGGAACACAAACTCAAATTTAAAGTTGCGGAAATTCTTCCAAAAAAAATTATGGATGTAAGGAAAACTACCAACTGAAAAAATACGGAAGTAGGCAAAAATAAAAATACAACTCAATTGGGCAAGATTGGATAATTTGATTGAGTTAAACTAGTGTAGCAACTTCAACTACAAACCACATACAGAAAGTCACCAACAACACTTGGCTTTATATATGGATTGTCATCTACTTTCAGTAGCTATTATCATAGAAGTGACTAGTCGCCACATAGAGTGCACTCATTTTAATTCGAACGACAGTGGGATGCCTGCCGTTGCGCAACAATGGTGACCCCGCGAATAAACTACATCTCCCCCGATGTAATTGGACGGCAGCGTTTTCAGTCAAGCAGCAGAAGCCATAGTCGAGCCCTAACGTCAAGATCGCCTTCTACTTAAAGTCTTCACGGGAACCTCGCCTACTTCGGCCGGCAAGCCTCACTCTCTCAGCGTTGGCGGGGAAGGCATGTTGCGACCTCAGCAACTTCCTTGTACCTTACGCAGATGTCTATTAGCTGCGCATGCTTGAGGAGGGGAATTGTGTAGCAACTTCAACTACAAACCACAAACAGAAAGTCACCAACAATACTTGGATTTATATATGGATCGCGTTCAGTAGCTATCATGATAGAAGTGACTAGTCGCCACATGAAGTGCACTCATTTAAATTCGGACGACAGTCGAATGCCTGCCGTTGCGCTACACTAGGCACTTCCATATTTCTTCGATTTCCTTTATTTAGTTGGTGCTCTTCCTTATTTTCACAAGAATTTCTGTAATTCTATATTTTAGTGCTGCCTGGCTGCAAAGACTTGCAGAGCAGGATTTTGAAAGTATTGAAAATGTGAGCAAAGAGTAGAACCAGTATCGGTGGACTATTTGGGTTTCTGGTCGATTAGTGCTGTAGAAATACGGAAATGGATATGTTGTAGACTTATATACAAAATTCATCCAAGAATTAAATTCAGAACGACTCCAACTTCACTATACCATTCTGTGAAGTAAATTACTGGGGTAAATTGCAAGGTTGTTCATATTGCTAGGGGGTGCTTTGTGAAATAAGCGCTTTTTATGCTCTGTAGTTCAAACTGTTTATAGAAAAGTAATTGCATTACAGTGGCAGAGGCATTAAGTTTAAAAGTTTTTCATTTATTCAATAAATTTAGGATTGTTTAATGCTCTTTTTTTTATTTTGATTTAGATGTGCTGCGTATAGGAAGGTAGCACATAATGTTACACATTTTGCGCGAAAAAAAGTGGCTGACCAAAAGCTATAATTTATGATATAGAGGTATGGGGCGAACACCAACTTTTGGGGTTATTTTGAAAACTAATGAGATATTAATTAAAAGTTGGAATAAATCATTGCTAGTTTGCAACTCGGAAACAAATGAATTTAATCAAAAGCGATTTAGTTGAAATTAGGGCTTTTTGTTGGTTAGCCTATGCATTTTTAACTGTGTGCCACTTTGCCAAAAAAATGGCCCTAAGAGAAGTTCCATATAAATACCATTCACTCCTCAGCTAAAATAACTCTATTCCAATTAGATACTCGTCGGCACATTAACAAAAACAACCACTCTTAGATCATTACTGCCCGTACCAAAAGATTTCAAATTGCCTTTGGTCCAGCAGCTTAGACAATAGCCCAAAAAATTGTTTAAGGAATAGTTAAGGTTACAAAATTACATCTGATATATCAATACAAGTGGTCTGCATGTGTTTCGACGTCACCGAAAATAAATCGGCCTAGAGGTGCTACAAGAAGAGGCCGATCAATAAGACTACCATTGCGTTTTTGTGATTAATTACATAAAAGCGGAAATGCACAATCGTTATTTATCCCGACCCAACCCCACCATTTTGCCGTTCGCTTACACCATTGCCACTGCCAGTATTGCCGTTTGTCACTTTTATTCGCTTATCTTCTCACTCTGCTTAACTTTGTTGTATATAACTGCATTTCATGTTTGTGATCCGCCATATTTCATGTTTGTGATCCGCCTTTGCTGTTTAGCTATAATTGGGAATTAGTTGGCAGCATTACCTTTGTTTATATCAGTAACCCGGATTTAGTGCGGTACAATTATCAGCAAGCTCTAGTTGTTTATTTTGTAATTGGGTAATTTGGTTTAACTAGTCTTTTTAAGCTGAATTAGATATTTAGTTGTACAGTTGATGCATCAGTTAGTGTGTTCCTCTATGTGATTGCTAGCTTTAACTAAATTTTTGGATAGTTTTAAATACTTACAGCCTATTATTTTTATTGCATGCTACCGTATTATTCTATTTGAATAAGATTGTGATAATGTAATGGTGTTGTAATGTAAGGCTGTAGTGAAGTTGGAAAGGATAAATACCGCCAAAGGTTTCTGTGCCAAGAGAAGTCAGCGTATTCCTGAGCTGCACAGAAATACTAAATAACGATTTGTTTGTTGGCTGCTTTCATTGCACTACTCTATTCAAGTGAGCTGAAATTTAACTGTATTCTTTCGTGATGCAATCTGTTCCTGAAAGTTCGCAGAATCAGCCAAGTCTTGCTGTTGGTGTTAATTTAGAAGGTGCTGATGAAGACCAAGTTCTTAGAAGGAAAATCAGAATTCGTTCAACTGTGTCGAAATTGAAGAAATCTGTTCTCCAAAATGAACTTAAATCAAAAGGCCAAAAAACCACAGGAAGTAAAGACCTGCTTGTAGAAAGAGTAGTTGCGATGCGACTTGCTGAGGAAGCTAATATCTCTGTTGAAACTATGGATCAAGAAGCTGCCTCTGTGTCTTCCCTAAATGAAGAAGAACCAGAAACTTCTAAAAGCTTAGGAAATCTTGGTGAGTTGTCTTCGTTGTTTGATATGATGCAAAAACAGCAACTTGCTTCTGAAAGACGATTTCAGCTGCAATTAGAAGAGATTCGGTGCCGGTCACAAGAAGACCGTATGCATCTCGCCAAGTTTCTTGCAGACACTCAACTTCAGATGGGACGTGCCGGAAGCTCCCGTAGTGGCTCTTCCCCTGATGCTATCAATCGTAAATTTAATAGGCTTGATAAGGAAGCCAGAGATTTAATGGTAGATTTAAATAAACGTTGTTCCTCACTGAAACCTTTGCACGAGGTTGAAGTTATATTGTCTGCTCTGACTGGTGCAATGGAAGACCTGAAGAATTTTGTAGACTCGAAGGTTGATTCATTGCAAGATGATGGCGCTAGGGAAGCCATGTTACGTCATTATAAGACCATGCAGGCAGGTTTTTATAATGAAGCTGCTTCTGCCAAGTCCTACTTGTCCAAGTTGAAAACTGAAATTGAATAAGACAAGCAAGCTGGATGCCTCCCTAGCGGTATCTCTCCACCTGTATTTTATGGAGACAAGATGAAATTTCCCACGTTCTGGGATGCTTTTGCTCCATTGGTCTATGAAAATCCAAAGGTGAGTCGTTTTTACAAAATGACTTATTTGAAAGCAGCAATGAAAGGTGAAGCATCTGGTGCTATAGACAGCTATCCCACAACTTCTGAAAACTACGACATTGCTATTGAAGCTATTAAGAAGCGTTTTGGTCGGAATCAGGCTATTATTCGTAGCCATGTGAAAGACTTGCTATTTGGTGGAAAAATCGACCCTAATGTCAAGCAATTAAGGGCTCTTTTGGATAAGATGATAGCCAAGAAAGCTATATTAGCTCAGCATAATGTTGAGTGGGAACAAGTTTTTGTTCAGATTATGGAACATCAACTTCCCAGCAATTTGGAAGAAAGATGGATTCGTAAGCTTAGCCCTTTGATTGAATCCGACACTGCTCCGACCTCCAAGGACTTGATTGACTTTTTAACTGCTGAGTTAGCTACTATGGAAGCTTTAGCAACTAATGGATCATTTAATTCAAAATATAAATCTGGAGGCTCAAAACAGCAGTGTTTTGTTGCTAAGCAAAATCAAAGGCAAACAAAAGAGCAAAACCACAAACCAACATCTGCACATGCGTTAGTTGCACAGAGTGTCAGTAAGATATCTCCCGTGAATGTTTGCTTTCTGTGTTCTCAGCAGCATTGCATCAGTGTATGCCCTGAATTTTTGAAACTTTCACCAGCACAGAGGCTGAATGAATTGATCAGCCGACCTGGAAAAGTATGCTTTAAATGTTTGCGAGGTCGAACTGCCGAAAATCACCCATCGACGTTTCGAAAATGTACTGCTAAATGTGAAATTCCTGGTTGTAGTAAGCCACATCATAAGTTGCTGCATGTAACAGAACAGCAGCCCGCACAAGAAAGAGCAAATGCCATTGTTGCTACGATTTGCGATCGAACTTTAAAGTCTGATACGGCTGACTGCTTCAGCGTCGATAACGCTGCGACGATTCTCCCTACTGCACTCGCTAAGGTTTGTGTTGGAAGCCAAACGAGAATGGTTCGCGTCGGATTTGACTCCTTTTCTCAGAAAAGTTTTATTACGAGGCGAATTGCTGATGAGATGGGCATGACGGCTCTTTGTTCGGAAAGCTTAACTATATCTGGTTTTGGTGGTTCATGTATAAACACTCACATGGATGTAGTTAAGTTTAATCTTACACCCACGTTCGACTCTCCACAAGAAGGAATTTTTGTACAAGCTCATGTAAAGGATGGGGTTATTTGTTCTTTTTTAGAACCTGTATATTTGAATACGACCTGCTACAGACATTTAGATGGACTGCATTTATCTGATCCTGTTCCCCGTGGCGAAGTTGATGTCGATGTTTTGCTCGGTGGGCAGTATTACTTTGACATAATGTCTGGAAGGGTGGCCAGACCTGAGAAACCGGGTTCCGCTCCCTGTGCTATTGAAACAATGTTTGGTTGGATTCTTGCTGGGCCATACCTGGCGCAGTCGGCATGTGAAGACGATTCCTCAAAGTGTATGCTATTAACAACTAATTCTTTAAATCAGCATCGCTCTGCTTCTCGATTGTCTCGTCTTGAAACATTGGTAGAAAGATTTTGGGATCAAGATGCTATTGGCTTATGTAACAAAGGAGATTCTTTTACTGAAGAGGAACGTTTTGCTGTAGAGACCTTTAATAATTCAGTTATTTTCAACGGCACGCGTTATGCTGTTAGTTTGCCTTTCAAAGATAATGCGCCTCAATTGATAAGTAACTACCAAGAAGCTTATCAAAGACTCTTGACTACAGAAAAGGGTTTAAGAAAGCATCCTCTGAAGAGACAAGCTTACTCGGAGGCCATTAATCAGTATGTTGAACATGGATTTGCCAAAGAGTTAAGTGTGCAAGAATTGGAAAAAGTTAAAAGCTGTTCCAATTATTTTGTTCCACACCATCCAATTTTCAAATCATCTAGCACTTCCACCAAAGTAAGGATTATTTTCGATGCTAGCTCAAAAGGCCCTAACGGTTATTCTCTAAATGATTGTTTACTTAAAGGACCGAATTTGCTACCAGACATAACATCTGTGTTACTAAGATTTCGCATGCCGTTATTTGCGTTAAACGGAGATTTAAAGAAAATGTTTTGTCAAACTGAAGTGACGTATGATCATCAGTTCTATCAATTGTATCTTTGGCGTGATTGCAACGCTGCTATTATGCCAAAAGTGTTTGCGATGCAACGCCTGATGTTCGGAATCACTAGCAGTCCTTTTCTCGCGATACAATGTGTGCTGCATCATGCTCAAAGAGATCACATTGTTTCAAAGTATGGCGATTCTTTGTACAACTTGCTGCGCAATAATATGTATATGGACGACGTCCATCTTGGTGGAGATACAGTCGAAGATGTGGTCAAAAAACAGCGAATGCTAGTCGAGTTTTTTCTGTCTGGCGGCTGGAATTTGGTGAAGTTTGCCACAAATAGCAACTATAGTTTAACGGTCCAAACTGTAGCTGCTCTTTTTTTTTCACACGTAATCTCTATAATTACTGCACTCTATTTAAGCTCTTCTAGACAATGGGCAGTTAAAATGCCCTTCGTCCTTTGTGTTGGTACAGCGAGATTTCCCCGTAAACTACTGTATTAAACCAATAGGGGGACGCTTTTTTTTTACTGAGATCTAATCCAATAAGGGCTGCTTGTTTGTTTGAGATCTCACGCGTGTTGAAATAACCACTGAGACCGCGTGAATTCATCTATCCTGCAGTAACCAACAAAGCTGTGAATACTGCTTAAACATTGAATCGAATTTGCAAATGACGAATAAGACGAACAAAAGGTTTTTCGGGGATATAAATAGGAGACGAATTCGGCGAAGTGACGAATTAGACGATGGCGAATTAGACGAGCTGGTATGCACGTAAGAGATAAAAATTCTGCTGGGACTGACGAAAATGTGACCAATCATGCAAACTGACGAATTCAACGAAGATGAATTAGAAGAATTCTACTGTACCTGATTAATCGAATATAAAACTCCAACCTGCATGTTTAGCCCATAAAATTAGCCCAACTAGAAACAATAACTATGGCGACCCTACGAGATATAAACTTTGGGTCATTGATGTTTTGCTGAAATCATCTGGGTGACTTATAAACATTCTCGCTCTGTTTTCGTGCTCGTGATTTTATATCATTAGTGTAAGCACGGCTGTGAAGCTGGAGCCGGGAGCTGGAGAAAATCTTAGGGTGTGGAGCTGGAGCCAGTAATTTTTAAAATGCTGGAGCCGAAGCCAGTAATTTTTAAAATGCTGGAGCGAAGCTAGAGCTGGAGCCAGTCGTTTTGAAAATGTCGGAGCGGAGCTGGAGCTGCTGATTATATTGCCAACTCCGCAGTCCTCATAAATGTAGTCATAGAATTAAGATTTTATTACTCATGAGAAAAGGACGTTTTACTGAGATATAGAGGTTTACGAATCTCCTCATCACATGATCTGCTAGTCTAGGCCTAGCTTGTTAAAGGATACCTGTGGTACGTAAACTATATACATACACCTATATTTTCTTGTAAATAAATGTACTTATACCTTGTTTCTTATTTGCAGCTATATGTCCAATAACTAGTTGATTTATATTTCTCTATTTAGTTAATAAAATAAAAAGGAATGTTGTTTTTCTATACTTTATATTTTGTGCAAAACATTAATAAAGGGAGTAAAGTATGTTTATATTTTTCAGATCCTATGTTTGTATGATATGAAAAAGGATTTTTTATTATTTTCAATAAATATAAAAAAAAGCCTAAAAGACATAACTACAGTCCTTAGGAATCTGATCATCTTTGTCATTACAGAATCAATTGCGGAAGTAATCTGAATATTTCTGTTCAGCTCAGGAATACGCTGACTTCTCTTGGCACAGAAACCTTTGGCGGTATTTATCCTTTCCAACTTCACTACAGCCTTACATTACAACACCATTACATTATCACAATCTTATTCAAATAGAATAATACGGTAGCATGCAATAAAAATAATAGGCTGTAAGTATTTAAAACTATCCAAAAATTTAGTTAAAGCTAGCAATCACATAGAGGAACACACTAACTGATGCATCAACTGTACAACTAAATATCTAATTCAGCTTAAAAAGACTAGTTAAACCAAATTACCCAATTACAAAATAAACAACTAGAGCTTGCTGATAATTGTACCGCACTAAATCCGGGTTACTGATATAAACAAAGGTAATGCTGCCAACTAATTCCCAATTATAGCTAAACAGCAAAGGCGGATCACAAACATGAAATATGGCGGATCACAAACATGAAATGCAGTTATATACAACAAAGTTAAGCAGAGTGAGAAGATAAGCGAATAAAAGTGACAAACGGCAATACTGGCAGTGGCAATGGTGTAAGCGAACGGCAAAATGGTGGGGTTGGGTCGGGATAAATAACGATTGTGCATTTCCGCTTTTATGTAATTAATCACAAAAACGCAATGGTAGTCTTATTGATCGGCCTCTTCTTGTAGCACCTCTAGGCCGATTTATTTTCGGTGACGTCGAAACACTGAATTCTATAAAGTAGTCTGATGAATCACGTGACAGTGATGAAATGCCTTCAGAAATTTTAGATACAAGAGCATGTTAGGTTTTATAAGTGCCGGAGCGGAGCTGGAGCTGGAGCCAGTCATTTTTAAAACTGCTGTAGTGGAGCTGGAGCCGGAGCTACTGGTTTTTCTGCCAGCTCCGCAGCCCTGATTGTAAGTCATTTGTTGACCTCAATATTAAAATCATTAGTTGGCCTAAGAACTGATCATAAAAGAATATACGTAGCTACATATCATGAATGATGTCCGCTCTCTTGTTATAATGTAACAATACTGGTTGAGTAAGCCGTATGGCTGGGTGCAGTTCCATCTGATGTACGGCGGAGTGACAAGTAAACAAGCATATAAAAAGAGGCATTAACATAAAAATTCATTGATTCATTCAATTCAATTCAATTAAATTTGAAGATTCGAATTCAAAAGATTTATCACTAGTTATCATTCGTGCTTTCGAGATTGTGCTATGATTTAAAATATAGTCATTCTTGTAATGAAACGTGCTGTGGGAGCCTCACAACAACAACTCAGCTGCACCAATACAAGAAACTCGATCCCTATAATTCGGTGACCCCGATGCAATGATCCCCAAATAACAAGCAAACTTTAGCACCTCTTATCTTACTATGTCATGATATTCATTCAATAACATTTGTAAAACAGCATATTTAACGTTCATCAAACAACTGGCTAGTTCAACTATTTAATTTGCAAAAAACGGTATCCTTCCTATTCGATTCAATGCAAAAACACTAATACTGGTCAGCCACTTTTTTTGACAGCGCGTTTTGATGACGTTTGATCACGTGCATGAAACCTTCCTATTAGTTGTTTTTGGAGCCTTGTTTTAACAATCGGCTAATATATTGTGTAAGTAATAAATGTTCATTGCACAGTAAAAACTAAAATTACAACCATGTAATTGGATAAAACTAAATAAATGCATTCACTTAAACAAGCGATTTTGTAAATTTCTGTATTTTTGTACTTTCCATAAATTAGTGAGCATTTTACCTTATTTTGGTAATTCCGAATTTCCAATTTTTTGTGTTACTCCTCAACCAGTAGGAAACTAAAACGCCGAAATCTGGGGAACGTTTTTCATGAAATTGGGTTCCACTAAAACAGGGAAATCCCCATCGCAAATAGCAAGAGTTACGGTTGGGGTTAGCAGGTTTTTTTTTGTTTTATTTGCCATATTTATCCTCCATTCACGAGAAAGCGAATTGTATCGCTATACTTTGGACGGGAAGTCCGCACTCGCTTGGGAGTTGTCTTTTTCGAGGTGTCTGGGCCACCTGTCTTCCACATAAAGGTGGGGCGTCCCGTTAAGTGCCTTGCCCAAGGACACAACAAGCGAACTTGCCGACTCCGACTTGTTCTCCACAACCTTCCCGAAATGCCAAGCGCCAAGCAGGGAAGCTGTGAATACCATTTTGTAAAGTTTTTTGGTATGACTCGACAAGGAGAATGAACCCCAGGTCTACCGACTACAAAGCGGACGCTCTAACCACTACGCCATTGAGTTAGTTACGGTATTTCATTTGTTTTTGTTTTTTGTATAGACCACCACACAAATGCATACAATCCGCAAATACAGCAAAATGATACCGTAGGGACCAGGAAGAGGAAGGCGTAACACAAAGTTAGACGTTAAGACATGCATGAGAAAGAAGAAAATATTTAAAATATCTTTAACCATGGTTAGGTAAGCAGGTAAGAGGTAGGGTTAGGATTGATTAGGGTTGTATAGGCTTGGTGTTGGTGTGAAAGTTGGAATTAAAATTTGGTTTGAGGCTGGTCGTGGAATTTTCGCGTTATGATACTATTTCCTCTATCAACAATGATCAAGTTGTCCTCACATCTGGTCTAGACACCACATGTTGTTATCTAAGAGCTGTAGGCGAGTTTTTCAATTTTCTTTAGTTGTTGCAAAGCAGTATATTTAGCTCCAAAGTTTTTTTATAACCAAAACTTCTGTGAGAAACAATTTTCTTATGTTTGTGTATTACATTTTAACACATTTTGTAGTTTAATAATTAACACTATATTGTTCAATAACAAAGAAAATATGACTTGTAAAAGCTGTTAATAACTAAAAGCTACATTTTTGCTTGCAATAGTGATATACTGGATGGAAAAGTTATTTGGTTTACTGTACTTCTCAATGAGATCACATCACTATAGTACTGCACTAGGGTGGCCAAGCTGTGAAAAATTTTAATAAAATACGTTGATTGAAAATATATTCATATGTTTTGCTTGAGGTCTAAATTTACTCATAAATTCAAGAAATTTTGATCTTATTTTAAAGGCAAAGGCAATTTTTCCATCAACGGCCTTTTACCCTTAGAGGCTATTTTGCCATGAATTATTTGTGGTTGGTCAATCTCAATGATGTATTAAACATGTGACTTTTGGTCATTTCTGATTGGTCAATTTTAATAACCAATTAAAAAATGTTGCACCCCCAGTGTCCAATCCCCCACCCTGAACACTACCTCGTACATTCACTTACTGGGCCTGCCCTTCCAGTGTACACTGCCTTTCTTTTGGTACCCTGCCTGCTGAGATCCAAACTTGCAGCCATAGCATTTCAAGACTAGTGCACTAAACATGTGCCACAGAGTCACTGGCAGAAATGTAGCAATTATGGTAATATAAACACACGTGAATGATTACGGCAAAATAATCTCCAAGAGTAAAATGCTATTGATGGCAAAATAGCCACTTCCTATTTTAAACTCATATTTCTGACTTTTTGACAACTTTAGCAACTGTGGATCATGTTTTTGTTTTTCCATATATTTCTGACAATTGTCTTTCCAGTAAATGCTTATAAAAGTTTTTCATAAGTTCTATGGAGCATCTGTTTCTCTTTTGCCATTTCAATGACATTGTTCTGAAAATACGTTCACACTATGCTGATATTCCAGAGATAGAAAGCACAAATAAAGTTATTTTGGAAGTATTAACACACTTAACATTTTCACTTTTCAAGATCTTGTACCATTTGCTACTTGTTTTGTATTCCGTAAAAAGTTTTTACTACTTTGAATCAAAGTAAAACTTTCTTGAATTAGTGTGACTTTATTAAAGAGGTCATCCATAGTCAACTATGTTTTTTTATTATCAAACTTTCTACAATTTCTATAAATCTTTCATATTTTAAAAGGAAATTACCTATAAAACTTAGCTTTGTAGCAGTGACATAAATAGATGTGTTATTGCAGTTTTGTTGATTTTTCAGTCCCAGCATATCACTTAACATTTATTTATTTATTTTATTTACGCATATGAGCTCATGCTCTGTTTGCATGTCTTTCGTCATACTGGGCCACCATGACGGGTAGACTGCTTGGCCCCACCATCTGTCTGCCACATAAAGATGGAGGCGTCCCGTTAAGTGCCTTGCCCAAGGACACAACAAGCAAGCTTGCCGACTTGTTCTCCACACTATCCCTTATGTGCTGAGCGCCAAGCAGGGAAGCTGTGAATACCAATTTTTAAAGTCTTGTGGTATGACTTGACAAGGGAAATGAACCCCAGGTCTACCGACTGCAAAGCGGAAGCTCTAAAAACTTAACATTAATGCTGGAAAGCCAATAGAATATTGTTAATTGTTTTAAAAGAGTTAGTGTTATACCAATTATGAAGCTAAAATTGAAAAAGCATTACTTATTAAAAAACACAAACGTCAGTTGAATTCTCAGTTATATGTGAACAGTTGTTCCTTTTTTTGTTTTTTGCATAAATTTATAGTTTCATCTGTCTTCATTAAAATAATTTGTGTCATCTTACTTTTACTCTTGGTTGGTCAACTTTTGTTGCATTGTACTATTTTCTTTGTAAGTCAAAAAATGTCTTTACTTTGGAATTCGTATGCTGCTTTTCACAGTGGTTGTAAATAGGCATGGTACAGGCATAGGGGTGGTTATAAATAGGCATAGTAGACATAGAACAAGCATAGTACAGGCGTAGTGATGATAACAAGAGCTTTTGATGTGAAATGTCATTGTACCACCCAATGCTTAATTTTAACTCATAAAATTAAAAATTAATTTTTTTTGAAAGGAAAGAAGTAAGGTTTTGTTAGATTGGTGTGATTGGTGGTTTTCGGTTGCAACACCTCCGCTACTACGCCTGCACTATGCCTATTTATAATCACCCCATTTAGTATTCTTTCTCAATGTAAAAACGAGCAAGGATTGAAAAACTAAATTAAAGGACTGTACTTCAAAATAGAGGACAGTTAGCACCCTAAACATCGAACAAAACAATCAAATGCATCAGTCGTATACATAATACACTGCAAAGTGTATTGGTGAAAGATAGTATTTTGTTGATATATGCAATTCAAAATCTAATTTTACTACATATTTTAAACATGAAGTCATTTAGTGCATTTATCAATATTGTTAATTACTCAAAGTAAGCATTAACTGATTCATATTCTATGTCTTTACACCACGTTACTGGAAAATCTTTCATCAGTTATTGTACAATGAAACAGCTTTGTATTTAGATATTTCATAGTTATCTATACTGCTGGCATGATGCAGTTCTGCCTCAAGCAGTGCAACCAAGCAGGGAGTGAAATGCCTTTTCCCAAGATGCAATTACAAAGCTACCACGTTAGGTTTGAACACTAGACGATTGCTATCATAGACGGCTGTTCAACCCATTCAACCTCATTACCAGCCAATATGATAGATTGTGCAGCTGAGAACCCCAAATGTTGAGTAAATCATGGGCATGGGCATATGCAGTCTTCCCTGCAGGTGAGGCAATTTCAAACTACTTGAAACTTTTGTGGGCCTGTCAGAGTTTGTAATCGAAATGATGGAAAGATCTACTCATTAAAACTGCAGCCAGTTTTAGATACTGGACTACATTTACAAATCGGAGCAACAATGACCAAGACAGTGGGTAGGCACTAAAATTTGTTCTAAAAGCTTGTCCCTAGCTTTACCTTGAAGTACATGGTGTCCAGGTGTGTTGTAGAGGTCGCCTTGTTCTCAAGTTTATTGTTGGAGTTTCTAGTTTTCAAAGTATTGTCATGAACGGCTTTGAACTCATAATCGTTTGTTTATTGTTACAATTAAATTGTACCAATAAAGTAGCATTTCTACCCGCTCAGCATTTGACCATGCTGGTGTCAATCTTTAAGCTGGGTTATATCCTAAATACAAAATTAAAGGTGTTTCTAATGAGACAACTGTAACCTGAACAACTTTGACATCAATGTTTGTATTAATAGATCTTATTCTACACTAACTTTTTATCAGCTGAGTAGGCCTACTATTAAATTATCACAATGTTTGCTGTTATTGTTGCTGGAAGATTGGTAAGAATTTACTTATCTTCTATTTAGGTTTAGCAGTTTTCGTGTACTCCTACTCTGATGATAATGATATGTGTTCAATTCGTCTCAAGTTTATATTATTGTTGTCTAAACAGCGAAGACTAAATGCAAATACTTATTACCCATACATTTGCAGCTCTTATTTTTTTTGTCATTTTTATTTGTTTTCCAGTGACGCTGTTTACTGATTGATCATAAACTAATGACTATGATAGCTGCAAAGCGTATTATAACACTCTGATTTGTGATGGCTCCTTTCAAGTCTTATTTATACACAAGTTGTGTTGTTTTGCTAGTAGGCATGTAAAATTTCATTCAAGAGATGTCATATTTTTATACAACAGCATCCACTGGGCGCGATTAGCTTTATTGTGATTGATTCACCTAGCATTAAGTACAATGAAACTTTGTATCTAATAATCATTTTGTTTGTGAAATTTTGAAGTTTGGCCACAACTCCAGATTGCAGCAAAATACATTGACTTGTGCAATTAGGTTCAAAGAAAAACATAAGTTTTCAAGAAAGTGTATTTCAATAGAATTATTTTCTTTTGATGTTTCTTTTTTATTCCAGGTCCAGACAGATGTAACGGTGATTGATGAAACAAAGTTTATGTTTACTTTGATGGAAATGAACAATGTCAATCACATTGTTGTGTTTATGACTGGGCAGCAGCCATTTCCAGATGGTAGGCCTAATTAAACCTAAAGCAAGTATTTACTCTTGAAATAATTTGTAAAAGTTGAAAGTTTTAAATTTACTCTATCAGTTTAATCTAAACAGCCGAAAACGTAGATGATGCTTGAGCTTTTTATCAACATTTATTCAAAATCTTCAAACTTTTTTGGATGATGTCAACAGGAACAGAAATTAAACTTTGAAATGTTTTTTCAAATAATTGGAAATTATTTGGAAACTATAGGGCCATTGTGACGTTTGAGTTATTGGTTATAAAAATACTAATGTTCTACCCAAAAGTTGATGATTTTGATGACTTGCAAAAACTTTTTATTTTTTAGGTTAAAACCTACTAAATAGTAATTGGGATGGCTAGGATTCACGCTCACTACTTTGTATCAATAACACATTAAACTTATCATTTATTTAAAAATTGTAGGAATTGGAGCTTCGGTTTTTATCAATTGGCCTTCACAAGCTGGTGAAAATTCCTGGCAATTGATTGGTCATTTAACAAATGATAAACCATCTGCAATATTTAAATTATCAGGACTCAAAAAAGGTAAAACATTTCACATGGAATTTTTGATAAATCGTATTTTTGTGTACATGTACTTATAAATTTGATGACATTACATTATGTGTAGCTCGTATTCAGTGAGTGGCGTGGTGATAGTGATGTAGTGGTTGTGCCTCTACTTTGCATCTGGTAGACTTGGATTCAATTCTTCCTACAAGTCATAGCAAAGGTATTCACAGTTTCCTGCTTGGCACGTTGCATGCAAGAAATAATGTGAATGTGGCAAGTTCTTGTGGTGTCTCTGAATAAGGCACTTAATGGAATGCCATTGTCATTATGTCTCGTTTATTGCTACTCAGATTTCTTCAAAGAGCACGTCATCAGTTTGCCCACTCTTGTTATGCATTGCAAACTTGATGACGGAAAAAATAAAGGTTTTCTGAAAGTAAATTAGATGTTGCTTTTAGATGACCTTTATAACTTTTGTATTGGCCGCTCAGTTGGTGGCCAATACAAGCATTATTTTGGTCATCTGAAAGCAACACTAAAAGTGGTGTCATATCCCTCGAGGTAGCTCTAGCTGGTACGACTTATACGAAATTGGCATCACCGAAGTCCTAGAAGATCTTTAACTGAGTAAAGAAGCACCCCACTCGCAGCGGCATATACAAAACCATGAGAACCAACTGGGGCTTGAATTTGTCTGTTCAACCTGCGGACGCATATGTCTATGCAGAAGCGGCCTAAACAACCATCAGAAGTTACACAACAAAAAATGATGAAATGGAAGAACTACACATCGTGCCGCGATGTTCACGATCAAGAAGAGGATGCGGCAGACAGGCGGCAGGGTTGAGCAGTTCACTTGTCGCTGTAGCCTAGTTTAACCAAGGCTTGCAAACAGCATGAGCACATAAAAGCTAAACTGGCACATACGAAAATCGTGGGTTTTTGCTGTGGAAGTTAGGCATCTTTTGCTTACACCTTATTAATACAAACAATTTTGCTAAGACTTCATTTTCATATTTTCTCTTGCCCGTTATCAATTATATATGCGTTTCTTGCTACAAACCACTCAATAGTTGCTCTACGCTTTTAATGTTTAAACTATCGGTTAACTCAGATGTACGAGTCCCAAATGGAATGATTTATTATATTGTTTGATTTGGTTTGCTTTCATTAGGAAATGCATCACCAATAGATTAAATCAGCTGAAGAGACAGTTGATAATTTGATTGTCAGCCCACACGACTTTTGAACAATTTCGCAGCATTTCCACTGCGTAAGCTTTTCGCAGTGGATTATTTTACATTTCTTTCGATTGGGGGTCTCCGTTTTTATCTGTGCCGTTCATATCTATTTTATCTGAGCAAAAAAGAGATCTTTTGTTTTAACTGACTTGATAGCGTACTTTTTCTTGCATAAAAAATTCCTGTCAATACAATTCGGTTCTAACCTAGCTTTCCATGAAATAAATTGTGTATGACCGGTGCTGCATTGTTTTAAGGGGATTCAACTTCGTCTAATGCCTTTTCAAGCCTGGACAACTTATCTCCGCTACAACATCCTCATAATGCGCAGGTTGCATGATATGGTTGATATAAAGTTGTTGCTATTTAATACCTATGTAAGCTCTGCTCTTCTTTAGTAAATTCAGAGCTATACTTGATTGAATTTATGTTATGAAAATGCATCAGGTCAATGGGTGTGTAAACTAAGCTTTTTGTTTCGTTATTTGTCCGATCGTATAAAAAAGACCTTTTTTGTCACGTTTCTCTTCTGAAACGACATATGATTGCCCATTGTTTCATGAATTGTTGCACATGAATTGTGCAATGCTGAATCTTTAGTTAAGCATGGTGCTTGCATTTTATGGCATGTGTGGAGGTGTTGGACGTTCTCAGGTGCAGTGCAGTTCCATACACGCAGGAGGTTGTGAAAATAGCCCCCTTTTCTATGGCTAATTGGCACGACCTCTGCTGCAGAGGCGATTTAACACGTGATAGTAAATTTACAATGGTAAAAAAATGGCTCAAACACTACAGAAACGGAGGGTATTGCAGTTGTTGGCCTACAAAAAGACCTTGCGAAACGTAAGCTTCAATATAAACTCCAGTTACGTTCGAAAGTCACTTAACGCTTGAAGCGCTTAACCAGCAGTTTTTGACAAGTCTCACACTCAGCAGACGACAAGTCTATCGCTCACCCTATAAATTATCGAAAAATTGCTAAAAACTCAGTGCGTCGTGCTATTACACGCTTTTTTTCTTGAAGTGAAATAACTTTTTATTCTTAACATAACTACAATGCAATAACATAATGGTTGATGTGAGTATTGAACTGTCAACCTTGTAATTCAAATGATTTAACTTCGTGTGACTGGCGGTAGTGTTTGTATGTGCTGAGAAGAGCGATACACCAACAAGTACATTGTAACAATTTTGTTTCACAAGCGAGCGGCAACCACACAGATTTCTTTGGAGGTGCCCTTATTGCGGCTGAACCTTAATTTGTGTGGTTACTACTCACTGGTCGAACAAAAGACAGAATTTCATGTTCATTTGATGCTTGGTGAAGAATTGTATCAAAAACCGATTAATTTTCTGTTGGAGGTGCCTTATCAAAACTATGTGTTTGAAAAGCACTTCGCAAATTTGTTAATGATTGTTTTGCTATCAGCACACACACGTATGAAACAGTAATATTGTAATCAAAGTTATTTCCAGCTCGGAATTTCACTTGAAAGTCTGTCTGAAATATCTCAGCAAGTCCCCGTAATTGCATCGTCTTCAACTGAACGTTTATCGACTTTCGCTGAGTTCTCTACCGCAATGGTCACAAACTTTTATAATTACGCTTCATCGTTTTCAAAATCACTTGAAGAGATAGTGAACATTGCATCATCATGCGATCAATCAGTCGCCAAAACTCAGTTCATCCCATCATCGGTGCTTGAAGGATGGATGAAAATGTTCCAATCGAAGTTAGCACGAGACATTGAATTTTGGAAAAAGTGATGTTTTGATGAATTGTGTATCATTGATTCAATTATCTTGTCAAAATGATGTCACTCGCACTGAAAAGTGGAAAGGCTGGTTATAAATGATAACAATTATCAAATGATGATCAATTGTGTTCAATTTATTATGTTTAAATCATCGGACAATATGAAAACTTTATTATTGACTGCTGCGGCCGCTTTCCGTGTGATTTTATAGTTTCAGCCTGTTGTCCAATAGAGGGAATTATCGCTTACTGAACAAAAAACGAGCTATTATGATTTATTTCCAGAAAATGATCGTGCCGAGTATGCTTTTGAAAAGTAAAATTTGTTTATGACGTTAAATTGTATTGAGTTTTTCTCCCAGTGGAAGAGACAGTAGCAGTTGCAAGCGTGTAGACAATATTTACTTTGCTTTCACGTAAACATTGACATAAAAGTTACACAAGCAGAACAAACACCACATCACACCACGAAAATTAACACTGAAGAACCGAAAAGCAAGGGAGCGCCGAAGAGCCGCTCTGCCATCAAGTCATGATTCACCCCGCTTCGACCTTATCCTGACGATCAGTAATAATGAGCTTTTTGTTTCGGATCGAAGCAAGGGCAGGCCTCCACGTGATAGGTGGAAACACCTACAATTATTAAAACAATTTAAACGCAGAACAAATTCCTTCGATTTTTTCACCAGTTGTCCTTTTGATATTTACTCGATTTGCTTGGTATTACTACAGTGCTTCCTCGATTATCCGGTCTAGTTGGGATAATACTTTCAGAAATCTGAACGGATAAGCAAAAAAACGGACAACTAAATTCATAACGTTTAAGTCAAGGGAACAAAAACAACACATCAAGGTTTAAAAAGTGATAGAATTTCAACATAGCAATATTCTAAGAAATTTCCCGCTTAACTATTACTTGCAACACTAGATCTACTAAAATAGGAATCGATTTTAGATTGTTTGCGAGAAGATTCGCGTTTTTCAACAGCAAACTCGCGAAGTCGTACCAATGTGGAAGTGTTTGAAACTGTTGCTTCCGGCTGAATACAGAGCCACGTTAGGCAATGGTCAAACATTTACCTTGCCTCTGCACGAGAAAAAAAGCATTGTGTTTTTCGCGTTGAATGCTGTGTATTCTGTTGTTGATTACCCGTCCCCTTCCGAGGCATGGCGGAAGACCATGGAGCTCCAGAAGCCGGGCAACTCCCCAGAGGTCGTAGAGAGTCGCCAAAGAGTGAGCGGCGTAGAGTCCGTAGCTGGACAGTGCAGAATGAGATGAGAGGTGTCCACAGGCGCTGCAGGAAGAATTCTCGATTCTGCCAATCCTAGAGAGATGAGAACCTAAAAGAAGGCTGTGTCCGTTGCAGCGTAGACGAGAGAAAACACAGCAAGCATCACTAGGGAGCACAATTTTCTCGGTGGAAATGGAGGGAACCTGTGTGTCAAAAAATTTAGATGAGACTGTATCGATTTGCTTGGAGACTCGTGTCTCTACGAGAAAAAGTTGTTTAATAGCTTCTCGCTGCTACTGTCTTTTCGTGACTTCTCCCCAAACGCTCTTTATAAAAATTCGTCTTCGAAAGATGTTCTATGGCAGCCAGTGATTTTTGAACGTTTTTCACTTTTGAGACGATATTTGTATTTTGACAAAGGGTGAGCTTAGCGCTAGCGGCAACTGCTTTTAAAAAAATTAGTGCAGCTTCCGCTAGCGCTATTGTGCACAAAAAGTAACGCCCGCTGATATTGTTGCTGGTTCACAACGACAATAGCGGCCGCTAGTGCCCACCACTGTCTAGGATCAAGAGGTATAACTTTCATTATTGTATCAATGCGAAGAAAGAAAGAGGGAAAAATTATCAAAACTCCAATCAGTTACCTTAAAATGCTATCGAAAGAGAAAGCTGGTGCATGACTCCCCTTGAAAAGACCATATCTACATTATCTGACTTGTTATAATAAATGTGGCTAGATGATATTAACGCAAACCCAAGATAGGAATTATATCAGCCTCACCAGCTTGTGAGTAATAATTAAATAAATTTTTATCTGAACTTTAAAAGAGCTTAAAAAATAAAGCTTTAAATTAAGTGAAAATGTGACTCAAAATATTAAAATAATTACCACCCATCATCAAGAATCTAAATTTAAATCTGTCGCCACTTCCCTTTAAATGACAAAACTAACTGAAATGAGACTATAATACTTTTAATCAACCTGACCAACAGAGTAGTCTATTTAAAAATGATACTCATTTCCTTCTTATCCTAGTCACATTGAGTGCAAACTGTCGGCTGGTATGTATTGATACTCTCTTTTGTCGATTCGTTTCTACAGCTAATTTGAGACCCCATTCTGAGTTTTGACAAAATACGCCTTCCATTTATATCCCTGCTTAAACTAAGCCAATGTTCCATTGCAAAAACATTCTTAAATAGAGCATCGTTGTTCAGAGGTAGATCTAGAATTCCAGACGATTCAGCTGGGTCAGATGAAGAACCACATAAACAGCACTTTTCACAGAAAATATACCCAACATGCAACCCACTTACAGCGCATATCATGCCAAGGGGTATATTTTGAGCAAATCATAAACCTGCTATTGTCCATTAGCTCTAGTGCAGTATTAAGCATAGGTTTACGCTATCTTTTTGGTCTTCCTGCAGTAGTTTGCAAAAGAGCCGCCATCTTGATTTGTGGGCTATCAGGTTCATGCACGGAAAATGTGAAATGGAATATCAGCAATATTCGGAAAAATTATCATAACATTTTACTCACTCAATTTCAATCGCTGAAAAAATTTATGAACCAAATATAGAGTAAAAGTAATGGTGTCAGAGTGCTAACTCATTTTTGTAGAAAATGTGGCTTATCAGGTTGATGCATGGGGCCACAGAGTTGTCAATGAAAGTTTTACTTACCAAATCAATGGAAATGTACAAAAGAAAACTTTGACAAAAATAGATTCTTTATCAAACCGTGGTCAAACTAAAAACAATGCAAAAACACGTTTTAAAACAAATAATAAAAAATGTTGACCTTGTCAAATAAAGCGCGGTGCTACAGGCATTGATACGGCGCTGTCTCGATTGCTCACGTTGTGTCACAAATACGGGAAAGCGACAGAGACCGAAGATGTTAAACATTAGATTCGTCTCGTGAGGAGCCTCACCAGCTATCCATCAGATGGTTCATAAACGAGGAATCACTGCAAATTGACCTTGAACTTCCAACTGCTTAAGATTCATCTTTTTTCGCCTCATTCTTCAGCTTAGACACCTATGGAAGCATTGAGTGATAGCTAGTCAAGCAATAATTTGTACGCTTACTGCCACGTTTGTGGGTGTAGTTATTCAAAGCAGCTGCAGCTATGTAGTTGATGTATGACTGCACTGACCCAAACTTCTGGATCAGAAATTTGCTCCCATGATTTTCCGACGTAGAGATTGTCGTGGAGGCGGACCAAGACTCAAGCAAGCAAAAATCCCTAAACATGTTAAATATCCCTTATTCATTTATACTTAGATGTTAGATGCAGTTAGAACTTCTTCAACATCCGAATGACTCCTTGTTTGTAGCCCATGTGTGAGTGTTCTTCAATAAAAACAAAATCAAATTCAGGAAACAAAACTTAAAATCTCCAACAGAAAGATGGTGTATTTAAAATCATGGTAAATTAATCAGGCCATCAGCCAAGGAGTGGTGTCGGGGGTCCACAGACCCCGTTTTGAGCTAGAAGGTCCACATGTTAACGAAAGCAAAGTTTACTGAAAAAGAAATACTGTAAACTTGAAACAACCGCGCATGTTCAGAGGTTTGCCGTAATCACTTCAATTGTGTTAAAGTTCCCCCTGCGCTGCGATCACGGGGCATCTAAGCGTTAGTTTTCGTATGCGAGGCAGGGTTGCAAACCTTGAGGTTTTCATGCCCGATTGGGCTACTACGAGTGTCACGGACGCAAAGTTGCCACCGGACCAGAAGTTGCCTTTAGCTTCTGCGCATGCGCACAAGCATGAAATTGCTATAAATTCCGGCCTGAAAGTTGACCGAGTTTTTTTACAGATAAAAATTCATGATTTAAGACTAGACCTGCCGTATAAGTCGAACCAACTTTTTCTTAACAAAAATCGGTACTTATGGGTTATCTGTCACCACTTTTTTTTTATTTAATAAACCTAACCCTGTACACTCCCTTCCAGTGTACACTGCCCCATACATTTACATACCGGGCCTGCCCCTTCAGTGTACACTGCCTTCCAAACTCATTTTAGGCTTAAACATTATATATACAGTTAAATAATAGTAATTTAATACCTGGTGAAAAAAAGTGGTGACAGATAACCCACAAGTACCCAAAAATCATTAGGCTAGCCTAGCTATTTTATACCCCAAGTATTAGCCTAGCTATATTTGTAACCTACTACATTTTTATTGGGGCGGACAATTGTGGATAAACAACTTTTTCCTAATGTTCTTTCAAACCTACATTATGTCCTGTAGTTTAAGAATCTTAAGTTTACTCTCGTTAGCCTAGATCAGTGTTTTCCAACCTTTTTCATCTTACGAAGCAATTTTTGCATATACATAGTTTTGTAACACACAGAGACGTAGCAGCCGCCCCCCAAACCCCCCAATTGGGGGGGGGCCCAGGCCAACTTTGGGGGCCCAAGTTAGTCTGAAATTACTTTTTGGCTACGTGACTATTTTCAGTTCAGCAGACTTGTTTACAACCGATTCAAACTGTAGGAAGAAATTAGCTTGTGACATCATAAGTGAATGCAACGTCATTTTATCTCGCAGAATCTAGAATATTTCGATTGATTTTCTGGTAGAATCTTGAATATTCGATTGACGTAACAATGCCGTTGTTACGCAACAATCATAGAATGGTCTGGAATTCTGTTTGGCTATAAATACCGGGACAATATATATACACTGCAGAGTGCAGATAAAGTATTTTATTGACATTGTATAGAATGAAACCTTCAAAAAGTGGTGCTCAAAAGAGAAAAGAAGCAGCCACTGCTCGAGATGCTGTAGCGAAATTGCCCAAGATGACAGATTTTTTCAAGATTACTGAGCAGAGTAGACCTGGCACTAGTACCGAGAGGGATGAAGAAAACTATAGTGTACAAGAAAAAGAAGACTATGACGATCAGCATCAAAGTGATTGTGAATTTCCAGAAAATGTAAGTTGTGATTTACCTGCCAATACGCAACCTTCAATATCAAAAATAACTGAATCTTAATTTACCCCTATTCCTGATGACCCATGTAAATGGCCTGAAAGTATTTCTGATGCTCAACGATGTGATATAGTAAAGCGTGGACCACATCAACTAATAATGAATTTTCCATATAATAACACAACTCCAAGGCGACGTTTTTCCTCCAACCATTATAAACGTGTGTTACCTAATGGTGAAAGTGTTTCACGGTCGTGGCTAGTTTATTGTGGGGAATCAGATCAAGTTTTTTGCTTTTGTTGTAAGCTATTTGGAAAAACACTAAGCCCCTTTTGTAGTGGTATAAATACATGGGAGGGTTTTTCGAAAAAACTGAAAGACCATGAAAACGGCATTTCCCACCAAGAATGCTGCAGTCAATGGATGTTGCTAGCTGAAGGGATAAGAAATTCATCCACCATCGACAAACGCGAGATGAATATTTTTTTCAATGAAAGACGTTTTTGGAGAAATGTTTTAGAGAGACTTATCGACATTACCTTGTTTCTATCGGAAAGGAATCTTGCTTTTAGAGGATCTGAAGAAGTCTTAGGATCTCCTCACAATGGAAATTTTCTGGGTATATTTGAGCTTTTGGCAAGAAGAGATCCGATCCTAAAAGAGCTTCAAGACAGAATCAAGAATAAAAACACTAAAGATCACTATTTGAGTCCTACCATACAAAATGAACTAATTGAATTGCTAGCGACAGAAGTTGAAAAAGAAAATTTACAGCAATTGAAATTGGCAAAATATTTTTCTATAATTTTGGACTGCACTCCAGATATGTCACATCATGAACAAATGTCTGTCATTCTCCGTTATGTACTGTGTAATGAAGAAGCTGCTGTTGTTAAAGAAACATTTTTTGGCTGCTTGAGAATAAGTGACAGTACTGGGAAAGGCTTGTTGGACGCTTTCTTAGAAAAAGCGACCGAACTGCAACTCGAATTGTCTGATTGTCGAGGTCAGTCATATGATAATGGTGCTAACATGAAAGGAAAACATTCTGGGGTCCAAGCAAGAATGCTAGACATCAATCCCAAAGCTGTTTACGTGCCCTGTGCAAACCATACCCTTAACTTAGTTGTTGTTGACAGTGCTAATTCATCGACGGAAGCATTGACATTTTTTGGAGTACTTACAAGGTTGTATGTGCTGTTTTCTTCCTCTGCTCAGCGTTGGGAAATTTTGAAGAAACATGTGGAGCTGTCCATAAAGTCACAATCTGATACTCGTTGGGAAAGCAGAATTAAATGCATCAAACCTCTTCGATACAATTTAAAAGAGGTGTTGCTGGCACTGAAAGACTTGGAAGCCATTTCCATAGAAAGAAAAGATGGAAGAGCTGCCTCAGAAACAAAATCGTTGATAGCTCATTTATCAAAATGGAGTTTTCTTTTGTCGGTGTTTATTTGGTATGATATCCTATTCCAAGTCAATAAAGCAAGCAAGATTCTTCAATCGTATGGAGTCTCCCTTCATACAATGGAAACGGAAATCCAGGCAACTGAAAAGTTTTTGCAAAACTATCGCACAACGGGTTATGACAGTGCCGCAACATCTGCTGTTGAAATAGCACAGGAATTGGATATTGATCCTTCTTTTCCTCCGTCAAGAAGTGGAAAGAAAAGAAGATTGTTTGATTACCAAGGTGAAGAGGAACAACGAGCTACTCCTGAACTGAAATTTAAAAGCAACTTTTTCTATCCATTAGTAGACCAGGCTATTATGTCAATAAAGGAGCGCTTTAATTTGTTACGTGAGGTTTCTTCCGCCTTTTCGTTTTTGTACACACGAGACAAACTTTTGCTTGTGCAACAAGAAAATGCTCTTCTTACTTGCTGTAAAGAGTTCCAAAAAAAGTTCGGTGACATTGATTCTGATGAAATGAGCGCTGAGCTACAGCGGTTTGTTTTAATTTTACAAAAAAAACGCAATCTCAATACGGCTCAAGACTTTCTGAACTATCTTCTAAAGACTCATTTATTTGAATTGTATCCGAATGTGTACATCGCACTTCGAATCTTACTAACTTGCCCCGTGACTGTTGCCAGCGCTGAAAGAAGCTTCAGCAAATTGAAACTGATCAAAACTTTTAATAGAACGTCTATGACAGACAGTAGACTATCTTCATTAGCCATGTTGTCAATCGAAAATGACTGCGCCCGATCTCTTGATTATGACAATGTCATAACCAGAGACGTAGCAGCCGCCCCCCAAACCCCCCAATTGGGGGGGGCCCAGGCCAACTTTGGGGGCCCAAGTTAGTCTGAAATTGCTTTTTGGCTACGTGACTTTTTTCAGTTCAGCAGACTTGTTTACAACCGATTCAAACTGTAGGAAGAAATTAGCTTGTGACATCATAAGTGAATGCAACGTCATTTTATCTCGCAGAATCTAGAATATTTCGATTGATTTTCTGGTAGAATCTTGAATATTCGATTGACGTAACAATGCCGTTGTTACGCAACAATCATAGAATGGTCTGGAATTCTGTTTGGCTATAAATACCGGGACAATATATATACACTGCAGAGTGCAGATAAAGTATTTTATTGACATTGTATAGAATGAAACCTTCAAAAAGTGGTGCTCAAAAGAGAAAAGAAGCAGCCACTGCTCGAGATGCTGTAGCGAAATTGCCCAAGATGACAGATTTTTTCAAGATTACTGAGCAGAGTAGACCTGGCACTAGTACCGAGAGGGATGAAGAAAACTATAGTGTACAAGAAAAAGAAGACTATGACGATCAGCATCAAAGTGATTGTGAATTTCCAGAAAATGTAAGTTGTGATTTACCTGCCAATACGCAACCTTCAATATCAAAAATAACTGAATCTTAATTTACCCCTATTCCTGATGACCCATGTAAATGGCCTGAAAGTATTTCTGATGCTCAACGATGTGATATAGTAAAGCGTGGACCACATCAACTAATAATGAATTTTCCATATAATAACACAACTCCAAGGCGACGTTTTTCCTCCAACCATTATAAACGTGTGTTACCTAATGGTGAAAGTGTTTCACGGTCGTGGCTAGTTTATTGTGGGGAATCAGATCAAGTTTTTTGCTTTTGTTGTAAGCTATTTGGAAAAACACTAAGCCCCTTTTGTAGTGGTATAAATACATGGGAGGGTTTTTCGAAAAAACTGAAAGACCATGAAAACGGCATTTCCCACCAAGAATGCTGCAGTCAATGGATGTTGCTAGCTGAAGGGATAAGAAATTCATCCACCATCGACAAACGCGAGATGAATATTTTTTTCAATGAAAGACGTTTTTGGAGAAATGTTTTAGAGAGACTTATCGACATTACCTTGTTTCTATCGGAAAGGAATCTTGCTTTTAGAGGATCTGAAGAAGTCTTAGGATCTCCTCACAATGGAAATTTTCTGGGTATATTTGAGCTTTTGGCAAGAAGAGATCCGATCCTAAAAGAGCTTCAAGACAGAATCAAGAATAAAAACACTAAAGATCACTATTTGAGTCCTACCATACAAAATGAACTAATTGAATTGCTAGCGACAGAAGTTGAAAAAGAAAATTTACAGCAATTGAAATTGGCAAAATATTTTTCTATAATTTTGGACTGCACTCCAGATATGTCACATCATGAACAAATGTCTGTCATTCTCCGTTATGTACTGTGTAATGAAGAAGCTGCTGTTGTTAAAGAAACATTTTTTGGCTGCTTGAGAATAAGTGACAGTACTGGGAAAGGCTTGTTGGACGCTTTCTTAGAAAAAGCGACCGAACTGCAACTCGAATTGTCTGATTGTCGAGGTCAGTCATATGATAATGGTGCTAACATGAAAGGAAAACATACTGGGGTCCAAGCAGGAATGCTAGACATCAATCCCAAAGCTGTTTACGTGCCCTGTGCAAACCATACCCTTAACTTAGTTGTTGTTGACAGTGCTAATTCATCGACGGAAGCATTGACATTTTTTGGAGTACTTACAAGATTGTATGTGCTGTTTTCTTCCTCTGCTCAGCGTTGGGAAATTTTGAAGAAACATGTGGAGCTGTCCATAAAGTCACAATCTGATACTCGTTGGGAAAGCAGAATTAAATGCATCAAACCTCTTCGATACAATTTAAAAGAGGTGTTGCTGGCACTGAAAGACTTGGAAGCCATTTCCATAGAAAGAAAAGATGGAAGAGCTGCCTCAGAAACAAAATCGTTGATAGCTCATTTATCAAAATGGAGTTTTCTTTTGTCGGTGTTTATTTGGTATGATATCCTATTCCAAGTCAATAAAGCAAGCAAGATTCTTCAATCGTATGGAGTCTGCCTTCATACAATGGAAACGGAAATCCAGGCAACTGAAAAGTTTTTGCAAAACTATCGCACAACGGGTTATGACAGTGCCGCAACATCTGCTGTTGAAATAGCACAGGAATTGGATATTGATCCTTCTTTTCCTCCGTCAAGAAGTGGAAAGAAAAGAAGATTGTTTGATTACCAAGGTGAAGAGGAACAACGAGCTACTCCTGAACTGAAATTTAAAAGCAACTTTTTCTATCCATTAGTAGACCAGGCTATTATGTCAATAAAGGAGCGCTTTAATTTGTTACGTGAGGTTTCTTCCGCCTTTTCGTTTTTGTACACACGAGACAAACTTTTGCTTGTGCAACAAGAAAATGCTCTTCTTACTTGCTGTAAAGAGTTCCAAAAAAAGTTCGGTGACATTGATTCTGATGAAATGAGCGCTGAGCTACAGCGGTTTGTTTTAAATTTACAAAAAAAAACGCAATCTCAATACGGCTCAAGACTTTCTGAACTATCTTCTAAAGACTCATTTATTTGAATTGTATCCGAATGTGTACATCGCACTTCGAATCTTACTAACTTGCCCCGTGACTGTTGCCAGCGCTGAAAGAAGCTTCAGCAAATTGAAACTGATCAAAAGTTTTAATAGAACGTCTATGACAGACAGTAGACTATCTTCATTAGCCATGTTGTCAATCGAAAATGACTGCGCCCGATCTCTTGATTATGACAATGTCATAACAGCATTTGCGAACAAAAAGGTTCGCTCCAGACTATTTAAATGATACTGTGTTTTTATAACTTTTTGATGTTTTTCAGTGTCATTGCTTTCGTTTCGCAGTGTCTGCATAAATGTCCTACTGAACTCTGGCCTCGGTGCCGAATTTTTTATGACTTGCACCTTCGGTATCGGCATACTTTATTCTGACATTAGCCTGTTTACTTATGTACAAATTGTGGTGTATTTTCTTAATGCAGCTTTTCAATTTTACACCTCTAAAGTGATATGACCTGTGCGCAGGGGCTCTTGCGCTTACTTTGGGGGGGGCCCGAAGTTGGAGTGCTACGGGACTGGTCATAACAGCATTTGCGAACAAAAAGGTTCGCTCCAGACTATTTAAATGATACTGTGTTTTTATAACTTTTTCATGTTTTTCAGTGTCATTGCTTTCGTTTCGCAGTGTCTGCATAAATGTCCTACTGAACTCTGGCCTCGGTGCCGAATTTTTTATGACTTGCACCTTCGGTATCGGCGTGCTTTATTCTGACATTAGCCTGTTTACTTATGTACAAATTGTGGTGTATTTTCTTAATGCAGCTTTTCAATTTTACACCTCTAAAGTGATATGACCTGTGCGCAGGGGCTCTTGCGCTTACTTTTGGGGGGGGCCCGAAGTTGGAGTGCTACGGGACTGGTAACACACCAACTCACTTTTGTAACCTGACGTTAGTAACGGTATATATTCAGCTATGCTAAACACACTGATGCATTATAAAATTTCAGTATTCCTTCAAGTAAGGCCTTACTAAGCCGTACTTAGTCACGTTAGTGTGTCGTGCCACATCGGTTGGAAAACACTGGCCTAGATGTTGGAAGTCTGAAAACTGGACCTGGCGTATAAGTCGACTAGTGATTTTCTAGACAATTTATTAGGCGTGAAACGTCAACTTATAGGTCCGGATTAACGGTATGCCATAAGATTGGACTAAGTACTGTACATGATAGTAGCCCAACTAAAAAATACTTATTTAAAGTAGTTTAATAGGCTAATTGGCCCAAAGTTTTTGAGATTTCAGCATTTTTTAGGGATGCTGACTTGAGTTGTTGCTTAGTCTAGTTATCTTACACAGACCTATGTAGCAATGTTGCAACTATGTAGCAATGTAGTTTAGTTGCAAGAACTGTAGGCCTATATATCCTTTTTTCTTAGGTGTAAGTGCTCAATAAGCTAGTAAGCTAGCTTGCATATTTCATTATAGTATTGCTGTGATACAATTTAGCTTCTGCGCATGCATGATACAACCATGATGTATAAAGTATTGGAGTGGACTATGGATTAAGTATAGGATATGGGCATCAAGCGTGGGGAGGCTTAGAATCAGATTTTGAACTGTTTTGAGGTTGTTTGCAATACATAATTTCAATAATCCGTACAAAATAGATTGTTATGGTGTGATCTTAACAAGACTCTTTTATCATTAGTTATTAGGCTTCTGGTACTAACCTGATCGCCATACCTGAGCCCATTATCAAAAAGTTAAAATATGACCAAAAGTTTAGAAAAGAGTGGGTGCAACTCAAAGTGTTTAAATACTGGATAATTGGTCCAACAACCAATCACAAAGTGCCCCTATGTTCAGTTTGCATCAAAGATGTCACATCTCATAGATCTGGATTATTGAAACATGCAGTTTCTTAGCAACACATTAAAAATATGAAAACTACATTAACAGTTCAATCTGGATCTGTAAAGAAATGTTAACAAGCAAATTAGCCAAAACATTTGTTTAAAAATTACTGAAGCACAAATCGCAGCCGTTTAGCAGAACAAAACTTACCATTTACTTTACCTCATCGCTTGTTATCTCTAGTACAGTCAGTCAAAAGCACCCTACAATGCGATTGAAAAAAGTGCATTAGGTAGGGTTACCATATTTCTCAAAGCAAAAAGCGGGACATCGGTTGGCGAATTTTCACGAGACGAAATTTATGGTCCATTCAAATTATTTTTTGACAAAAGCGGGACGCTGAGATGCGGCTCCAGGTTTGATTAACGAAGTTAAGGTGTGGATATGAAAAAATCAGGAAAAGCTGGGGTGATCTCCAAAAAAAAAAAACGTCATCACCATCCTGGCTGCACGATCTATGGGAATTTCAAGCCCCCGAGTGTTGCATTGCGGCAGCCAAGCGTGCGTTGACCTTTTTTTTTTTTTGGAGAACCACCCCAGTTTTTCCTGATTTTTTTCATACCCACACCTTAACCTCGTTAATCAAACCTATAGCCGTATCTCAGCGTCCCGCTTGTGGAAAGAAAGAAATTGAAAACTCCATAAATTTGGTAAAAACCGTTGTGTTTGACTGAAGCAAAAAGCGGGATTTTCGATGAAAAAAGCGGGACAGCGGGACAAGGCCTCAAAAAGCGGGACTGTCCCGCCAAAAGCGGGACGTATGGTAACCCTAGCATTAGGCCATTAGCTAAAATGCACTGCCAAACCTTAATTGTAGAAACATTGTGAGCAATACAAATGGCGGAGAAGGTTGGGAGCCAGCCTTGCAAGCTTAGGATTTTTTGAAAGGCAAAAGCATCGAACCAACGTCGTTTTTGCATCGTAAACTGTAGAGCAGGGGTGGCCAAACTGCGGCTCTTTGAGCCTTTGATTGCGGCTCTTTAATGAATTAGCATTGATAAATTAGACATGCATTTTCCCGGCCTTGACGAGTTGTTCGATCAGATTATGAAACAATGCGTTCTATCACACGTAATAACAATGGACTGATTGTCAGTAATAATCTACTAAGTGCACTCCGAAAACTGTAGTTAAGTAAACTGTTGTTGTTAAGTTAAGTTAACTGTAGTTAAGTAAAGTAAACAGTCAGATTGACTGTAGTTAAGTAAAGTAAACAGTCAGATTGAAGCTGTACGTCAGGGCTGACCTAGTTTCACGTCTTGGTTACGGTTATACTAATAATTGCAAAAAGAGAAAGTATGAAGAGGAGAATAGAACTTTTAAAACAGAATGGGAGGAAGAGTTTGGATTCACTGATAACGGAGGTAAACCTGTGTGTCTTATCTGTCATGCTTCGCTCAACCATTACAAAACCAATAACTTGAAACGCCATTATGAAGCTAAACACAAAAACTTTCCCACCAACTACCCACCTAAGTCGGAATTACGGAAGAATAAGCTTAATGAGCTAAAATCTTCCCTAAATGCCCAGCAGAACCTGTTGAAAACATTCAGCAAGGAAGCTGACACAACCACTGAAGCTAGTTTCATTATATCATGGAATATAGCCCGGTTCAAACATCCATATTCAGATGGTGAATTCATTAAGAAGAATATATCTGAGGTGGTTGCAGTGTTAGATCCTAAGAACACAGAACTTTAGCGACTAATATCGCAAACTCCAGTTTCACGACACACAGTTGAAATACGGGTATCTCGGATCAATGTTGATGTCGAAGACAAACTGCAAAATGATTTAAAAAATTCCACTGCATTCAGTTTGGCTTTAGACGAGTCGACGGATGTGCGAGACAATCCGCAACTGGCTGTGTTTGTTCGTTACGTTTCCAATGATGTTGCTGTAAAAGAAGAGTTGTTGGACTTAATCGCATTAAAAGAAACAACTCGTGGTGTAGTTATTAAAAATGCGCTTGACAACATCTTAGTAAATGCTGAAGTTCCGCTAAATAGACTTGTCAGTGTTGCAACAGACGGAGCACCAGCAATGGTAGGAGGAAATGCAGGTTTAATTGGACTCTTGAAAAATGATGATAACTTCCCTGATTTTCTTTCTATTCATTGCATAATTCATCGTGAGCACCTAGCAGCAAGATATTTCAAATATGACTACGTTATGAAAACTGTTCTTGAAATTGTAAATTTTATTCGCAAACATGCCAAGACCCACAGACAATTTAGAAACTTCATTGAAGATTTGAATCTTGAAGATAAGCCTAATGACGTCTCATTTTACTGCAATGTATGGTGGCTGTCGACGAGCAATGTTTTGAGTAGATTTGTTGAGTTGTTGGAGCCAATTAGTATTTTTCTTAAAGAAAAAAACAAACCTTATCCGCAGCTGGAAGATGATGAGTGGATGCACGATCTCATGTTTCTTACTGACGTAATGCATCATTTACAAACTTTAAACTTGACACTGCAAGGCAAAGACCAACTTGTTTCAGACCTTTCTCAAAAAAATTTCAGTTTTCAAAAAAAACTCAGACTTTTTCAAAGGGATTTACTTTCTAAAAGATTCGATCACTTCCCTAATCTGAGAAAGATAAACATCGAAATAAAAGAGGGGAAAGTGGAAGAATACAAAGGCAAACTTCAAGAACTGTTGGCGGAATTTCAATCTAGGTTTCAAGACTTGCAAATGCTAAAACCTTGTTTTTCCTTTTTTGTAAACCCGTTTGAGGTTGATGTGATCACCGATGGATGTCCGATTCCTAAACCATTTGTATGTGAAGCATCTGTTGTAGAAATGGAACTGTTGGAACTGCAGGAAGATCTCGCTTTGAAAATGGTCCATAAATCTCTGAGTACAGTTGAGTTCTGGAAACAAGTCCCAAAAGCAAAATACCCGAACCTAAAGAAAATAGCTATTCAGTTGATTTCTATTTTCAGCACAACATACTGTTGTGAGTCATTTTATTCCGTGATGAAATTTGTAAAGTCAAAGTACCGTTCAGTTTTGACAAATCAACACTTGAAAGAACTGCTCCGAACTGCTTTAACATCATATCAGCCTAATTTTAAACATCTTGCAGCCCAGGTGGAGACTCACAGCATCCCCACGCAGCAGTAGCTACACTTCGTTGTAAGTGAACAAGTTCGTATTTTTTATTGTGTTTATGTTGTGGCTCTTTTAAAACTGGATTTTGTTATATGCGGCTTGAGCATGAAGCAGGTCTGGCCACCCCTGCTGTAGAGTATAGAAAGCTAAATATTGCAATTTCTCTTGTGGATCATATCATTAGCCCGCTTAATGAAAGATTTTCCGGTAAATCTTTCTATTTACTAAGATGAAATTAAATTTTCACAAGAACTTCATTGTAGAGTTACCACAAATTATTCTAAAATTAGCCCAAAATTATGTTTCTTTTTCCTGTGGCGTGATTGTATAATGTGTTTTTTGAGGTATTAATGTATTAACTACCACCATTGGGAGGTGTGGTAGTTAATTGTTTACTTGGCTTTTTAGTTTGTAGCCTATTCTTATGCATATGCAAGAGTTTTAAATGTTATGCCAAGCATAGCATGCGAGAAGAAAGAAAATGTCTTTATAGATGGATTGTGGCTATACAAAGATGACCTTCCATCACCTGATATGGTTCATCAAGAATTGTTTCGCTGGAAACAGTACTGGAAAAAAGAAACTGGTTACCCGAGCACTTGTGCTCAAGCACTGAATATAGTGCTTCCTATCCAAACATCAATAGATGGCTCAAAATATCTGCAACAGCTTCATACTTTCAACAGAGCTGCCATGAAAGAAGAACGCTTGACCTGGCTTGCTTTTCTTTACACTCAGTACAAACGGAAGAATTGACTTGGATTAAGTAGTAACAGTGTTTTCACAGCAGTACCCGAGTAAAAAAAATTGTTCAACATATCAATTCAGTTTATTTTTGCTTCACATCATCCACAATCAATAAAGCAGAAAAAACTTTAAGTAAAGCCTCGGGCGCAGTATCAATTTTTCACGCGACATAGCATCACTTATCTACGAAGACGACTAAGGCCGATGATGCCTATAACTGAATTTAATTCGCAATTCGCCCCACTACCTTAGATTTAAAATGGCGTTCACAGCTTCCCTACTTGACTCTCAGCACAAATGGAACAGAGTGAGAAAAAATCTGCCAAGTTCGCCAGCTGTGTCTTAGGGAAGGCATTTAACGGCAATTCTTTGCCCTTAAATGGCAGGGCGGAGCAGTCTATCCATCGCTTGGTCCAGTCTCACAAAAGATTAGCAAACAGAGCATGAGCTCCTACGCTTGAATCAAACACAGCACAAATCAAAAATGCATAAATCAAAAATAGTACTCCAACCCATCCGACATAAAGGAAAAACAAGAAATGCGATAAAATGAAGCTAGGTATGTGCAAACGAGTTATTTCGTTGCAAAGTGTCGTTTTGATAATCACACCTTAAGCTGCACACAACAAGTTTAAAAATAAATAGAAAGCTAACATGCAAGTACTTTTAAAAGGGAATAGCTCAAGAAAAGTTTCTGCTCCTGTGTCATTTTCGTCTTAGCCTTGTGCGTTATTGATGATAACCCAGCCAATATTTATCAAATGAAACAAAATCCATCCTTGCACAGTTCCCCAAACAAAAAAGGGAACAAAGCATACAAAAATTGTAACACTTTTAGTGTCAATATTTCGAGCTGCTAGAATTTTAAATTGCTCAGTTTTGCATTACTATCATCCTATTCCAGAGTTTTTAAAAAACGAGTTCGCGGATTCAAATGAGCCCACTCGAGCTCTGAGTGAGTGCACAAACTTATATGGACCGTGGCCCGTGTCCTCTTCCAAATTTTTTTAAAATTCGGTGAAGTAATATAGATGTGTTTCTAAGATAGCGGCTGCAAAAAGCCGATTTCAAAAAAGATCTTACAACCAATTTGCAAAATTGGCTCAGTAATATCAATGACCGAAAAACATGATCTTCGAACAAGTGTTAGATATAATTCAGGTAATTAGGGATCAAAAAATGTCTATCTCAGAAAAGAGTTTCCAGTAAATTGAAAGTACTAATTTACAAAATTGCTGGTTAGAAAATATTATTAGCGTTTGTATTATTCTTTTTTTTCGAGTCTGCGGAGGTTAATTTTGGTGCAAAAATAGTGGTCAGCTTAAAAATGGTTGGGAAACGCTGACCTGCGCCAATGCGAGAAAATAGCAGATAATATGGAAGCATGAATAATTCATTATTTTTAGCCTGTGTTTACAGGTCTAAACGCAAAAAAATATTTTGTAGTTTCTTCACTAAGTCCTTCAAAATAAAATGATGTTTACAAGTTCTGTGTTTGGGGTTGTTTCGTGTACAGTCCTATGTAGGATATTGGGCTAGTCAGGGACCACGTAAAGTATATTACACTAGGCATGAGATCTAGTGATGACAATGTGTCTTTATTGCCCGTTTATGAAGAATGGTCCCGTCTATTTTGCCATACCAATGTTGTTCGGATCGTGACTCTCTGTAAAAACTAAAAAAACAATAATATTGAACATGAACACTTTACATTCTACACAGTATTATTTACAAAGATTATTCCTCGGATTATGAAATAGTAATCTAGTATTTGAAACAAATACGAAAACAACTTTTTCTCTCATATTTTTGCTGTTGATCAGTTGAGATTCTTACACGCCCAGTAAGGAATGTACTTCAGCACATTCCTCCACAATACGTTTCTCAATTACTTTGTTGTTCACTGGATCATAAACTTCAACAATCTCGGTGTTTTTTGTCACACTGCAAATACAATATGTTTGCAATCAAAAATGGTTAAGATTAAAAAGATATAAAAAATATAAAGTTATTAAATTAAACATTGAGCAAACAACTCGTTTGGAAGAATGTTGTTTACTTTGATCGCAGATTTCAAATCAGCCGATAATCCTATTTGTTATTACAGATTTTGTTAAGCAATACTTGGTGAATCCTGTTGCAAATAGCTCATGTGAGTTAAAGTCTACCAAACCAGTATACTACAGAACAATACGTACAATGGCGGCACTAAAGGAGGGAAGGGAATTGGACAAAAGAGGCAATAGCATCTCTCCCCTCTCACAAACTTCGCCAAATTGCTTGAAGACATAGCCTACGCTAACCAACTCTGCCAGACAAAATAGAGTAAAGATCCATTTATAGAAATACATAAAAATTTCTCTTAAATTCCTGTAGACCTTATTCTTTAAACGTACGAAAAATTTTTAGGCTGTCTCCATCTTCCCAACAAACTACCAGGTTATTCGCCTGCTTTGTCATTAGGTAAAGACTTTGGTTTCGAATTGGGGAACTTATAAATTCGCTTTTTTTCTTTTCTAAGTGTATGATGTGCAGAAGGAGAGTCGTCGGTAACAAAATTGTTATTGTGCATGATCAATAAATAGATAGAGTGATGGGTAAGCAATCCATCGACAAGCGAGATGTGATTTTCAATTACGATGTTACCCTGAATCATGACCAGGTAATACGTCACCATTATGAGGCCAGCAAAAGCTGTCTTCTAGTGGGATATGAACTCACAATTTCACTCCTTACCCTGGGGTATGAACCCAGGGTTTTAATTCATATTTATCAATTGAATAATCAATACTTCAAAAAAGAGTGATTATAATTCTTACTTTCCTTCTGCGATATACATTTTATTTTTTAGAACGCATGCTCCAAAGAAAATCCTTGGCTCTAATTCGGTGTTTAACCTTGACCAGCTTTTTGTTCTTGGATCATAGCGTTCCACAAAACGAACGTATGCAGATTGGTCGTCATGCCCACCTGTGCAATAAATATTTTTTTTCTAAATATGATTCTAACCAAACTGTGTCGTTGGCAACGCAAAAAAGCTATTGGAATCAGTCTCATTTTTAGAAAATTATTTGACGTTAAACTATGTATAAAAATAAAAGATGACTGGAATACTTATTGAAAGGACGAATGGAGCATGAGTAGATTTTTTCTACTCATCAAATATGGAAAGTCATTGCGTCAAAATCTGCAGCCAGTAGCAGACAAGTTTCTAAAAAACTCAAGCCTTTTACTATCTGAGACGAAGGTGTGTAAAGTTTCCTGAAAGCAAGAAAATTTCATTCGAACGGATGATACCGCTGCCTTTTTCAAAACTTTTTTCGGAAATCAACTACAAAAGGGCGAAGTTTTACAACCTGAAGACCTTTTATGTTTTGGGTGATCGATCAGTGCACTCGGACCACAAGACACATCCTTCAGCCGGCCGTACAATTTTAACTCACGGGTTGCAGTTTACACATCTATGGTCTGATTGAATGTGTTTAAAAGCCTGGAAAAGAAGCAACACCCGGCCACTTCGACAAGTTTTGCTTTGTGAAAAACTTAAAACCGAAACTGCAAAAATATAATAATCGTTGAGTAATTTTTATAAAATTATCATGTATCATATATATTAATGTCGAAAGTCAAACACCAAAAAGCTTAAATATTTTTGACATTATGCTTTCGTTTGACAACAACCAGCTCACAGAAATTCAGGTCAAGCTAAATCAATGCAACAAAATGCCGTATGTACAGATCAATATTTTAGAAATAAACATCGTAAAAGCGTCAAGCACTAAATATTTGATAAGCGCTTTCAAACGCGACTAATCATGGAAAAATTCCATGTTATTTTTTCCAACAATTGTATCTATTCATTCAAAAACGACAAAAACATTTTTTATTTTTAGTTAAAAACACAAACAAAAATAAGCAAATAAAAGAACATAAATTATTTCTTGATCACTGTGCAATAACAGGGAGGACTGAGGAGAAACTTCCTAGCCATCCAGTCAAACTTCCATCAGGGCATTGAGTCGTAAAATTTAGAAGACAAACTATATTTAAGTTGTTCCAAGGCATAATTTTGAAATGCATAAATCACACCATGTGTTGCTCAAGAACGCTTTAATTTGAAGATAAACAAAAAAATATGACGTTACACTTTCCTACAACTGTGAGAAAAGTTGAACTACTTCGTATTTGTTGATTAGTTTACGTCTAACGTAAACTAATCAACAAATTAATTGTTTGGTCTCAATTCGATGTTGTTTTACTGTTATACTAATATATAGAAACAACTATTAACAATATATAAGGTATTTAGATTTTGTGGTAAAGAAATAAATTGGTTTGATGTTCTTCCATAATATCTACAATTTGTTTCTCCAGGAAAACAAACGATTCACTGGTTGGTCACAGCACAGCCCTAGACCGGTGCGCACTTTCAAAGACTGAACAAGACAAGCGGTTTTGTAGTTACGTAACGTCAGCTGAGTTACAACGTAATAATACAATAAATTGAAAAGCTCCACCCAGCATGCCTATCAGCAAGTGTAACCTGATATTAATCTCCAATTGACGGGGCAGAGCTGGTGCCAGATAAACTAAAAATTAAAGTCCAAACAATTGTAAGACTACACTGAATCGATATCTTGTCAAGTCAACTAAGAAAGCCGTCAGCACAACCACTTTACTTTTCATCATAATAACTTTTCGTGAATAAAATAAATGGGAAAAAACGATACTGGTACAATGGTAAAATAAAACTCTTGAAAAAAAATCTTTTTTTCTTTGTAAAACATCTGAAGAACTAGCCGAATTGGGAAAAGAAAGAGACATGGACTCAAGATCTAAAAAGGATCCGTGATATTATCAAATCAAAATCTTTTGTGAAGATAAACTCACAAATTGAGAAAAAATGGAATCTTTCGTTCAAAAAATGAATGCGTTAAAATGGGAAGATTAAATTTTGTTTTATTTTTCGAAGAAAATCTCTAGAATTGAAAAGAACTCCTTTCAATAAAGGAGTACGCGAGAAAAGCTTGGCTTGATACGGCTCTGCTAGCAAGCATATTACGAGAAGGAGAAAGAATCTGATACAGTTTTGACCGTATATTAAAAGTTATTTAGGTTGTAAGACCGATCAGGTCCAATTAAAATTTCGTTCAGCTAATTTCTCATTATTCTATCATATTTACTTTTTCTAACTAAATGATTAAAAATTAACATTTACTTGTATGAATATAATTATCTTTATGAAAGGCAATTATATTTTCCCCAGTGCAAATGCACTACAATCGTAGGTTTTAAGAATTTTTTCGAGTATTTTCTAAAGGAGTAATTTATTTTTCTACAGGAGTAATTATGTTATTCTAGATTAGCGTTACCATATCTGGTAAGGTGCAATTCTTGACAGACTTATGTCAGAGGATATGGAACAAAAGGTAGGCTAGACATCTAAATTGATGCATTTACAAAAACAAGTTCCACTTTTTTTTCTGCTAAACAACATGATTAGAACAGGAAAAATAGCACAGAATTATTACACAATAGGACAAAAATAAAATACAGGAAAAAGCACCAAAACACTTCATAAAAAATATTTTTTCTGACTATCCATATTTTTCCTAAGATCTGATTTTCTTCCGTAATCTCTTGTTGGATTTCAAAAACTCAGAGAATTCCCCACAAGACAAATTTTTGAAGTTGTATTGAAGCGGTAAAACTCCTTTTATTGTTTTAACGGTCATCTTATTTCTTTCTTTTGCCCACTGACTCGACAAAAATAAAAATATCCAATCAATATTTGCATTGTAAGATATCACAGCAAAAAAACTGTGCAATAGCAATTCTGTGTGGCATACAAAGTTTTTGACTGTTTAAAATATTTGCATCATTTCTCATGAGTTGGTAGTGCAGTAAATTGTTTACCATTTAAGCGACATTCTGCAAACATCTTCAAATTGCAAACTTGGTCAAAACATTTTGCATCGTCAACATGTATTCCTTTACCTATCAGATATTCTACATAAGGTGCAACGGCATTTCAACTCGGCATCTCACTCAAGGACATCCACTTGAAACAGAAAAACTCTTCTAATGGTTTCTTCCACTTATTCAAATACTCCAAGCATCTTTCATTTAGATTTGCAACATCAGTAAGGAATTTTTCACTTTCATCTTCGTATCCCTGGGCGCGTTTTTGAGCAACAAGTCCTCTCACTTCAAAAGACACAAAGTTATGATTCTTTGTGTCTTTTAGTATTATTTAGATTCCTTTCTTTAAGTATTTTGTAAATTGACTTCAAACTTGTCAGTGCTTCTACAACAGAATTGCTTGTTTTTTCCACTATTTGAATATATATGTGAAATACAGACATTAGTGAATGCATGTGCCAGAGTTATATTGCACTCATTTCATGCTCAAAAAACTGTTTGATGATTGCAGGCGGGTGACAAAAAAGAATTTTACTGGTGAAAACATTTCTATCAATCTTGCAATTCCAGAAAATAAGGAGAGCCAGCGAGTCTTGCTATGAGAAAGAAGTTTTGTGTATTCGACATTTGGAAACTCACAGTATCCTTTCAATTTCAATTGCTCAGTTCAAACTGTGTAAATTGAAAAATATTGATGTATTTTTTTTTGTACTTTCAATATCCATGCTCATTGTTTCAGCTCCATGATGGATGCAGTTGTTCAAAATATGTGCGGGACAATCTATTCCAATCAACGATGGGTGCTTAACGTTTTTTTTTAAATGGCAATACATTGCAACCATGTTCATTACCCCTCATTTCTCCAAACATTGTATTGCAATTTCCCCTTTTCAATGCCACACGTTTTTAGAGGGCCCGCTTTTTTCTAAGGTATCTCGTACGTATCCTGCAATTGTAGCAGCTGTCTCATTAGCCTTGCTTTTAAATGCGATCAGCTTGGACTGTATACCTCCATTCTTCCAGTCAAAATTTTGCACATGTATCCTACTGGAAACAATTTTAATCCATGATAATTGCTACCGTCAGTAGAAATTGCACAATATGCAATATCATTTTTTTCGAAACTTTTCAAGGTATTAGGCTATCGATCAAAAAATGCACAGTGCATTTATAGATGTAATAACAAATTCCGTACTTGTTTGGAAACAAGAAAACTTCTTTGCCAAATCAGAATCAGGGAATGTTTTTTTCAGCAGAGAGGACGTACAACTCACTGGATAAAAAGCTATTGTGATGCTTAACTGTGTGAAAATCATAAGTGTCTCCTGCAGCACTGACTTCATTTTCTGTTTTGCTTCCTGTTGTGACGAAATAGATTATCACTTTAGTTGATGAAGAATCTCCTCTTACTGCTTTGCAATGTTTATCAAAACAGAGATGTGATTTTGAATCCGCTCTATCTTAATATAAAACTGAGATAAATGTTCCTGGTTTGCAAACTAAACATTCTGCTTCTCATTCATTTCAACCTTTTTTGAAGCATGGATGTTTTGCCTGCATATCATCAGTAAATTTACATTTTTGCAAAGCCATTTTTAACAGTAAAACAACAAAAAGTTTAATCTTTAGTACCAAACATTTTAGTACACACAACTAAACATTTTAATTAATAATGTGTCACTATAAACTTGTAGCATTTTCAAGCCATCACAAACTGAACTAACTGGTAGGCGATTTGCTACGTGCGACTGGCGAGGCGAGTCGCAAATAGACGAGAGATCAAAGAACCTGCCAGCGTTTCTCGAGTGAAAGAGAAAGTCATTGCGTGCGACTCGTTATACAGCACCAGACAGATTTTCTAATGCTCACGATTGACCAAGTTACTAATCTGCTAATAATTATGATCGTGAAAGGGTCTGTCTCTTATCAAAATATTTAGCTATTTGTTAGTTCTAATTGCTCATTAGATTTCATAAAATGCCTCATTTACAAAATCTTTGACATTTAAGCACTTTTAGCATGTCTCCCTGAGGTATATATAACACTAAAATCCCGGACCCATCCGGAAAAATTCTGACGTATGGCAACCCTATCTTAGATATAACATTAACTTTCAACCAGGGATGTGGAAGCGGTTATTTTTCAACCGCTTCCGCTTCCACACTTATTGCTTCCGCTTCCGCTTCCACCAACAAAAAACGAGAAAACGATTGTTGACAATTTTTTTAATTTTTGTGGCTCTGTAGCCTGCCTTCTTCTACACTTTATTATTTTAAGGGGACAAAAACCTTCATTTATTGCTATTACTTTACCTATTTGGCTTGAGTTTATTGTTCCGAACTACTCTGTGTTTCTCGTATTTAGATATTAGAAGTCGTGTTGAATGTAGAACAGTGCTTTCATTCGATCGGGTCACCTCCTCTGACCTCCTCCCCCTCAATGACTTTGGCACACTACTCTTTTTCATCGCTCTTCTGGCAGTTGCTCCTACCCTGACATCTCCTTTGCTCTTTTCTCTCTCGCCCTATCTTGCTCCTGGGAGGTGCTTCAGAACCTGGGTTCTCACCTACCAATTCTAATAACCGTCCCTCGTTCTCCGGTCTTTTGCCCCAACGAACGTCTCCCTTCCTTGAATTTTCAGAAAGCTGGTTGGAATGACTTTGCTTTTTACTTTGACTCTCAGTGTCCTTCTGCAGAGGAATACTCGTTTGTTTTTCTTTCCTTTGCTGCTGTTCTTTTTACTTCTCTGACACTGAATGCCCTCCTTACGATCTGGTGCTCTGGACAGACGGCTCTGTTCCTTTCCCTTTTTGGCAAAGACGGCTCTAGCGTACTTGCCAACTGCTCTCTCTGTGGCACTGAGGCCACCCTTTTCTTTTCAGCAGGCCCAGTATGCTCAAGTATTTCCGCTGAAACCTGGGCCATTCTGCAAGCTCTTTGCTGGTCTTGGCAGCACCAACGGGTCTGCCACTTCTCTTCTTCTCCTATCTGACTCTCGCTCTGTCCTCGCCTCCCTGTTCTCTCCTCCATTTTTCCTTTTACCTCAATCTCTGTCAGAAACTGTTTTCTCTCTTCTCCAGTTTCCTCAGGCTACAATGGGTCCCCGGACACTCGTTTTTTCCGGACAACGACGCGGCTGATGAGCTGGCCAGATGGGGAGCGCTACTTGTTCCCTCAGCAATCCCTTGTAGTCACTCTTCTCTTATCTCTGATATCCACTTTTCTCGGACTGGAGGCATACAGTCTCATCTAAATTCTTCGACACCCAGGTTCCCTCCATTTCCACCGAAGAACTTATGCTTCTACGTCATGCTCTCTGTGTTCTCTCTCGCGTTCGCTGCAACAGACACAGTCTTCTGTTAAGCTCCTATCTCTATAGGATTGGTAGAATCGAGAATCCTTCCTGCAGCGCTTGCGGACACTTCTCATCTCATTCTGCACTGTCCAGCCACGGACTCTTTGCGTCGCTCGCTAATTGACAATTTTCTGTCTCTGTACGACCTCTGACCCAAGCCCTGTTGAGTTTCCCGACTTCTGGAACTCCATGGTCTTCCGCCATCAACCCATCCCTCGGAAGGGGTCGGGTAACAACAACAACAGCAAAACTGAAATTACAGACGAACTATTATGTTTCAAAGGGAGTTAGCAAATTCAGACGTTCCTATAGTTGTAAACAGAATTACGTCACAATCTGCAACTTGCTATCCTAAGATTTCAATGCTATTTATATACACGGAACACCACTACATATAAGAAATCAATACCAGTATACTAAAATAAGAAATACATACTAGTAATAAACGAAGAACCTTTGTGGTCCCCTCACGTAACCCTTAAAACTCATGGAACACAACTACACACTTTGCAAAACCCTTTTGAAAAGCACTGATGTGGAGTGATCAAGTTGTTTCCGTCGTGAGTAATTTCTTTTTCAACGTTTTCAACCCCCCAACCAAGGTCAGTTAAGTTTAATCAAATCATCATTTTATTAGCTACATTTCATTGTCCAAACTATCTTTTTCTGACCCATAATCGATATAAAATGTGATGCTAGTTTTACTTTTTCTCGTTCTCTCGCGCTACTGATATCGCACGGTCGTTCAGACTTATTGTGCGACTTCACCGTTTAATCCACATTGGGAAATGGACAAAACTTTTTCGCCAAGTTGCTCTTCAAGTCAAATAACCTATGTGGAAACGGAAGCGGTAGAATTTTCGCGCTTCTGATTCCGCTTCCGCTTCCACAGAAAAAGGACCGCTTCTACATCCCTGCTTTCAATGGAAGGTAAGCTTTTAGTTTGAAAGAATAGAGTTTTGGGGATAGTGGAGTGGTTCCTCAATCAATCAATCAGGTTTATTTTTGTCTGAACAAACGATAAATTCAACTTTGAACAAACGATAAATTCAGCTCTAAATCTGTAAAACAAAAAAAAGAAAAACCCATCACAGCAAATGGAAATGGTTTGTTCAGACTAGGAAGCACCGAAGAATCCAAATGTTATCTAGTCAAGATGCTTCCTGTCGAGCAAATAATATTGAATAAAAAGGTGCAGAATTAACAAAATTGAAAATAAGTTTAAGAGGGCAGCGAAGACAACAGCAAACAACAAAATGGTATTCTAAAGTAATTAGGGAATTTGAGGTAAAACTAGTCTACAAAGGGCAAGATTTAACAAGAATTACAGCACATAGGCGTCTATAGAAAAAAGCGAGATCCGAATAATGTTCTTGTTGTCAAGTACCCGTAGATATATGTGAGGATGAGAACAACATTTAAAGTTGTTATTGAAATAAAATGCCAGATTGAGAATTTCTAAACGAACCATAGACTTATGACCAGAAAGCTTTAATTAAAGTTTTTTTTGTATGGCATTTTGAAAAATGCCCAATTAGCATTTTGGATATTCATATCTATTTCTTCGCATAGACTCTCTCCCCTATATAATATAGTCTCTCTACCAATGTTTTTACTAACTGAAAGCTTAAGATAAACATTTTTTGTTAATTTTCTGGTGTTATGGTCATGTACGGACTCCAGTTTGGTGAGCGAGTCATAAAAAATTTTTGGTAAGCGATTTTTATGAAGCGCAAACGTGAATTTGGCAAGCTCAAGTTTGCATATATCAGTTAGTTTCAGGAGGTATAAACTTTTGTACAAATTCGACATTCGACTACAATTCCTACTAAAGGTAGTAATGCAAGCAATGTTGTTTAATCGAACCATTAATTCACGAAGGTGAGTTTTAGATGCAGTGCCTCAAAGCAAAATACCTGCAGGGCTGCAGCCCCTCCACGTGTTTTTGTGATCTGTTTTTTTTTTGAATTTTTTATAATGTTGATATTTTTTATAATATCGTAGTTCATACCTTATTTACCAATGCACCAGTTTATGTCGCTGAAAAGACGAATTTTCCTTTATTGCTAGCACTAAACTTAGTGAGCGAGCAACATATGGATTCTAATTCTATGTGACAACGTCATAATGGTGCGTAGGACGGGCTGCAGCTGCAGCGCCAAAGACTGTAATTTTGTAAAGCGATTTAGTTGCTTCATAAATGGTTTAAAGTTTTAGTTTCTGTGTGACATAGTAAAATTTGTTGCCACTGCAAGTATTGCCAACATAAATAAACCAAATTTTTTTGTACACTATACCTAAATATCTCTAACTTTTGAACACCGCTCGTTAAGCTGCAAAAGATAGCAGCAGGAAGGGAAAAATCAGTAGCGCCCAGACGCATGACGTGTATGCGTTACTTTCACGGTCGCTTGATTCTTGTCACTTTTGTTGCGACGTAACAATTCCCGCTAAGCTTGCTGATGTTGTGGCTCTAAAACAGGGCTAGTTGCCGTAATTGGTAAGATTGTTTGTAGGTAAGCAAATTCAAATGTTGCTATTCAGTTGTATCATTTAATGAATTAGGCAAATAAATTGGAAGTAAGAAAACTTATCTAAAGGCGAGAAAGTTGTTTAACTTATTTTTTCTCTTCTACCGGTCAAAAAAGTCGTAAAATTTTCGCTTAGTCATTTAAATATCAGACTACCGCAACTGCGTGAGGGCATCTTGCTGCTGCACGCGACTAACCAAGAGTGGCTGAACTCTTACGACACCCCCTAGATTAAACCCGCATAACCGGTAAAAACGAGGGATAGGGGGGCGAGGCATTCGACCCTCGTTTTTGAGTGGGGCAAAACCATTGGTTTTGTCCAGCCGCCAAAATTTATTTCGCGTATTTTACAAAAATTTCATTTAAACACCTCACGCCCGACTGCCCGCTTTATGACAGTCCCGGGCTACGTAGTTTCTAACGACTTGGTTTGGAGGCGTCAATGGTTTGATTCCACCAGCGCCCTGGCTCGCACTTCTAACGTTGGTCAATGCGTTGTTATGGTTCGTGATACCCCAACGCTCAACCCCGAAACCGCAACTATTCATTGTTTGGTCACGTTTCGCGTCCACCTGCAATGCAAAGGGCAACGTTAATCTCTGATTCTAGGCGCACAACGTCCCCTCCAGCGGCGCTGCGTTGGGTGGGACGAGTCCTTCGAAACCTGAGTTCAGGGATGGTCCCGCCTATTTCGCTATACTAACGTTGTTCGGATCGTGACTCTTCGTAAAAACTAATGTTTGCCCGGATGTATGTTGCGTCGGGTCTGGTTCCTGTGGGCTTCGAACCCAGGTCTTTCGAGCTGCTGTTCCGTTCATGCTGGGACATGCTATCACGTAATCACCTGCTACCATGAATGCCTTAAAACACCACATTTAGTATATAATCATTGGAAGGTTTTTCTATGCCTAATTAGCTTTTGTGTGATCAATTTTATGTAAGGATACCAGTTTTAGTTTATACTTGCACGGTTAGCAGTAACGTCAAAGGGAATCTTGGTTCAAAAGTAAACGGTGCGAAGTCTTGTGCTTTGTGTTGGATTGTTTGGGCTTGTTGCTTATACAGTCCAATGTTGGATATCGGGCTAGACAGGAGCCACAGAAAGTATCTTACACTTGGCAAGAGCCCTAGTGATGATAATGCATCTTCATCACCCGTATTTGAGGGATGGTTCCGCCTATTTTGCTATACTAACGTTGTTTGGATTGTGACTCTTCGTAAAAACTAAAAAAAAAATATATGTATATATTGCTGGTTCCAAGTGGTTACGATCGATAGAGAGCGTCTTATAAGCGAGAAACAAAACATCAAAGCAAGTCCTACAGGCGTGAGGTTTTCGAAGGAAGCAATGCTATTGAGAGATATATTCAAATTCACAAAGCCATCCCTGGACGCGTTTCGTCCTTTTGGACTCATCAGCAGGGCTTGCCAAAGGCCGAGAGGTCCCCCCAATAGCATCAACGTTGACTATTATAAAACAGACTATATATATATATTAGGGTGATGCAAAAAGGGGGGTTTTGAAAATTTTTTGAAATTTTAATGGGGCACCCTCTAATCTGATACTGTTTGCCTCAAAAACACTACATACAAAATTTGAGGTCAATCAATTGATATTTAGAGGTTGCTACCAGCCTTTAAAAATTCTAACATTAAAGTAAATTTTCATTTTTTTGCTACATTTTGGAGACTAATTTCCACACCACCTATTGAGGTATAGTCATGGGCGCGTTGCTTTTTTTTAAGTGGAAACTCCCCAGTAAGCCTATCATAACTACTAGCATGTATCATCATGACGATTTATTTCAGTGACATAATAGTTTTCTTGTTTTTGTCCGGTAGAGAAGATCTGAACTTCTTCACTATTTGCAAAAGGTACTGCTTTTGTTGCTCATCATTTGTGAGGATCTTGTTATATTCTTCCATTAGCTTCACTCCTCTTTCTGCTAAATCATTTGTTACTTTCATATTCATTACAGTTTCACGTGCTTTCAAATATTCATCATTAGAGTCCCAATTTTCTGCGTTTGATTCAAGGAAACTGCACGGGAGGCCAAGGATTTCAAAAAAGACTTTAGTGTGAGAAGTCACAAAATCATTAAGCTGCTTCTGTTCAATTACTGCATGGTCAATAGTGGTTCGTTTGATATTATTCTGCTCATCAGGGTTCTCCAGAGCTTCCCTCATTTTGTTCTTCATCTCAATGGAGATCTCTTCATCAAAGAAAGCAAGTGCTATAAGCTCTTCAGAAAGATACCAGAGATGGTTTGAGAACTTTTTGAGTGCAATTGTTGCAATTTTTTCTTCGCTTTCTTTGTATTTGACTAAAGTCTTTAATAGTTGCAAGTCAAGCCGAGGAGCATAACGAGGAACAGGTGCTGTATACCAGGATCTAATATAAACTTCAACTGCAAAGCAACAGATGTCTCTCAGACCTTTTTCTTCCGACTTTGTCAAAGTGAACTGCTGTTTGAACATCCAGATCTTCATAGAATATATTATCTTTGCCATCCATCGGGCTCTATGACAGGCTCCTGGTTTTTTGAAGCGTATTCCTGAAGATGGGATTCCTCCAACAAATATTATACTCAGTTCAAGCAATTCCTTGTAATCATCGCGGGGTTGGTGCTCTTTCAGCTGGTTATTGGCAAATGTTATTGTATCATCTTTTATTTTGGCAATTTTGGTGGCTATGGTTTGGTCATTCTCAGCTGTCTGGAAGGATTCTTTATTCAGTTTATCCCAATTTACTTTAAAACGTTTAAATATTTGTATATTTGGTCCAGATGAAGCTGGTAATGAGGTGGACACAACTGATTCTAAAACTATCTCCAAAATATGATGACGACAGGCAAGCCAAAGCATATCTTTGTCCATTTTGTGCTCAAGTGAAACACAAGCTCCATTTTTACGGCCAGTGTTCGAAGCTGTTGTGTCAAAACACATGCATTTTACCTGATTTAATAGACCACAGTCAAGAACAAGTTTAAACACAGCAGCTGAAGTATTTTCTCCAGTGCCACTGCTGAGTTTTGGTACACCAAGGAGCTGATCAACTCCATTTCCTGAAACTAAAACTGGAAGCCTGTCAACAACTTCTTCTCCCGAAATATCTTCCAATAGTTTGCCATCCCAGTGGATAGTTAAGGGAACATCATTTTTTAATTCAGCTTTTAGAGCTTCTGAAATATCTTTGCGAAATTTTTGCCTTGCACGCCTGATGCTTGAATAACTGACATTAAATTCATCCGGATCATGACCTAAATTTTTCACAGTGGGAATCATGATCAATGAAGCACTTCTATCACTGACTTTAGCAACATCAAGAGAAGCTAGTAGCCTGTCATCCATTAATTTGACTTTTTTTCTTGCTGAAGAGATTCTAGATGTTGATGGTTTGCTAGGATCAATTGTGTACTCTTCGTCTTCATCCTGGCTGGAGTTTTCTGCAGAAGTAATTGATGATGAGCCACTATCAGCAAGTTCAACTGTATTTTCAAAATCACTCATTTGTCTTTTTCTTTTAATCTCAAGTTTCTTTTCATTTTCACTTGCTGCTTTTTGAAGTTGTGAATATTTTTTATCCACACCAGCCATTTTTGCTTCACGCTTAGGCTGCCTTTGCAACATCAAAAACTTTTTATCTTCTTCATTGTCCATTAAGTTCAGAGCATCAGCATAGGCAATATCAAATAATTTATCCAAGTCATGATCCCATTTCTTTTGTTTATTTAGCAAATTTTGACTTTGTTTTTTCTTATTTTCTTTATTTTTCTTTAATTTCAACCATTCATTGTAAATAGAATTCAATTTCTCAATTACATGTTTTTTCAGTTTTGTTGGAATTCGCGCTTGTTCCCAGACTTGCATCACATCTTTAGCAGTTGATGTTAGAGCTTCTCTAACAGTTTGCTTACAATTTGTTTTATAATTCATGAATAATGACATTGCTTCTCTTTTAGATGGAAGAACAGAAGTTTTTAATGCTTCTATGGGCTGACCAACTAGCCATATATCTGTAATGCTTCTGGTTGGATGGCGAGACGCCATTGCTTACTGTGTATTAAAATGAAGATTGCTTACTGTTTATTAGAATAAAGAGAAGCACAACCTCCTTCTGTGACAGCTGTGAGGGTACTGAAGGTATGACGCTCTGTCTTACAATTGGCTCAAGTTATTGTGGGGCTTATAGCAGGAGGTTGAGGTGGGGACAAGTTTGGAAGAGCAGTTCTTCTACTGTATAAACAGAGTGAGACTAGCTTTTAACTCAATGATAGTGTGAAAATTATGCAGCAGTGATGAAATTGCTATTTTACAGTATCTGATTAGTAAATATAACTAGGTTATGTAACTTATATTTAATAATCTGAAAAATAAAAAAAAAGAACAAAATTACAAACTTTGACCTGTGGTAGCATACTCTAAATATTATTAGAATTGAAAAAAACATTACACAGGGTGTTTTTATACCAAAATGAACAAAATTAAGGGGTGCCCCACAAATTTTGAAATGGTCACCATTTTTGCATCACCCTAATATATATATTGCTGATGTTAAAGGATGCTGAAAGAAATTTTGCAAGTCATCGAATTGACCGGATATAAGTTCAAATGCGATAAATTCGTATGACTTGCACTTGTTCATATGCTTCACTCTTCAGGCTAGTCCTTAGCTTGGTGGTATGAGCGAGATGTAGTATTGGTTCTATACTCTTTGTAGATCTCAAAATATTTAAGCAAATTGGAATTACTACACTGCACACTAAATTAGCCTACCGCAATCCGTTATATTCAGCCAAAGAAATGCCTGACTGAATGCAATTATACAACTAATGCAGCGCAGAATTTCGTAAAATTTGCTCATTTATAGCTAAACAACGGCAAATAAACTGCCTACAAAGAGTGCAAAAAAATTGGAAAATGATTTGCAGCCCCACCAGCAAATTCAACCACGAGCCGCCACTGTTGATAGGTTGCTTTTGAATAGTTGCAGTGGTAATTCACGAACTCTAAAATTATGCTTCACCTGCCGGCGTCGCCCGGCAGGGGCCCTCCATCAGTAATGTCCGGGTTTAGAATTTCGGTTCAACCGGCTGCGCCGGCTTCACTCATCGGGCTCTTGTGTGAGCAATAGCCAAAAGTTAATCAATTTTACGCACTTTCACAATTCTTGTACACGAAATCGTGATCATCATGTTCTCTTAACCATGACTGGCAATGCCCACAAAGAATCTTGTCACAAATTATTGTTAATACTCGTGAGGAAGGAGGGATTGAAACATAATCAAAACTGATTGTAGCAACAACAAATTACACCGTATAGCGCTGATTTTCCCTCTCTATCCTCAACTAATTCTGACTTTGAGTCAACTTTAACTCTAATCATCATTACAGACCTTCTGTCCGTCCCCAAAACACGTATTGACTCCAATCTTTTTGGATAGTGAAGTGCGAAATTTCTGTCTTATATCTAGTGTGTACATGTAAAGCGAGCAAAATTGAACTGAACCAATCAACAGCCTCCTCAATGTGGTGGTGCGGTCCCCAACCCCATTTGGGTTAGGTCAAAATGGCTGTTGGCCTTCCCGAGGGTCCCAGTTACCCCGGGCACTCCCCTCACACAAACCATTTTTTCGCCGTACAGCCCCCTGAACGATCGCAGAAGGGTAGCACGCAGCCTCTTTAAAATCGGCCTGTCTTCTCTCTACTCCTGCCTTTCTCTTGCCCGTCTTCTCATTCTTCTCCTTGTCCTGATAAGCGGCAACGTTCATCCTAACCCTTGTCTCGTCTTTCCCTGTTCAATGTGTGCTGGAAATGTGACCTGGCGGGGTAGGTCAGTGCAATGCTGCACATGCTCTACTCGTAATTGGGTACATTTAAAGTGCTCACTACTCTCCTTTTCTAGATTCAGAACTTTTGCTAGCTCTCACTCCTGGAGCTGCCCTTTCTGCTGCGTCCCTGCTTTTTTTGGAGATCCTACACCTACCAGCACTGTGACTTCCTCCTCGAACTCCTCCAGCTGGTACACTTCCACTACTCAATCTGGCCCATCTCGCCCCCTTCTACCAATGCAGCACTTGCACCCCACCCTCGCCTTCAAACCTCTTATCCTTTTTCCGCCCACTTTGTATCTTCTCCCTCTGCACCCTCAACACCGCCTCATGCTCCTGGCTGTTTCTCTTTACCTCTTGCTTCTTCATCCCCTCCCTGACTCCCTCAGGGTTCTTCAATGGAATGCTGGGGGTCTCCGAGCCAGGAGCACTGAAGTGCTACACTTTATTTCGTCTCATCTGGTTGACTTTTTTTTGTATCCAGGAATCTAACCTTAATTAATCTTCCTCTTTCCGGATCCTTGGATTCTCTGCTCTGCAATCTGATTGCAGCCACTCCCGGTTTGGTATTTTTCTACTGGTGTCACAGACACTAGCGGCAGCGTTATCATTTTTGTCAGATAGGGCTTATCCTTCTCTGAGCTTTCTACCTCCTCTCTTTCTTCGCTTGACCCCTACTCTGATTATGTAGAGGTCAACATCTCTCTTAAACGACTCCTCCTCGCTTTCATTTCTTAATGTTTATGGTCCCCCTATTTGCTCTTCCCCGAAGGATAGCAGAACCAATTTCTTTTCTACTTTCAGTCTTCCCTCCTCCACAAATCTCGTTATTCTGGTAGTCTTCAATTGTCATCACCCCCTCTAGGACTTAAAAAGTACTTTCGACCCCTACGGGGAGAAAGCATTCGATGAGGTTATCTCCTCTGACTTTCTATCCTCAATGACTCTGACACACTACTCTTCTTCATCGCTCCTCTGGCAGTTGCTCCTACCCTGACATCTCCTTTGCTCTTTTCTCTCTCGCCCTATCTTGCTCCTGGGAGGTGCTTCAGAACCTGGGTTCTCACCTACCAATTCTACTAACCGTCCCTCGTTCTCCGGTCTTTTGCCCCAACGAACGTCTCCCTTCCTTGAATTTTCAGAAAGCTGGTTGGAATGACTTTGCTTTTTACTTTGACTCTCAGTGTCCTTCTGCAGAGGAATACTCGTTTGTTTTTCTTTCCTTTGCTGCTGTTCTTTTTACTTCTCTGACACTGAATGCCCTCCTTACGATCTGGTGCTCTGGACAGACGGCTCTGTTCCTTTCCCTTTTTGGCAAAGACGGCTCTAGCGTACTTGCCAACTGCTCTCTCTGTGGCACTGAGGCCACCCTTTTCTTTTCAGCAGGCCCAGTATGCTCAAGTATTTCCGCTGAAACCTGGGCCATTCTGCAAGCTCTTTGCTGGTCTTGGCAGCACCAACGGGTCTGCCACTTCTCTTCTTCTCCTATCTGACTCTCGCTCTGTCCTCGCCTCCCTGTTCTCTCCTCCATTTTTCCTTTTACCTCAATCTCTGGCAGAAACCGTTTTCTCTTTCCTCCTGTTCTATCAGGCTACAATGGGTCCCCGGACACTCGTTTCTCCCGGCCAACGACTCCTCTGATGAGCTGGCCAGACGGGGAGCGCTACTTGTTCCCTCAGCAATCCCTTGTAGTCACTCTTCTCTTATCTCTCGTATCCACTTTTCTCTTTTCTCGGACTGGAGGCATACAGTCTCATCTAAATTCTTCGACACCCAGGTTCCCTCCATTTCCACCGAAGAACTTATGCTTCTACGTCTTCTCGCGTTCGCTGCAACAGACACAGTCTTCTGTTAAGCTCCTATCTCTATAGAATTGGCAGAATCCAAAATCCTTCTTGCAGCGCTTGCGGACACTCGTCCCAAGACACCTCTCATCTCATTCTGCACTGTCCAGCCACGGACTCTTTGCGTCACTTGCTCTTAGGCAATTTTCTGTCTCTTTACGACCTCTGATCCAGGCCCTGGAGAGCTGCCCGGCTTCTGGGGCCTCATGGTCTTCCGCCATGCCCCCATCCCTAGGAAGGGGTCGGATAACAACAGCAACAGCAAAACTGAAATTACCAGCGCACCATTACATAACAAAGGGAGTTAGCAAATTCAGACGTTCCTATAGTTGTAAACAGAATTACGTCACAATCTGCAACTTGCTATCCTAAGATTTCAATGCTATTTATATACACGGAACACCACTACAGTTAAGAAATCAATATACTGAAATAAGAAATAAATACTAGAAATAAACGAAGAACTTTCGCGGTTCCCTCACGTAACCCTTAAAACTCATGGAACATTTTGCGAAACCCTTGTTGAAGAGCACTGATGTGGATAGATGAAGTTGTTTCCGTCGTGAGTAATTTCTTTTTCAACATTTTCTACTCCCTAACCAAGGTTAGTTAAGTTTAATCAAATCATTATTTCATTAGCTACGTTTCATTGTCCAAACTATCTTTTTCTTGCCCGTAATCGATATAAAATGTGATGCTGCTTATACTTTTTCTCGTTCTCTCGCGCTAAGGATATCGCACGTTCATTCAGACTTAGAGTGCAACTTCACCGTTTAATCCACATTTGGAAATGGACAAAACTTTTTCGCCAAGTTGCTCTTCAAGTCAAATAACCTATGTGGAAGCGGAAGCGGTAGATTTTTCGCTCTTCCGCTTCCACAGAAAAAGGACCGCTTCCACATCCCCGATTATGAACATGTTTTGTGAAAAAGTTGCTCTTCCCAACTTTGTTCAAGTCAATATTAAAATTTGCAGGAATACAAAAGGGAAATTTTTCGAAATTGATTTGTAAAAGATTTTGAAAAGGTTTTCCGAAAATTTTTCGCAGTCGCAAGTGGAATTTGTTGGGTGTCCATAAACTACTCCGTCAACAAGTGCCCCGCAATTTGTTTTTACATCAATCCACATGTCTTCAACCAGTAAAAGTTCGGCTTTAGTATTGTTCCTTCGGCTAAGCGAAAGTGATTTCTGGATGTAAAACGCTACATCTCCCGCTTTGGTTTCGCTGTCGCAAAGAAGAAATGAGTAGCCATGCAAATTGATATTAAAATACAGCGCGTGTTTAGTAATTTCAGTTTCCGAAATAGCTATCACGTCCGGTAGTCGCTAAATTTCTGATAAACAATGAGGTAAGCCATCAAAATTTTTTGCCAACTTCATATGTTCAAGTCAGTGGCGACTCCGGCACTCGGGCTGAGCCTGAGTTACGAAATGAGGGAGGACTTTGTTAAATTTAAATTCTGCGAAACAAGTTTAAAGCTTTTTTACTTAATTTATATTAAGTCAAAAGAAGAAGCCGGCCATCGTATAAACCACCAGTGTTTGTGGTGGCAGTTGCTTTTTGTACTCAACGTTTTGTCTAGCTCGGGCTCAAGAAAATAGCCAGACTCGCTGTGCAGAGAAATAACGAGAGAGATAACGATTTTCAAGCATTTTTCGAATCAAATCTAACTCGGGCTTGATTGCAGTTGCCCGAGCTCTAACAATGCGAGCGTTTAATGCGTTGTTTCAGACACTTTTTTTGCTTAATTTTGTTGATGAACTCGGGCCCGCGAGAAATAGCCCGAGTTGCAAACAGAAATTGCAGTTGCCAGAGCTCTAACAATGTGAGCGTTTAGTGGGTTGTTTCAGACACTTTTTTGCTCAACTTTTCATTGAAATCGGGTAAAGTTGATAAAAGCACATGTTTTGTTATAACTGTGTAAATAAAGGCGTTTTACAATAATTAAATGGCTGGATAAATTGTTGCTATTTTTTGTCTTGCTAGTTTTAGTGCTTTATTTACTGTTTTTGCAATGTTTTGCGACACTGTCAGTGACCAGCCAGAGTAGCCATAAAAAGCTGGAGTCGCCACTGGTTAAAGTGCATGATAAAAAGGCTTTTCTCAGAAATTATCAAATTGTTTAGTGATTTTTGATCGCGATAAGCACAGTTGTCAAAAAAATCCTGGCATGTTGGATTTGAAACCACATTGTCTGCTTTCCTACTAATATTTGATTCAATCAAATCGTGTGTGCTGATATCTACCAAGTTGTTGATGTTGAATTTGGTGCTACAAGGAATACAAACGGCTTCGCCTTTGTCAGAAGCAATATTTTTGGGTAAAGTTTGTTTAGTAACACAACAGTCCTTGTGAAGATACCGCGAGTAAAACACACACTTCAAGCGTTTTTCATTGTTTACACATTGTTTGGTGCATTCAACACCATTAAAGCGGTTTAGGTCGGCCATTTTGATTTTTAAATCAGCACATTTTAGGACAGACAGTGGGTACACGACTAGATAAAATTATTCATTAGCATCAGGAGTATACTCACAATGAAACAGTGACGGTTTGTAGTCAAATTTTTTTAAAGTCTAAATCGAAACCGAGCTTGAAAAGGTCTTCAGTAGAGGTGATTGTGATCCAATTACCGACTGCTTCGTTTTCATCGCCGCATGCCGAAGCTTTTTTCATTCTTATTTTGCCTTTATTCGTGTGACACTGGACAAACTTACAGTCGTTTTCTTTTTTTACGTAATGGAGCAGTTTCTGTTTCAAAGGAGGCAGGTCTTCAATAACAAACGCGTCTTTGAAGCTTTTGCTATCTTTAAGTGCAGATCTATTGTAGAGAAATTCGTTTCTTTTTTTGTAAGAAACGAAGCGTGCGATAATTGGTCTTGCTTTTGTTACAGACTTTTTCCCAAGTCTGTGGGCCCTTTGTATATCGTTATCCTCAAGGTCAATTTTTGCTCTTAAGCAGTTTCCATAATTACTTTCTGGCCATCATCAGCTTTAAATTACGATTCCGAAATACCATATATTCTAATGTTTTCTCATCGTGAGTACTGCTGCAGATCATTTAATTGCCGAATATTCGAATTAATTACTTGCTTCAAGTTCCCGTTTTCAATTTTTAGATTTCTTATTTCATCTTTACTTTCTTTTAACTCTTTTCTCTATCCGTCTAGATCGTCTTTCAAGCTTCCACTGTTTCAAATATTTAATTGAATTTTTGCCTGTCCTCATAATTGAAATTTTGATTCTTAGAACCTTTTAACACTGGTTTTCAAGTAAGCTTCTATACACTCAGAGAAAAAAAGCACGTCCGTTCAGCAAACTAATACTTTGTAAGTCAATCGCTTTTAACTCAAGGCAAGACCTCCTATCCAAGGTGCCAGCTATGGCCCAAAGACCTTCAATGCGTTATGGGTGGTTTGGACAGTATATAGGCCTAGAGGAGCAAACTAAACAGAAAATTAAGTGCGAGGCGTCCCGTATGTAGTGTTTTGTGCTAAATATTGTTGCTGTATGCCTATTGACAATTTCTGCGACTCAGCAAGAACAAGTACGTACTGACTGTCATTCCTTCTGGTTTTTTTATCGTGCGGAGAGGGAAAGGCAGTATATCACGTCGCCAGCAACTTGCTTTCCATTGATCCTGGCCGATGATAAATCTGGCCAAGGACGCTAAGCAGTATTATACAGTAATGATAATTAGCGAAGCATCTCAAATATTTTAGTTGTAAGCTCTTAAATAAAATAAAAAAGTTTACAGAAACTTCTTACAAAACGAAATGAAAACTGAAGACTTGAAAACAACACACACACAAATAGCGGGAGATATTGCGAAGCAAAGTATTAGTTTTGAAGAAGTTGCTAAGCAAGCTTCTTGTGCAAACAAAGTAAGCTAATTTTTCGTTTTTGTGATAAAACTGGTCCTTTATAAGATGATAATTTTCAATTCTAACAACAGGATAACTATGAAGAGATCAGCCTGTGTGAAGTCAACAAACTCGTTCGCTTGATGAGCCCTCAAGAGTTAAATAAGCTTGTCGCGAATAGTTCATTTTATAGTCTTTTTGAGTAATATATGATTGGTGTCGTTTTTCATTCCTTTTTGCATGGTGTGTCAAATTCGCGACCACTTGCTATGTTTTACTTGTGCTTTAAGCTTGATTTTGGCGCAGCTTCCGGATGAAGCAATTTTCACACGTACCATCCTTCCCTTTGATAAAATTGAAATACAATTATCCATTTTTTTGTTAAGCAGCGCGGTTTGGTTTTCAGTGTCGCTGGATTTAACCTTTTGTAAAAAAATTTTGGCAAAAAAGAGTTTTGTATTTCATCCTTCATGGTCAGGATAAGTTTGACTCACTTGATCCTAGATAGGTGTTTTAAAATAACTTAGGGGAAAGTGGGGCAAAACGGTACGCGGGAGTAGTATGTAACTACCTTTTCGACCCCTTTTTTGTGGCGCGCTGTGGCGCGCTACGTCATTTCCGAACGTGACGTCCGAACGTGGTGATACGTCATTGAACGTGTGGCTACGTCATTTCCAAACGTGTTGATACATGAACTTGTAACAACTTGTAAACACGTGTAACAACTTGTAAACAAATGGTAACACAAAGACAACGTGTACTTGTAACAACTTGAAATCAAATGTCAAATACAAATGTCAAGACATCTTAAACAAATGTCAATACAAAACAAATGTGAATTCAACTTGAAAAGAAATGTTTATAACAGCTTGTAGATACAACGTGTAACAACTTGTAAATTACATCTTGAAAACAAATGTCAATACAAGTTAAAACAAATGTCAATACAAAAACAAATGTGAATACAACTTGAAAAGAAATGTCTATAGCAGCTTGTAAATACATGACAACTTGAAATTGATTTGATGTTTATAGCAGCTTGTAAATACATGACAACTTGAAATTGATTTATAGGCACCCTCACTTCAGAATACCCCCACTTCAAAAGTTCTCCAATTAATTTCGCTTTTCAACTCGTTAACGATCTTTTGCCTTATTGTAAACACAGCTATTGTAAAGCGGAAATACTAACTTTTAGATCGTGGCTGCAGCCTTTGATAACAATTTCCTTTCGAAGCTTAAGCATTAATCGCGCGTTACCATTCACTTCGTGAAATTGCTTATAAAACCTCTGATCGATTTGATTCTCTAGAATGCTGTTTCTTTACTCTTCTATTGGGGGTATTTTCCTTGTTATATTTCTGCAGTTGGTTGGAATTAATTTACATCTATTTCAGTATGTAGGTAATGGGTTCAGTCTTTTGTCAATAATTTTGTGACCACACATAGCTCTCATCATAGCTCTCTCCATAAAATTGTGTTATCATTTTCTTTTAAACACCATACCCCACTTAAAACACTGCTGTTGACATCGTAAAATCGAAAAGATTTATCTTTAATTGTGTGCAAATCATAAGACATTCATCTCAAATTTTCATTCATTTTCATAAAACGAATCTAAATTGTATCCTATCATCACACTGTTCAAAGATTTTTCCGAAATTTAGCAACTTTTAAACTTATTAATACGAAATTTCTTAGTTTTCAAAGTCTCCTCAACTCCGCTACATAGCAATAAGCACAACTTTTAGCAATGTTGTAGGACATTAACATGAAATTCATGGTTTTACAGCGTCCTTAGCTCATCTACATAACAATAAGCACAGCTTTTAACATTTTGTGGGACATTACCATAAAATTCAGGGATTCACAGTTTACCTAGCTCCCCTACATACCAATAAACACAACTTTTGACCTTATTCGTGGGACATTAACATAAAATTCAGGGTTTTCAACATTTACCTTTATTACAGCTAGTCGTTAGTTTTAGGGGAAAATAGCCAACAGTTTTCTAGATTTTCAGGTTTGCTGGGAAAAATCACAGACAGCGACGTTGCTTCCAGAAGAGTGCCTTCAACTTGGCTACACTAAATACTGCTGCTTTCTATGCCTCTGGGATTCCAGAGCTCGTAATAAGCATTACATCGAGAAGACCTGGTCGCAGAGATTTGTAGGACATTAACATAAATTCATGGTTTTCACAGCTCCCCTACATAGCAATAAGCACAACTTTTAGCGTTTTGTAGGACATTACCATAAAATTCATGGTTTTCTCAGCTTACCTACATAGCAATAAGCACAACTTTGACCTTATTCGTGGGACATTAACATAAAATTCAGGGTTTTCAACATTTATGTTTATTACAGCTAGTCGTTAGTTTTAGAGGAAAATAGCCAACAGTTTTCTAGATTATCAGGTTTGTGGGAGAAAAATCACAGACAGTGACGTTGTGAGTTTGGTGGAAGAAACAATATTAAATTTGACACAATTTCAAACTTTTATCGTTACTTTTTAGATTAAAATTTCGGTAGCTTGACCAGACTTTTGGGTAAAATGTAGATTTGTTTCACATGTGACAGTGAGGTAGTTACATTTTTATGTTTGTTTCACACTTTCTTGGAAGAAAATTTTAGATTGACCAGACTTTTGGGTAAAATGTAGATTTGTTTCACATGTGACAGTGAGGTAGTTACATTTTTATGTTTGTTTCACACTTTCTTGGAAGAAAATTTTAGATTGACCAGACTTTTGGTTAAAATTTCAGTAGCTTGACCAGACTTTTGGGTAAAATGTAGATTTGCTTCACATATGACAGTGAGGTAGTTACATTTTTTATGTTAGCTTCACGCTTTCTTGGAAGAAAACTTCAGATTGACCAGACCTTTGAGTGAAATGTTTGTTGTTTCACATATGACAGTGAGGTAGTTGAAGTACAGTGGTGGAAGCATTTTGAAAAGATCACAACAAAGAAGCTTGTTCAAATTCAGCATCACTACTAAATATTATTAAACCAAGAAGATTGAACCTTTGCTGTGTTTGGAGACTACTTCAAACTTTTACTTGTAAACATTCATCACGCAACCAATTTACAATATCTTTTCATACAACTAGAAAACAAAAATTGTATCCTACTATAACACTGTTTTTAGTAAAACTATCAAATTTTCCACCAACATAAAATTTTTCAAAAACAGCTAAGCTTACTATCAACAAATCTGATGCAAGCGGAAACATCAGCAAACCTTTAACCAATCACAATCGATGTAGAGCTTCAAAAACGGTTTTCTATCAACAAAAATCTGACGCCAGCGGAAGCATAGACCGTACGGAGGTGATTACGTCTTTAAAGTTATAAACATTCTTACCTCTTATTTGACCAATCATGAACCAGCGGGTGTTTTGATTTGCACTACATCACAAGTTTTCATTACACAATTGTTGGAAAGAACAAGACAGGTCTAGACAAGAATAGCGACTTTTGTTCTTTCTTAGTTAACATTTCTCTATAAAAGTGGTATGTTTTGCGTGAAAATGGGAGGAAGAACAATGGAAAACTGCGGCGAGACACACACTTCAATTGCTGACGAATATGAAGAGAGGGCAAAAGAGGTCGACGTTACAACGACCTACCCCTACTCCTCATGCTACGACGGGTTGATGGAGCAAACAGAGTTGTTGGGGCGTGCAAGAAAACACCAAGAACAAGCAAGAAAAATACGTAAAATCTTCCTCGACATTGACAAAGAAGGGAAATCAACACTCTCAGACGGTGAGATGTTGCGAAAAGGCGTACTGACTGTGTCAAGAGGAAAAACTCTCTTTTCAACCGATCAGCTTATTCATGTGTGTGAGCATATGTTTGAAGGCCTACCGTTTGTGGCTTTCAAAGGCCCAGCAGATACACATCCTTACGCGGTGGTGATTTTCTCATCTAACTGTCAATACGGCGGTGTCTGCGAAGTGAAAACAAGATTGGAGATCTTCAAAAAAGAGGTAGCTGTAGAGAATTTTCTTATTCGATTTAAAATCGAATCCATCTTTTCACCCGAGAAATATTTTCAACTTCGAATCTGAAGAAGCGTGAGTCTTATCCTTCTCACACGTTTGACCTCGTCGAGTCGATAATTTAAGTCCTGAACAAATGGTTCAAGCTGGATTTTTATACAGAGGCAGTGGCGATCGAGTAATTTGTTTTCTGCGGCTTAAGTATTTACCAGTGGGCAGATACGGACATCCCAGAAATTGAACACGCGAAATACTGGTCCGTGTGTGCGTATCTAGAGAGAACGTTTGGAGCTGACTTCATTAACCAATACAGTAATTTCCGCATTCCAGAAGAGAAATTTTATCGGGAACGAGATTCGGGTTTGCTACTCCCGAAGAAACAACAGATCCAACGCTAACGAGAAACCCTCCAGTTGAAAATGAAGAACCGAACATAACCTCCCTATCTGAAGCAAAAGAGTGTGACACATCTCAAGAACTTGTATGCAAAGTGTGCTTCGATGTTCGAATTAATGCTTTAACAATGCCTTGTGGGTACTGTTTTGGATGTCTGAACTACTCGGCTAAGCTTTATTCAAAGAAATGTCCCATATGCCGTGTGATTATTTTGGATGTGAATCGTATTTATATTGTATAAAAAACACTCGATTGCATTCAATTCTGTTTATTTCACGTAAAACAGTTACATTTTCAGTAAATTCTGAATAAAGCGCTCAACAGTTTTATTGTTTACACTAACATTACTGGAGAAACGAGTCAATATCTCGGATAGAGAGCAACCACGCGAGCGAAATATGTAGTACATGGTATAATGTCCACAGACTTCAGATATCAAACTCTGTAGGGTGTTCGAGTTGTAGTCCCAGGATGAGGAGTGAGAATCTAAAAATCTGTCAAACCATAAACAATTGGATGTAGATCATGGCTATCGAAAAACTCAGCAGATCTTGGATTGTTGAAGAGCATAGCAACTCAGTGTTCTCCAGGAGCAGTGCTCGGTGTTAACAACATAACTCCCAAGACACTCCACAGTAGGTAGCTGATCTTTAGGATAAATACCCTTAAAAATCTTTTTCGCGTAGGAGTCATTCCTTTCAATCTGTAGTGTATCCATCAGTCAACACGTTTCTATCAGTCGGTCGATCAACCAATTCTGCATGAATTACGACATTGCTTCTGTTGGAGGAGTGTTAAAGTCTAGACAAATGATTTTCATCAACTCCAGATGCGCACAAGAAGCCCCAGATCTGGCGCAAGAATTCAAAACATGACAAGAAAAACTCACCGCCAACAGACATAAAATTTCATCATCTCCGCAAAATTAGGTAGAAATCTGTACAGTAGGTTTTATTTTTCCAATCACAATACCTATTTGGGACACTTCAATGCTGCAGTCATCACCACACTCATACAAAATAAGTGCCCAGACCCGGGTTTGAACCGGGGACCTTTAGATCTTCAGTCTAACACTCTTCCAACTGAGCTATCTAGGCAGTAATGGTCAGTACGGGGGCTCGAACCCGCGACATTAACACGACACTGTAACCGACTGAGCTAACTGACCACTTGTTGAAATCCCAGAAATTTCTCTATTAAGTGAAGCAACTGTCTTTGATGTGATGCGTCTGTAGGAAATAATGATTTTCTTGAAAAAGTATTACAGATTTATCTAGTTACAGTGCTTCCCAACAAGCCTCCACTTTCAAAATCACAATTTCCTTTCTTACCTACTTGAGGGGTTGCTGATAGTTATTGTTTTAGACCCTGTATCAGTTCTGATGTGTTAAAGATATTCATGAAAACCGTAAGTTCTAGATCTGCAACAGTTATAAGGGTAATTGATAAAATTATATTTTCTTTCTCCTGGACAACATGGAATGAAATATTTTACGCTTATGACAAAGTATAGTAATTTTAAAAGTTTTTCAAATCTGATTCTGGATCCAACATTTGGAGATTATTCAAAGCTTGCGAGCATGTCGAGTGCAACATGTAAAGACAGCAAAAGAAAAAGAGACTGTAGAAATATTGGTAACGCTGAACGAAGATTAAATAACTTGACAAATGTTTGGAAATATGTAGTTTTTGCTTCACCACATTCAACTTTTTACGTCAATACACTTGAATTCGTACCAAAAGTTAAGTTTCATTGGTTGAAAATGCAGTGGGAGACTAACATTTCTTTCAGATTACTTGTTAAATTCTCACCAAATATTGAACACGTTGAGACAATTTTATCTGACACCCTTGTGAAGACCACTAAACAACCTTGTGTGCGCTCAATGTACAGTATTTTTCAATTTTAAGTTATCAATCACAACTATTATATCTGAGTTAAATCAAAAATGGTGAACGAGTGGCGTAATGTTTTGCACTATGTTAATTCTTTTGCTGTATGTTTATTCTATCCTATAAGGTTTTTAAACTTAAATTTTCTTACCTCACGACATATCTCTGTACATAACAGCAAATCAAGCCTAATATTTGTAACTTTCAACACTACATAATCACTGAAACGAAACAACACCAATTATTTGTCAGATTTTGATTACCTTACAAGTTATTTTATACAACAAAAAATCAAACTTATGAGGATTGAAATCTACAGATAGGTGGTGGGTTCGATGTACCAGCTGCAAACATAAACTTGTATCGCCACTACATGTAATTTCAAAGACCGCCTGTTTCCAATCTACACCTAAATCGTTCTATTGCTAACTCCTCTTCTCCTATTTTGTCTTATTTGCAGTACAAATTTCTAGTGATTGTCTCTAACATATTGTTGCATAACATCCAGTTTGTGTATGAGAAAACTTCCAGGTTTACAATTCGTGGTCATTAATCTAAGAGTAATAACTTTACCTTGACAGATATTGTTCTCAGAGCTGAGAAAGTAACTTTTCACTAAACTTTTTGAGATCATACTACAAATTTGATGGGGTTTATCACATTGGTCAAGGTTTATACAGCATAGAGATGGGTCTGAACAATTACATCTTATTTGCTAATACTTTAAACTGCAAGAAACTTTAATAAATAATAAATATTTCAAATTTCAAACGTTTTCAAGAATTAAAATCTGTAAATGTAATAATTTCAAATAATAAAGATATACAGTGAGTTCAAAAAATAGGTACGGTTCAAAATATCTACGTATTTTCCATCACTTTTTCACAATAAGTCGGTACCGTTCAAAATATCTACGTATTTTCCATCACTTTTTCACAATAAGTCGGTACCGTTCAAAATATCTACGTATTTTTTCATAATTTTTTTCACAATAAGTCGGTACTTTTCAAAAAATCCACAGATCTTCCATCATTTTTTCACAAAGGAGTGGTTCTCATTTCTCATATACATAACTGACATGTCATACTTCAAAAAATCCACGTATTACTTTGGAGTACCAAGTTATTGGAGACTGGTAGCTTGTTTGACAGACCAAGAGGTGGAAGACCAACCAAACAGAAGATGAAATCGCTGATGTGGAGAAAGATGCCAAAGATGAATGAAGAGGCTATCCAACGAACTTGATATTCCAAAGTAATACGTGGATTTTTTGAAGTATGACATGTCAGTTATGTATATGAGAAATGAGAACCACTCCTTTGTGAAAAAATGATGGAAGATCTGTGGATTTTTTGAAAAGTACCGACTTATTGTGAAAAAAATTATGAAAAAATACGTAGATATTTTGAACGGTACCGACTTATTGTGAAAAAGTGATGGAAAATACGTAGATATTTTGAACGGTACCGACTTATTGTGAAAAAGTGATGGAAAATACGTAGATATTTTGAACCGTACCTATTTTTTGAACTCACTGTATATCTTTATTATTTGAAATTATTACATTTACAGATTTTAATTCTTGAAAACGTTTGAAATTTGAAATATTTATTATTTATTAAAGTTTCTTGCAGTTTAAAGTATTAGCAAATAAGATGTAATTGT